>CM055891.1:5000-1237500 GCA_029582165.1 Portulaca oleracea
TGTTGGGAATGCCCAACCCAAAAAGAAGAAAATGTTTGAAGTGTTAATAAAGTGAGGGGCTCTTCCTTGCATCACCTGCGGCCCTCACCAAGCCAAGGGCGACCAAATGCGGGGAGGGGCAACTCTTTCCTTTCCTTTATTCGTTTCGCTGTTTTGTGAGCTCGGGTGTGAGTCTTTTGGGTCGTCCGGGGTTGGTTAGAACTCTTTAAAACCTTTTTGCAAATGGGATAAAACTCTACATGAGGTGTAAGGGATCAAAAACTTCCAAGATTGGCAGTTGTGTGGGTTAGGTGTTGTGAGATGCTCATAACGATTCCTTTTGGAGGATTAATACCGTTTTCTTGATTGGTACGACTTGATTCATTGAAACGAGCAGTTCTTTTTTTTCTTTCTTTTAAGCTTGTTTTGTTTTCCACTTCCCTTCTCTCCTTTTTCTATGGCTTTTGTGGGTGTAGTTGCTATAAACCCTCACGAGACCTACCTCGTCCACCCGGGCTGCCGGGGGGTTTAAAGGGCTTGATGCATATGCTAAATGCATCCGCGATTCCTGCGAAAGTGAGTTGGGTTCTAGTTTCTTTTTCTAGTGTTTTTCTTTGTTTTTAGTTTGCTCGGGGCGAGCAAACCCTTGTGTGGGAGTGGTGTTCGGTCTCGTTTCGAGCCGAATTCTTCTCTTTATTAGGGAGCTTTTACATGTTCTAACCCCGTATTTCATTTTAGCTATGAGATTTTTCTAGTTTTGTAGGAAAATAAAAGAGTGACCTAAATTGGAGCCGAAACGGAGCAAAACTCATCAAATAAGGGAAAGAGGCAGAAGGATGGCTCGCCCGAGTCACATCCTGGCTCGCCCGAGTCAACCACCTGGGAGTTAGTGGATTTGTCGACTGCAGCCGAGCCAAGGAGAAGTGAAGACAGAGGGATGGCTCGACCGAGCAAGATTCTGGCTCGGTCGAGTCAAGCCTCTGCGAACCACCATAGAAATGCTGAAAATTGGCCAAGGCAAGGACTGACCAGAGAGACGGCTCGCCCGAGCAAGGGCCCTGCTCGACCGAGCCCATCGCCTGTGCTGCTGAAGAAAAACTGCAAAGAAAACATCTTCCAGTGGACCAAAATCCTGGCTCGCCCGAGCCAGGGGGTGGCTCGCCCGAGCCACTCTGATTTTCTGCGTATAATCTGAGATTGAAATGTTGTGTTTTGTGTAACAAATTGGGATCATTATAAATACCTTAGCTGCGATTTTACTAGTAGATAGTTTTTGCTTAAGTTTTAATATGTATTTCCTAGTTTTAATTGCTTCTTAAGTTGCTTTTACTTTCTCTCTCTGAGGGTTCTATTGCCTTGTTCTCCAAGTTCTTGAGATTTTGAGTGTAATCAACATTTTCTTCAAGTAATTTCAGCAAAGCATTTCCTTCATTTACCTTGTGCTTTTGATTTCATTGAGTTTGCCATTCAAAGTTTCTAGGTTAGCCACCAATCAATCTTTTAGTGAAAAGGGGGATTAAGGGCCACAAATCTTACTTGAAGTGAAGATTTGAGGGTCCTTAGTAACTTGATTCACAACTTTCTATTTTGTTCGGGGAAAGTTGCAAACGAAGATGAAGAATGAAGAATGGAGATCGATTTCGATTAGTCGTCGAGGGTATGGACTTAATTCTTAAGCTTTTTTTAGTTAATTAGCTGCTTATTAATTGCTACTTGCTTGCTTCTGATCTTGGTGATAGTTTAGAGTGTTATTAAATGTTTGCTTGTTAGCTTTATAGATTTCTTTTGAATCAATTGTTAGTGATTACTTGCTTAGTTGTGTTTCTTTCTTAATGGTTATGTTTAGTATCATGATTAGGGATAGTTTAATCACTTAATTTTCATACTTTAATGCTTTCCGCACTTGAGAACCTCTAACAAACTAAAACCTAGACAAACCTCACACCCATCCTCGAGTTCGACATCCTTACTTATAAACCTACAAAAAATTACAACCAAACAGTAGTGTGAGTGAATATTACACAGAAATGAAAGGAATTTGGGAGGAGTTGGATGTTGTGAGTGCTTTGCCGACGGTTACCACTGTTGCTGAAGATGTTACAACATTCTTGCAAGCACTTGTTAAACAACAAGAAGACCAAAAGCTCTTCCAGTTCCTCAATGGACTTGCTGACGATTTCAGTCAACAAAGGAGTCAAGTACTCCTTATGCAGCCTCTTCCTTCTGTTGAATCTGTTTGTGGCATGATTCAGCAAGAAGAGCTACAGAGAGAGCTCTTGAAAATTAAATCCATACAGGCACCTGAACTTGCTACCTTGATGAGTAGAGGTTCTGATGTTAGGTGCTCGGAGTGTGGTAATCGAGGACATCCGAAGGAAAGGTGTTGGACAGTCATTGGACACCCTTCGTGGCATCCTAAATCCAAGAAAAACACACAACAATCACAGAAGAAAGCACCGAGACCTCAATCTCAATCACAAAAGAAGAAGGAACTTGGCAATGCATCACAAGGATGGAAGACAGCTGCACAAGCTCAGGCTGAGAGTGTTCAATCCACACCTACTGGTCAGATCTCTCATCTCACACCCTGGCAAATTGAGCAGTTGCTCAAGCTTGTGCCACAACAACCAACAGACACAGATGATGAACTAGAGGACTCTTTTGCTGGTAATATTCTCTATTCATCTGTCTTTGCTAATTCATGTCGTTGGATTTTGGATATGGGGGCCACAGACCATATGTGTTGCTCTCTTGATTATCTGCAAGATGTTCAACTGAGCACACATGTACCTCGAATTAATTTACCAAATGGAACTGGAGTTACTGTTAGTGGTGTTGGTCATGTTAGATTGAACACAGGCTTGGAGTTGGTGAATGTGTTATGTGTTCCTTGCTTTAAGTTCAATCTTCTGTCTGTGTCCAAATTGGCAAGGGATAATAATTGCTATGTTGTGTTCCATGCAAATATGTGTGTGGTACAGGACTATGCAACTCAGGAGGTTCGAGCAGCTGGTAAAGAGAAAGGTGGTTTGTTCTACCTTGTGGATGATAAGGAGAAACAGTGCTTGTCACAAGGAGTGGTTGGTTTGAAGGCAGATTTCACCAAGTACAACTGCAATAATGTGAAGCAGGATGAGTTAGTCTTGTGGCATCATCGATTAGGTCATTTACCTACATCCAGAATACGTTTTGTGGAAGGAATAAATGTTAGAGTGCCTAAGGATCAGTCTTCTGTTTGCATTACATGTCCCATGGCACGATTTTCGCAACTACCTTATAAATCTAGTAGCACTGACACATACTGCCCTTTTCAGTTGATTCATATTGACTTGTGGGGTCCTTATCGTGTTCAAACACATGGAAATAAGAAGTATTTCATGACCATTGTTGATGACTATAGTCGTGCTACATGGATTTTTTTGCTACAGTGCAATCTCAATCTCCTAACACCTTGCAAACATTTTTTCAATATGTGCAAAATCAGTTTGGGCACACTGTGAAGGTGGTCCGATCTGATAATGCTCTGGAATTTAACTCCCATGCTTGCAAGCTTTTCTTCTCAAAATTGGGGTAGTCCATCAGACCTCTTGTGTTGACAGACCTCATCAAAATGGGGTGGTTGAGCGTAAACACCGACATCTTCTTGAGGTAGCTCGAGCCTTGAGATTTCATGCCTCTTTGCCACTCAAAATTTTGGGGTGATTGTGTGCTTACTGCCACACATATCATCAATCGTCTTCCGCTGTCAGTACTCAACAATAAAACCTCATACGAGATGCTTCTTGGTAGGAGTCCATCTTATAATCATCTTCGCATTTTTGGGTGTCTTGCTTTTGCCGCCAATCCTATGAGAACATCAGACAAGTTTCAATCTCATGGGGTTCCATGTGTCTTTCTTGGTTACCCCCAATCTCAAAAGGGTTATAAGCTTCTAAATCTTCTTACACAACAAACTTTTGTTTCTCACGATGTCACCTTTGTTGAGCATGTTTTTCCTTATAAACATGACTCTTACTCCAAGTATATGCACCCTCTTCCATCACCCTTACCTGGGGTAACTACTTGTTCTAATGATTTTCTCCAGTTGTTCCCTGATCCTACTACACCATCTCCTTCTCCACAAGCTCCACCGCCTACTGATCCTGTCACATCCTCACCTTCATCCTCCTCACCTATTGTCCCTAATCATATTGTCACACCTTCACCCTCTCCTGTTCCGCCTAGAAGATCCACTAGGCAAGTCAAGCCTCCATCCTGGATGGATGACTTTGTCAGCAACTCAGCCACTACCACTGTCTCTCCCACCTCCACCACCTCTGTCAGCTACTTACCGTCATATAAAACTTTTGCTGCTGCATTGTCAGCAAATTCTGATCCCGTCTCTTTCTCTCAAGCTGTACAAGAGGTACACTGGTGTGAGGCTATGAACAAGGAGCTTTGAGCCCTAGAAGAGAATGGCACATGGCAGGTAGCCTCTCTTCCACCAGGGAAGAAGGCGATTGGTTGCAAGTGGATTTATAAAACTAAATATCACTCTGATGGGACCATTGAAAGATACAAGGCTCGATTGGTTGTTTTGGGTTGTAAGCAACGTTATGGAGAAGACTATGAAGAGACTTTTGCTCCGGTGGCCAAATTGACCACTGTTAGATCTCTCCTTGCTGTCATCTCTATGAATCAATGGTCTGCCTTCCAGTTGGATGTAACCAATGCTTTTCTGCATGGGGATCTTGATAAAGATGTGTTTATGACTTTTCCTCCTGGGTATCATAGTCTGGGGGCTGAGGTTACTCCGGGGATGGAGCTTCCAAACAAGGGGAGTGATATCCAAGTTTGTAAGCTCCTCAAATCCTTGTATGGGCTTAAACAAGCTCCACGGCAATGGTTTGCCAAGCTTTCTTTTGCCCTTGTTGAACATGGTTTTAAACAATCCAAAGCTGATTACTCCTTGTTTACTAAGTCCAATGGTTCCAGTTTCTCAGTCATGTTAGTTTATGTGGATGACATGATTTTAACTGGAAACAATGATGAGGAACTTCAACAAATTAAGAGGTTTTTAGGCAGTAAATTTCATATGAAGGATCTGGGTTCGCTGCGGTATTTTTTGGGTCTTGAAGTTGCTAGATCACATCAAGGCATCTTTGTGTGTCAAAGAAAGTATATTGAGGATATGGTTCGGGAGTTTGGACTGGCTGATTCAAAATCTTTGTAAATACCATTCGACTCACACCTGAAACTCAGTCATGAGTCCGGGATACCCATGACCAGTCCTGAGATGTACAGAAGGTTGGTTGGGAAGTTGATATATCTAACTGTCACTAGGCCAGATATATGTTACTCTGTCCAAATCTTAAGTCAGTTTATCAAAGACCAATGAGCATATGAAAGCGACCAAAGCAGTTGTAAGATACCTCAAAGGGTCTTCCACTCATGGAATTTTCATGTCCAACAATTCTTCCCCTACTGTGATTGCTTTTTGCGAATCCGATTGGGCAAGTTGTGCTATTAGCAGAAAATCGACAACGGGATATTGTGTGCTACTGGGGGCATCTCCTATATCTTGGAAATCTAAGAAACAGTCGGTTGTCTCCAGATCGTCAGCCGAGGCTGAATATAGAGCTATGGCTCTCACTTGTTGTGAGATAGTTTGGCTTTTATCCTTGTTGCGTGATCTAGGCGTCAATGGTCTTACTCCTATCAATTTATACTGTGACAACAAAGCTGCACTGCACATTGCTAATGATCCTGTATTTCATGAAAGGACCAAGCATATAGAAGTTGATTGTCACTACATTCGTGATCAACTGAAATTTGGAAAGATTGTTCCTTCATATGTAAACACAAGGCAACAGCTAGCTGATGTTTTCACAAAGCCAATATCTGTGGCTCAGCATCGAACACTTGTGTCCAAGTTGGGTGTTATTGATTTCCCAACTTGAGGGGGAGTGTAGAAAGTAAATTGTATTTGGTTACAAGTTAGTTAGGCTATTAGCTGATGTGGCATAGTTTGTTACAGGTTGTTACTGGGTTGTTAGCCCCTGTTGCTCATTGTGAAGTTGTATATATATACATGTTGTAGCTGCTATTTGTAATTGAACATAATACAATACAGAGATTCTTTTCTCTCAATACTCATCTTTCTCTCATTGCATATGCTTGAAATCTACAGTAGATGGGCAAAAGTTACAGTTTTAGTAACTTTTGACAATTATTGTTAAGTAATTTTTTACAAATTAAAATAATGTTAAATATATATAAATTATATTTCAGAAATTAAAAGAAATTAAGAAAATTAAAATATGCTTAAAGATCAGTTTATCTTCTGATTTCATACAAAAACTAACAAAAATACAGGGTCAATGCGGAACAAAAAGAGATCTACAAACTAAAACTAGTGTAGGAAACCATGGACTATAGAGTGCAGTCCAGGGGCGGATCCAATGTAGAAGCAGTGGAGTCAACTGACTCCACTGAAATTTTGGGGGGAAAAAATCAGTGTTTGAAAAAAAATAAACAAAATAAATATATACAATTTGCATCCACTAAATTGTAGAAAAGGATAGGTGGCTTAGTGGTAAAGAAGAGCCTAGGGTTTCTTTTCAATTAGGTGCAGTTGTTCGCTAGTTTGAAGACTGGCAGAAGCAACTTTTGTATTTTATTCCCCCAAACCCCCTTCTATTTTATTTTTGCTCATTCCCAATCTCTTTGTATCTCCTCTCAATTCAACATTGTCTTGTGATTTATTATTGTAAATTTACTCTTTAAGTTCTGAATATTATCAATTCATTGTCAATTCTCAATTCTCATGACATCTCTCAACTCAATTTGATTGTGGGTAAATTAGGGTTTATTGTTTAAATTGATTTGTTATTTGTTAAATGGCCGGGTCCATATAATTAAATTTGTGAATAATTGGTTTGTGTGAATATTGTGAAATAATTGTGAATAATTGTGAAATAATAGTTAATTGCTAGTTAATAGATTTGTTAGCTTTCACTTGTATTGGTCTTGTGACTTCTCAACTTTATTTGTTAATTCTTCTATGTTTTAGTTGCATTTAGGCTTTTTAGTACCGCTAAATTTTAACCTTTTTACCAAAACTTTGTTGACTCCACTGAAGTTGAATCCTGGATCCGCCACTGGTGCAGTCTAAATAATTGTATGAAATTACAGGATAAATGCAAAATACCAAGATCAAAAAGGTTGAAACAAAGCACTGACGAACTAACAAAAACACAAATTATAAAATAAACATGTTTCTTCTGATTTCAAAATAAAGGTACCGGAAAAGGGTTAGGCTGAAACCCTAAGTGCTACAGTTTGTGAAGAAGAGAACACGCAGGTGAAATTGACCGGCACAAAGACAATTGCCCAGTGGTGTGGCCGTCGAGGCAGAAAACGATCGCTCGGCACCCTTTTCGTTTCTTCTCTTTTTCTTCTACACGTCGTCATTTCGCACAGATGAAAAAGGAAAACGGAATCGGCCTTTCCTAACCTAAATTTCCTTTTTTTTCTTTAGAAAAAGCCCAAAAATGCACTACATCATATCATTCATTAATATAGCGGTATAGTACATATCATCTTGGACTAAGGCAAGAAAGACCTCAGTCCTTTCCTCCAACCAAATTCTTTCAAAAGAATTGTAGGATTGTAGGTGAGCGAGGGAAATAACAACATTATTCCCACCTCTTTGGACATGATTCTGAGAAATATAATGAAAATTACACATCCACTCTCTAACTTTATAAAAGATAATTGCTACGTTGTTCCTACCGGTGAAGTTGCTTCGTAACCTTCGGATATTGTTTATGCTGTTTCCTTCAACTTTCCATTCCTTCTTCATCTTCCAACCAATCAACCTTTGAGACTCAGACCGCAGAAGCTTGCAGCTAGTCTAGATTCACGCCGCTGACCGGCAATCACCCGCTTCACGTAGTCGGAAGCAATCCGGCTTCACGTATTCGGAAGCAATTTGGCTTTACGTAGACGGAAGCAATTTGGCTTCACGTAGACGGAAGCAATCTGACTCACACGATCTGCCAACTGCTACAGGAAACGTTGGAGTTTGATTTCTAGGGTTTTCGGCAGAAAAAGGGAGCACAATTGTTGAAAATTTTAAAGAAACTAACTTTATTGAAATAAAACTAAAAACTAAACTCTCGATTAACATAGAAAATAAACAAAGATGGGGCTTACCATCGACTAGAAGGATCGATGGCAGCCCCTCCAACAAGATGGAGAGGGAGGAGGCTAGAGTTTTTGGGAGAAGAGGAGAGGAGACTTTTCCTAACCTAAATTTCAAAATTGACATATTTTAATGAAAATTGTGATAATTTTTGCTACACATGTCTGCCATCTATGACAAATATTTTATTGAAACAAATATTTCTTATTTTATATGATGATCTATAAGACTATAACAAATATTTTATCGAGAGATTCTATCATAGTTGAAAAAATTTTCAATTATGATAGTTGAAATGTATAATTACCTTTGATTTTATCATCAAGAAAGTTAAAATTAATATGTATTTGTCATAAAACTTGTTACAGTAAGTAATTCTATATGTTAAGATATAATTTTTTATAAAGTTGAATATTTTTAAGGAAATTCTACTATAATTGACTGCTTTCAATAATCGTAGTTGAAAAAAGCAAATATCATCGATTTTACCATAAAAATTTAAAATTAATGTAGGTTGATCAAAATAACTTATTACAATAATTAACCATACTTAATAAGACATAATCTTTTTAATAAATATGATTTATTTTTGATAAATTAATGGTACAAAATTTTCAACTACTATAGTTGAAAAAAAAATTTAACTATGGTAGAACTTTCATATTTTATTTCCCTTAGAAACGGTCTCACGCTATTGTACCGTGAGGCGGGGCAGGCCGTTGACAACTTGACATACACAGCCAATCAAATCTCACATGAATGTTGTGGGTCTATCAAATTTATGAGTAAATTCAATTTAACTAAATTTACCAAACTTTGCCTAAATTTATCAAAAATTACCAAAACTTAAAAAAAATTACCAAAATTAAAAAATATTAATTTTGATATATTAGCGTAAATTTGTACTAAAAATTATCAAAATTTAATTTTTATCCAACTACTTTGCCACATCCCACGGTGTGCTATATTCTTCAAGCCGGTTTTGGATAAAACAAATATCCAAAATCAAATCAAAATTGCTCCTTTCTCCGCCTGGTATGAGGGCTGCATGTAGTAATGAAAGTTCGACTGCTGTTTTGTCTTGATGTTGCACCTTTTTGCTAACAATTTTTACTGTCATAATTTTTTTTGGACCAAATTTTAAAATTTTAATCTAATAACACTGTAATCAATAGTTTATCCATTCATTTTATATGACTATTTTCATTGTCATTTAGTCTTTAATTTGACAAGTAAAATATATCAACCTATATACATATGACTAATAATTCATTGAAATGTGACTTTTTATAGAAATCACGAATGGCTTATAAAGTTATTTTAGAGTATGGCCGTGTTCTTTTATGCGGTATTTTGCGGAATGGTGTGGTGAAATTGTGGTGGGGCGTGGTGGAATTGTTGTAGGTTATTGGTATGTGGGGTAGGTGAGGAGAGAGAATGTAAAAAGTAGATGACAAAAGTGAGGAGAGAGAAAAGTAATGATTTGCGGCAAAATGTGGTGGGTTGTGGCAAATTGCGATAGGTTATGACACCGCAGTTTGCCAACCGCATAAAAGAACACGGCCATATGTAGTATATCATTTAGAGTACCTTTACATATAAGGATGATTATATTTTGGGTTTTTAAATGCTAATATACTGAATTTTTGGGCTATTGGACAATAATTCACTGAACTTTGACGTTGGACAATAATACACTGTACTTTGGGGGATTGTTGGACAATAATGCACTCAGAACGATTTTGACAGTGACTGACTTGGTGGCAATCCTACGTAATAGGTGGAGGATATGAATTGGTCCAAAAATATTTAAATTTATGACATGTCAATTAATCCAGACATAAGCAAAGATAATCAACTTTAAAAAAAAGAGAAAAAAAAACATGAAATCACATTTGTTTAAACGTGTTTCGGGTGAAAGATTGTTGTTGTAGTTGTATAAAATCACATTTGCTTCTGTAAATTAATTGACATGCCATAAATTTAGATATTATTTAGCCTATTCATCTTCTCGACCCGCCATGTAAGATCGCTCCTAGTCACCCACCGTCGAAACTGTTTCGCTTGCATTATTATCGAACACCCCTCAAAGTTCAGTGCATTATTGTCCAATATCTCAAAAGTTCAGTATATTAACATTCAAAATTCCTATTATATAGTGAGAAGATTTTGTATATTTATGTTAACACGCCCTAAAAGCATGTCTTAAATATTAAATAAACATGTCCAATTGATGAGGCTTTGTTCTTTTCTGCGGTTGGCAAACTGCGGTGTCACAGCCTACCGCAGTTTGACACAACCCGCCACATTTTACCACAAATCATTACTTTTCTCTCTCCTCACTTTTCTCTCTCATCACTTATCTCCTCTACTTTTTACATCCTCTCTCCTCACCTACCCCACATACCAATAACCCACCACAATTCCACCATACGGTCCATACCCGCCACAATTCCACCACACCATTCCGCAAAATACCGCATAAAAGAACAGGACCTGAATACAACAATCCAACTATCCACAAAATAAAAAAATTTAAACATATATAATGATACCTATTATTAGGTGGACACCCCTAATTTTAATGTTTGAATTAGCCACTGCCTACAACTTCCATCTCATCCCGTGAATATAACTTATGCTTACCAATGTATGTGCTCTAGCTTGGTGACCGATGGAAGAAATCATTCTTTGATTTTTGTGAATATCAAGTTATAATTTGACTCTTTTGAAAGTTGTCATATGCCAGGCTAAACACATACTTTTGCCCTCATCCCTTATGAGCCTAATGAACCTACCATGACAAGTTTCCTCAGGCTCGGCCTAGCTCACTTATGTGTCTAGTATACTCTGGATCATTTCCATCTCTATACTTGACTATATCATGCTGTTTGTGCTGTATACATGTAAGCTGAATAACATATACAAATTCTACCTACTCAGGTTTCAATTAGCCAGCAGAAATCTGTTCCACAAAACAGCCAACCAAATATATGCCGCATTTGAAGGGATCGACCAGCAATCCATTTTTCAGCAGCAAAGCTTCTTTCTCTGCAGAGTAGAATTAAAATGGAACATAACTCATAAGTATCTATAGTAATAAGCAAACCACATAAGTACACTACGTGATGACCGACCTGGGCCTTAGCTGCTCCTTGCCTGTCTACGTATGCAAGAAGCTCTTCCTGCCTTATCAATGCTTCATGCAATGCCTGCTCAAAAATCAAACAGACCAAAAGATGAAAAAGGCCCCAGGATGCCAATAGTAATGACTTTGACTAGATATCGGTTAGTTTTGTTTCATTGATTTGCTGTCCAAATTAAATCTGCAATCATTTGTCTTGTAGTCTCCACAAGGAGATGGTATTAGTATATAATACAACAATTTCACAGCTGGATTCCCAATTGAGTTTTCAGCTCGTTTGACTCGATATTGAGGTAGGGAGCAATTTCCTATGTACAATAACCCGACTTACTGAACCCGTTGATATCGATATGAAACAGTATCTTTGGCTTTTATGCCCACCACACCATCCTATTCACCAATGAGCTCCGGGAAAGACTACGGGAAGCTGAAATTCCAACTAAATATCTATCAGCATCGTATTTTGTAGCAAACAATGCTTGATAACCCAGGCAGACAACCACTTAAGCTCATTGCTGACAACCCTAATCGAATATTCGCTTGCATTTCTTGATTGATGAGTCTCTGCCATCACCTACCACCCTATTTATGACAACTCAGTCACAAGACCCTTAATCATTAAAGCGACTTCCACTTTCATACATGCAAACGTTTGCTTGATTGGTTTCTTCAGAAGAAGGCGAAGAAGGAATAATTACCTTTTTAGCAGCAATTAGCTCCGCTTCGAGTGCATCCAGTCGACAGATTGCAGCATTTAGCAACTGCTCTTTCTCAGAGGGCATTTCTGGTGCATTTGTCTGCAAAATTTTTATCTTCTCTTCAATCTCGTTAACTCGTCTCAACAAAACTGAGAAGGAATCTGCCTCCATGAGATCCGGAACTGCTGAAGGAGGTTGGATTTCTTCCTTCAAATCTGGTCCACGAATCACATCTACACTATGGTGACCATAGCCAGACATCATTCTGAAAATTGCTCTCAAGACTCCAATTGTTGCTGAGCAGCATACCGAAAATGCTGCCATGAAGAAGGCCATTACCACAGCAAAGACATGGAAACTGCTTCGGTCTGTATTATGTTCATAAGATTGCCGAGAGGATGTCTCTGCAGCAAACACCATAGACACGCTGAAGAATCAAATTAGCAGAAAGAAGTTATATCAATAACTTGTGGCCTATATTGGATAAAGAACATCGAAATAAAAGGATTATTGTTCTCGAACTTTGTATCCACTATGGTGAAAGCATCTCAACCTTGACCACCAGGAGCAGACCTTATTTCTTTAGATATAAAGGAATTATTGCACTTATGCAGAGTTATTTCCAGAAGTTAACATGCAACCACTAAAATCTAAAATGTTAATGACTGGTCTTAAGCCAGAGGTTGCGTTTGGTTGTAATGTTAAAATCTCACAGTTGAAGACAGATTGGAGTTAATGTACCACTATCCTAGTTTCTTAATTGCTGTCACTTGCTGAAACCACAAAATCCAAAAATAAACACGTGTCAACAATCCAAGAAACCATTTGCGTTATCAAAGGATTACACTGGACAAATGGATAGCAGAAGTAGCATTATCTCACACAGCAGACTTTGCTTCAATTTACGGGACTAACCTCTAGAAGAACTGATGCCATTCATGGAGGCTTCTTCCTTACATCCAGAAACCACAGCCTCCACAATGGGAACATGTTCATCATTATCGAGTAAGTCACAAGCAGAACTCATCTTTTCAGCCACCCTTACCTGCAGAAAAGCTTACTGTTAATAAAAATAGTTGTACCACATTCCCCCTCTGCCCCCTCCCCCCTGGTTTTCTTGTACAGTATCCCTAAGGGGAATTTAAAATGGAAAGAAACCCTCAGCTAAGTGAACATTATTGAGATCATTGGGTCAGTGCCTAACCAATAACCAGTATCCCTTTGTATCATGAAATCCACCTTGTTCCCTGTTCTTTTATGCGGTATTTTGCGGAATGGTGTGGTGGAATTGTGGTAGGTTATTGGAATTGTGAGAGAAAAAAGTAATGATTTGCGGTAAGATGTGGGTTGTGGCAAACTGCAGTAGGCTGTGACACCGCAGTTTGCCAACCGCAGAAAAGAACATGGCAGGAACGAAATGCCCACTTGACATGATTAATGATCTCAGAACTATTGTTCAAAACACTGCATGCCACCTGGAGGTTGCTCATTCTTCATAATGTTAGTTTGTTTGAAAAATGATAAACATCCTTCCATTCAGCTAGATCACCGACATATTTGCAGCATCACAAGAATTGTAAATCTCTCCTCAGACTTGCTAGGATTTCCCTCTCACCTATGGTGCTCTTTTATCATCTGATAAGATGTATAACTTGCTCAATGTGACATGCTAGGTGTTAAGTTCCCACAGAACCAGCAAGTGTTTAAAATTGGATGCTCAAGCAACAAGCATAATACATTCACAATCACACGTTTTGTTGTACTCTGTTTTCTTCTGCATCCTTTTCCTCTATATCCCTACTCACCCTTTCCCTCTTTAGTTTAAAAGGGCGCAAAGGCTCCCGGGGCTCATGGCATGGCTTTTCATATGCCAGGTGCAACATTAGAAACCAAAAAAATAGAGAAGAAAATCTGAGTATGAATTAGGAAAACAACAAAAATAAAATAAAAAAAGACAGAGATGTAGTTAACAAAAAGTTCCACCAAGGAAGAAAAAAATAGAAGAGAGGATCTGGTAAGAGTAAGAAGTAGAAAAGGGAGAGAAAGCTAACCGGACAAGTCAGAAAGAGGAAAAGAATGGAAGAGGAACAACATAGACTTATTGGAGGTGAGAAAAGCACCAGCAGCTTTGGATGCAAAAAGCCATGAGCTCAACAGCCCACGGCCCACTAAAAGCACAAAACGCCCAAAAAATCCTCGACTTTTGGACTGGGATGGGCTTTGATGTGAAAAAACTCAAGGGGGAGCGCCCCAGGCTTTCATGGGCTTTTTTGTGCCCAGAGAGTGCTTTTCTAAACTAAGCTTTCCCTTCTGTCAATGTCCATCCTTTTTTCCCCTCATTGATTTCTTTCATCTTTCCTAAAGCCTTTTAAGATTTTCCACTATTTGATAATCTCTCATAGTCAGCTTGTGCAAATTCATTAATTTCCTGATGATACGCTATGCCAGATATTGCCTAGAGAAAAAGTGAAATATGTGTCTAAATCTTACTAGAGTTGTACAAACAAATCTTCAAAAACTTCGCTTCAGTACAAACCCACATAGGAAGAAAGGTTCTATCTTCATGATTGAAAAGCCAACTTGACTAAGAAAAATAAGAGTGCAATCTGTTACTGCATAGAATTCCATAACAAATCTTCAAAAACTTCGCTTCAGTACAAACCCACAAATGGAGTCAATCCCCTTTCTCAACAAGCTATTACCAAATATCAAAACTAGCACTCAGCGCAACTTTCTTCAAATTACTGAATACTCCTCTCAGGGTGACTTTTCATTACAAAATGTTGAGCAAGCGGCAGGGTTATCTGACTGTAAATAATTCCATAACAAGAGTGTCCTTTTGCTACTCTGAATAACGATGGGCTTTTAGAAACTGATCAGCATTTTGGATATTATGAATTGGGGTCGTTGTGTAGTACGCAGAGGTTCCAATAAACTATGAATCTACTGTAAGAGAATACAGTAATAAACCACAGCAGTTAATAAAAGAAACCCACCTAATTCACCTATTGTTGTCAAGAATAATTTAAAGAATAGGGTACAATTTTGTTTTTTACTCCTGTTTATCATTTGCGAGTCAGCAGCAGACAGAGCACCTCAGATGTCAAACATATTCATTTACCAATAGTACCCAAAATGAGCATGTTACCAGAAACGCTTACTTCATCAACCGGCATCAATCTGGACTGCACTGAATCTTCTGGTTCTCTGAAAGAAGAATCTTCAACTTCAGATCCAGACTCTGCAGTGGATATATCATTGCTTTTCATCTGATCAAGCAAAGACGCAGAAGTATTATCAGAATAAAATCCTATTTCAAAGATATCACACAGTAGAACTTATCAATGCTTTTAGGGTACACTCAGAAAGCCCATGTGAGAATACCATTTTGTCATAAGCAATCACTGTCCCCTCACTGTTTGAGATAGCTACTTCAGCTTCACCAGATTGGACCATCTGTATCATTTTAAAAAAAAAAATCAAAGCAGATTAGTCAACTTTATTCCTAGTCAAACAGACATCGAACCAGACCACAGCACTAGTGCAAGTTCACCATTACTGCTTTAAGACAAGTAGACGAACCTTTAGTATCTTAGGGTCGTTCCATGGGCCCTTATTAGACCTCAGACAACTCCCTTGGTCTGCACAAGTACATGTACCACCAAGAAATTCAGGCAATTGGCTGTATGGATTGGAAGTTCAAAGTGATTAGTGAAATATATAGAAAGGTTTGATAAACTATGACTTGACATCCACCGTACATACATGAAAGCAATAACCAGTCTACACAAACCCATACCTTTCGTCAATAATCTCCAACAATTTGCTCTGATATCTCTGGCCAAGAACCTTAAAGAAGTATGGAGAAAACAGACTATAAGACAAGGTTTCACAAGGAAAATGGATAAACAATACATTTTGTATCTTATAGCTAATCCAAGCACTTCAGAACATACATGAATTTTGGATGTTGTTTCAGGATCAAGAAAAGACTTGACTGTGTTCCAGACCAACTTGAAGCCACTTCCAGCATTAATAATATACATTCGATAGAGCGTCTGCAGGAATTACACCACCAAAAACCATGAGAAATGCCACATATGGACAAAAACCAGAGTCAATACGCCCTTCTTTACTGAATAGATTTGAACGGGGGGCAATTGCAACATGATACCTCAGGGTAGTAGTCATTATCAATCTTTTGAAGTTGCAGTATCAGTTCACGTGCAGGTTTAGTCAAGTTCTTTAAACCCTGTTGATAAGAATAACCGAAGGAAACTGTACATCAAACTCTTTGCATGAAATTTCCTAAAGTATACAGTTTAGTTCATACATAAAGAATAGGCAACATACCACCCCTTGAACATCCAAAATTGTTGTTGTTGAATCTATATGCCTTTTTGCAGCTATAGAGCAAGCAGGAAACTTGATTGTCAAAGACCTCTCAAAATCCTGTACATGGTATTTCAGATAGCGATCCAACGTTGTCACTTGCATAAGCTTCTCGGCATCAATTTTCCCCAATAGGCAAAAGTAGAGAGGGTGGCCATCCTTGTCCACGCCATGAAATCCATGAGGGTAGTACTTCAGAACCTCATCCAACTCATGGTATTCAAAATTCTAAGGGTAATCATCAAGACAGTGGAGATAACAGTAAGAACCAAGAAAAGCAACTCTAAGATGAATGAAGCAAAATGACCAGAGTTATTCTGCCATCACACTGAAAAAGAGATTAGCCAACAAAACTGCAAGCCTAAGACAGACTGGCTGGCATGAACGCAATTACCTCAAGAATAGCATCTGCCCCAAATTCTCTCCTCCATTGAAGCATATCGGCCCACATTTTCTTTGCTTTCTCAATATCAAATTTCCTCGCCTTCAAAAATCTGCAAGGATTAATCCTCGAGATAATATTACTAATCAACGAAAGAGTCCATGAAAATACCTAAGCCTCATGGCCTGCTTTTCAGCAACCAACTCACAGAAGCAATACCTTTGTTATACAGTTTTACATAGGGCCCATGGTTCATTCAGTTGGAACCATAGGTCCATAAATAAGAACCTCTGTAAGGCCTAAATATTATAATACAGTCAAGAAAGACACAAAGTTAAGGGTACTGAAGGCAGAAGATAGCTCAACTTCACCAATGAATTGCTACATATATATATATATATATATATAAATATATATATATGTGTGTGTGTGTGTGTGTGTGTGTGTGTAAAACAAAACCTCCAAAGGAAAACCCAAACCTAAAAGAAATACTACCTCCGTTTCGTTTTATCTGTTGCCTAGGAAATTGTGGCAAAAATTTTGACCGTCAATATCTTAATTTGTATGATGATTCATTTTATAAAATTGATGTCATTAGATTCGTAATAAAAAATACTATTAAAAAAATATAATATGATAATTTTTTACAAAAATTTTATATTACTACTAGAAATCATTGATTAAAGTTTGGCACTGAAAACCGTAAATGACAGATAAAAAAGAACGGAGAGAGTAATTAAAGTTTGGTTTTCCCAAACTAAACTCCAAACCTATGAATAATCTTTTGGGTTTTTGGACGCTAATACACTGTATTTTGGGGGTGTTGGACAATAATGCACTGAACTTTTTTCTTGGACAATAATATACTGTACTTTGGGGGTGTTGGACAATAATGCACCTGAAATGATTCCAGCAGTGGCTAACTCGGTGATGGTCTTACGTAGTAGGTTGATGACCAAAAATAAATAAAATTTTTACTAAATTAATGTCATATCAGGCATTGTCAGCAAGTGTAAATTAAAAATAAAATCTTTACTAAATTAATTATTTTTATGAAAATATTTCACATTTATTTAACAAAAACAAGCTTCCTACAATATTATGTTCACAACATATACACATAATTTCTATTATCTTAATCATTTATTTTGATGTGTAAAATATTTTATTTCTATTATTTTTTTATTATATGTTAAAGCACATAATTTAACACACATATGTTGACTAAAGAGACATGATGATTTTATACACATATGTCAATTTTATTATTATTATTATTAAATATTTAATACACATATGTTCATTTTACAAAGGAGCCAATATGTAAATTTTTTTTAAAATAAACTATCAATCAACTTTCTAATATATCATCAATATATATGAAAAATAAATAATTCAATTTTAAGTTAAATTAAGTCACATAATTCTCGATATAACTAAATTTAACAACTAGCAATCTTCTCTTGCATCGCACGGGACATTCAACGCTACTTAAAAGATGGTAATTAAAAAAAAATACTCTAGACAAAAGCATAGTCAAAACAAAAATAAAATTTAAAAAGAGTCCACAGGTTTAATTATGATGAGCTGAGGTCAATTGATCCGGATGAGAGCGTACTGAATCGATAGAGTGGTGGTGAGTATGAATCCTATTAAGAACTGCAAGTGATCCATGAACAGCCTGATACTAAAATTAATTTCAATGGCCAGGTCGACCAACAGAAAACTCAGTAACCATGAAAACCAAAGCCATAATTTGACAATTGCAGCCAAGGTATAGGCATATTTGCACAACCTAAGGATAACAAAGAAACATAGAAGAGAGAATTACCTTAACAATGTATAATAGTTATCATGTCTTTCTGGGAGCATTTCATTCAAGAGTAATTCCTGGCGAAATGCTTTTACAGCCTGCACTTCCTTAACATCGCGCACATCCTCAATAGCAACAGAAGCACTTTTGCGGTCGCCTTTCCTTTTACCTTTTCTCTTGAGTGAATGCCTCAATTTACTAGATGCACAAAGTGCCCTCTTCTTAAAGTTGCCCATCCTGTTTCTTTTCTCATCTTCAGATATTTCAAATTCTGAAGATTTTCGTTCTTTTCTGTCAGCCCGACTAGCTGATCGCTCTAAGCCTGTACATATTACAAAAGATTCATCATCCTCTCTCCCAAAATCTAGACTGTGAACTGGTAAAACGACCTTGCCACGGCAAAATGCAGATGTATTATCAGACATCTCCTTATGATGCGATCACACCAAAAGTCAAAATTGCATCCTCAAACTATGGGGAGAAAGAACAGGGAAAAAAAAAGTAGCTCGGTTCAATCTGCCTAGGGGAAACAACCAGATTTACAGGAACATGTTTAGAGCATAGAGAACATTTGATGAAAGAAGAATCAAATATCAAACTCTACTAAAAGGTTGCAGAATTCTCTTGATCTTCTTAGTCATACTTTTCACCTTCCTTTCTCTCACTTTCTACAGCACAGGCCCTTGGCCTATCGTATTTCACATGTCAGCAACTCACTAGTTTCAACAACAGACAGACAGCTACTGGACTTTGTCATCCACAAGCATTGGAAAATTGGTCTGCCAACTTTTAAATAATGTGAGGGGGTTGTCGGAAATTGTGGTATCTGATACTACCTCCGTTCTTTTTTATCTGTTATTTACGGTTTTTTGTGCCAATTTTTAATCAATAATTTCTAATATAAAACTTTTATAGAAAAATATAATATTATACTTTTTTAATAGTATTTTTTATTACGAACCTAATGATATCAATTTTGTATGATGAATCATTATACAAATTAAGATATTAACGGTCAAAGTTTTTGCCACAATTCCCTAGACGACAGATAAAACAAAACGGAGGTAGTAAGATTTTTTTAATAGAATCTTCTAAGGTGTCTTTGCAAATTTATGAAATTAAT
This sequence comes from Portulaca oleracea, assembly GCA_029582165.1. Classification (NCBI taxonomy): domain Eukaryota; kingdom Viridiplantae; phylum Streptophyta; class Magnoliopsida; order Caryophyllales; family Portulacaceae; genus Portulaca; species Portulaca oleracea. Next base: position 24,718 of record CM055891.1, read on the forward strand.
GCGATGAAGGAAGCTAATTGGTCAAGCTTTCTGTTTATATTGACGTTTGACCATTCCTAGTCTTCAGTGGGAGTAAATGCCTAGTCTTCATCAAACCTTTTAAGGGTGCTAATAATGGGAGTAAAGTCTATACTTCAGTTACAAACTCCTCTATTCTTTATCAGTGGCACCCCAAACTTTATCCTTTCAAAGCTAATAATGGAAAAACTTATAGTGGGTGTCAACCATTACAGTCACCTTAATCAAAACGAATCTCATCCGTACATGTGCTAAATTTTATCATGACCATTCATTTTTTTATTTAGAACAAAATTATAAAGTAAATTTCCTTTTTTTTTTGAGACAGGTAAACAACAACACTAGGAAACCCTTAATTTTCTTAATTGTTAATTTGTTTACAGAAATTTTAAAAATTAAAGATCTTAACTCTAAGTTTTAGCAATTTAATAAACAAACATATATTGGAAAATAGTTAGCTTTTAAATTTTTATTAATAAATTAAACTTAGAAAAAATATATTGGATAAGTTTGTGTTAAATGAGAAAATAAAAGGTACAATAAAAATTAAGAGATTTATAGATAAGATTTTATTCTACTTGTGGTGGTTGTCCATGACAACCACCGTAAGTACATCCATTTTCTCATATGGCAATGATTTTGGCCAAGGACCATAAGCTACGCTAAATATTACCATTACACTATAAAAGATAAAAGATTTAAGATTTATTGTGGTGTTCTTTTTGAGAGTTTTATTTGCATTAATAAGTTGTAAAGCAATGAACTTCCAACAAAAAAATAACTTTTTCAATCAACCTTCCCCCCCCCCCAAAACAAAAAAAAAAAACCCTTCAAACAATTGATAATTAAATAAATAAATAAATAAATTGAGCCTTGGGTAAGTATCTACTTTGATGAACTCCTGTGTCTGACAGCATCCTACGGAATCCAATCGATTATTATATTTGATGGAGAAGTGCATTTGTCAAATTTACCGATACAGTGGAGATGTTTCGAGTTAAATAAATAGAGAAATAGATAAATAAATAAATTGTAAAGTGTAGCATGCTTCAACCCAGCTACTAAGTTACTTCTAAAGTTCTAACACTTACCAAAATCTCTTTGGCATATGTTTCACCCCAACAAAAAATTTCATGAGACGTAAGTTGTTTCTACTGTCTATGTCAATCGATAGAGACCCATGAGGTATTCGCAATTGCTAATGTTTTTATTCAAATATTCTGGCACAAAGTCCATCCATAACTATCATAATCTCAACTTGAAAGATTGGGGGATTCCACCCGTTTCTCCTACGCAAATCCCTACTCTACAATCAGTCCATCACCAACCAACATCGCAAAATGGGTGTTGTTCTGACTTCTAAACACTACCTAACTACCCTCGAGGTGCTCACAAAGGGGAATGCCAAATTAAACTAAGCAAAAGTGTAACTAAATCCTCCCCAAACCCTTTCAAGAATCTTTTCTACAGCCCTTCTACTCATACATTGGTAATCAACATTCTCTTATTTAGTTAGGAAACCTCGTTAATCTCATTGGATTACGCCCAATTCTCAGAAAATTGAACATTCAAAATGCAATGAGATGGTAGATATGGCAACTGATTGAATCATAGAGGACTTAAAATTTTCAGTTTCCATGCTCAAACCTTCCAATCCTTCAATTCTCAATTTGCAATCAACACCATTTCTCACACATACAATGATCAAAGCGAGAAATTCGAGTAGTTCTCTAAATTGAAGGAATAATCGTTTTCAATTATGATAAGACATGCTTGTAGAACATACGAGAAGCAGATGGAGCAAAGCAGTCGAATGCGGCCGACATGCTGGAACTCCTCCTCAACTCCATCAACTCTTACACTTGCCACAACTCACCCCCTCCATTGATCGTCTTCAATGAAGAAAATTCAAAGCAACAAAAGATCAAAGTTGGACAGAATAACCAAGTTCCAGCAAAAATTGAGGGGGAAATAGTAAAAACTGGAATCAAGAGGATGCATCGCATAGTATACTATACCTGATGGATTCATTGGAAGAAGAATCTGAAATTAGGTCAGAAAGTAGGAAGGGGAATATAGAGAGAGAAAGAGAGAGTAGAAGAGGAAGGAAGGAAGCTCACATCTTTTTGCTGTTTCTTTTTCCTTTTCCATGTTTGTTGTGTGAGATGGGTGTTTAGAGAGGGAAAGAGAAAATAAAGAGGAATTTTGTGGTAAAAACCCCTTCGCGGGTTTTCTTCGCCTGTTTCCTGATGCCATGTAATGTGCGTCGGTCCAGTTTGTTGGTTCGTTCGGATAATGGACACGTGTCCTCATCTGGGAGTGTCTTGAGATAGCCTCTTGATCGGCTTCACTTTTTTCTCTTTACTGTACTATTCTTCCATATTATGCCCATATTTGGCAACATGGCTTCTTGGAAATTGGACCAAAAAGAGTTTTTAAAGGCTAACTAATATTTTTAAGGTTAATATAGGTTGTGTTCGGTCATAGTGTTTCGGGTAGCGTTTAGCGTCTTGACCAAATCAAAACTCTAATTGCATAAATATTAACGTTCGGTAAGTTAGCATTTTGAGGAACGATTGGGCCCTGTTCGACACTAGTGTTTGGAGTAGCGTTTAGCGTTCAAAACGCTATTTTATTATATCATGGTTGTTCGGTTAAGTAGTGTTTTAAATTGACATATAGCATTTGATGCAGCGTTTGAAGATTTTTACAAAACGTTGCTATGAGCAACGTTTGGGATGAATATAAAGTTTGACAGTTAGATGTTCCATGGCTACCCCTTTAGTTTTTTTTCGATAATTTATAAGCCAAAAAAGGCTAAGAAAGCATCAAAGATGTTACAAAGACAGCACAACTCATTCCAATAAGAACACAACACAAAAAAAGAAACAATCAGCTATCTAACCAAACTTTTTTTCTGATCCAGCATATCATCTCTGAAAGCCTTAGTCAAACTATCGTGATGCCTATAGCCCATAAAAAAATTAACAAAGACTACACCACCCTTCCTTATTTATGTCTACCACTAAGTTCCAAATCTTGCCCAATAAATAATGAATAATAATAATAATAATAATATAATGCATAATTATGTTGATCGATGATGATAATAATAATAATAATAATAGTAATAATAATAATAATAATAATAATAATAATAATAATAAAGTAATACTATGAACTCCCCTCCATGCCAGGTATGAAGAAGTCAAATGTAGCAGTGCTATTTCTAAATTTTGTAATTTGGAGAGATTAATTCTAGTTGGTCTAAGATTTAGAAATTGTTTTCTATCTACTATTTTGTGAAAAAAAATATTTTTTTGAATAATCAAAATGAGTGGATGTAAATATGTAATGATGATGATGATAATGTCCTTTTCGGTCATTTTACATTCATCGGCTAATCATACCGCTAATTTTACCGAACATATTTCATACAAATAGCTACTTAAACAGCTATCAGATATACGCTATACGACAACCGCTATCAGCTACCCCAACCACTATCCCCCACCCAAACCGCTATCTGCTACTGAATCCACTATTTTTGTCGAACAAGGCCTTAGTGTTTTAAGGAGCATTTTGTGAAACGGTAATAAAGTTAACGTTTAGCGTTTCATATTTTTCTGTCAAAAAATACCCTTTGTAAATTTTATTTTTAGAAATTATTGATACCCTTTTATGTCAATTAACATTAATATGTTAATTGAACCGCTAAAATTACCAAACATAATTCTCATTTGAACAGTCATCCACTATCGGCTACTTAAACCGTTATCCGCCGCTTAAACTGCTATACGCTACAAAAACCGTTATCCGCTGTCTAAAACACTAATTTTGCCGAACAGGGCCATAGTGTTTACTGTTTGGTAAATAGCTATTTGAGTTAGTAATTTGGACTCAAAAATCTGTTTTTTCAAAAATTTATTCCAAATAGCTTTTAAATGATAGTAGTTTCTGAAACAGCTAATTTTACTAAACACTATTATTGTAAATAATTAATCTAAACAGTTAAGTCAAACAGCTAATTCAAATTGCTAACAATTAATACAAACGGTGCCTAACAGTTGATTGTCAAACATAACATATTTTTCTACTCCCTCCTTCCCGATTTAATTGACGCTCCATCCGAAATTGTGATAACCAATGCAAGTGTTAGTTAATTTTTTTTCTAGATGAAAATAACCCTTTATATTGATTGAGTTATCGGTTACCACCAACCTCAAAAGAAGACATGAAATAGCTTCTTTCTCTCCTACCTATTCTTCTCTTTTGTAGAATTTTTCATCACTATAACCTTTACTTGTCTACTCTATGGTTGCTGCTTTGAAGAATCGAATGATCGAATTCATAATCTTCTCTCATCAAAACCTACAAATCCAAAAATACGCCCCAACTTCTCTCATTTCTTTATGGGCTCTCTCTAAAACCCAGGCCCGACCCTAGGGTAGGCCCAAGGGGCCCTAGGCGTTCAAATTTTTTTGGCTGAATTTCGAGGCCCCCCGCTTCCTAACATAAATTAGTTTGATATGAGCCTTAGGCCCACCACCCCAAGTCTCCAAGAAAGAATTTTGGGGCCCCCCACTTCCTAACGTAAATTAGTTTAAAACTTTTTGGGCTGAATTTTGGGGCCAGTCTCACTTGCTTTCTGCCCAACTAGAAACAATTAATCTATGGGTTATTGACTATAAAGGATGCCCCAGAAAGCCAAATGACCATAAGGTATGGGCATGACATTTAGGTCCTTATTTGCAACAAAGGGTAGGGCCTGTCCAAAGTGACGTGGATTATTGGGTTTTTTTTCTCTCATTTCCATGCTTCATCTTCACTCGCGGGGATCTTCGCCGGAGATGGCGCCGCAGTCGACGGAAGCTCGACCAAGATCGACGGAGTTTTTTTCTCTTTCTTGACGATAGCTTGCAAGTATGGCAGCGGGGAAATGCCTGATTCTTCAACTGGGTTTCCTCTCCCGATGATTTTATCGAGTTCTGTTTGTGATTTTTTGAGTTTTTCTGGGTTCCGAAGTAGTTCCGTCATTGCCCACTCGAGCGTGCTAGATGTCGAATCAGTCCCAGCTGTGAACAAATCCTGCGAAAAACGATGTCAAGCTTTGTGAGCTACTGCACAGAAGGCGTTCGACGAAATTACATTAATGAAATTGAAAGATCTCAGGATGTACCAATAATAGATTAGGGATTTTGGATCGATCAATCTCCTCGGGTTTCTCCTGATTGATACCCAGAGTCTGAAGACTCCAAAACGACTATGAAAGAGTTCATATATCTCGAATTCCGAGCTAAAAACACCAAACCTAGCAGCAACAATTGGCAAAATTTCAAGGAAATCGCCGAAAGTTTCTTGGTTGCTGCTTTTGTGTTCAGCAAGAAGCTTCGAAAATGGAAGAAGAAACAATGAAGCAGAGATTACAACGACGATGAGGAATGTTTTAGGCTTGTTTTTGTGAATTCAACTGTTGTAGAAATACCCATTTTAGATTGATGAGGAATTTTTGAGGATGTAGCTTGAAAATCTCAACCCTAGGGTGTTCATTTTCTAGTTAAATTTCAGTAACCTATATCAAATTGAGGTTTGTTTTGTGTAATTTCAACTGTTCTGCGAATACCCAGATAGGAAATTTTGTAGAAATTGAGAGTCATGAGCATTTCCATGGTGTTTGTTGAGTTGCAATGTCTGGTTGGTCAACACTGTTGAACCATAAAGGGGTTTTTGATGCAAAAAAGTGAGGATGAAGCAGAGAAATGAGAGAGAGAAAAAAAATAAACCCCAATAATCCACATCACTTTGAGCAGGTGCCATTTGTTGCCGTTAAGGATCGGATTCAGATTTGATTGTCAGTTGTTAGCCACTAGTTAGGGTGTAAATAGAGCAATATATGCAGCAGAAGGGAAAACAGGATGATTATGGAATCGAGGATAATAATAAAGAAAGGTAAGGATAAATAGGGTGAGACAATAATTTTACGTGGGAAATCGAAGAATTCAGAGAAAAACCTGCGGGCGACAACCAATATCTACTAGCAGAAAATGAGATATTACAAGAGGTAAAATATATGCGAACTCTCGTAGACTCACGCAACCTAGGGATGAGTAGGATGAAGATGTGGAAATAACACCGTACCTCTCTCGTGGGGAGTTTTGATGGCTCTCACATCGACTACGTCTCCCGCTTGCCGCATATCACAAGATGAATAAAGACCTCTATTTATAGGGGTAAACTTCCTATAAATCTAGCTAGACTCCTACTCCAAATACAATTAAGTTTTAGAATACAATTAGGAAACTGACCTAAATATAATTAGGAAATAAAATAATTTCCTAATAGCAACCAATAACTTGGAGTGTTTAGGAAACTTGCCAAATAATGAGTCAAGAGAATTTGGGCCATTAACCCACCAATCTCCACCTTGGAACAAATTCTTCAATTACCGTCAAAGAACCCTGAAATTATCTTGCCAACGAACTTCTTGACGTCATCCTGTTAACAACACTTTATCACCCGAGATCGAATAACCAAATTCTGACTTCGTCCTGAATTTGATTGAACCCGAGTATGAAGGAATTTGACCCGACTCCGACAGGATTAGAATTTTACTGAATCTGGTTGTATCTGGCTCTAAAGGAATTTCACCTGACTCCGGTAAGATAGGAATTTGACTGAATTTGGCTGTATCCGGCTCTTGAAGGAATTTAACCTGACTCCGGTAGGATTTGAATCTAGTTGAACCTAGCTCTGATACCACTTGTTAGGGATCAGATTCAGATTTGATTGCCAGTTGTTAACCACTTGTTAGGTTGTAAAATAGAGCAATATATGCAGCGGAAGGGAAAACAGGATGATTATGGAATCGAGGATAATAATAAAGAAAGGCAAGGATAAATAGGGTGAGACAGTAATTTTACGTGGGAAACCGAAGAACTCGGAGAAAAACCCACGGGCGACAACCAATATCCACTAGTAGAAAATGAGATATTACAAGAGGTAAAATATATGTGAACTCTCGTAAACTCTTGCAACCTAGGGATGAGTAAGGTGAAGATGTGGAAATAAGACCATACCTCCCTCGTGGGGAGTTTTGAAGGCTTTCACATCAACTACGTCTCCCGCTTGCCGCATATCACAAAGTGAATAAAGACCTCTATTTATAGGGGTAAACTTCCTATAAATCTAGCTAGACTCCTACTCCAAATACAATTAAGATCTATAAATTCGATTAAGTCCAAACTCAAATTGAGCTTACCTATTCTACCTGCATGCATGTTTATGGAGGGTTGTGAATCATTAATTTCTTTGGAGTGTCCATTTTTGTTACAATATGTGAAATAGTCAAAACCATTTATTTGTATTTGTAAAAATAGAGTGACTATTTATTTTAATTTATTAATTATTACTACATCTATTCTAAAATATTTGTCTTTTTAACTAATTTCTTTGTCTCAAAATATTTGTCCCTTCTACAATTCCAACAATTGTCATTCATTTTTTTATCCCTAATTAATAAATTTATTTATCATTTTTTATATGTAACACCCCGGAAATTCAATTATAGAAAAGTCAAAGTCAAACCAACGTTTGCAGACAAAATTTAGCGGAAGACTCAAACTCTTATTGGGCGTCACTGCCGTATCCCCGAAGGAATACAAGGCGAGAAGGAAAACTACAATTGTCTGTCAACGGCAAACCAACTAACAAACTCATACTTAGAAATAAACCTCAAAACTAACTTCAAGTCTTTCAAAAAGAAGCATAACATATTTAACGACTTCTAGACATGTCGTCCTCACTTCTAATTCTCGTCCCCAACATATTGATCATCACCTAAAAACAAAACATTTCAAAAAATGAGGGGGAAATCTCAATAATGTCTACCCCTAACGTTAAAAACAAGTTAAGTTCATTTCAATTCATTTGAGAGAGAGGGAACAAGTCAAACAATTTCGCAAACCTTTAACCCCATAACTGTTTTCCTCAAACCAACCAATTCATTATTTTATTATGCAGGCGGGATATCACATCCCTTAGAGTAACTTTCGCCTACCAAAGGCATCAACATTCGCCTACCACAGGCATCAGAATATCAACTATCCTATATCAAGGATAAAACCCTGATCTCCTGACACATAACCCATACAGGCATCAAATCCTGGTCTCCGGGTTATCGCCCGCAAAAACATTAGCCTATCAAAGGCATCAAAACAATTGCCTACTAAAGGCATCATAATCATCTATCCTATATCAGGGATGAAACCCTGATCTCTTGACACATAACCCATACAGGCACCAAATCCTGGTCTTCGGGTTATCGCCCGCAAAAACATTAGCCTATCAAAGGCATCAAACAATAACCCGCTTAATGTTTCAATTTGAATTATTAGTGTCTAATGCAAAGCTCAGCTCACAACTCTCAGGTCAAACCCAACCCAGGTTATCAAAACCAATAATAAAACCACTAATAAAAGACCATCTAATTTCTCAACTCAATAAAATCGAAGAACAAACAAATACAAACAGTTATCCAAAACAGATGGTCATATTTCCACAAAAGTCCCCTTGGGATGCAAATTCCAAAACAGATTATAAATCAACAAAAACGCATTTAAAGTGCATCCCAGTGGGGATTAGAGCATTGACATTACCTGGTTAACTTCACTTCACAGCAAAAACGAACACACTTGAGCTCACTAACGACGCGAATTAGCTCGGGCTTGAAATAGAATAATTATTCTAATAAAAACGTGCCCCTTCGAAGTTAGTATTAACTACCTTCTACCTAACCCTCCCCTAGGAACACTATAGGTTCCTATCAATCATGAATTTACTCTTTAAATTACTTAACACATTCCAAGTAATCGTATAATAATACCAAGTAAACTTTTTCAATCAACAACACATTCATTAACAATTTCACATAACAAGACAGATTACAGCATCCACACAAAAAAGGCCGTAACTTGACTTCCCGACATCCTATGGGTCTGATTTTGGACTTTTCGGAAACCTCAGGATGTCTACTAAAACTCTTAAGTTGAACTTGAGACCCAACACACGCTTTAAGATCCTCAAAAACCATCATCTTTCCAAACTATCCAGATCTGACCTAGGTCTGGTAATCGGGGTATAACTCGACTTATAAAATTCCAAAGTCCGGTCCGTAAAATTCCTATGAAAGCTAACATCTAAGGGAAACTCCAGTCCAAAGGGTTCGATCAAAGGAGGACTATAACTCTCATGGTGATCCGTTCTTTAGACCCTAACAAAACTGTCCCGATCCCGGGGTCCTAATTTGGATCTAAAATAATGACTAAGGTTAAAGTTTCTATCCTAAACCAACCAAGATCTAAAAGGTACCACTTATAACCAACAATTTAAACCTTTCTATGTAAAGAACTTAATAATAACGTAATAATAATATAAACACGTAAGAGTAACATAATAGTAAGATAAATACGTAATGTTTGAAACTTTAATATACCTAATACATTATAAAAAAAAATAAAATCGTAAAACAGTAGGAAAGGTTTTAAAACTCTTTTTGAGAATTATATATAACATAGTAATAAATGTAAACTAAAATCTTAACTAAAGAAGTACAAAATAAACTATACGTCACAATTTTGAACGATAAACATGAAATATTATTTCAAAACTATAATCAACCTTACTTAAGACCACAACATACATCACTACTCAATCGTAAACAATAAATTTAAATTTAACAAATAAAACAAACCCTAATTCATGCATGAAATAATACTAACAAGACCCTAACATGATTTACATATAAAATATCACATTAATCATATAATAATAATAATAATAATAATAATAATAATAATAATAATAATAATAATAATAGCACTTAAATCATCAATCACGACCATACTTATTTACTTACAAAAGAAACTCTTCTTAATTACCTACACCTACTCATGCATGCACGTATGAAAGTATGATAAACATCAACGAGAATCAAAACTAAGAACACCACAGCATGTTAACCTAATTTCTCAACTAGGTTCGTATGATTATTCAAGAAAACAAGATGAATAAAAGAACAAGAACCAATCAAGAACATGATAATACTAAATATAGGGTTTTATGGAACTTAATTACCCTAATAATCCTACCTAAAGAACCAAGCAAGAACAACACTATCATGTAGATTATGAATGACGCAAAACCGAGCATGAACAAAACACATTAAGAAATCGAATTTAGAGCAGAGAGTTACGCAAGGTGGTTCCCGAAGAGTCGAGGATGGTTCTTGGTGGTCCCGGGCAGTGCTTCGGCGTCGTTCCCGGCGATGGTGGTCCGACGACCGGTCGCGGCGATGGCGGCGGCGAAAAGCGACAATCGAGCGGCGCACCAGCGATAACGATGGTCGCCGATTACGGCGATCGGGTGACGGCGGCGGTTGTCTGTTCGGGCGGTGGTCGGGCGGCGATACTTGGGCGTCCACGCAAGGAGAAACGGGAGAGAGAAGAGAAGAAGGGTAGAGGGCGCTGGTGGTTGCTGGGGTCTGCGGTGGTTTCCGGTGACGTGTTGGCGGCGGCACTGACTGGAGGCGCACGACAGAGAGAGAGAAGAAGATAATAGAGAGGACAGAGCGGGGAAACATAGGTCTGCGCAGGTTTTGGTTTTGAAAGAAATTAGGCTAGCTCTTAACCTCCCCACTAATCTCATGTTAATTCCCATCTAACTCTTATCCAACTTCAATTCTCCTCCAACTAAAGAAAATCTAAACCTAACCAACTCTAATCACAATAGAATTCTACTACCAACTAATAATGATAATAATAAGTATTACTACTAATAACATACAATGCTATTTTATAATATTATACCACCCATAATAATAATAACTAATCACATAATATTAAATAATAATAATAATAATAATAATCACTTTATAATAATAATAATCACATAATAGTGATAATAATCACTTAATAATAACAATCATATAATAATAATAATAATCACATATATAATAACAATAATAATATTAATATTAATACTAATCATAATAATTAATAATAACCACACATGATATTCCCTATATACCCTTGTTAGTCTCTCAACGATCCTACGAGCTCAAGTGTTAGCAAAATAATCACAAACGAAAATTTAACAATTAACGGAGTCAACTTAAATTATTAACGACCTCACGGTCAACGCCTTTGAATTTTTCGGGGTTTTACATCATTACCCCCTTAAAAGAAGTTTCGTCCTCGAAACTTAAACTCAACACCAACGGTCTGCCAAATGGAACTAACGGTCGCGTTAACCAAAAATTCGGGGTTTTACATCATTACCCACTTTAAAAGAGTTTCGTCCTCGAAACTCAGAGCAGCTTCTGCGATGAAAAGGTGTGGATGCCTTGATCCTTTATCCTCCACGGCTTCCAAGATGGCTTCAGTTGTGGCATATACCATTTTACTAAAAGTTCGGTCTTTCTTTGAGGCTGATTCTCTCTGCAACCTATAATCTCCGGCGACCGTTCCTCGTGTCAAATCTTCTTTCAGCCTCCGAATTCTCATCAGAGGTCTTCTTCTGCTTCCAGGCCCTCCTCGGGGTTATATTCCTTACCCAACTCGGGTTTTCAAGTCTTTTAGAGGGGCTTGGATCTCGTGCTCATGGCAAAGCTGGCAGCGGTATTCCATCCAAAAATATCAAAAAGAACCAAGCATGCACTTATAACACAAAAGGAGACAAAGAAATAGACACACGTTCAATTCCCCCATCCTACACTCATCATTCCGAACGTAGCATCCTAAGTTCTAACTAAACCTAAGGGACACTTAGGAGCTACCAGGTCGTAACCCAGAGCTCTGATACCATTCTGTAACGCCCCGGAAATTCAATTATAGAAAAGTCAAAGTCAAACAACGTTAGCAGAAAAAATTTAGCGGAAGACTCAAACTCTTATTGGGCGTCACTGCCGTATCCCCGAAGGAATACAAGGCGAGAAGGAAAACTACAACTGTCTGTCAACGGCAAACCAACTAACAAACTCATACTTAGAAATAAACCTCAAAACTAACTTCAAGTCTTTCAAAAAGAAGCATAACATATTTAACGACTTCTAGACATGTCGTCCTCACTTCTAATTCCCGCCCCCAGCATATTAATAAAAAAGAAGCATAATATATTTCAAGAACTTGTTCCTAGGACAAGCCGGCTCTTGCACTGTAAGCAGAGGTATATGGATGGATCCCTTAGCCGGTATGGGAAACGTCTCACGGAACAAGAGGTGGGGGTTTTGAATCAGAATTTTAGTGAGATGGAAGTCTAGGATGCAGTTTCTCAACTGGGTGCTCTTAAAGCACCTGGGCCGAACAGGGTCCCGACGGTGTTTTTCCAAAAACATAGGGCAGCTAGTGGGACAAGAGGTGACCGAAGGAATCCTGCACATGCTCAATATTAGAAATCTGATTCGGAAGGTAAACAACACTTTTATCACCATCATCCTCAAAGTGAATCCCCCACAATCCATGGTCGACTTCAGACCAATTAGTCTCTGCAACGTTTTCTATAAGATTCTTTCCAAATGCCTAGTGAATAGGCTTCGAGGTGTTCTCCAATATACTCTAGTCAGAACGCTTTCTTAAAGGGTAGAATGATCGTGGATAGTTGTCTAACAACACATGAGATCCTCCATACAATTCGGACCAGGAAAATGGGGACTCGAGTGGCGGCAATCAAGGTTGATATGAACAAGGCCTACAACTGGGTCAATTGGTATTTTCTTAAGAGAGTCCTGGAAACAGTGGGGTTTCCCGATATCTGGATCAAGTTGATGATGAACTGTGTCTCGACAGTGAGAGACTCGGTTCTAATCAATGGTTCACCAACACTCTCCGATTTTATTTGAAGCGCATGTTTTAGAAGCATGTAATTTCTTGGGAAAAAAACTCGATGAAAATGATGCAAAATTACTTAAGATGCCAGTCTTATGAAATTCTACTCATAAGAAATTAAAGAAAATTTTATACAAGTACTAGAAATCTAGATAGCAAAACTGTTAATAAAATTTCCCTAGTTTGTCAATTTAGTTATCATATTTGCATCAGAAAATAATTAAATTTCACTCAACATTGCATGTTGAAAAAATAAATAAATTAGATGATGAGACAAAGTTAACTTGCAACCTTTCTATTTCACACACTCATCCGTTATCACAGTATCCTAAATCTTCCCATTGGCTAACTAAATAGAGTGCAAATTTTGATCGTGTTGGAAAAAAACTCTTAATTGATGAATAAAATTTCAATTAGATTAGTTCGTCAATTAGAATTATTGATTTACATTGCATTCGCTGCCTGCTGATTAACTTTATTTTCCTAACGATTACCATTCACAATTGCTAACAGACTTCTGGATTTCTCTTATAAGATTGACGCCAATAAAACAAGATTTTCAACCGCAAGAAACAATCAAGTCTTAACCAATCACATGTTTCAACTTGAGAAATTAGTTAAGTTGAACCAACAAGTTTAGGGTGTGTTTTGACTGCAAATAAAGGGATGGAAAAAAATTGCATGAAAAAAAATTAGAAAGAAAGAAAATAATTATAGCAAAATAAGTTTTATTTACTTTGTTTGATAGCGTAACTGATCTTTAGATCATGAGGGTGCAACATGGAATATTACTCTTATTGACTAGACATTTACCAACAGAGATAAGAGGATCATCCTTAGCATGTCATTAAGCACATGCATGCCTAAGGACAAAATTATATTTGGTGTCTTGATAAGAGGAGTGATTTCTCGGTTGAGACAATGGATATTTTAGGGGCATCATTAAATCACGATGATTTTGAAAATTTTTGGTCGAATATTGGGATGCACATTTTATCCGAAAAACAAAATACTCCCTCCGTTTCATATTAATTGTCCCAATGTTACAATATTTTAATATATGAAAGTACCATCATTAAATTTATAACGAAAAGTACTATCATAAAAATATAATTTTGTAACTTTTCAATAAAATATACTATAAAAAATTCTTAGTCAAAGACGACATTTTAGACAATTAATATGGAATGGGGGGAGTATTTTTTAAGGAAGTAGTGGACTTATATCCTCCCCACCAAGGCCTATATGCGTCAAAGATACATCCTTGTTGATGTTATTTGTCCCAAATACAACAAAGAGACTGAAACTAGGTAGTGTGCTATTTTTGAATATGATAAAGCAACTTTTGTACTTGTTTGGACATTTGTTACCAAGAAGGCTTGGCAAATTCACCAAATTGCAGTAGCCCTAGGGGAAATGAGCCACACTTAGTTTGGAGAGCTTGATTCAGATACATTCCAATTTTGCCTGACATTAGCGTGGCAAATATTGATAGAGAAAAAATCATTTTACATTCAATCAAAAGATTACCACATATGAGAACTCAATCCAAAGAGCCCATCGGAGATGTAGATCCTTAAGAAAGCATAGCAAACGAGGAAGTCCCTCTTGAATAATGAACAACAGACTTCTCCAACTTCGCAAAGAGTTATAAAAGCGAACGTAAACATCGTTTTTCAAGAGGATGGATGGGTAGGGCTTGGAGTACTAGCTAGAGACTACTAGGGCAAGGTGATGCGGGTAGCGGTGAAAATAATCTGGGCCAAATGGGCTGTGATCGTAGCCAAGGTGAGGGCAATCAATGTATGCTTTTACTAGTAGTCGGAGGACTTCATGAAGCCTGAATACTTATTGAATCTGATTGCTTGGAGCTCATCCAAAGACTGTCCTACTTATCAGCTTTTTTGACTGAGTTGATTTAGTTATTCATGATTTGCATTTTCTTACTAGTAGTTTTTCCTAATGTAATTGGCTCCATGTCAAAAAAGAAGGTAATATGCTAGCTAAAGTAATAATTCTCAACTTACAGCAAATCTGGATTGGAGTTTGCCCAACATCATTGGCATTGCATCAAGTGTTCAGAAGGATGCTCCAAATAATGAAATTTAAATGATCATTTCCCACAAAAAAAAAAGAAAAAAAAGGTTAAAACAAACTATCTTTTCCTTTGAGAACCAATTGATGATAGAGGAAGCAACCCAGTTCACTTATAAACCAGAACCATTGCCTGTAAACTTACAATAATGCAAATCTTGAAACTATGACAAAATGGCTTAAAGAAAAATGACAAAGAGAAAAAAAAAATGTCGAATTCGAAGAACCAATTTTGCTATATCTTTTAGTTGTTAGGTTGTGAATCCAGTTTGGTTTTTCTTATGTAGCTGTACGTTGGTGGTGTTTTTTTGTTGTTTTGGACCTTTGGTAATGCTATTACAATCTCTTATTCTTTTTTGGACCTTAATTATCGAAAAGAAAAAAATTATAATATTGCAGATTTAACTCATGCATAAATCCCAACAAATACCCCAAAAAAAAACACACCAAGTTACGCCAAATAAGATTGGTTCTACTTTGATTGTACAATTAAATTTTGGCAACCTTTTGTCCCCAGCCAACATCAAGGTCAGATGGCGTCCCAGTACAAACTTGCAGAGAAACCAACAGCAGGTAAGTTTATCAGTTTAGGGTTTAATCATCTATACAGATATTCACAAAGCTTACAACATAGAAACAGCGAGTCTATCTGAGATTAACCAGCAGTAGTAATGTATCATCAGCTTCACATGCTATGTACTATTTACAATTTACAAGGTTTGCTTTCTGCCACACTCCTGATATCAACAGCCATCCATCAGAATATGATACGAAATCAAAGAGAACCCATTCGCTTGCGCTTAGAGACACCCTCACCCATCATGCCCAGTTCCTCTTAGCCCGGAGTCGCATCAGTTTGTCCCTCCATTTAGCTGCAACAAGACCATCACCGTTACAAATCATTACCGCCTTCACTTCGTCCACGTAATATATATAGTTACAGTTTTAGATAAAAAAAAATTGTCCCCTCAAAGTTATCTTGCTTGGAGTTCTCATTTTACCAAACAGTATACTGACACTACCAAATGGGTCAATAAACACCACTAAACTTTCTGTTGCTAGGAGAGGATGTCATTCCCCATCTTAGAATATGAGAACCAAGTTTCTACAAACTGTGTTCTAGAAATTGAGTCTCACAATCTTCCCTTAAACACTAATACACAATCCAATACCACAAAAGTCCCATTGCAAAACAGGGATTTGGGTGTGTGTGTGTGTGTGGGCGTTTCCGATGTTAACAACCTTACCCCTAACTTAACAAAATTCATTGCAACTAGTTTTGATTGACACATTTAGAGAAGTTGTTTACATTAGTTCATTATTGACTAGACTCAACCTAGGAAAAGCTGACCAAAGTGAACACAAATTGATTTCGCCAAAAGCTACGATGCAAACTTCATCAAGGAGGCCTTCCCCAAGATTAACACAATATTGATTAATCTAGACACTCCAAATTGACTAACTTGGAGCACTAGAAACTATGCCAAAGATGTTTATATGATGGTATTTGAGAGGGTATGCAAAGGGCTTAAGCTTTTAAATTAGTGGAGGGATATATATAATCAAATAAAGGCTAATCCCATTCCCATCGATGAATCAAAGGTGATTTTCCTACATAGGTCGTTCATTAGCAAATCCACAAGATTCTTGTAATTGTATATGGCAGTCTTAGAATGTAACAGAGAACAAAAACCAAAGGTGATTTATCAAGCTTGGCAGCTGGATAAATTATATTTAATTCTAGTAATTGTATATTCCAAACCCTTTTTATCCAATTTTTCCAACAGCACCAAATTTCAAAAACCAAAACTGCTCGAGTAAACATGAGTTTTGTCAATTCCAGATCCTGCAGATTCTCTATTGGACAAGGCAGTATCGAATAGCCATGTCAGATCAGGACTAGGGGATAGGCCATGTCACATCAAAACAAACAGATGACAACTGCAAGTTAAGCATACTGAGCTCTCACAATTACACAAAGTTGTATATCCAACACAAATGTAATCTTGCTCACGGCAAACCACATAGCAATGTCTACTCAATAGAATGCTTCGAAAGATATGACATGAGAACTTGGGGGAGGAGGGGGGGAAGGGGAGGATTACTGGAAAGGCGGAAAGGTATGTATCTAGTCATTTATATTAATGCTCATTTACTGATTAGTGATTACATTATAATGGTAGGTTGGTACCTGTGAACATACAGTCGGAAAAAGGGACACACGAGAATAACTCTGAATTATAGATCGAATGGAAATATCATACATACCTGCATCCTGATAGCGCTCCTCATCAGCAGCATCAAGCATATTGCGCAGAAAGCTAAATTCAGTTGCCGCTATACATGGCTTCCCACTAGCCCTGGCCAAGTTGCATACAATAGTTAATACAAACTTATCCTCCCCATAGAACAGATCTACCAGGTCACCTCACGGTCATTAACGGAAATGGTAGATATGATATGAAACACCAGATCAGCAAGATCCACACATGGTAACTGTGATTGTTACTTTCTTCTTCTAGTGGATTGGGGTGCAAAGCTTATCTATTCTTTCAAATGCCTTTCAAGATTCCTATTATACGCTTCATTTAAGACCCAAACAAGGATTCCAAAAAGACTTAGGGACTCTTCTTTAAGCCATTCGAGAAAAGTTTGCAGGTAAGGTGCATGTAAATGCATGCAATTACATGTGAGTGCAGGTGCAATTAAACAAATGCTCCAAAAGACAGGCCATTACTCATTTAAGAGATCTCCAACATAATGGTCACACTCCCAAGAGGGATGGGTCAATTCTATTTGCACTTTACGCCTGGCCATTTTTATCCAAGTCCTCATTTGGAAGATCTCCACATTAATGATTACATTCCCAAGAGGGCTTGGTCATTTGAGTTTGTTGTTTGTAATCTGCACCCATTTTAGTCTTTGGTCAATTTAGTTTGCATAATGTCATATGATTTCATGTGACGATCATATCGCACTTTGCTGCATGGGAACCGCAGTATCAAGCTATAATGATTGCATTCGCACAAACTTTTACAATCAATTTGCATGGTTATGAAAAGAAATCTAGCAGTGCAGTGACAAACAATATCATATGAAATTTTCTTCTTATAGCTGCACAGAATTTAAGGCCAGGATAAATCCTAGGGTCAAACAGGGCATCCTGGTATTTTGAGGGCAGAAAGTAGACCATCAAGTCAATTATCACTTCTTTGATTGCTCATTGCCATTCGCATCATCTCCCTCCAACCTAACCTACCAGCCCTCCACCAGCAGTCCTCCCAGAGAAGGGGGGTCTATAGCAGTCTTAAATGTAACAGAGAACAGCATGGCTAGTACGAAAGAAGTCGGATTCAGGAACATAGAAAGGACTAATTTAAAAGTCAAGACACAAAATGATCACATCAAGGGCAACATACCGATCTAACTCCGAAAATAATGAGCTAGCTGATGCAGGTACTAATGCAGTTACTTTTGCAGATTCAACCACCCTCATCCCATCACTGTATGCCAAGTTCTTGTTAACTTGAATAGGAGCCTGTGCAGATAATAGATAAGCTTTACCAGTTTCAAAAATAAGAGTTACAAAGTAGAAAATACTTGCCTAGCTTTATATTCTACCAAGGTCAACCCCAAATTTGAAAACATTCTCAAATAATGGGAATTTGTAAAATTATCATGCACCTAAGAGACCCGCAAGGGTAGTCAGTTAGAAGAAAATTATTCAGGGTACAGCACAACACTCTTGTATGTATTTCGTCATTCTTTTCTAAAACAATAAATTAACTAAATAAAATGCCATAGTGCATAATATGACTCTTCTAATTAAATTATTATTCTAATTAAATGATTCTCAAATCATAGTCTCTGGAGTTGGAGGATGTAGATGCATTATGTAAAATATCACCCCTTCCTATTCGACATCTAAACAAAAATCTAATTGAAAAGGTTATATCGACCTTCCCACCAGATAGGTAAATAAACTTGATAATCATTTCAGAAAACATGAACCAACCATTCTAGCCTGAAGCTGTCAGGATATCCAGAAGAAAATATAACAATTTTTGTGGTTTAGAGGCTTAATTTTACCAATAACCTTATTATAAAGGATAGACACAGTAACCTAATTATTATCTAAACACCACAAAAGTCATGCACAAGAATGTTGGCTCAGATAAGAGCAATTCGAGAAAAATGTGAGGATACCTGACATCTTACAGCAATATTAATTGCATCAGAAGGTCGAAGGTCAAAGCTGATGCAGTCATTGTCATTACCAACCTGTGTCCACATATGATTTAACGTTAGTACAATTAATGATATATAATAGCATATACATTCAAGTAAAAATAAACTTATCCAAGCATCAACTTGAGATGACAGCCATTATACGTGCCTTTGAGAGATATATCTCAGCAAAATATGCCTCGTGTACTCTCTTAGTTATACGGACAAGTTTGACCTGCAGCAATATACAAATTACAAGCATAATAGATGAAAAGCTTGTCGCGAAATTACCAACAAATTTGGTAACTTACTGCATATCCCATCTTCTCAATCATTTCCTTTGTGACTTGGTACATAGTTGGCCTAGCCTGTAAGCCATAATCACGCCAAGATACACATGTAAGGAAACTGTATAATCATGAATGATTAAACACAGCAACCTCACAAAAGCGTGAATGTACATACAATATGCACGTTGCGGATAGCAGCCATCAGCAACACGCTTGGCATCTCCACTGCAACATGAGTAAATAACAATAAATAAGACAACCAACAAGGTGGACATAAAATTCAAAAGTAATCATGTTTTCCTAAGAAAGAACCATAATACGTACGAACAATTATTGGAAGAAGAAGATCAGATCCATCTTCCATCTTTAGCACGATCGCTGGATGTAGAGCATAATCTGGTAGATGACCACCTTGAGGACTGTTATGGACACAGTTCAAGAGCCTGCCATCTCTCATTTTAATTGTGAAACCATCTGAACCACTCTTCACTTCAACTGCGGTAAACCAATTAATGAAAGACGTGACCAGAGTGCTCACGAATATTCACGCAGAAAGCTGATTCTAAAGAGCACAATACATAAGCTACAGAGAGGCCTCGATGCATGTGGTGCTTTAAACTTTAAAAGGTCAAAAATAAGTGGGCAAGTTTGCTGCTGGAAGGTGCAGAGTTGTCTTTCCATAGGGATAGACTGTTCTGCTAGGAACACATTTGAAATCTTAAACCCCCATCACAAACTTCCATTGAGCAGCTTATGCTATCATTGCTATCCAACACATACCCACGAAAGTGATGCTGTCAATGGCATGATATAACTGCTAACCAAGAGGTGTTGTTTCTTCATATCCTCCTCTACCCAATAACACAAGGAAGCAAAGAGCACCAGAAAAGGACAAAGAGAATTGCAAAAATGCTTATCTAATTCCTACAAAAAGCTAAAACGGAGCAGTTTCAGACTCAACAATTCACATTTTACTCTTGTTCAAAAACATGCCAATAGACGTAACAATTCACTTCACAAATTTTGAGATCTACCAACACAAAATCAAAGCAGAAAACAACTACGCAATATTGAAATAGGGCAACCAGACAGTTTTGCAACCATCAAAACAACAGCCAAACACAAGATTAAGTTTAGAGGCTATTCATGCTGTCGCCAATCCCAACATTGAACTCATTCAAACCCATGAAGTAGTAATCCAAGCACAACATACCAGCTTCAGTAACACTCGAGTCAACGTAGTCCTCATCATTATCCCTAAAGTTCTCTGCTCTGCTACCACTCTCATCAGAAGATGAACTAAATGCACAATGAATAGTAGTACCAATCCTTCGGACCTGAATGGGACACGTAAAATTCCCCTCATTGCTTCCTCGCACAAGTACATGCTTAGAACCCCAAATCCGACTTTTCAGCATTGGACTCATAGACCCATTTACGGGCACTGGATGAACACTAACTTGCTTTGCTCGGATAGTGGGGCAAATAACAGGACCGTGCAGTGCATCCATCCTTCCTACTTGAACATAAGAATCCAAAATAATGTTTGTCATTTTCAATAAAACAGTTGCAACTACGATTATATATTACAAGAAAGCAAGTCATGTTAGTTAAATAGTCACTATGCATCATGATTCATGAACAATATCATTTGCTTTTGTACAAGAAGCCAGCAAGATTACCCATTACATACTCAACTTAAAGCAAGATTACCCATTACACACTCAACTTAAAGCAAGATTACCCATCTTTTTAATCTTGACTTAATATCCAAGCCATAGACTTCTTACGTTGGCTACTTTGTTATTCCCTGGTGGCTTTTAACTTTAATGACTGATTCCCAAATTCTCAGGACAGATTTCAAAGCAAGAAAACTAAGAATAACATAATAAACGTTTCAGCTTTGAAAAAAAGAACGAAAAAAGAAAACTAATCACATGAATAGATACTAATAGTACAAGTTTCATACGTAGACATGAATTCGTAATCCAAATTGTCCATTTAAAAACAAAGCATAGGAAAAAAAGAAAATCCCCCCCCCCCCAATATTCTGTCTATTCAAGATTTTTAGCATCACCATCACAATCACTCGATTATCGGAGAAACAAAACCGCATAATTACAATATTCGAGCATCAAACCTGACAAATAAGCTTTTATTGGGATTCAGGGAATTGTTGACTCTGAAAAAGCTTGAGATTCTACTCGATCAGTGCCTGCAAATGTATAATAGGCGCAGAATTCCGAAAATAAAACAGAATTCAGCTTAGGGTTGGGCTTTGATCGTACGAATGAATTAGGGATTGTAGAAACGGTGGGGGTTGAAATTGGATTGGACCGTTTGAATTGAGAAGACAAACGGTCCTGATCTGAAGAAGATGAGCAAATAGTGGAATCAAAGATGAAGTTGAAAGGGAGATGAAAGATGGAAAATGATAAAAGGGATGAAGACAAAATACCAGTTTAGATGGATGGATAAGAGATTCTCTCCCTCTGCTTTGTTTGTTTTCAAGAGAGAGAGAGGTGAAGACCTTTCAAGGAGACAACTATTTAATGGAAACTCTCTGCCTCTTAATGGAGTTCTTTTGCTAAGACAATTATACCCTTCGCGGCTCGCTGCACCGGTGGACCCATAATCACACATTCATTTTCAGGAGGGCCGTTAAAAAATCGGGCTTGGATCAAATTGGGTTCGGACATTTAGATAGAATTCCCGAACTTCAACCCGATTTGAATTTCAAAGTAGAACATTTTGTAATGTCTGAACCCCAACTTGAATTTGTTTGAGCTAACATTTGTCTGAATATACCCAAACCCGAATTTACACTGAATTTAGGCACAAGTTTAATATTTTGTCCGAATTTCAGGGTTTGGACTTCGGACACTATTCGAATTTGTCCGAACCCGAATTTGATACAAAATTCGGACGTCTGAAACTCGATTTTAGAATTGGACATAATCGAATTAGAATTTAGACTGAAAAATAATGATCAAACTCGGTTTAATTCGGGTCGGAAAAATTCAAAAAATTCGAATATTCGAATCGAACGGATTTTTGTCATCGTTACATTTTTCATATTTCCTCCATACTTCCTCCATTTTTAAAAAGAATTTAAATAACTCATTATATATTATTTATCATTTTATAATTTTAATAAAATATTTTTTTATTATTTTTTATTTTCCTATAATATTTATGAATTAATATAACATTAAAAGTTAATTTTAATTAATAATCTGGGGTAATTTCCTTACTAAGGTAGTACTCCCTCCTTCCATAAATACTACCTTCAATCTATATTTTTTTTATGGAAACCTTCAACCTATATTATTTGTCATCTTTGAAAATTGTGCAGTCAAATTTAGAAAATTTTGATCATAAATCTCTTTATATATATATATGGAAGTGATCATATGAGCATTGGGTTTATGTGAGCATGTGAGCATTAGGGATGTGAACCCTTAGATCTTCAATCAATGGATGGGAAAAAAAGGAGGAGTTTAGTTTTTTTTTTCACCCTTTTAACAAGTCATCACGTGAGTATTGGTAGAAAAAAAAGGAGAAAAGGCAGCACCCCTTCCCAATAACGGCGCATGGTCAGCAATTCCAAAACACAAAATTGAACTCTCAAGATCCCTCCTGTAGATTGATCTTTCGTCTCTCATATTCCTCCATGATCGACGGTGAGTTGAACAACGAAGGCGCCGAATTCGACGGCGAAAAAGGAACTCAACGACGAGAGACGACGGAGTGGGAAAGTTTTTAGGTAAGTGAATTTTGGGTGTGGGGTTTCGGTGCAGAATTAGGGTTCAATTCGGGTGCAGTGTTCGTTAAATGAGGTTTTCCAATGTGAATTTGTTTATGTGATTTTTTTAGAGTTTAATTCATTGAAATGATTGTATGAGGTTTCAAATACATGTAATATCAAGTTCAATGGCCGAACAAGGAAGCGCGAAGGAGGTCCAATGGAAGAAGTAAGTAAAAGGTTAGTGTTTTAGGCTGGGTGAATACAAATTTTCGATGTGTCAATTTCAGATACTTGAAATTTTGAAAATTCAATGGTGAATGTTATCCACAATCGTAGTAATAAATGTCCATTGTTGGGAGGTATTTGTGTTGATAAAGGTGTAAGTTTGGAGGGGGTTGTATGAGTGTTGTGACAGAGTATTTTGTTGCTGTCCACTGATGTATCTGATGATGTCCACAGTAGTGAATATTTATTTTGAACATACGAACTCGTGTTGTAGCTGACTCTTAAAAAAGATTGGGTTTTGGGGGTGAGTTTTCTATTGTGAAAGTGGTGTGTTATATGGGTATTGTCCACAGGGACATTAGTTAATGTCCACTTATGAAAGTTGGGGCGTGTACAGTATTGGTGATGTGATTTGAATATACGAATTCGTTATGTAGCTGACATTTCAAAATATTGGGTTTTGGGGGTGGTTTTCTTAGTGTGAAACTGGGATGTTATGTGCTTGTTGTCCGCATGCATTTTTTTATGTATACTGAATTCAATTGGAGTGGTATATGATTGTTGTCCACATTGACATTTATTGATATCCACTGATGAAACTGGTGATGTCTACATTGGCATTTATTGATATCTACTGATGAAACTGGGATTTTGGAATGATTCATTGCTTCTTGTATGAATTGAGAAATAGATGGTCAGTGCTACTCTTGGTTTTATGTATTTATGAACATAAATCGTTGAAAATAATGGTTGACATCCCCTGCTGTTGTACTTGATGCCCGCAATGATAATGCTTGATGTCCCCTGCTATTATGCTTGATGTCCATACTGATAATGGTTGATGACCCCTGCTTGTTATACTTGTTGTTCCTTTTATTATAATTTGATATCCACTTGGTATGTAACTTGATATCCACTTTGTATGTAACTTGATGTCCGTTTGTTATACTTGTTGTTGTACTTGATGTGCTCGTTGGTATTAGTTGATGTCCACAGTAATAATGATTGATGTCCATTGTTGTCATGCTTGATGTCCGTATCTGCTTTGTTTGATCTCCATAATCATGATGTGGTGTCCATTGTCGTTACGTATTTATGACTATACTCACTATGCACGTTGTCAAAGTGGTGATGTTTGTGTATGTCATTTTCTTGTAGTTGATATGCACATTGGTAATGGTTAATGTTCACATTAATAATGGTTGATATCTCATGTTTACCATCCACATCCATTTTGTTTGATGTCCATACTCGACATGCTCGATGTCTACTATTGTTACGTAATATGATCATACTGACTGTACATGTTGTTAAAAGCATTCAATATTAGTTGGTGGGGATACTGATGGTTTGTGGGTTTTTGACCAGGGATCAACATAGCCGCACTTGTTCTAAAGATCCTCGGGATGTGGTCGCATCAATAGTTCAGGATTTTTCGTCCGCAATTAATAAAGTGGGAGATGGTTCAAGTCTAGTCCACTCACATGTTATGGGAACGTCATCTGAGGTGACCCCATCTCAGATTGAGGGTCCAGATTCAGCTGAAGATGAATTCTCTTTTCACAATAGGATGAGCAACAACTTGTGTTTCGTTGTAGGAAAAATGTTCGGAAGCGTTGAGGAAGTTGTATTGTCATGATATTATTATGCATCAAGATAATAAATTGAAGGAATATGCGTACAATAAGACTTCCCATTAGGATTAGGCCAAGTCACTTACGCTTATCTGATTCAGGTTTGTGAGATAGTGGACTCTTGTGTTGGGATTATGTAGTAGATTATGCATTTTGATAATTTAAGATCTTTAATGTTTATCATGTCAATGTCATGAACAATACTCGACACGTTGTTTAGTTTTGTCCTATATTTTTCTTCTTCCTTTTTATGAGAACATAGTATGTGTTTGATATGTAGAAACACATTTGTTGGATGTGTTTGCAAAAAAAAATGGTGATGTGTTTGTGTTTGTCATTCAATTGTACTTAATGTGTAAATTGGTAATGGCTGATGTCTGTAGCGACAATGATTGGATGTCCACTGCTATTATGTTGGATGTCCACATCCATGTTGTTTTGATGTCCATAACTCAACAAACAATATAATGCAATATGTTAACAATGAAAAATTAGAGTGAACGCATTTAATGAAGCATAGGATTGTTTAAGTGTGAAACTGATTATTATGTATCCCAAAAAAAGAGTAAGACTACTGTATAATGACGTGTATGAAAGGCTATGAGTCTCTATGATGATAATGCATGATGTCCTGATGATAATGCATGATGTCCTCATGCTATTGTATTGGTTGTCCATATTGATAATACTTGATCTTCCTTGCTGTTATACTTATGACTATATTGATAATACTTGATGTTCATTACTGTTATTCTTGATGTTCCCTACTGTTGTGCTTGAATGTATTGTATGTCAATAATGTTAATACTGAATGTTCCTTGTTGTCAAAATTGATGTCCATATTAATAATACTTGATGCTCACTGTTGTTATTCTTGATGTCCCTTGTTATTGTGCTTGAGTGTATAATGTGCCAATAATGTTATTCTTGATGTCCCATGTTGTAATACTTAATGTCCCATGTTATTGTACTTGATGTCCATGTTGATAATGATTGATGTCCAATATAGTGATTCTTGGATGTCTAGTTTGTATGACGTCACAATGCATTGTGTAATGATTTATAAACCTAATGTCCTTGCAATTTATACTTGAAGTTCACATAGACATAACTAAATATCCACCTCATGTAATTTCAAGGCCAAATATTAATGTGCATGAGTGTATTGTGAGGCAATAATGTTAATACTTGATGTCCCCTGTTGTTATACTTGATGTCCATGTTGATAGAACTTGATGTCCACTGCTGTTATTTTTTTAATGTCCAGAACATAAAGTGATGGATGCCCTCACTCTTAACAAATGAATAAAAATATATAAAGTGCACGCACATGATGAGTGCCCACATGCCAATTAAATGAATAAAAATATATTACGTACACACACCAATTAGATCCCACACATGATTGGGTACAATGCATACGAAGAAACATGTTGTCCATAGTCCATACGTGCATTGTCCTTTTTAGAAATACTTGATGTCCACGATCCAAACTGGATGCCCATCACTATTTACAAATGAATAAAACTACATGACGAATGCCCTGTCCACAGTCCACATACATGATGTCCTGTTTGGTAATACTTAATGTCCATAGTCTAAAATGATGGATTCCCTCACTCTTCACACATGAACATCAACGACATCAATGATATATTTTGTGATGAACACATTTAACTATGGACTTTCATAACTCACATACTGAATATCAACAACATTATCTATGATGAACACATTTAACTATGGACTTTCATAACATCGGGCATCAACCATTATTACTGTGAACATCAACCAATACTAATGTCCACATCAAGTACAACGAAACGACATACACACCCATCACGAATTTTCCTAATATCCACTTTCGCTGACCTTAACGTCCACTATGGCCTCACTTGATGTCCACATTGAATTCAGGTTTCTCAAAAAAAAAAAAATCTCAACCTTCTCTAGTGCCTGAAACCACCACAAAAAGCCGCCCACCTATACTTTTCCAACGCCGTGGTTGTTCGCCGTTGACTTCGCTGGCTTCCACTACACAAAACATCATGTAAAAAAGAAGAATACATAAAATACTGAAGCTACCACATCCCTAGGATCCCCATAACTAATAGGGCTATCCTAACCTCTACCCACAAAAGAATGATTGATCATTATTCAAACAAACTTCATGTAAAAAAGAAGAATACATACAAAGACTATTATTGTCATAAAGCACCCCTCATACTTTTTCAAAAAATCACATGTCAAACATAAACTAGTTTCATCAGTGCATATCAATTACCAGTTTCATGAGTAGATGTCAATTAACCTTTTGAAACGTCAACTACATAACGAATTCGTATAATACAAACATACAATGCCAATGTGGATATCAATAAATGCCAATGTGGACAACAATCATATGCCACTCCAATTTAATTCAGTATACATAAAAACAATGCATGTGGACAACAAGCACATAACATCCCAATTTTACACTATGAAAACAACCCCCAAAACCCATCATTTTGAAATGTCAGCTACATAACAAATTCATATATTCAAAACACATCACCAATACGTACACGCCCCAACTTTCATAAGTGGACATTAACTAATGTCCATGTGGACAATACCCATATAACACACCACTTTCATAATGTAAAACCCACCTCCAAAACCCAACCTTTTAAAACGTTAGCTACAACACGAGTTCGTATGTTCAAAATACATATTCACTACTGTGGACATCACCAGATACATCAGTGGACATCACAATATATATCAGTGGACAGTAACAAAAAACTCTACGATAACACTCATACAACCCCCGCCAAACTTCCACCTTTATCAACACAAATACCTCCCAACAATGGACATCTATTATTACTATTGTGGAGAACATTCACCATTGAATTTTCGACATTTCAAGTATCTGAAATTGACCCGTCGAAAATTTGTATTCACCCAGCCTAAAACACTAACCTTTTACTTACTTCTTCCACATGGACCTCCTTCGCGCTTCCTTGTTTGGCCATTGAACTCGAAATTACACGTATTTGAAACCACATACAATCGTTTCAATGAATTAAACTCTAAAAAAATCACATAAACAAATTCACATTGGAAAGCCCAATTTAACGAACATTGCACCCGAATTGAACCCTAATTCTGCACCGAAACCCCACACCCAAAATTCGCCTACCTGAAAACTTTCCCACTCCGTCATCTCTCGTCATCAAGTTCCTTTTTTTCCGTCGAATTCGTTGCCTTCGTCGTTCAGCTTGCCATCAATCATGGAGGAATATGGGAGACGAAAGATCAGTCTGCAAGAGGGAACTTGTGAATTCAATTTTGTGTTTTGGAATTTGTGACCAAGCGCCGTTATTGGGAAGGAGTGTTGCCTTTTCTCTTTTTTTTTCCCCTACCAACACTCACGTGATGGCTTGTTAAAAGGGTGAAAAAAAAGCTAAACTCCTCTTTTTTCCCATCCATTGATTGAAGATCCAAGGGTCCATATCCCTAATGCTCACATGCTCACTTAAACACAATGCTCATATGATCACTTCCCATATATATATGATCATATGAGCATGGTAATATGGTGAGCATGTGAGCACTACCAATAAGGACCATTGGATCTTAGATCAAAGGATGGGAAAAAAGGAGGACTTTAGAATTTTTTTTCAGCCCTTTTTGCACCAGATCACGTGAGGCTTTAATAAAAAAAGCAAAAGCAAGGGTGTCTTAATTACATCAGGCGCATGATCATCAAATTCTAAAACTGATATTTCAGTTTTCAAAAATCTCTCATTCACAGTGAACGTTCATCTCCCATTTCATTTACAGCCATACTCGACGACGACAGAGGACTGAGGAGATAGTTTGGACGACGACTAAGGACCGGAGGAAAAAGATTTGGCGACGAAAATCATGTGTGCCTTTTTTTAGGACGATATGCTAGATGAAGGCTTGCCAACATACGACTGAGGACCGGAGGAAAAAGATTTGGCGACGAAAAATCTCTCATTCACAATGCCAAAATACGTCTCGAAGTCGGACGATATGCTAGATGAAGGCTTGCCAACACTCAACTCCTCCAGTTTCTTAATCAAGCTTATTGTTTGGTCAACTACCAACTGTAGTTTTGGTACATCACCGTCCGCCACGCCCATGCACTTGTAGAAAGTTGTCCAAGCATCGTTCGTCATACGCTTCTTCTTGTCTGTGAACCACACCTTTACTATATGTGAACATCAATCACCACATACATGTATAACTATAATCAATCATAATAACTCATCACGCCATAAAAATCAAGAAAAAATAAGAACCACAATTACTCCATTTGTTATATGCATGTCTACAACCAATAATGATCAATCATCGCGCCATAAAACACACTGTGGACATTCATGAATCATACTGTGGACATTCATCAATCACACTGTGGATCATACCTTTATTGTCTGTGAACATCGATCCCCACATATATGTATAACTATTATCAATCATGACCAATCAGCACGGCATAAAAAATCAACCGTGAACATTCATGAATCACAATGTGGACATTTATTAATCACACTGTGGACCACACTTTTAATGTTTGTGAACCTTGATCACCACATATATGTATAATCACCTATGATCAATCATCACGTCATACATCACACTGTAGACATTCGTCAATCACATTGTGGACATTCATCAATCACACTGTGGACCACACCTTTAATGTCTGTCAACATAAATATATAACACAGCCGTCTCCCAACAGTGGACATCTAATATTACCAATGTGGATATCATTCCCAATTGAATTTCAAATTTTCAAATGTACCACGCAACAAACCACATACAACCAAAAAGTCGTATTCATCCAGGATTAAACACCAACCTTTTACATCCTTCTCCCTCACATACATCCATGGAGCTTCTTTCGTCAGCCATTTGCCTCAAAATTTCAAGTTTCTGAAGATGTCAAGGCAATCTTGAAATTCTGGACTGGAAAGTTTGAACCTTTGGATGTTTTTGTACTGAAATTATGGGTTAAAATTCTGGGTTACAATTGCATACAGATGAAATAAACCCTAATTCGCATATGGATGAAATAAACCTTAATTCGCATATGGATGAAACAAAAATATGATGGAGGATTACAAACCCTAATTCGCATACCTATAGAGCAAGGTTGAAATTCTAGGTTGTCGTCGTCGGACTATGACTTTCGTCATCAAATCTTTCTCCTCCGGTCCTCAATCGCCGTCCAAACTATCTCCTCGGTCCTCCGTCGCCGTCGAGTATGGCTGTAAATGATATGGGAGATGAACGTTCACTGTGAATGAGGGATTTTTGAAAATAGAAATATCAGTTTTAGAAACTGATGATCATGCGCCTGATGTAATTAAGACACCCTTACTTTTCCTTTTTTTTTTTTACTAAAGCCTCACGTGATCTGGTGCAAAAAGGGCTGAAAAAAAACTCTAAAGTCCTCCTTTTTTCCCATCCATTGATCTAAGATCCAATGGTCCTTATTGGTAGTGCTCACATGCTCACCTTATTACCATGCTCATATGATCATATCCCAGATATATATATATATATATATATATATATATATATATATATATATATATATATATATATATATATATATATATATACATATATATATAATATATGTATGTATGTATGTATGTATGTATGTATGTATGTATGTATGTATGTATATGTATGTATGTATGTATGTATGTATGTATGTATGTATGTATGTATGTATGTATGTATGTATGTATGTATGTATATATGTATACATACATATACATACATATATATATATATATATATATATATATATATATATATATATATATATATATATATATATATATATATATATATATATAGGGAATGGATCCTGTAGGAAGAGAGTTTAGGTAAGAAGGTAAGAAGAAGCAATCTAGAGCGTCCAATCCGGATCCGATGGATGAGATTAAAACTGTCACACATGTGGTATTTTAATGAAAAACCACTTTCCACCCCTTAAAAACAACTAGTGGTTTTCTATTTTTTTTTTTAAAAAGAGGAATAGTTAGTTAGAGACAATTAAGGGAGAGTATTCAATGGAATAAAATCTGATTATTCTTGTCTAAAAAATAAAATCAATTTTAAATATATGATTGCCAAGAATTATGCATCAATTACAACAGATATGTCGTTTATCAATGGAGAATCACAAGTACAATGTAGTCATCAAATGCAAAGAGTGTGGACATCAAATACCAGTCAGTGCGGTCATGAGGCAAAGAGTGTGATCGCAATCTAATACCAGTAATTGTGGTCATCAAAAGCAAATAGTGTGGTCATCGAAGTCAAATAGTGTACTCAAAATTTAATACCAGTCAGTGTGGACATGAAATGCAAATAGTGTGATCATTAAATACCAATCAGTGTGGTCATCAAAGTCACATAGTGTGGTCAAAATTGAATACCAATCAGTGTGGTCATCAAAGACGAAAATGTGGTCATCAAAAGTAAAGAGTGTGATCAAAATCTACATTAAAACAAGTTCTTTTTCTAATCAAATCATAAAAACCCAAAATTTAAGCAATTTTCTTGTTTACCCTTAGATGTTTTTTCTTTTTAAAAAATAAAAAACAACAAATTCTCATAATATCTCATAAATCACGCCATTAATTCATATAATTCAAATAATCCTCTAATTTTAGACATTCTCCCTCTTCCAATTTCTCTCTCCAAATCCCTCAAATATTCTTTGATGACCACATTTTTTGTCTTTGATGACCACACTGATTGGTAATTTGATGACCACATCCTTCGTCTTTGATGACCACATTGATTGATATTCAATTTTGACCACACTATGTGACTTTGATGACCACACTGATTGGTATTTCATGACCACACTATTTGCATTTCATGACCATACTTACTGGCATTAGATTTTGAACACACTATTTGACTTTGATGACCATACTATTTGCCTTTGATGACCATACTATTTGCCTTTGATGACCACAATGACTGATATTAGATTGTGAACACACACTTTGCCTCATGACCGCACTGACTGGTATTTGATGTCCACTCTCTTTGCATTTGATGACCACACTGTACTTGTGATCCTCCATTGACAAACGACATATCTGTTGTAATTGATGCATAATTCTTAGAAATTATATCTTTAAAATTGATTTTATTTTTAAGACAAGAATAATCAGATTTTTATTCCATTGCATACTTTCCCTTAATTGTCTCTAACTAAGTATTCCTCTTTTTTTTTTTAAATAGAAAACCACTAGTTGTTTTTTAAGGAGTGGAAAGTGAGTTTTCGTTAAAATACCACATGTGTGACAGTTTTAATCTCATCCATCGGATCCGAATTGGATGCTCCAGATTGCTTCTTCCTACCTTCCTACCTAAACTCTCTTCCTACTGGATCCATTCCCTATATATATATATATATATATATATATATATATATATATTAGTTGACTAAAAGATAAAGAGTCATGTATATATGTTGTATTAGACTTATAAAGAGGATACCTTATATATTGTAGTCAACTTATTGTATTTACTTTAATAATGCCGAATCGCCATACGTTATATGTATATGTTGATGTTTAAAAATAAAATGTATTTAAATAAACATTGTAACACGGTCAATTTAACAATATCAAATAGTCATATCTACACCCACTAAGCCAATAAAATAAACACGTACAACTATAATAGCCATAATGGCAATATAAATTATACAATCATTGTTGTCATGGTTACCCCATCTCTAACATAATTCAATATATCAAAATTAAATTTGCTAAATATACCTAAAACCGACCGAGAAGCACAAATTATACATGGTCGAATATAATAATAGTACAAACAACCAACGTCATGACCCAACCCATTACCATCAAAACTTCAACGTCATTCCCGCCAAGCACTAATTTGATCCACATTTAACGTCTCCACTTGCGGATTCTCCATTGTTATCATGACAATGTTTTTAACATATCAAATATATTAAAAGATAAAGAGTAATGTATGTGTGTTGTATATTCTTTTTTTAAACTCGGCTAAACAAGAAACTTCAAGAGCTTAGGGGACCCTTCTATCAAGGCATCTCCCTAAGTTATCTGCACGAATAATAAAAGAAAAGGCCGCTGAAGGGCTACATAACCAAAGACCGACAATGTCTAAAGAATGACCAAGATTAGCCATCCAATCTGCCGCTGAGTTTGTTTCTCGGTAGATGTGATAAATATTAGAACCTTCCAACTGCCTGATTAAGTTTTTGATATCTCTAACAATTATATCAATATGCCAAGGTGTGTGGACAGCCCCTTGGATAGCCTGGATGAGAATAAGACTATCTGCTTCAATCTGAATGCTTGAAAAACCTTCCAAAATAGCTTGTTGAAGACCAAAACGGAGAGCCAAGGCTTCTGTCAACATAATGGAATGTGAATTAACCGGCATGACACCAACTTTTCGAAGACGACCCAGATGATCACGAATGACGAATCCTACTACTGAGCCTTGATGGTTTAGGGAACCATCAAAGTTCAACTTCACCCAACCATAGCGAGGCTGTTTCTACCCTTCACGGACATTGTTGTGACGACGTGGCAGCTGAGATTGAGATCGTTGACGCTGATTAAGGTGTTGATCTTGGTAAGAAAATCTGCTTCTAGCTCGCCATTATGCAAAACTTCTCTTGGCTCGATTGATGACCCTTGTGGTGTTGAAGACGAAGTTGTTGAAGATGCAATCGTTACGCTCCTTCCAGATGCTCCATATGAGGTATAAGGCTCTCAAAACATCGTTGGAGGGGAGAGAATTTTTGAGAGTTTGTAGCATAACGCTACCGTTACTGTCTGTTGGGCAATTGATAGAAGATGATAGTCATCTATGGGATTTGGCAATATCCCACACTTTTTTTTTTTTTTTTTTTTGTGAAATGACACTGAAATAATAAGTGACAATCAGTCTCCAAATCTTAGAGACAAATAGGGCAAGAGGGGTCTAGGTTGATACCCCTACGCATCAAATTCCCTCTAAATGGGAGACCATTATGAAAAATCAGCCAGACGAAATTTTTTAGCTTTGGTTGGATATAAAGCTTCCAAATCCAAGATCCTTCCCATTTAGGTCCAGAATGTAACTCATGACAAAGCCATGTCACGGATTTGGTTGAAAACTCTCCATTGCCAGTTAGGCCCCAGCAAACTTCATCATTTTCCGCAAAAATAGGAATAGGGGTCTTAAGAACCAATTGGACAAGTGACTCCGAAAGCGCTTGTCTGAGCTTGTGTTGATCCCATTCATTATTACAAATGAACTCTTGAACAGTCACGTCATTATTTTCAAGTGAGGAAGACTGATTAGCTAAAGAAGATAATGAAAGTTGATCGCACCAATTATCATTCCATAAGTTCACTTTGGCACCGTTCCCAATTTTCCATCGAAACCCTTTTTTGTAAAACTTGTAAGCTTTACAAAGATTCTTCCAAACCCAAGAGTCTGAGGATTTCGGGATTTTCACAAACCATTCACCGGAGTGGTTGTACTTAGCACTCATTTGGGAGACCTAGAGGTTGTTTCTCTCACGAATCAGTTTCCAATTGGAAAGCTAAATTTATTGCATGAGTCTTGTGAAGGCCAAGCCCCCCTTTATCCTTTAGTCTACAGACTTTTTCCCGTGAGATCATGGGCATTCCTTTTTCAGAGGAATTCTTCCAGAAAAAGTTTCTGTTTACTCGATCAACACGTTCATAAGTAGATTTGGGCATAAGAAAACATTGTATAGTATGTGCTGGGAGTGATTCCAAGTTTGCTTGAATAAGAATTGTTCTCCCAACTTTTGACACAGAGTTAGCTTTCCAATTAGAGAGTTTGTTTGAAGCCTTTTTCTAAAATAGGTGAAAATAGTTCTATTTTCTTAGTATCGCTAATGGACAGACAACCAAGGTATTTACCCAAAGATTCTTTGGTGGGGATATTAAAGATCCCTTTTGCACGATCAATGTATCTACTCGAAGCTTTTAAAGAAAATATCATTGTGGACTTGTGAAAATTGATCAATTGTCCAGACTGTTCACAGAAACTGTCCGAAATGGTCTTAAGGTTTCTACAAGCTGATTTAGTCCCTTTACAAAAAAGAAGACTGTCATCAGCAAAAAGTAAACATGGGATGTTCATTCTTGACGCACAAATCTTAATTCTCAATCCCTTTTTTTTGTCCTGACTTTGCTGAACCAGGGACTGGGTTATGACTTCCATACATAAAAGAAACAAGTAAGGGGAAAGTGGATCCCTTTGTCTAAGCCCTCTTGTTGGTTTGATTAACACACAAGGCTGATCATTTACTAACACTGAGTAGGAGACAGAAGAAATGCACTCCATTACCCAGTTTGTCCAAACTGGAGGGAATCCCATTTCAACTAGGGTTTTTTTATATAAAAAAGCCAATCAACTCGGTCATAGGCTTTTTCCATATCTAATTTCAAAGCAACCCATGGCTTAGCAGTTGTGGATTGTTTGAATTTGTGCATTATTTCATGCGCCAGAAGCACATTGTCATGAATTTGTCTATTTGGAACAAATGCACTTTGTAAAGGGCTTATGATATTATCCAGTATCAGTCTAAGCCGATTGACAATAATTTTTGCTATGATCTTATAAAGAGTATTACAAAGACTTATTGGTCTAAATTGGTTGGGAAGAGTAGGATCTTCCACTTTTGGGATAAGAGCAATAAAGGTATGATTAACCTCTTTGAGCAATTTTCCAGTGCGGAAAAAATCCTTTATCACAGGCGAAATATCAATGCTAATAATATGCCAATATTTTTGATAGAAAACTGCACCAAAACCATCCGGTCCCGGAGCTTTAGTAGGGTCCATTTGATCAACTGCAATTTTAATTTCTTCGTTTGTAACTATGGCCGAAAGTTGTTTGCTTTGCTCTGCTATGATCTTAGGTAAGATCGGGAGGTCAATATTTGTGATAGTATTAGAAGCTTTGAATCTTGAGGAAAATTCTTCAACGAAACGATTCTGAATTTCTTGCTCATCTTGGATCCAAACACCAGATGAATCCTTAATACCATATATTAAAGATTTCTTTTTTCTAAATGTGACTGATCTATGAAAGAATGAAGAACTACGATCCCCTTCTGTCAACCAACGCTTGCAGCTAAATTTTCCCCAATACTTTTGGTTAAAAAGTAACATTTTTCCCTTTGTCGTATAAGTCTGTTATGCCAATCGTTAAAACAAGTACTAAACGGGTCTTGTAGGAGTCGTTCCTCTATAGAATGGATTTTAGAAAGATTGGTTTCCAATATTTCTTTAAAGTTTCTAGTGTTTTGTCTATTCTAGGCCCTTAACGAGTTCTTAATTTGTTTTAGCTTGCGAGTAGCTTGGAACATTGCAAATCCTTTAATGTTACACTTCCAAACTTGTTTAACAAAGTCTTCAACTTTGTCAAACTTAGTCCAGTGTTGGCTAAATCTAAACGAACGATGTTTACCAGTGTCCCTACTAGGATCGGAATCTAGAAGCAAGTAGTTGTGATCTGAGAAAGAGAATGGTCCATGAGTAAAAGAGACTGAAGGGTAAAGAACACTCCAATCATGGCGAGCTAAAGGCCTATCTAATCTTTCAAAAATTTTATGGCCATGAATAGTTTTTCTCCAAGTGAAAAGACGCCCAATTAGTCGAATTTCCATCATATTTATTTCTTGACAAAACTTTTGAAGTCTTATAAATATGTTATCATGAGGAATTGGTCCTCCTAAATTATCTTCAGGGGATAGAATATCATTACAGTCTCCTATGATGCACCAAGGAAGATGGAACACTCGATTTAGTAGTTTAAGGTTATTCCAAAAGCAATCTTTTTCTCGTAGTTGGGCAGGGGCATAAATTCCTGATAAAACATATTCTTTACCTGTACTTTTTTTCCTTTACATACAAATGAATTCCTCTTTGAGTTTTTTTGCGAAGGTGAACCTCCACAAAAGAAGTGTTTCATAAAGCCTATAGGCCTCCTGAATGATTGTTACAAGGGCTAAATTCAACTTTATCTAATTTTAATCTCTTAATAATCTTGATTGTATTTTTTTCGTTGACCATAGTTTCACTTAAGAAAACAATGTTAGGTCTAATACTAGAGGCTAAAAAATTTATCTCCGCTATCTTAGCATCGTTTTTAATACCTTGCACATTCCAATAAAGGACTCTTTTTAATAAAATGCTAGTGATTTAAAATGTTTGCTAATGGGGTCATCCCTTGCTTTCAAAAAAATTGACGACAAATTCAAGGCTAATAAGAATATGTAGACATTTTTTATGTTCCAAAAACAATCTATACTTTGATTGTTGTTCATACTCCATAGATACCTTCGAGGGAATGAATGACCATTTGTAACCAAGCTAAGATTAAAGTTTAAGGCTTTAAGCATAATCTTATTGTCTATATAGGTAACCCCAAGCTCGAAAGCACACAATTATGTTTGCTCAAATAATTCAAGAAATAGATTATGGCAAAGCCCAATTTTTTTGGGAGGCTATCTCCTTCATATACTTTTACTATCCATCTTTTTTGTGAATCAAACTAAATGGTTGTACAACTTTTCTGTAATATCTTTCTTGAGTTAGATAGCTCCAACCGTGTTCCATAATTCCTTTTCAGGAAGGTCTTAATAATAGCCTTGGAGATCACTATAATCATAGTAAGCTCTCTCGCCATGAGCATAATCATTTTATTTCCAAAGCCAACAAAC
This sequence comes from Portulaca oleracea, assembly GCA_029582165.1. Lineage (NCBI taxonomy): Eukaryota > Viridiplantae > Streptophyta > Magnoliopsida > Caryophyllales > Portulacaceae > Portulaca > Portulaca oleracea. The sequence goes on from CM055891.1 coordinate 62,631, forward strand.
AAACAAATGATTAAAAAAAATACAGGCTTTTCCAGGAGCTAAAAACAAGCTTCAAAAAAGGGTAGTGACAAAATCCAATTACAAGTCCATTAGCTCCATCCCTAACAAGTAGGATATTCTCACAATTCCGAGTAAGTGAATCAGTAGGCAATGTGAGATTATTCAATAGATGTTGATTCTTCGAGGGCTTGACAACATACCAACTCCTGATGGCCTCATGTAAGAGAAATGTGAGAACACCTGCATCAAACCCAACCCACAGAGACACAACAAGCAAACAAGAAAGACTCCAACAAATTATAAAATTGATAGAAGACCTGAAGAAGAACTGGAACTTGCTCAAATAGTTGTGTTCATAATGTCGCCTAGTCTTTCTAACATCAACCAAGGGACCATTAACACTCCACAACCGAGCATAGGGCAACAGGACCATGCATACATTCAAGGATAATCAAGAAACATGCATACCATTCTCGAATTATATGCACATCCTTTACAAGAAGTAAACAGGAGATCAAACTTGAACCAAGGAAGAAACTGGTAAGGCCCCAAACCATAGCAAGGTATGTCAGGCTAAAAGCAGAAGACACAATCGGGTTCTCAGATGCGACACAATCAACTAACAATTGTGAGAAAGACAACCTAAGAAACACAGGGCTAAAGCAAACAACATGATATAAGAAAGAAGCAACCTTGATTCTTATCAAACAATTACCAAGGAGGACAGCCACACCCATTGCACACAAGCAACTATAAGTAAGAAAAATCAGACTTAAAACGATGTCACCCGGAACGGGTAATATCGGGAAGATTTTTTCACCCAGCAAGTGAAACCCACCAAATTCTTTCAATAAGTGTTCCATATTTTCACTCTTCAAGATTACATCTGGGTTAGGCCCGCGAAAACCCCAGAGGTGTAACCCTTGTTTGTCGGCGCAGGTGACCGAAGAATCAACAAGAATGCTGAGAACATTTCTTTTCTTGGTCCCATTCGAGACAGAGGCAATAATGCAATCAAGCAATTGGAGACAGAGGCTACGATTGAGCCAGAAATAGGAAGGTTTGATGAAGGTCTTGGACAAACTAACAACAAACAGGGTAGGAGAAAGTATATCGGGCGGCTTTGGGGGAATGAAGGCCATGAGAGACAGTCAATTCATCAAGGAAGATAAAGGAAAGCAAAGGGGAGCCACTGATAGTGGCTAGGTTTGAGTGTAAATCCGAAAAGGCTAGGGTTTCATGGAGAAAACCCTCTTTCTCTCACTAGAGGGGCTTTTCTCTCACTAGAGGGACATTTCATTCACTTAGAAGGCTTGATTCTTATGAATGATTGATTTCTGAATCAGTCAATTGTATGAAGTACATACATGCTGTATGTATGTTGTATTAGACTTATAAAGAGGATACCTAATATATTGTAGTCAACTTATTGCAGTTACTTTATTAATTCTAAATTGCCATACATTATATGTATGTGTTGATGTTTAAAATAAAATGTATTTAAATAAAAATTGTAACACGATCAATTTAACAATACCAAATAGTGTTATCTACACCCACTAACCAATAAAATAAACACGTACAATTATAATAACCATCATAGCAATATAAATTATACAATCATTGTTGTCATGGTAACCCCATCTCTAACATAATTCAATATATCAAAATGAAATTTGCTAAATATACCTAAAAACGACCGAGAAGCACGAATTATTGGATACAGGGTCGAATAATAGTATAAACAAACAACCAACGTCATGAGCCAACCCATTACCATTACAACTTCAACGTCATTCCCGCCACCAATTTGATCCATATTAAACGTCTCCACTTGCGGATTCTCCATTGTTAGCGTGACAAAGTTTTTAACATATCAAATACATTAAAGATTAATATGATGAATCTACTGCTTATGTATGTAATTCTTGTACATAAACAAAGCGTTGGATACAAACAAAATAAAAAGATCAAGAAATGATAATATTAGTCATCTATAAATTGAATGCTAGTCACATATAATTTAACATAATGGTAGTCACACATTCATTGAATACTAGTCACTTATATTCTAATGTAAGTTGATATACATATTTAAAAGAATTTTTTCATTTTTTATTAGCTAACGAGAAAAACTCAAGAGAACATAATATTAGTTAGCTCTTAACTTACATATTAGTCATCTATATTCTAACACAACTAAAAGATCTAGTAAAAGATTTTACGCCATCTCACAATAATCATACAATAATTGCTCAATCTAACTATGACATGAATATTCATCAATCCGTCAATGACAACATACAATATTCGTCAAAGCATGCAACAAGTGGTTGTCCATATAAAACTTATATGAATCAACCAATCAAAAGAATCCTAATTTAAGACTACCAATACGTTGTCTATACTCCCATATTTTCTGAAATCCATGATTGACTACCAACACGTTCTAATTGTTAGGATTCTCATTGCGTTGTTAGCAGACAAACAATAATAAAGGGTGAAAAATAATAAAAATTCGACACAAAGAATTAACATAGAAAAATCCAAACCTGAAAAAACCACGAACGATGCACTATAGGAGGATTACAGTGTTTCAGAGATTCCCAAACCTCCACAATCTCTCACAGTCTTCCTACAACCTGAGAACTCAGCACTCACAGTTGAGCCTCACATGACCCCCTCAAGAACACATAGATTACAGGTCAATCTCTTGTGGTCAGATGAAACACTCTAAATTATGATAACAATAAGTCTACCTAGGCTCTATTTATACTACAAGGCTAACACAATTTAGGGTTAATAGAGTCCTTAATTGCAGCAAAGGAATTATAAAAAGAAGTGGTTAAGAAATCAGCAACTTGATTCTCACTCAAACTCTTCTACCTTAATCCCCAAGACACAAAGACCAACACAAAATTTACAATTGGTCTCCACATTCAATCCAACAATCTCCCACTTGGAGACCAATTGTAAATGCAACCTTCGTTGATTATCATCAATCACCACTTCAACGCCTCCTCGAATCCTCTAGTGCATCCATCTCGATCTTGTTCAGCAAATATAAACAGAGGTCTCAGTTAACCTCTCATCAACTCCTATTTTATCTACAAGCTCCCATTTGAATTGATCACGCCCCAGCAACTTCTTCGACATACACATCCTCGTCAACAACTTAGGGGAATTTTGGATTGGAACTTTACCTCATGTTGAACTTGTCGAATTCCCGTATAGGTTAGATGCGTTCTTCGACTGACCATCCATTCTCGTAGCCTCGACCGGAAACATCCTTGTTTCTAGTACCCTTCTCTCACCAAAGAAGCTAACACGCCTTTGACGAGCATGAACATGCCTGTTAGAATGATCAATGGTAGTATACAACTTCCCTTCGCTCCTACCATTTGCAATTATCAGAGATCCTTTCATTACCCCCTCAATGATCATCCCTAAATCTCGTCGTGAAGCCCTCGTCATCCAGTTGACCCACAGATACAAGATTCTTGGACAAACCTGGGATATATCGAACATTCCTCAACTTCCATGTCCCACCCATAGAAGTTTTAATGTTCACATCACCTCTTCCTAACACCTTTAGGTTGTTACCGTTTGCAAGCCTAACCTTGCCAAACCTCGCACTCACAAAATTACTAAAGGCTTCCCTACTAGATGAAGAGTGAAATGACGCACCATAATCTATCACCCAACTCCTTTCTGACTCGTAAACACTAACAGTTAGGGCACCACCCAAATCCTCAGTAGAATTTACCCAGTCATGGTCATTATAACTACTCTTCCTAAGTTTAGCACAATCCCTACGAAAATGACCTCAATCACTACAGTTCCAACATAACACGTGCTTCATGTTTCGAATTCTAGATTTAGATTGACCCGAGCTCTCACTGTTCCTCCTACGCTTGACAACCAAAGAATTCCCCGAAGACTCATACACATCAAAATCTTTCCTACGAATACTTTCATTCAGGACACAGTCTCTAATTTCCTCAAACTTCAGTTTCTCATTCTTCTTAATCGAAGAAGATACAAAAGTCACAAAATTATCCCAAGACTTAGGTAGGGTGGCCAACAGTATATTAGCATTTATATCATCGTCAAAACTAACTCCCATAGTCCACAGAGGTTAACTTTGATAGTATCATATTCAACTCATTCATACTATCATTCATATCACCAGACTCATGCATATTAAGCTCATACAAATGACGCAACACATATACATTGTTCATCGCCGAAGGTTTCTCATATGTGTTTTGCAAGGCCTCAAGCAAACCTTTCGTCGTTTTCTGATCTTTGATGTTGAAAGCCACGCTTCGAGCTAGCGTTGGCTTGACCGCACTGAATGTCCGACCATCAAGCTCTTCCCAATCCTTCGGTTCCATCTTTTCTGGCTTGTCACCCATAGCAAGATACAACTTTTGCTGGCGGAGCACATCATCAACGTACATCGTCGACCACGCGTAGTATTTCCCATCGAACTCCAGAATCTTTACAATTGTGCCCGCCATTGCGTCTCAATCTGCTGATCAACAACGCTCCAACCAAAGCTCTGATACCAGTTGTTAGGATTCTCATGGCGTTGTTAATAGACAAACAATAATAAATGACAAAAAATAATAAAGATTCAACACAAAGAATTAACATGGAAAAACTCAAATCGGGAAAGAATCCACGAACGATGCACTATTATTAGAGGATTACAATAGTGTTTCAAAGATTCCCAAACCTCAACAATCTTTCATAGTCTTCCTAGAGTTACAACATAAAAACTCAACACTCGCAGCTGAGCCTCACACAACCCCCTCAAGAACACAGAGATTACAGGTCAATCTCTTGTGATAAGATGAAACACTCTAAATTGCGATACCAATAGGCCTAACACATAGACTCTATTTATAATACAAGGCCAACACAATTTAGGGTTAATACAGTCCTTGCTAGGGGTGAGCAATACCAGGTACCTGGAAAAAATTCAAGGATCCAGTCTCGGATCCATTTCGAACTAGATCCTAAAATTAGGATCCAGTCCCGGATCCATTTTGAATTGGATCTTAAAATCAGGATCCAGTCCCGGATCTAGTGGATCCAGTTTAAAACACATGGTGGCTATCCAAGATTTTTATAATTGCCCTGAATAATGAAATATGAAAACAGTTCCACTAAATTAATGCCTCATTGGCTGCAGCTAGTTTAAAACTCTCAAACAAGAATAAAACACAATGTCTCAAACAACAATAATACACAAAGTCTCAACAATCAACATTACAAGTTTAGAACATCAACTCAAAATACAAATATGACAGCCAACAACAATAGATATAAATATGTGATCCATCTTAATAAGTTAAAACAAGTCTTCTACTTAGATCCCTCTTCAAGTCTTCAATCAACCATCATTTCGTCAATCTTGACAACGTCTCTGTTCGGTCTCGTTTCGAGCCGAATTCTTCTCTTTATTAGGGAGGTTTTATATGTTCTAACCCCGTATTTTATTCGAGTTATGAGATTTTTGTAGTTTTGTAGGAAAATAAGAAAGTGATCTAAAAAGGCGCCAAAACGGAGCAAAAACTCGCCAAGTCAGGAGTGTAGGCAGAAGGGCTGCTCGACCGAGCAGCATGTTGGCTCGCCCGAGCAACGCTCCTGGAAAAGCAGTAAAAATGGCCGATTGAATTTGGGCCAAGAGGAGGAGAGTCAAAAGGTCTGCTCGACCGAGCAACATATTGGCTCGGTCGAGCCAGGCTTCTGCACAACAACTAGGAAAAGGTCGAAAAATTTGGCTAAGGCAGTGAAGGAACAGAGGGCCAGCTCGCCCGAGCAAGGGCCCTGCTCGGCCGAGCTGAGCTTCTGAGCTGCCGAGGAGAAAATGCCGAGGAACGAGAAACATGCGACCAGAATGCCTGCTCGCCCGAGCAGAATTTTGGCTCGCCCGAGCCAAATCCATTTTCTCGCTGATACCGAAATGAAGTCTTTGCGTTTTGTGCAACTAACTTAGGTCATTATAAGAGTATTAGCTGCGACTCCTTTGGTAGAAGAATTAGCTGAAGTTTTTAGTTTGTAATTAGGGGTTTTAATGCTTTCTTAATTAAGCTTTACTTTCTCTCTCTAAGGGTTTTCTCTTGTCTTGTTCTCCAAGTTCTTGAGATTTTTGAATGTAATCAACTTTTCTTCAAGTAATTTTCAGCCTTCCTTAATCTTCATTACCTTATGCTTAGATTTCATTTAATTGTGCCTTTGAAGGTTCATAGTGTTAGCCACAAACAATCAATCTTTTAGTGAAAAGGGGGATTAAGGGCCACAAATCTTACTAGAGTGAGGATTTGAGGGTTCTTAGTAACTCAATTCACAACTTTCTATTTTGTTCGGGGAAAGTTGCAATTGAAGATGAAGAATGAAGAATGGAGATCGGTTTTAACTAGTCATCAAAGGTATGGACTACATTTTAATCTTGTTTAGATTAGTTAGTGCTAATTAATTGCTATTGCTTGCTTTGATCTTAGTGGTAGTTAGATGTTATTAAATGTTCATTTGATAAGCTTATAGACTTCTTACATTTATAGTAGTAATTGCTTGTTTAATTGTGTTCTTTTTCATGGTCATGTTTAGTATCATGCTTAGGGATAGTTTAATCGCTTCATTTTCATACTTTAATGTTTTCCGTAATTGAAAACCTTTAACAAACCAAAAAAAAAAAACCTAGACAACCCTCACACCCATCCTCGAGTTCGACATCCTTACTTAGAAACCACAAAAATTACAACCGAACAATGGCGTCGTTGCCGGGGATGGCGTTATTTGGGAGTTTAGAATTGGTTTGTTTGTGAATAGTGTGAATTGTTTAATTGCTTTGCTTGTTTAGCATCAAGTTAAAAAAATCTCTAAAAAATTAAGAAAAATAGAAAAACCAACTAAAAAGGAGAAAGTGCGTCATTCGATAGGATGGGTTCGAAAACCGGAAACTAGTAGACTGGTTAGGGTAGAGAGACCTTTAGTCGACCCGCCTAACATGGGTGAGGAAGGACCGAGGGTTACCTTGAGCGACCAGCTCTATCCATCTTATGACCCGCCTCCATCGTGTTTTGTGTTACCAACCCTACCTCAGGGAGTTACCTTTGATCCCAGACAGTATCATACTCAAAACCTACCTCTTTTTACTGGGACGGGGTTGGCGCTTATCTGGACAGCAGAGTATAAGGAGTACCTTAGTATGGTCACACCACCTGGGGTACCTTTAGATTATGTTCTATTGAAATATTTGCCCTTCGCTCTGCGAGATTCGGCAAAGAGGTGGATGTATAGTATCAAACCAGGGTCCATAAACTCATGGGATAGTTTCTTGAAGGTATTTATGAAGAGGTATTTCCCAAATTCCATGGCAGTCCAAATGAGAAACTCCATTTTGAAGTTTAGACAGGATAAGGGGGAGCCTTACTGGAAAGCTTTTGAGAGGTTCAAGAATCTTTTGTCTCAATTTCCCCACCATGGGTTTGACCTAGTGAGACTGTGCCAAATAGTGTATGAGGGGGTAGATCAGGAAACCCGAGTAACCTTAGAGTCTATGTGTCAAGGGGGATTTATGGACAAAACGGCGGAGGAAGCTTGGGATTTTTTGGAAAGTATGTCAGAAAGAGTAATGCAATGGGGAAACACTAGGGATGAGTCCATAGGAGCACAGTTGTCCAATGCACGGGGAGGGGTTCACGCGGTGAGTGAGAGTACTGGGTACGAAGCTAGGTTTGCTTCTTTAGAGAATATGATAAAAACCCTAGCCCAACTGCAACTAGCATCTACTAAGACCCAACCTTGCGTACAAGTGAATTCTTTAGAGCAACCCATGTCTCCGAACCCTCAATCTTCTTTGATTTGTGCTTGGTGCCAAGGACCTGACCATGTATATGCTAATTGCCCTTTGTATTTGCAACATGTGTCAACTAACGTGGAAAATGTTAATGCTATGTTTAACCAGTACCGGCCCTACCAATTTCCTGGGGTGCCAAAACACCCTTTCTTGTCTTACGGGCCGAATAATCAAAATGTTTTGAGGCCATCGATGCACCAGGGAGGAAGTTTCCAAGGAAACCCACCTCCTCCTCACCAACATCAAACCCAACCAAGACCACCACCTCAGGCTGCTTATCAAGCACCTCGAGGGCAGACCATCCATCCCCAGCTCGCCCATACCCGACCTCCACCAGGATATCAAAGTGAGGACAAAGGGGATAGGAAGTATAAAGAGTTAGAGTCTGGTTTGAGTAGGGTTGAGGACACGATGAGTGACATGGCAAAAATGGTGAAACAATTGAATGAGAGTGTAGCTCAACTTATGATGTCTAATAGGGATAGGGGAACTTTCCCTGGACAACCGGAGGCGAACCCTAAGGGGAAAGCTTCTAGTTCATCCTCTTGTGACCCAAACCATGTTAGGGGGCTTAATGCGGTGATTACTCTTAGATCAGGAAGGGAAGTAGACAATCAGGTCCGAGAATTACCTTCAGATTCGCCTAGGAAACAACATGTGAGTGTTCGACCTTGTGATGAGCTAGTTGAGGACGAGCCGTGTGAGGAAGAGAGGTTGACCAACTTAGGCGACAACCCGAGTCCTAAGACCTCACCTAGAGTGCTTCCTAATTCCAGTCTTGTTCAACCTGTGGCGTAAAAGCCTTCCCCACCTTTTCCTCAAAGGTTGAGGGGAACTAAGGACCAGAAATTTCTTGAAAAGATTAGGGAAACTTTTTCTCAAGTCAAGGTCAACATTCCCTTGTTGGACGCTATTCAGCAATGTCCTTCCTACGCTAGGTTCCTTGAAGAATTGTGTACAACGAAGAGAGCAACTCAGGTTCCTAAGAAGGCCTTTTTGGCCTCTAATGTGAGCTCTATCTTGTCTAGTCTGGTTCCAGTGAAATATAATGACCCAGGGCGCCCAACTATTTCCATTACCATAGGAGATAATCAGATTGAGAGAGCCCTCCTTGATTTAGGGGCAAGTGTCAACTTGCTACCTTTACATGTTTATGAGACCTTGGGGTTGGGGGAATTGAAACCTACAAGAATGGTTCTCCAATTAGCTGATCGGTCTACGAGAGTGCCTAGGGGGGTAGTTGAGGATGTATTGATCCAAGTTGGAACTTTTGTCTTCCCTGTAGACTTTGTTGTGTTAGAAACAGCTAGGGTTCAGAGTCCTCGTGACGAGATTCCAGTCATTTTAGGTAGACCCTTTTTAGCTACATCTAATGCTTGGATTAATTGTAAAGATGGGAGAATGAAACTGACTTTTGGGAATTTGACTATGGAATTGAATATTTTTTACCTACAAAAGTCACCATTAGGACATGATGAGCAAGAGTGTAATGCTGTGAATTGGATTAGTGACCTTGAGAGTGGTAACCTTTCTGATCTGGATGTTGCCCCTTGTGTGAGTGATCTTGTTGAGTTTGGATTCGACCTGCATGTAACCTCACTATGTGATTCTGATGTGTTTGACGGTGAATTGCTTTATGAGTCTTTGTTTGCCTCCCAACACGTGCTGACATAATAGAACCTGAGCCACCATCTTCTAAAACCCTTGAACTTAAACCTCTTCCTTCCGAGTTAAAGTATGTTTTCCTTGGCCCTAGTGAGACTTACCCGGTTATTATAGCTTCGAATCTAGGAGAGGACCAAGAAAACAAACTAGTCGAGGTTCTTAGGATAAATAGAGGGGCTTTGGGATGGACGCTTGGAGACATCAGGGGGATTAGTCCATCTATTGTGCGGATAGGATATTTTGGAAGATGATAGTGTAGCCCTGAGGACCTCTAAGGAGACTCAATCCCCAAATGAAGGAGGTGGTTAAGAAGGAGATTCAAATGGTTAGACAATGACATCATTTACCCGATTTCCGATGAAGTGGGTTAGTCCTATACATGTAGTCCCTAAAAAGGCCGGGTTGACAGTGGTGGAGAATGAGAGGGGCGAATTAGTGTCGACCCGCATTCCATCGGGATGGAGAGTATGCATAGATTACAGAAAACTCAATAAGGCTACAAGAAAAGACCATTTTCCATTACCTTTCATGGATCAAATGTTAGAAAAACTGGCGGGGCATGACTTCTTTTGTTTTCTAGATGGCTATTCGGGGTATACTCAGATTTCTATAGCCCCGTGTGATCAGGAGAAAACGACTTTTACTTGCCCATTTGGTACGTTTTCTTTCCGTAGGATGCCCTTCTGCCGGACGCCCGCCACTTTTCAATTGTATGGTGTCTATATTCTCTGACCTTGTTGATGACTGTGTTGAAATTTTCATGGATGACTTCTCAGTATTTGGCACCACCTTTGATGATTGTTTGTCCAATTTGAGTAGAGTCTTGAGTCGGTGCCAAGAAAAACACTTGACTTTAAACTGGGAGAAGTGCCATTTTATGGTACGAAAGGGCATAGTTTTGGGCCACGTGATTTCAAAAGATGGAATCGAAGTGGATAAAGAAAAAATCGACCTAGTTAGGAACTTGACCCCCCCACCTGTGTGAAGGAGGTTAGGTCTTTTTTAGGACATGCTGGGTTTTATCGTTGATTCATTCGTGATTTTAGTAGGATTGCCAAACCCCTTTCTGCTTTATTGGCCAAGGAGGTGACTTTTGATTTTTCTGATGAGTGTTTGAAGGCCTTTAATACACTTAAAGATGCCTTGATATCGCCTCCTATTCTCAAACCTCCCACATGGGGGGGAACCGTTTGAGTTGATGTGTGATGCTTCCGACTTTGCTATAGGTGTGGTCTTAGGACAACGAATTGACAAAAAACCTGTCGTGATTCACTATGCAAGTCATACTTTAAATGAAGCACAACTGAATTACACTGTCACTGAGAAAGAGTTTCTAGCTGTGGTTTATGCATTTGAGAAATTTCGGGCTTATTTGTTGGGGTCTAGAGTGATTGTTTTTACTGACCATTCGGCGATTCACTATTTGATGGAGAAAAAAGAGTCTAAGCCTAGGTTGGTTAGGTGGGTGTTGTTACTTCAAGAGTTTGATTGTGAAATCCGTGATAGGAAAGGATCTGACAACCCAGTGGCGGACCACCTTTCTAGGATAACACCTGAACATGTGATAGAGTCTCCTATAGATGCTTGTTTTCCTGATGAACGCATTCTTAGCATAGGAGTAGAACCGTGGTTTGCTGACATTGTTAATTTTAAAGTCACGGGAGAAATGCCCAATGATTGGAATAGGCATGATAGAGATAGGTTCCTTCACATTGTCAAAAATTTCATATGGGATGAACCCTATCTGTTTAAGTATTGTCCTGATCAAATTCTTAGAAGGTGTGTTCCGGATGAGTCTATCATGGATGTCCTTTCGTTTTGCCACGACCAACCGTGTGGGGGACATTTTAGTGGGAAAAGACAGATAAGGTTTTACAAAGTGGATTCTATTGGCCTACCATCTTTAAAGACGCCCATACTTATGCCCAGTCGCTTTTAGATGTCGAGTTTGAGTAAAATCTCTAGAAGAAACATGATGCCCTTACAACTGAGATCTTTGTGGATGTATTCGATGTTTGGGGCATTGATTTTATGGGACCATTTCCTACCTCTTTGGGAATGAGTATATTCTTCTAGCATGGACTACGTGTCAAAATGGGTTGAAGCAATTCACGAAAAGAAATGACGCTAAAGTAGTGACAAGGTTCCTACGAGAAAACCTTTTATATAGGTTTGGGGTGCTTAAAGCCATCATTAGTGACCAGGGGACTCACTTCAATAATCATTCTTTCGCGGCTTTGCTTAGGAAATACTCTGTTGAGCATAGAATGACTACCGCCTATCACCCTCAATCAAATGGCCAAGCTGAGGTTTCCAATAGGCAAATTAAACAAATTCTTGAAAAGACAAAGGTCAAAGAATAGGAAAGATTGGTCCACTAAATTGATCGATGCTTTATGGGCCTATAGATACCTTACAAGACTCCCATAGGCATGTCACCGTATAGAGCAGTCTTTGGGAAACCTTGTCATTTGCCAGTAGAGCTCGAGCATAGGGCGTGGTGGGCTTTGAAAGCCTTGAACCTTGACCTGTCGGCAGCTGGGGACATTAGAAAGTTGACCTTGTGTGAGCTAGAGGAGTTAAGAAGAGAAGCTTACGAAAACGGAAGATTAAGTAAGGAGAGATCGAAGGTCTTACATGATAAAGTGATCCTTAGAAAAACCTTCGTTCCGGGGCAGAAAGTCCTCCTTTATGACTCACGTTTGCATTTGTTTGCGGGTAAATTGAAGTCTAGGTGGACCGGTCCATTCATTGTGACCGCTGTGTTTCCCTCGGGAGTAGTTGAAATCAAGGACCCCACTAATGCATCAATGTGGAAAGTTAACGGTCACAGGTTGAAACCCTTTTTGGAGCCTCCAGAGAAAGTGGATGTGGAGTGTGTAACATTCCATGTTCCATATGTTGATTGAAGAACATTGAGGTAACATCTTTGTATATATTGTAAATTAGTTTATTGTTCTTGTTTGTTTCTTTGTTTAATTCTCTTAACTATGCACTAACGAGAAGGAAGGATCATTTATTGCTCACATATATTCACCATTTCATGGCTTGCATACTCAATCTCCATTTACAAGTCATGTGATGATTATTTGAGATCTAATCAGGTATTATCCTTTTTTATATTTTTTTTCTTTGGAGTTAGTTGGTGAGAAGACTCATTTTCATTCTTTTTGTTAGATTTTAGATTTTTTTTCTTTTAGAGTGTTTGTCTTCCTATATTTCTTGCCATAATGAGGACATTGTGTGACCTTTTTGTGTGGGAGTGGGGGGTGATACTTCCATTTGTCATGGGTAGATCACCTAGTTTTGAGTCTTTGTTTTTGTTTTTCGTAGTTTGTGTCGAAAAATCTGAAAAATTTTGTGTGAAAAGGAGAAAAAAGGGAGTGAAAAACCTTAAAAGTTTTCGTTTTTCCGTTTTGTTTTTGTTTTTGCTTTGTTTCTTGAATTTCGTTGTTGAAATCAGGAAGCCGTTCTTAATCTTCTTTGAAAGAAACCGGTTTGAGCATTTTCGACCATAACTTGGACAATAGCCATGACTTATCTCTATTAGACCTCTACATGGAATGGGAAAGCGGAATCCTCAATTCTCACACGCTTTGACTGTGAATTCTTACCTAAGTTAGACGGTTTTAGTTGTTCAATTGCTCAAGCTCTTAATTAATGCTTTAAATAATTACTGTCGGGCCTACCGTCATGGGTTGGTTTGGGTGGATCGGCACCCTATGCCCCTTAAGTGCAATGACTCACGTATGGAGAAACCCAGCAGGGAGGGTAACCCTTTGCGAAGGCCGGTGCTTAAATCCCGCAAAACCCGACACAAACGCTCTAAAAGACACAAAACTGATTGAGTGTAAAGAAAAGAGCGTAGGTTTTGAAAAAGAAAGAAAAGAGTGAAGCAAGAAAAAGGGAAAAAAAAAGAGTTGAGCAAAAGAATGGTAAGAAATAGAAAAGTAAAAAAAGAAAAGAGCAAAGTAAGAAAAAGAAAGAAAAGAGAGCAAAGTAAGAAAAAGAAAGAAAAGAGAGGTTAAAAGAAGAACAAAGAGTGAAATAGGCTAGATAAATCTCGAGCTTGAGCATGAGAACAACTCTGATTGTCTGGTTTAGGATAGGAAAGACCGACTAGAGCCCACTTGCACATATGCACGAGGTGTTTTGCTCATCAGGAAGTGTTTTGGTTCAAAATTTCTAAGATTGGCAGTTGTTTGGGTTAGACGTCGTGGGATGCTCATAACGGTTCCTTTCGGAGGATTAATACCGTTTTCTTAATTGAAACAACTTGATTCATTGAAACGAGCAGTTCTCTTTTTCTTTTCTTTTAAACTTGTTTTGTTTTTCACTTTCCCTATCTCCTTTTTCTATGCCTTTTGTGGGTATAGTTGCTATAAACCCTCACGAGATCCACCTCGTCCGCCCGGGCTGCCGGGGGGTTTAAAGGGCTTGATGCATATGCTAAATGCATCCGCGATTCCTGCGAAAGTGAGTTAGGATTTTTAGTTTCTCTTTCTAGTTCTTTTCTTGTTTTTAGTTTGCTCGGGGCGAGCAAACCCTTGTGTGGGAGTGGTGTTCGGTCTCGTTTCGAGCCGAATTCTTCTCTTTATTAGGGAGGTTTTATATGTTCTAACCCCGTATTTTATTCGAGTTATGAGATTTTTGTAGTTTTGTAGGAAAATAAGAAAGTGATCTAAAAAGGCGCCAAAACGGAGCAAAAACTCGCCAAGTCAGGAGTGCAGGCAGAAGGGCTGCCCGACCGAGCAACATGTTGGCTCGCCCGAGCAACGCTCCTGGAAAAGCAGTAAAAATGGCCGATTGAATTTGGGCCAAGAGGAGGAGAGTCAAAAGGTCTGCTCGACCGAGCAACATATTGGCTCGGTCGAGCCAGGCTTCTGCACAACAACTAGGAAAAGGTCGAAAAATTTGGCTAAGGCAGTGAAGGAACAGAGGGCCACCGCCGAGCAAGGGCCCCGCTACCGAAATGAGCCTGAGTACGAGGAGAAAATGCCGAGGAACGAGAAACATGCGACCAGAATGCCTGCTCGCCCGAGCAGAATTTTGGCTCGCCCGAGCCAAATCCATTTTCTGCGTACAGTTTGGAAATGAAGTGCTGCGTTTTGTGCAACTAACTTAGGTCATTATAAGAGTATTAGTCATACTCCTTTGGTAGAAGAATTAGCTGAAGTTTTTAGTTTGTAATTAGGGGTTTTAATGCTTTCTTAATTAAGCTTTACTTTCTCTCTCTAAGGGTTTTCTCTTGTCTTGTTCTCCAAGTTCTTGAGATTTTTGAATGTAATCAACTTTTCTTCAAGTAATTTTCAGCCTTCCTTAATCTTCATTACCTTATGCTTAGATTTCATTTAATTGTGCCTTTGAAGGTTCATAGTGTTAGCCACAAACAATCAATCTTTTAGTGAAAAGGGGGATTAAGGGCCGCAAATCTTACTAGAGTGAGGATTTGAGGGTTCTTAGTAACTCAATTCACAACTTTCTATTTTGTTCGGGGAAAGTTGCAATTGAAGATGAAGAATGAAGAATGGAGATCGGTTTTAACTAGTCATCAAAGGTATGGACTACATTTTAATCTTGTTTAGATTAATTAGTGCTAATTAATTGCTATTGCTTGCTTTGATCTTAGTGGTAGTTAGATGTTATTAAATGTTCATTTGATAAGCTTATAGACTTCTTACATTTATAGTAGTAATTGCTTGTTTAATTGTGTTCTTTTTCATGGTCATGTTTAGTATCATGCTTAGGGATAGTTTAATCGCTTCATTTTCATACTTTAATGTTTTCCGTAATTGAAAACCTTTAACAAACCAAAAAAAAAAAACCTAGACAACCCTCACACCCATCCTCGAGTTCGACATCCTTACTTAGAAACCACAAAAATTACAACCGAACAGTCTCCATCGCCCAAATCTCAATATCAAAACAGATGAGAGAAGTTAGAAACTAATAACACTATAGCTAAAACTAAAAAAAACAATAGTGAGTAAATTATAAATATAATTACCTTCTTCATATTTGTCCATATCATCTATTTGTTGCTCAATCTGAAGGAAAATACGGGATGCTTTCAACCAATCTTGGGTACATATCAAAGTCTCCATTGTTTTTGGACCCAAACTGCTACGAAATTGATCAAGCACCCGTCCCGATGTACTAAATGCCAATTCACTTGAAACAGTAGAAATAAGCACATCTAACACATTCCTTGCCCTTTCACTTAGCATCTTGTAAGTACCGGTTTGCCCTTTCCACCACTTCAAGATATCAAAAGCTCAATCATCCTTTTCACGAGGAGATTCTAAATATCTATCTAACTCACTCTTCTCCCCAACCGCGACATCATCATCTTCTCCACTCTCATGCCATTGACTATACAACTCCTTAAGAGTGTCATTGTTCATAGACATTTGTGAATGACTACCATGGGCAAGAGAGGAAGAACTACCACCATCATCATTCCCAACATTCACACAAGCACAATATGAACCATATAAACGTTTCAACACATTACAAAGTTGATCATACACCTTATCTGCCTTTCCAAAGTCATTGGGGTAAAGCCTTCTAAAAGAGGATCTCACAAATTTCAATTTATAGCGTGGATCAAGAACAACCGCGACCAACACCATAAGATTAGTCTTTGCCCAATCACCATAATAATCATTAAACTTCTTATGCATTTGGAAAGCCATATCACGAAGACTAGGTGATGAATCTTTTTCCCATTCCAACAAATTAGTAAGTATGCTCAACAAATCATTAAAATGCAAATTAGCAGTAACATACAAAGAGCCAGACATTCTCTTTGTAGCTTCATAAAATTGCTCCAAAAACCTTGCTAATACTCTAGCATTATCCCAATCCTTTTTTGTAGGAATATTTCTTGAAGCTCATTTTCAAAATTACAATCATCATTTCTAAACCTTTCAAAGGCCTTTTCAAATTTCAACGCCATGTTTAACATAAGATAAGTAGAGTTCCATCTCGTACACACATCCAAACATAAGGATCCTTTGCAAGGGACCTTCACAACTTTAGCACAATTGTCAAACATTGCAGATCTAGCAGGTGAACTCCTTACATATCGAATAGCACAACGAATATTATGAATAGAATCCTTAACCTTAGACAAACCATCTTTCACAACCAAATTCAAAACATGCGCAGCACATCTCATGTGAAAATAATCACCATCTAATATGAGCTTATCACCAAGATTGGCTTTCAAATAACCAACAACCGCATCATTAGAACTTGCATTGTCTACAGTCAAGCATGAAAGTTTATCTTCAATACCCCAATCAATAACATAACGCTCCAATAACACAACAACCACATTATTAGAACTTGCATTGTCCACAGTCAAGCATGAACTTGCATTGCCCTTATGACTATCCATCAATTTAAAACTCAAGATTCTCTTATGTAAGTTCCAGTCATCATCAATAAAATGGGCAGTCAAACAGAGATAATTTAGGTTTTGAATGGAAGTCCAACAATCAGTTGTGAGAGCAATTCTAGAACTCAATCCTTTCAAAGTATTTTTCAAGGCTTCCCTCTTAGAAAGATAAAGTTTTTTGCAATCTCTAGCAATCGTAAAGGGAGATGGGATATGAGCAGAAAATTAGGGGCAAGCAGCAGCCACAAAAATCTTTAACCCTTTCTTTTCAGCCATTGAAAAGGGATACTCATCAATAATGACCATTTTCGCTAAAGCAAGTCTAATCTTCTCCACATCAAATGACCAATTAGACAATGTAACACTATGGGTTTGAGGATCTCTAGCCAAATTAAGCTTTTTTTATTTCGTATCCATATTCAGAGGATACTTAGGACATGATCTTAGATGCTTACCCAAAATAGAAGTCCCATTGTTATTATTTGCTGCCAGCTCCTTGTCACAATACTTGCATCTTGCTTTCTCGGGCTTCTTTGTCTTTGGATTTATGATTTCCTCAAAATGAGCCCAATGTGGAGACTTCCTCTTTCTTCTTGGCAAGAGAACCCTTTTACTGGCATTGGTTTGGCAAGGCTTAGCAGCCGAACCAGACGAAGAATCACTTTGCACCTCTACATCAATGGGGTCTTCCATACTACAAACATATACAAAATTAAACTCAGTATATCTTACATTCTTATATGTTTCATTAATTCCCTAACTGTTAGATATGCGTAAGTGCGTAGATATGTAAATAACATAAATTCAAACAAACACGACATATCAAAGACATACAAAATTAAACCATGATGGAATATTTACTTAAAAAACACAGCATATCAAACATAAGAAGAAGTATATATGCTACTGCTACTGTGCTACAAATCAAAACTCACTGAAGAAGACATTCAAAGTTTCAGACAGTCACAATGAAATAGCCTCCACTGTCCACAGTAGAGTCGAGCACTCAAGCAAAGCGGTGAAATTGGTGAATACAGATAGATAACTGAGAGCAGAGACAGAAAAATTCAATATAAATTTTAAATCGACATGAAGAGTTTATGATTGAAAATGAGATATATAGAACGAAGTGTTGAAGAAAGTACCTGCTAGTGCTACACGACTACTAGCTGCTCCAAAATCACCGGTGAGTAGAGGGTAGGGCTGACGCCAGAAAATCGCTGGTGAGGTGACGCCGGTAAATCGCCGGTAAATTTCGAACATAGGTGACTGAGAATTTCGAACAGAGGTGACCGAGAGGAACGATAGAGAGATAATTAGGGTTAGGGTTTCTTGAGGAACGATTGAGAGAGATAATTAGGGGAACGATTGAGAGGAACGATTGGGAAGGGGACGACTGAGAATTTCGAAGTTCGAATAGAGGTGACTAGTGAGGTGAGTATTGAAGGGGGGAAAAGGGGCGTCTGGCAAGAAAATTAGGGTTAGGGTTTCTCAATAGGGTGAGGCAGTCGACTGGAAGAGATTAAGAGTTGTCATGTGAGATTGTGAGGCAATGAGAGTTAAATATCAAGAAAATTAGGGTTAGGGGTTTCTCAATGGGCTTTAGTTGGCTATGGGCTAATGTGATGGATGGCTGGGCTAACCGAACATCAGTGAAAAAGGCAATATCTAGGATCATTTTTAATTTTTATATTAAATAATCAAATGGATCCCGGGTCCCGGGTCTGGATCCGGATCCACCAAGTCAGGATCTAGTCCCGGATCCATATGTAAATGGATCCTAACTTTAGGATCCAGTCCCGGATCCAGATAGCTAAGATCCAGAACCAGATCCACTGGATCCAACCGAATCCACATCTGGATCCGGTTACCGTTTTTTTTGCTCACCCCTAGTCCTTGCAGCAAAGGCATTACAAAAAAGAAGTGGTTAACAAATCAACAACTTGATTCCCATTCAAACTCTTCTACCTTGCTCCCCAAGACACAAACACCAACCCAAAATTGGTCTACACATTCAACCCAACACTAATCTACGGTACAATCACTTTCCAATTAAAAGACATTGTCCATATTTCCAGAAACAAAATTCTCCATTACATTCGACAACCAAAAATTTTTCAAGCCGAATATCATAAAAACAAGAACTCAAATTTACATAGTCGATTTACCCGTGAAAATGTTTTCCGATCATGTGGTGGCAGTGACAATCGAAGTTGGGCGACGATATTCCAGGGCGGCGGCAACTCAACAGTTTTTTGGATTTTTTAGGGTTTGTCGATGGTTGGAGAGAGAAACCAAACGCTATATATATAGCGTATGTACTACAAACACAGTTCAAGAAAGTGTCTTCAGTTTTTCCTATCTAACGTTACTTCCCGTCATATGATAATTTAATGTGAGATATTCCTATGTAAGATATATTGAAAAAGTATTTGAATTTAAGGATAATTGCTATATTTCTTAGATGTCTTGCATCCAAAAGGGAAATAAAAGAGAAAAGTTTGAATTTCGTTCATTTTAGACCGTGTTAATCTATAATATTTATTTTTTGGAGCTTTTATCTTTATTTTTTCAAAAGATATATGATATATGTTGCAGTGATTTACTATAGGTTTTAATAGAATATGTTTTACTATTTCCAACATTTCTTTGATTTTAATTTTTTTACAAAATATTTCCTATTTTGTAGTTTCTTTCTTTATAGATCATTTTTGCCAATACATTTACCAAAATATATAAAATTATACTTTCATAAAATATTATTATTAAAAATATAATAATAATTTTATGAGATAAATTATTATATATACTAATAGCTTCATTGTCAAATATTTTTAAAAAATAACAATGAAATTTACTGGGACAAGTATTTTAGGAGTATCTCATATAAATGAGTATAGTAGGCTTAGACAATTAGATGAATTAATTGAGTTTGGACTCGAATAAATAATGAAGGATGGATTTGGAGCACTCTATATTACATACATCCACATTATATATTCCATGATGATCAATCTTATAATTTTATGAAAGAATAAGACACAATAGGCTAGCAAACAAACATGGTTTCTAGAGCATATAATCAATTGCTGGTTTGGAGTTGATGCAGGTCTCATTGTCCCATGAAGACAACCTTGGATGGCAACAAAATTAGAAATTGATTTCGCCCATTTAAACTTGATTCAAAGAAAATGAGTTTGGGTGATACTCCCTCCATTCCATATTAATTGTCATCTTTGAAAATTGTGCAGTCAAACTCCAAAAAATTTGACCACAAATTTCTCAATATATATAATGAACTGCTATATAAAATTATCACCATTAGATTCGTAACGAAAAATACTATCATACAAGTATAATATTGCAATTGTTAATAACATATTATGTAAGAAATTATTAATCAAAAAGTAATATTGGAGACAGTGAAAGTCAAAATTATGACAATTAATATGGAACGGAGGGAGTAGAAATATTGAAAAAAAAGGGTTTGGGTCAGGTGATATTAAAACAGGTGTGGGTAGCGGGCGAGTTAATATACCGGTCTACCCGATCCGTACCCATATAAGTACCTGGCTTGAATGGATTAACAAAAAAAACTATCATCATCATCATCATCATAATCATCATCATCACCACCATACTACATACAACCAATTAATTAAATGCATTGTTGATGATTTACAAATTAAACTTTGAGGAGGTGAAGTACAAGACGATGATATTGAGCAACAATTGTCTATCTCTCTAATTGTGTTTCCATTTGCCAAGCTAAAGTCGCAATAAAGAGGATGATCCCAAAACATTTGTAGCAACGCCTTAGAAAAAAAATTGTTAATTTACCCATATGGGTATAAAATGAATTCTATAAAATAATCTTCGATTATACCGAAACTAAATAATATCTGTTATACCCGTAATACCCAATAGTTATGGGTATGGGTATGGGTAAGGATGGCAATAGTTACTAAAGCCAACAAAAAAAAGGTTTAGGTAATGAAATTTTATATTAAAAAAGGGGGTAAGAGGTCGGTGATAATAAAATGGATGCGAGCGAAAGTATGTGCCTACCAGCCTTGTACCCGTACCCGATGGATAGATAAAAAAAAGCCCATATTATTATTATTCTAGTTAGTTTTGTTGTTGTTAATTTTCTTTTATACAACAACGAAGATTACTATTCTAATTTTATGTCTTATTATTGTTGTTATTGTATTTTCAATTTACTAGTAGAAGCCGCAATAAAGACGATGACTCAGAAATATAAGCAAAGATAACAGAAAAAACACACTTATACCTATAATATTTGATGAATATTGATATGAGTATTCATCTTTAATGTCCATTAAATATGAGTAAGGATAAGAGTGATAACATCGAAAATGGATATAAGGGAGGGTAGGCCACTACCCACATCAAACTTGACCCATTGCAATCATTGGATATGAGTGCCATATTTAATACCGAGTAAGCGGAAGAATGTTGATTTTCATTTCATTTCATTAACTATAACAAAAAGGACAATTTTTTTAAATTGTTGTAAAGTTTGCTAGTCTGACTGTCAGCTAGCTTATATTTACACATGAATTTAGGCACCGTTCTTTTGTGCGTTGCGTTTGCGTTTCGATAAGTTGTGTTTGGGTTGCGTTAGGTTGCGTTAGGTTGCGGTAGGAAATAATAAAAAAGTGAGTAAAGGTGAATAGTATATTGTGATAAGTTGCGTTATCTTGCGTTTGCCATGCGTTAGGTTTTATTGATTTTGCGTTGCGTTTGGGTGCGTTAACGTACAAAAGAACGGTGCCTTACTCTTTTAACCTTGAATACAATATAATGCTTGTTTATCTTATAGCTTGTGTTTACACATGAATTTACTCGATCTTTTATCTTTGAATATAAAATAATAACAAGCAGTTTGTCTTGTAGTTTATGTTCACACTCGCATTTACTGTTTCCCCCTCGAATAAAATAAAATTAAAAATAGTTTGTTTTGAAGCTTATATTCACACTTGAATTTACTATTTTGTCATCAAATACAATACTTAAGGATCCTAAAATCAATTGAAAATTATGTTATTAGACCTATCAATTTGGACAGACGCATTGAATAGAAATTGTGTGTTTATTTGGCAACGACCAATTCAGATCATGCGTATTTCAGGTTCAAACAATTTTGACATTAATAATACGAGTCCTGTGTGTCTAAATTCAGGTAACATTTATAATTTAATAGTTTGAAAACCTTCGCCCCGTACTTTTAAAGTGTAATATAATTAGAGGGTAGGAAAGATGAGATAGAGTAGATGAATATGATTGTGTTTGAGTATGTAAGTTACGTCAATGACATCATTTAAATATATGAATTTTTAAATATATAATATATAATTTATAATTAATAAAGCATTGTTAGTAAAGTAAATCACATTAGTGTTAGAATCGAATTGAAGAGCACTCAAGCACCCACAAACAATGATAAATAGTAGCGGAAAAGAAATCACAAATTGACACCAGAGATTTAACGTGGGAAAAAACCTAAAACGGAAAAAAACCATAGAATCGATGTACTAGTAATATGAGGATTACAATTACAGAGGTTGTATTTCTCTCTATCTCACTTGATACAAGAGATTAAATAATAAAAAGCAACTAGAACTCATCAATATACCCTGGTACAAGGAAAAAACCTAGGCTACATAACCTAGAAGCCGCCGCACAAAAAAAAGACTTGGGCTCAAAACGAACGCGAGCGAGACCCAGCAGACGTGGCAAAGGCAGACCAAGCGTGGGTAGCGCCTCCCTTAGCGATGCCTCTGTCTTGAGCGTGACCCGAGCTTCATTAGACACTGCTAGTGTTTAGCTTGGATTCAACGCGAGATGACAGCAAGCCACACGCGGGTGGCGTCGACCCTTGGCGTTGGTGGCGCCTGAAGGCGCTGGTGGCGTCTCACTCCTTCGTCTCGCCTTCTTCTTCGTCTTCCCGTTTTGCTTCCTCCTTCTTATTTGGTCACTACACACAACAATTAGTCGCAATATTTTTTTTAAATATATGAACTTTTAGATATATAATAAAAATAAAAATATGATAAAATAACTAAGAATATGATAAATGAGATAAATAATTTATCATACAATAGAGCCGTAGAACGAGTTGTATTAACCAGTAAAATTAAATGAGCGAGCCGGTGAGGTTACATGAGACCCGCCCGAGCCGCATTGCTATGCTATCCCCCTTCAGGAGGCCTGGAAGGGTAAACTTGTCATTTGGAGTACATACAACTCGATGGAATCTCAGGCACCCATTGTGATTTGTGAGTTTGTGACTGTGATTGGTGTGGATAATGACAGAAGAACAAAACATCATGTTTTACATTATTTTTATTTTATTTCTGGCGTCTAATCGTACTGCCTGAAAGGAGCCACGTTTATCATCCAATGGCTTAGATTTGTCTTTCATTTCCAACTCTCACGTTGACAATGGCGTTGTTGTTCAAAAATATCTGGTTTCGGATTTTGTAAAACTTATCTTTTTCCTTTTTGATGGAAAATTATACAACCTTTTTTTTTTCCTTCTGAACAGATAAGAAAGAAATTATAATATACTACCTCCGTTCTTTTTTATCTATCGGCTAGGTAATTGTATTAAAAATTTTGATCGTTAATATCTTGATTTGTATAGTGATTACTCATACAAAATTGATGTCATTAGATTCGTGTTAAAAAATACTATTAAAAAAAAGTATAATATTATAATTTTTAATTAAAATTTTATATTAGAAATTATTGATTAAAGTTTGACACTGAAAATCGTAAATGACAGATAAAAAAGAACGGAGAGAGTATTAAAAGGAAAATTGGATTCATACTCCCTACTTTCACATTTTGTATGTTAATAATTTATATTTTATTTTTGTATTCTAACGGTAAAAAAAATTGTATTGGACGCCACCAAGTTAAGTGGTAGTGACTCAGTGGTTTGCTGACGTGTGTCGATGAGAGTGTGTTTGATATTATTTTAGTTGTATTCTAGTGGTCTCATTTAAATTGTTATTGTATTCTAGTAGTTTCATTGACAAATTTCTTGTATTTTGGTGATTCCATTTCATATAGTTGATTATGCTCTGGTGGTCCTAATTCTCGATCAAATACGCCATCGCTAGTGCACGTCAGCAAACCACCGAGTCACTACTTGACTCAGTGACGTTCCACCAGAATACAATATTATTTTTTTGGGACACGTCGGAATAAAAAAACCAAAGTAGAATAAAATTTTCCTATGTTAAAATATACTAGATACTTAAGGAAAATAAAACTATAAAATATAATTTTATAGGAATTTGGTTGTTTATATAGGAAATTCCTATTCTACTTAATATTAATTTATTATAATGATAAATATTATATAGAATAAAAAATTAATTAGAATTGCAATATCTGATTTGTGATTTATGGTGTTTACATTGTGTTGTTGCGACTATGAGATTAATGAAATGGAAAAAATTTGAGTATCTCTTATTTTTAAAAATATATCATTTAATTAAGCTTTACTAATATATCTTGTATATGTTTGGAAAATAAGTTGTTCAATTTAGATTATTTTTTCACATATAATTTTAAGTTACAACCAATAAATTCAATGACTAGGACTGTTACCATACATTACATGGGTACCAGTTAACAATTTTTTCATACATCCGAGTAATTAATCAATAGTAGTTAAGAGAATGGAAGACGAAGAAGATCATACACAAAATAAATTTTAGTATTGAAGTACAATTTCCATTTTAAATAAAATGTTTTTATTCGTACTTATCATTGTTTTCGTAATTGTGCTATGGGGTTTTGGAAGAATAGTTAACTAAGGGTTTTGGAAGAATAGTTAACTAGTGTCTAAGTATTTCGTGTGATGATGTCACTGTTGATTATATAATGTATTTTTATATTATCAACTTAATTGAAATACAAATACATTTTCAACTTAATTGAAATACAAAATCTAATACCATATTACTTATTGTTCATAAATGTCTAAATTGTAACATATTTAATCCAAAAAAAGAAAATCAAGAAACCAAACATGAATTCTTCATCCATCAATACTAAACCTCGAGCCTTCATCCATTTGTACCAAACCCTCAAGCCTAGCTTACCAAGCTCTCCTTAGGGAACCCATCCCTGAAGTTGTATCTTATGAACTACGAATGATCTGATTTCACATCGGATATGTAGGAGAATCTATTTGAGACCTGCCGCTACTTTTCACATCCATCATTGAAAAGTTGGCCTTTAAGAGAATAAAGATGGTTTGGTGACTAAGATGGAGGGACAAAGTGAGGAGGGAGAATTAGGGTTGAGAGACAGGGACCCCTCAAAGATTTTCATCGGCAACCTAGCCAAAAATATTGATAGGTTTGG
The DNA here is from genome assembly GCA_029582165.1 of Portulaca oleracea. Taxonomy (NCBI): domain Eukaryota; kingdom Viridiplantae; phylum Streptophyta; class Magnoliopsida; order Caryophyllales; family Portulacaceae; genus Portulaca; species Portulaca oleracea. Next base: position 87,974 of record CM055891.1, read on the forward strand.
CTTAGGAGGCATCTTCAGTAGGTATGTTGAAATCAAATCGACCACCATCATCATCAGGAGGAACGCTAGATCAAACTTTGGGTTCATGGAGATTTGGAGCAGTCATGAAGCGAAGATGTGCATCAAACATCTTCATCGGGCTCTTATCAGAGGGAAACGAATCATTGTGGACTGGGCAAAGGAAAAACCAAATGGAAAAAAGGCTAAAAGCATCTGGGTGAAAAAATCTACTAGAACAGAACAAGCAAGCGTCAGAGTGCTCGGTGCGGTTAATGAAGATTTTATAGGTTGGCTTGCTAGAAGCCTTGTATGCACGTCTCCCTACCCCAGAGACCTAGATGCCTTAGCATACTTGATCAAAGATAACTTTGGCCCGTTGTCAAAAATCACAGCCTTCAGTAGGGTGAAGTTTCTTCTCACTTTTGATTCTGTCCAGGAAATGAATGAAGCATCGGCAAATCCAAGAGAACTAAATGATTGGTTTTCAGAAATTAAGCCCTGGTCAGTGTATGAGTCTGCTGACTCGAGAAGAGTTTCGGTCGACATTATAGGTGTTCCTCCTCACGGTTGGGTGTGGGAAAACTTTCATAAGTGCATTCAGCCTTGGGGTAAATTACTATCTTTAGCCAGATGTATTTCTTCAACCAATCAGTTTAAGGTCATGCGTGCTCTAGTTCAAACTGATGTTTTTAAGAAAATTGATGGTGAAATTGTTTTAGATATTCAAAATTGTGCATTCAAAGTCTTCATCAGAGAGGTTAATTCACATCTTATACCTCCTACAATAAGTCATGATTTTAGCAATGACAGGGAGGAAACTTCAGCCTACTCTAGTGAAAGTGAAGACCATAATCAAGAGGGTGTGAATGACTACCAAGGATGCAGTGACAAGGTACCAGAATCACCACTGCTCATTGGCAACTCCCCTGTTGCTCAATCTGATGTAAGGACGAATCATCTTTAAAACTCTGTTAATGACAGTCGAAGGGGTGATTCTCTCAGTGGCATGAGACAGCTTTCGAGCAATGGTTGGCTTCAGGAATTGAATAGACTGAATGAGGAAACCAATGCATTGAAAAATGAATTAATCAATGCTTTAGGAGTTGAAGCTTGGAATGATGTGGTTCAAATATACAATAATGATGTTATTGAGAATGGGAATGGTTTGGCTAATACCAATAATGACTCACTGGCAATTGTGCCTGGGAGTAATTCGAACGTTAATCTTGAGAAGTCAGTAGAAGTGGTTGTTGGGTCTGGCATTGTTGGGAGTGGTTTGGTTAATGACAGTAATGATTCACTAGCAATGGTGCCGATGAGTAATGATCCTGAGCTAATCAAGGCTACAGATGCCTTGGGAATAGACTCAAACCTTGGTCTTGAAAAATCAGTTGAAGTGGTTACTGGGTCGGGCAATCTCATTGATGTTGGGATTGCTGAAAATTCATCTCTTAATGCTCCAAATCAGATGGCAAATGATCAGGTATTGGCTGATAATTGCTCCATTTCCTCAGGGTGTGAATCAATTGTTAACGCCGGGGCACTAATAGCAGAGAAAGCGATCAAATTTGGTATAGAAAGTGGCTTTATGAGACCAAATAAGAATGTCAATCCCAAGAAATATTTTGAAGCCAAGCTCTTTGTGAGGAGGAAATAAAAGAAAATCAGGGAGAGTGTAAGAAGAAAACAAGCTGAGGGTTTCCTATCCTCTTCGTTGGAAGGTGGAAATTGATTGCTTGGAGAGTTGGGTTGTGGCTGGTGGGAGGATTTGGTATGAAGAAATAGAAAGTTTAAATCCTCTCGTTTAAATGGTGTTTGGGCTATACTGTATGTTGATGTGGGATGTGAGTTGCGGATTTACAAAGGAAAACATGGCTCTAGTGTTCAAGTGGTGATGGTGATCTGGGATTGAAGTGGGTTGTAATTATTGGTATTAGAAGAAACAAACGCGTTGGAAGGTGGAAATTCATTGTTTGAGTGTGTAAAGATTGGCTTTGGAGTTAATTTTATGTTCACAACAGCTGTCAAAGATTTTGGAAGGTTTGACGGGGAGTTTTCGAGCTAGATTAGGTCTTGACATTGAGGTTAACTTCAGGAGATCTTGATTTTAATCAAATCCTTATTGACTGCCTGAAAGGAATCATTCAATTCTTGCATCTTGTTGTATGCTATGCATCTCTTCAGCTGTTTTGGTTAGTGTATCATAACAAACTGAGATAAATCTTTTGGTGTGCATCTTATTTTATGGTGGGGTGGTCCATATGGCAAATTTGAAGTTCTGTCATTTTCAATCAAATGGATAGTAGTATAAAGCAAGTGTGGCAAAATGTCATTTAGGGCTTGAGGTTGATGTTTCAGTCAGTTTATTGGTTGATGGTGTGATTTTGTCTGCTGCTGCTTTGGTATGACTGGAAGTATCTTTTCTTCTGTGTTGAGTATACTGGCTATGGTTATGATTGGTGATTTGGGTGATGGTGGGTGCAGTCAATTGGCAGCTCCTTCTGGATCTAATTTGTCTCATATGAAGGTTGTTTGGTGTTGCTACAGCTGTCTATTATGGAATGGTTTGGATGTCGGTTTCGGATCAATTTCCACATCAACTCAATTCATGCTTTGCCGTGCTTCTTTCTGTGATGTACGATTGTTATTTTGGGTTCATTGAGAGTCAATAAAGTGTGAACAATTCAGATTGCTTTAATGTACTGATGATGCAATCATTTGGTGGTTAGTATTTGGTCTACTGAAGAGAAGAAAACACATAACTTTGATCAAGTTTGATTAATCCTTTGGCCCTGTTTTTCTTCAAGTTCCAGCTTTGTTCAAGATTGTGCTGCTCATGATCATCTTGTTGGCCAGTGTTGTCATCTTCGATCAAAAGGAATGCAGTTGGCCAGTGTTATCATCAGATGATGATGCAATTTCATCAAATCCCTGTATTTTTTGGCTGAATGTGTTTTGTTGATGCTGAGGTCCTGTTCTCAATGGTGAGGTTCTGCCTACTGATGCTATGGTCTGAGAGTGTGTGCACTTTGTGCTGAGGTTGGTCTATTGGCTGTGGGTGGGTTTCAATTTGTTGCAATTGTCTACTGATGTTGTGGTTCATGTTCTAATGGTATCTTCAGTAATGGTGTGTAATTTCTCGCTTCTGAGTTGTAACCGCGTTTGAGTGCTCTGTCGCACATTGAATAAAAGGGCTTTTAGCCGCTAATTGTATAAAAAAAAGAGAATAAAGATAGGCTAGTCTGAAAAATCCTATTAAAATGGACTAGGAAAAGGAGAAGAAACCCTGAGTTCTCATCCACCTCCATCATAACTTTCCATCTTTTCTTCCGTCACACTTGGATCAACCTTCACATCTAAGCAACCATCCAATCATTCTTCCTCCCAAGAGGTGAGTCCACGTCTTTCGACCTTCTCTCTTCTGTTTAAGACAATATCACCCAATGCCCTCTGCATTTACGAAGCCACTCACACATTGTAGACGCTGAATTTTGTCACTCAATTCAGCTTTGTAATTATGTAATTTATTTTAATAATTTGTTATCTTTATTTTTAATTTAGGATCAAATGCCAAGATTTTTTAAATGCATACATTTTTCACATGTTGAAATCCCCAAATCAAACCCAATCAAATCCCTCTTTATCTTATTTCATTTTTCCTCCCTTTTCCAAATCAAATAAAATCAACCTTTATTTGATTTTATCCTCCCAATATTGTTTTATTCACCACCATAAATAAACTCACATCCACCACTATAAATACACCCTCATTTCCACTCTTTTTTCACACTTCAAAATCATCTTAGGAGTATTGACACTAAGTTATTTTTACCTTCTTCTTCTTCCTCCTCCTTTTTCTTCTCATCATCATCATCTTGCATTCATAATCTTGACATTAATTAAATTGAGGTTAGTATTGTTTTTCTTATTTATTCTCACTTATTATGATGTAAAATTTGACTTAAATAATAATATTGATGCTCTAATTAATTTGATTAAATGTAAACTTGTAAATGTTTATGCTTATGTTCTTTTATTTCATTTTATTAGTTGCATTTATTTGTTTTGTTTTTGTATTTAATCATTATATTTGTATGAGCTAAATAATACTAATTAATCTAATAATTCTCCTCTTCAGCAGTTCTACCTTGTGAGCTAGAGAACTGAGCTCATCCAAAGTAGTATAGGGCTGCAATTCCACCACATTCCTGATACCTTCATTCAATCCTGCCAGAAACCTCACTAGCACCTGAGCTTCATTCTCTTTTAGGTCACATCTCCACAAAAGATGCTCAAACTCCTTTGTATATTCTTCCACAGACTTGTTGCCTTGCACTAGCGGTTGCAGTTTGTCATAATTCTCCATAAGATAATTCACAGGCAAGAACTTAGACTTCAGCTTTTCCCTCATTTGTTCCCAAGTCTTAACTTTCTCTTTTCCCCTCTCTATTCTTCTTTTCTGCAGATTAGACCGCTAGATTGAAGCATGTTTCTTCAATTTTAGGGCAATACTCTTTTCTTTAAATTAACCGATTTAGTAGAGTTCGTTCTTTGAACAGGCGAATTCGAGGGTTTTTGCTTTCGAATTCGTAACCTGACCCTTGGATCTGAATTTCATGGTTCGTGGTTTATGGAGTTTAAATTTGAGTTTATAAATTCTCATTAAAAATTAATTGGTGACTCTTTTGATTTTTATTATTTTGATTCATTTGAACATCATAATAAAATGCATTTAAATCCTTTAAAGATTAAGACACCTCATTCGCCTCGTCACACACCGCATGGGACACCACGGGGATTTTCCCGGGTCCCACAAATGGTGACTCCACTGGGGACTTACTTTAAGAGGGTAAAACTTGAAAAGCCGTTTTTTTTTTAAAAAAAAAATTTGAGTAGAAAAGGAGATATTAATTTTTGTAATTTTTATTATTTAGTTAGACATCAAGCATACGGACCTCCATCTTGATTTTTCATAAATCGGGATGAACCCAAAGGTACAGTCTAGGATTTAACCCAAACTTCCCTCTCGGGCAAAGTATACTTCCGACTTTGTAAAGGAATGAACTCCACATTTCAAGAAGATCGCAAGTTACTTTCCCTATCATGAAGCACTCCAAAATTCTTGGGATTATGAATTTATATTTTCCCTTTAATTTTGCAAGAAACACGCGGGTCGCATTACTATGAACTCCATAGAATTTGTGGCACGTGAGAGACATGAGTATGTTAGTCTTAGGAACCCAACTTTAAACCTTTGAATGTAGAACCTTAGTCAGGTGCATTACCCATCTGTATGCTATGTTGATTCTTATTGTACTATGTGTAAATTATGTGCTATGTGTTCATTCTTTCATTCTAAGAGTCAGTCTCATAACTCATTCTTTCTTAATGCCGCTTTAGTTTGGGCAATAGTCATGCAAAAGTTAAAGAACGCCTAAAGGTCTCTCTTGGGCCTAAATCAAAGAGGTTTGATCAAAGCTCGAGATCTTAGCTTGACTTTGTCCAACCCTTGGTAGCATTTGAGGCCGTTTAGTGTGTATCCGATCGTTATTCGAATTTGAGTTTATTAAAACTTTAATGTTGACTCGATCTTAATTATGATGGGCCGATGGACCTTCCTCTTTTTGTGTATATAGTCTCACACTAGCTTAGAGGTCATCATGCAAGCCCAATGTTGGGTGAGTCCATACCAAAAAATAAAAATCATTCATCGTATAGGCATTGTTTGCATTAGGTTGTCCCATGTAGGTCGCTAGGTTTTTGGGTAGGTCAATGTCAGGGTTAATTTTTGAGGTTTATGGTTTCCATACAGGTTGAATAAGGATCGAGTGACCGACCTTGAACTCAGAGTGAACATGTGCCTTCTTTGCACCACTGTCTCCAATGGCCTCCAACGGAATACTTAGTAACAATGAACTCAGTCTCTTCATCTCCCAACATTTGACTGAAATTTCACAGCGAATGCAAGGCAATGATAGGAGAATAGATGAAATCATCGATACGTTAGCAAGGATGAATGATGAGTTGAATTTTCTTGATAAAGATGAAAACAACACTCATCATAGTGAAATGTCAAGCATGCTTGAAATAGAGAGAGAGATCCCTCTGTCAGCAAATCACTATATGGACACGGGACTCACTTCTGTTCCTAGAGTTGATCAACCACATAAGCCCAACTTACCAATGGAGAAGTTTAAAACAGTTCCAAATGTCTCCCGATCACCCTTAACTGAGAAGAAAGACCAAATTCTGCCCTTAGCCACAGGAGGATATCAAGAAAGAAGACATGGTGAACGAGAAAGTTCTTTTATGGACAAACTCTTTACCACAATAATTCAAATGCAATCACGCATGGAAGGTCTGGACCGAAAAATGGATATGATCCTTTGGATTCTACAAAACGATAGAAGGACGACTAATATTGAACATAGCATCAGAAAAAAATATTGGAGAAGGATCATCATCAATGGGATTATATGGCACTGACATTCATCGAAGGGTTCCTAATTTCTCTGCTAAGAATGCTGAAATTCCAATCTACACTACCAATGTCGAGGCTCTCAACTATCTTCTTAAGGAAGGAAAAATCAAGCTTTCCCCCGTTCGATGCGAACCCAGAACTGGGAGAAAATTTTGGAACTCAAGCGAGTTTTGCAGATATCATAGACTTCGAGGTCATGATACTGAAAACTGCTTTACCCTCAAGAAAAAACTTGAAGAAGTAATCCAATTAGGAGAACTACCACCACCGGAAACATTGTAGAAACCCTACTAGGAGTTCAGGCTGTAAGGGATCGTCCGCTGCAAGCTCTCCAACTCCGGGTTACACCAGAATAGAAGGAACCAAGGCTCAATTAGGGGATCTTCTATTATCATGTTATGCCTTTTCTTTCCATGAAAGTTGGCATTTATTTTCAGAGTTAATTGGGATATGTCCCAAGTATTATTTTTTGATGTATTCATCTTAGCTACATTAAATAAAGATGAAACCTTTCATGATTATGACTCTTGTCTCCCCCGACCCTTTATTTGCTTCTAAACTGCTAAGGAAAGAATCTTATGCTTGCATTCCTGATTTGAATTGAAGAGATCACTTACCCATATGACCATCCAAGTCTTACAGATCCATCTGCTTGTTTCCTCCATCTCACATCTCCATCACATTTTTGTTATGCTTTCGTGCCCTGTCCCGAGTCCAAGGTTAATAAAGAGAAGAGAGGCTAACTTCACCGCCAAAGCGAAGTTAGGCAAAAGGAGAGACAAATAAAAAAGAGCGAGGCTAACTTGAACTCTTAAGTTGGGCAAAAGGAGAGGTGGGTGAGTAAAAATTATGAGGAGGGAAGCTAACCTGAACACCCCCTCAACAGGTTAGGCAAAAGGAGAGAATTCAAAGCGACCAATAGTCTCTAAAAGTGAATTTCCTCATCTAATAAATCATGCAACTGAAAAGGACATGCCTATGATAGAAGGTTCCCACCCTTTACCACCTACATCATCATCACCTTCATTCTCACCAAGCCGCTTTACCTTCTCACACCATCTTCTTAACCACAACCACGAATCCGGTCATTCATTTTATGACCATCTCATCCCTAAATCCATTTAAGCCAACTAATGTGTTGCGGGTGACAAATATCATGGATAAGAGAAATATAGATTGAGGTTATCGAATTCAAAAAAAAAAAAAGAACAAAAAAGAACAAAAATACAAAAAACAAAAGAGAAAGAAGAAAGCAAGAATAAGAGGCATAAGAGGCAATTTTCGGTTTACATTGGTCACCCACACACATCCCAAACCCTTCCCGTCAAACCTTCACACCTATCCTTCCCATTAAACTTCAACCCATCTCAAAATCCTTCTTGAGCCATCAATCGTTTAAAGCTGCACCTGTTGAACTATGAATGACCTGATTCCACACTAGATGCGTAGGAGAACCTCTTTGAGGTCCGGCCACTGCAATCCGCTTTAGAGAAAATTCATCATCAAATAATTTGGTCTTTGAGAGGTAGAATAAAGAGTGTCTAGCTCGAAAACTTCACCAGGCGAGTCAGGCAAAAGGAGAGGAAACCTTGGTCTCTAATGACACTGACAAGCTGTCAGATTTCTTTCACCAAAGCACACCCACTTCTTCCCATCAGACTTAGATCACCCTTCATACCTAAATTTATCAAATCATAGCCATTTGACCATCTCTTCCCTTATGAGATAAACCCACGAGACATGGTACTCCATCTATACCATCCACCTCCATCAGTTCAAACCTTTGTCCATCGAACTACCGATCCATTGACCACCTTGTCCAATACATCTAATCGCTACCCTCACCGAACCACTCAGAACCTTATCTCGCCCTTTATTTGGGCATGAGCTTTCACTACCTTTTCCATCATTCCCATTTTCACCCCATCACCTTGTGAGCTCTTCTAATTCGATCATTAGTGCATGTATGAGATTCTTCAATTAATCCCTGCTTTCAGAACACCTGAGTGAGGGATAACTCCTTTAGCAGAACAAGATTCCAACTGCATCATAATAGCGCGTTACTTGAAGGTGACACCCACCTAGGTCAATCATTCTGACTCACCTAAAGACGCTTGTTCACTGATAATGGGGGCTTGGTGCTTAGATGTTCCTACCTAAAAGAATCAAGAAGAATAGAGAAAAGGCAAGAGAAATCAAGACGACTTGTCGCTTGATCCTTCTTAGTGCTTGGGGTTGCTAACCATGACATCAAGGTTGAGCATCCTGACTATCCCATCGTGCAGCTTAAGCAGGCCGAATCTTCCATTAATATCGTCTTCTGCAGCATTCCAACTGGGGGCTCGCTCATCACTCACCATCCTCATCATGGCAACTTACGAGGCAGTTCAACAAGAGAACTCATCATTTTCACTATTTTTGCCTTGTCCTGAAACTCACTTCGAAATCACTCTTGACATTTAGAGTTTTTCTTATTCTTTTTTTCCTTAGGAAAGTGGGGGTTGTTCGTATCGCATACATGCAACAAATCAATGTGCATTTTTTAGTTTTCTGTTTTTAGATCATGTGCATCTTTCATTTTAAGTTGCATTAGTTTGCACTTCGAGTCATATCAATTCGTTTTTTATTTTCATTTTGAGTCATGTTAGTTTTTTTTAGTTTTTTTTTAATTTTTTTTTCTTTCTTCTTGAGTCAAATAAAAAAAAAAGAGTCACATCATCCATTAAGATAAGGGCTGCATATAAAGTCTTATAGTATAAAATGCATAATAGAGTTGTGTATTGTACATAAAAAAGTCTTGTACATTTTTTATTTTCACATAATTCATGTAGCATAGCATGCATAAGACCGGACCTGCATTCTTCTATCTCCCGCCTGAACATCAAAAGAAATGCAGTTATGGTGGCTAGAAATCAAGCAAGCACACATGGAGTCTTGATCGCCTTAAGATGTATTGCCAGAAGCTCGAAGGACGCTGCCGATGAAGAAATAATTCGAGTTTTATGAGAATTAATTCATTTTCCGAGTTAAACTCTAAAATTCGGATCACAAATTTTTACGAGAATTAACTCATTTTTCGAGTTGAACTCTAAAATTTGGATCACAAATTTTTAGGAGAATTAGTTTGGAAAATAATTTATTTTTTCTAAGTTAAACTCTGAAAATTAAATTCACAATGTTCAATAGAATTAGTTTGGAAATAACTCATTTCTGAATTAAACTGAGAAGACTCGAGCATACGGACAAACTCGACCCATACTGCTAAGAACAAGCCGAGTCCGGGTCTTTCAACCAGGTACCATACCAAGGGTTCCGAATAGGAGAAGACCCGGAAAACCCGGTACCATATCGCCAGACATGGTTTGGACCCGGGTTCCACATACAACACCACCAAGAAAAAAATGGGCCCGATGCGAAGACAAAATGTAAGATTTCACAGAGCAATTCTTGGCGGTATACTCGGCGGAGGGGACTTAAGGTTGGGCCATGCGAAGACAAAAAAAAAAAACATCGGGCAGAGCACCATGCCTGCAGGCACGACAGCCTGCCTAGGGTTCCGAGCAACAAATGAAATCTGACCGACTGACCCCGGGCTGGACAGAGTTCCATGCCTGGAGGCATGACAGTCTGACTAGACCAAAAACTAACGGGACTGTGCAGAAAAACAAAGAAATTTGGACAGAGTTGCATGCTTGGAGGCATGACAGCCTGACTAGGCTCGAATCCAGCAAGATTGTGCAAACACAAAGAAAACTAGACAAAGCACCATGCTTGCAGGCATGGCAGCCGAGTCAATATTCCAAACAAAAAAACTCATACCTGAAGAAATTAATTATCTTCAAGAGAATATATGGGAATATAATTTCCGTATAACTCATAAAATAATTTAATTATAATCCAACTTACATCATCTTCAATATACTACAATGACATCGGGAAAGACTGAACGACATCGGGAAAGACTGAACGACATCGGGAAAGATTGAAAGAGATCGGGAAAGACTGGACGAGATCGGGAAAGACTGGGAGACACTGGGAAAGACTGGGAGACACCGGGAAAGACTGGGCGACACCAGGAAATACTGGAAGATCAATATTGACATCGGGAAAGACCAAAAAACATCAAGAATACTTTGATCAGGGTCCTACTCGGACTCGATCAAAGTGGGGGCGAACTGTAGACGTTGAATTTTGTCACTCAATTCAACTTTGTAATTATGTAATTTATTTTAATAAGTTTTTATCTTTATTTTTCATTTAGGATTAATTGCCAAGATTTTTGAAATGCACACATTTTTCACATGTTGAAATCCCCAAATCAAACCCAATCAAATCCCTCTTTATCTTATTTGATTGTTCCTCCCTTTTGTAAATCAAATAAAATCAATCTTTATTTGATTTTATCCTCCCAATATTCTTTCATTCACCACCATAAATAAACTCACATCCACCACTATAAATACACCCTCATTTCCACTCTTTTTCCACAATTCAAAATCATCCTAGGAGTATTGACACTAGGTGATTTTTACCTTCTTCTTCTTCCTCCTCCTTTTCTTCTCATCATCATCATCATCTTGCATTCATAATCTTGGCATTAATTAACTTGAGGTTAGTATTGTTTTCTTATTTTATTCTCACTTATTATGATGTAAAATTTGATTTAAATAATAATATTGATGCTCTAATTAATTTGATTGAATGTAAACTTATAAATGTTTATGCTTATGTTCTTTTATTTCATTTTATTAGTTGCATTTATTTGTTTTGTTTTGTTTTTGCATTTAATCATTATGTTGGATTACAATATACCGACCTTTGGGGGTATTGGATTGTAATATACCGACCTTTATTATTGGACAACAATATCCCTGACCTTTATAGTTAGGTGATATTATTATACCAACAGTGCCTAAGGAGGTGGTGACTGATTAATTGGTCTCTGTTCTGATGTGTCAGGCGGGGAGAAATTAACCGACCCTTGCCCATTTACCCCATTAACCCCTCTACTTTTCTTACTAACCCACATTAAAAGAAATCGACCCTAACACAGTGGCTAATGCGATGGTGAACCAGTCTTCATACTGACGTGACACACGAGGAACCAATGTCTTTTAATGTGGGTTATTGAGAAAACTAAGGGGTTAATGAGGTTATTAGCATGGGACAGTTTTTTCCCCTTCACCAGCCACGTTAGCGCACATAGAGACCAATTCACCATCCCCTTAGTTACGATTGGTATAATAATGTCACCTAGGTATAAAGGTCAGAGATATTGTTGTCCAATAGTAAAGGTTGGTATATTACAATCCAACACCCCCAAAGGTCGGTATATTATCATCCAAAAACCCTTATATTTATATGAGCCAAATAATATTAATTAATCTAATTAATTCTCCTCTTCTACTCTTTTCTTTAAATTAACCGATTTAGTAGAGTACGTTCTTTGAACAGGTGAATTCGAGGGTTTTTACTTTCGAATTCATAACCTTACCCCCGGATTCTGATTCGTGGTTTATGGAGTTTAAATTTGAGTTCATTAATTCTCATTAATTTATTTTTTTGGCAAAAGTGTAAATATCGCTTCATTGGTAGGGTCCCAAAGAAAAAAGGAAAACCAAACTCCATTTTACAAACCAACAACCTCAGCAATGCTAAAATGAAATCAATACATTCAACATGTTTTCTAGATTTCCTAGCTAAGTGCAGAAATCTAAACAACATTTGAGTTTTGATCTTCTTCACAGTATACTCCACGTTCCTTTGATTTCCTTTGAATCTTAATGCATTCCGATTGTCCCAAACTGAACATATGATATTAGGAATACTTGCAGTAGCAATTATGTTGATATTTATTATTTTTATTTTTATTATTTTGATTCATTTGAACATCATAATAAAATGAATTTAAATCTTTTAAAGATAAGACACCTCATTCGGCTCGTCATAAACCGCGTGGGACACCACGGGGATTTTTCCGGGTCCCACACACATCTATATTTGACCCACTCATATAGCCATGTATCCATACAAAGATGTCGCTTTCAATCCTTACTATAGTTTCAACGCTTCACCCCTTCATATATCACGCCAGGATGCCGTCAATGATATTCATCTTCATCCACAGAACCATCCCTACATTTCAAAGTCTCTCAAATTAGTCCATCCGACCATTATCCTTATCAAACCACCCATTGTCCACCGTTTTATCTACCAAATACCTCTGTCATTGATCTTGTCCCTTCTAGCCAAACTTATTCATTTCTCTTATAACACCAGAGTATTTTGGCTTGGTCATAAGTGAAAATATGAAACTCATTGATCCGTGAAACTCGAGGGTCCTTCAAATGGATAAATATAGGAGGCCAATGATCCACTAACTACTTAGGATTTGAGAAAATCCCAATTTAAAACTCAGAAAATTACCACTAATTTTTAGAGGTTTTGAGAGATTAATGATGAAAATCAACACAACAACAATAATGATAAAGAGATATGACTAATTAAAGAGTAAAACTTACCAATTAGCCTAGGAACTTCAAGAAGGTTGCAAGGATTCACCACTAGCACCTACACTTGAAACTCCTACAATTTCCACTCAAGAGATTGGAATAAAACACACCAAGTCACATTGATAAAAGGAAATTGACTAATTAATCCACCAAGGATTAATTCTAATTACAAAGGTTTCAAATATCTTAAAACTCACAAAGTGTTCTTCAAATGGCTAAACCTAAATCTCCATATTTAAAAAACTAGATCTAAAATGAGGGGAGTAAAAATATGTAGGAAGTGGAGGGAAATTCGTGAATTCTGCAGAAAAAAGGCTGAGGCGCAGCCAACGCCTCAACCAGGCAGTTGGGGTGAAGAAAACAGAGCAAGCACGGCCAACACCTGCCGGCGTCTGTTGACTTCCAACGTACATAACTTATTCGTTTTAACTCTGATTTGGTCATATTATATATCGACAAAAAGCTCTCGGTGTGTACTATAAGATCGCCAAATTTGGTGGTCATCATAATTATATTGATGAAGTTATGACCAAAAGAGTGAAAAAATATTTTTTTGTGCCCAATTTTTCCCACTTTCTTCATTTTCCTCCTTTTTCTTCATTTTACTCTTCCTTCCTTGTCAACTTAGGATAAACGGGACTTGAGTGGTTGAAAATTATTCGGCTCCCATGCATTATTCACCATTCCGGGACCAAGGACTCTCTATGGAACTTGAAAATCTTGGGTTTGGCCCAATCCATACTTAGCGTTAGGAATGACTCACTTTTTCACGAATCAGACTCTCCTTGTTGGAGAAGGGTTATCCTCAACTCTTGGGGGTTCAATCCAACCGATAGCTCATGTAAGATCAACTCAATAAAGGTGTAGCAATTTTGGGACGAAAAAGGGACCAGTTCGCCATCAAGATGGATCTTCATGTTGGAAATACGGGGAAACATGGTCACACAAAAGCTCGGGGATCACTTAGGCGGTTAGGAGTCGAGGGCAATCCCGTCTCCTCTTAAGACTTATTCACTTGACCGTGAAAAGACTCAAGGGTAAAACCTAACTTCTTGTAAGCAAAGTACAAGATTTCTCATGAACTCTGAAGAATGTTTCTGTACTTCAACACCTTAGGAGTGCGTTGAAGCTCTCTAGAATAGAATAGAAGAAGTGTTGAGGTGTGTAGATGAATGAGGTATTCTTCATTCACTATTTATACGGTTCTTGGAGTTAATCAAAGCATTCAAACTTGCCATAAACAAGATGCTTGATTTTTGGGATGTGTGTTTGAATCATAAAGATGATATATTGACTGATATCTCAGTCAATAATCATCCCTAGCAATGATCAAATCACATTTACACCGAAGCATAAATCAAGGGATTTTGAATAGAAATTTGACTGGACTTCAACACGGTCCGTGTTGGACCAACACGGTCCGTGTTGACCTCAGCACGGACCGTGTTGATCAACACGGTCCGTGTTACCCCTGTACAAGTTTTCTATACTTTCTGGAAGCCAGCACGGTCCGTGTCACACTAGACACGACCCGTGTTGGCCTTGTTTCCTTCGTTTAGTTGGTTTTTGACCTCCCCGGTCAATCTCAAGCTTAAACCTTACACCATTATGATTCTTAACTCTTGAAATACTCCAACAATTTATACACCTAGCGCTCATCATCATGTTGAAGGCCACAAGATAGTGGTCACAAGAGATGTCAATGTCAAGGCCGGTAGATGCCTCTTCCTTGGTCAATCTCGATGTGGGAGGAAGCAAGCTAGGATGTGAGGTTATAGACTTGCCGACACACAACTCGTCTCCAAGTTGTGGTTGGGGAGTGATCGAACATGGCTTAATGTTTGCATTCATATAGTGCGGAGCTTGGTAGAAGGTGAGGGATAAGGGAGGGAGATAGGAAAATTTTGAGGAGCTATGAATCTCTGAACTTCACCAGGATTGTCTTTTCACAAAAGTAAAGTCAAATGTGATTTCCTTTCGCTCAAAACACTCTCATTCTGTGTTTCATTCTTGTGAAGGAGGTCTCTCTTCTCACTTCCCACCCTGGTTTGATTTTCATGGAGTTAGGTATGTAAGAGGGGTGCGAGCACAATTCATCGTTTTCCTATTAAGGAGTAAGTGTTCTCATGATGACCATCATGGATAGCATGCCTATCATATTGCCAAGGACTTCTAAGGAGCAAATGATACGCATCCATGGAACGATGTCACAAAGAACACTATCTACGTAAGAACCAATGGAAAAAGATATCAAGGCTTGTTGAGATACCTAAAGATAACCACCATTTTTAAGCCCTTATAATCTATAAGGGTGGGGATAAGCTAGAACAGGCAATTGAAGCTTCTCCACCGAAGTAGTAGATGCTACATTCGTACAACTCCCACTATCGATGATCATCTTGCACACTCTATAATTGATGGTTCATCGGATATGGAAGAGTATTTCCCGTTAAGAATCGTCCTGGGGATCCTTGGTCATGACTAGAGATCCCTTAGGAGCCAAAACCTCTTCCCTTTGAACTTGAGTCTCAAAAATAAGCATAGAGGATTCCGAACCATCCATTTCATTTGCTTGGGGTGATTTAACCATCTTGGTAGGGCATTAAGATTGTTAGTGGCCATACTCCCTCCACTTGAAGCATTTTCTACACTTAAGCTTTTTAAGGTATTCCTCATCATCCACATGAGCTTTAGTAGGTTGTTTGGATGGCTTTGAAGATTGACTTCCTTTGGACAGAACCTCATACTGAGATTGAGCACCACCCTTGCTATAAGACCATGATGGAACCTTCTTCTCTTTTCTCCAATCATTAGGATCACCAACTCTAGGCCTATGAGTAGAAATGCCACGATGGGTTTCAACATAGGACCTTCGATATTCACCATAAGAACTCCCATAATCACTGCGTCGAGCTTTAGAAGTCCGAAAGGAATCACCATGAACCTTTCTTGGGGAGCCGATTTGCAATTTGGCCACGACATTGCTCAAATTTCTAACTTATGTTGTATAACTTCCTAGCTATCTATGATATGTAGAAGAGTGACAGACCTAAAACATATAGGGTGTCTGTGTACCGCAAGTGTACGGGTCTGTGTAGTAATAAAAATATCGTTCTCTCTCAGAGACTTGTGTTCAACTACGCACTGAACTAGTTCACTACAAAGGATGCTAGGTCGATCAAAGGGTTGTGGGTAATGATTCAGATAATTAACTAAGGAAGCAGGAAATGAAAAGATTCAACCAAATATTTAAAAGAGTTTAGGGGAGTCTACTCTAGTCAATCAATCAAATTATCAACAATCCCGGTGCAGGTAACAAGATAATTCGGGGTCTATAATCTTTCTAGGCCTTATCACTTCGATCTTTCGATCCTAGGTGAGTTGCAGTGACTAAACTAAACATTATTTCTAACTATATAATTTAATCAAAGATAACAACTGATTATAAATTGACCCTAGGCAAGAATCATTATGTCTAACTATTTTCTAACCTATTCAATCTACGCAATCCGATTCAAGACTCAAACTGTCATTCTATTGTCAAGAATCTAAAACTAGGTACAGACTCAAACTGTCGTTCTATTGTCAAATTACCATGACATACAAAACACGCAGATTAAACGAATGAAAAGATAACCTAACACCGAAACTGTATTCAAATTCATTCAATTAACATCGAGTTTATCCCCTAAACTAAGAAAATTAGCTACTCATAATAAAAACTAAGAAAGCGATAATAAAAACTGAATAACAAAATATAAAGAGAATGGAAATTAAACTGAACATCCGAGTCGTTGAATTCGATCTCTTTGTGTCACCCAAATCGATCTCCTTCTCCTCCTCTTTTGTTCCTAAACTACTAGAGCGGCTCCCCGAAGTGAGGAATTACAGAGAAAACCTATGACTAAACGGCGTGTAGAAGAAAATAGAATAATTTCCGAGTGCCTTCAAATGATGGATATAAATCCCTTTTATAGGGCTGGGCTAGGGCACAAAACGCTGGCTGCGTTTTGTCCAAAAAGTGAGAATCTTCCGCGAATGGACGCTGGCTGCAGCTGAAGAAACGCTGGTTGCGTTTTCAAAACGCTGGCTGCGTTTTGCTTTTTCTCGGCTTTTGAAGTTTCTGGACAAGGCGTTGGCTTCGTTTTCAAAAACGCTGGCTGCGCCTTGTTTCTCCGCCTCAGCTGGTCAGCGACGCTTTGGGCCGCTTCTCTTCTTTCCTTTCTTCTTCTTCAACTCTTTTTTTTATTTTCTTTGATTTTTCCCACTTTTCCTTCAATTCTTCATGCTTTTTGATATAATTCCACTAATTCCTGCAAAACTCATCAATCTCGCGAACAAGTGTATAAATCATAGAAATTGACATAAAAATACGGAATTTCGGATATAAAAATTATGAACGCGTTTTGAGCCCTAAAAACTCTATATAAAAACGATTTATCAAATCCCCCCATGCTTAGCTCTTGCTTGTCCCCAAGCAAGTCAGAATTGAAAACAGGAGGATTAGGGCTCAAACAGGAAAAACAGAATCGAAGAAGAAAAAGAAGTGGACAGAGTTTTCGATAGGAATACAAAAATAAAATCTTAACACCCCCTCAGGCTAACCATTCTAACACATCAATTCAACAAGCAAACACAAAGATTAGTCTGGAGAAGATGAAAACTCAGTTCAAAAGAGAAAGGAAGACATTTTCGAAACCAAAAAGGAGAGAGCAAGTACTTCAGAAGTATAAATCCACCAACAGTCTTAAGAATAATGCAAATATGCGCGGTTAGTTATGGACGTAAGTCAGTCAAAAGAGAAAAACTCACTTTAGGATAAAAAGTTGAACGCTCAAACACTCAAATTTGAATGTATGTGGGTTTTTCTCAAACTCAAACCAATAGAAACAACTACCATAAGCTTGGTAAGAACCTCGCTCTCCACTACTTGTATGCAATGCACAAGTGACAATCAAAAGGACTTTATTGGGTTGTAATAGGGCTTAGGTTAGGGGTAAGGAACAGTAAAATTTTGGGATTGAGGAGTTAAGAGCCATGCTTGGATTGAATTTCAATGAATAAAACACTCTAAACTCTCCTTCTTGCTTAGTGTATGCAAGGAATTTCACCTCTCACCCTCTACGATATTAAACATCTCAACTGAATACAACCAAGTCAAAGATTACAAATTTAAATTGAATCTCCCTAAACACCCTTTTCTTTTGGAACTCTTTTTTTTTTACGTCTTTTTTCTTTTCTTTTTTGGCGGGTGATCGGGGAGAAGAAAGTTACAAAATTACAACTTCGACTTCGATAAAGCATGAACAACATAACCAAATATTAATTATTCACAAGGTGGGACTTTAATTTCTCCCTAAAAAACGACAAACTCTCATTCAACCAAGCAAGGCAAAGGGATACTGGATATCGAAGGCCAAGGCTTGCATTGTCAGGGTTGAATCGTGAAAGAATGATAAACAAAGGCTAGGTGGGGCAAAAAGAACGGTTAAATATAATGTAGGGTAGGCTATTTGGCTATGTAGTTTAGTAAAATAAAATGAATGCCTTAATCACTTTGTCACAGCGTGCAATGCAAATATGTAGTCTCAAGCAAGATGCAAAGCAAGTTTTAGAGATGCAACTAATGGGTGAGTCACTCAGGGAATATGGAATTGATAAAAGTGATCAATTCAAAAATTTAGGCAATGTAGACTCACGGGATGAGGCTCAATCAACTAAACTTAGCCCAAAGATTTGCGGCACGCACATTTATACTTTCTAAGATAGTCAAAGCAGTAAGATATAACTTTCATAACTTGTCTCAAAATCAGAATATTTGAAAGAAAAGGTTTCAAAAATTTTTGAGATCTAATCCAGACTTTTCTAGGTGAAGCAAGCTAAACTGAAAGTAAGAAAGGTTTACAAATCATCACTGAAGGTGTTTCCGGTTTTAAATCCTAATCCTATCCTATATATTTTTTGGTTTTTGTCTTTTCTAATTTTTTTTGGTCTTTTTCTAATTTTTCTGATTTTTTTGTTGGATTTTTGAAGAGGTGGATGCAAAAGAAAGAAAAAAAAAACCAGGAAAAGAAAAATCTATATGCTATTAACTAATGCAATTTAGGTGGGTGCAATTTAAAAGAAAAACTGAAGAAAAACTAAGGAAAACACTCAACTAAAAGTTCAAATAAAGAAAACAAACAAGCTAAATCTAGAAAGCATGCTAAACTAAGAACAAGCAAATAAAAGAAACACACCCAAAACAATAAAATCACACTAAAAACTGAAAAATAAGCATGAAACAAGAAAAAGAAAGACGAAAATAAAAGGAAAATAAACGAAAAATAGAGAAACAATAAAAATAATCACAGAATATTCAATCCCCCCATGCTTAAACGTTGCATTGTCCTCAATGCAGAAGACAACGGAGGAAAAAGTCATTTGCGCACGTCCCAACAACCACAAAACATCATCAAGCATACCAAAATTCCTCAAGAAATTCTCACTCAAATATTTAGTAGGTATCAAAGCTCTTTTAGAAAGAGAATCATACCTCGCTTTGACATCCCCTTCAAAATTGAAAGGGTTGGAGCTCCTAGAATCCCGGGATGGGGTAGCTTTTTGTTTTCCCTTTTCCGCAGTTGTAACTTTCCTTTTTTGGTTTCCCTGGGCTCCATCATTGCCATGATCTCCAGCCGTGAAACTTGGGTTCTTCGTTCTTACCATCTAAACATCAATTGAATGTGAGTGTTCAAGCATAGTAATCGCACGTACTTAAATACCCCCATGCTTGCTTGATATTTAGAGGGTACCAAATCAAGATCGAGCAAGTACAAAAGTTAAGCAGAGTAGTCAAATTCGCTCAATAATCCATATATAACCCAAATTTCAACATCTTAAGCTTATTTCAAACTATGTCATAAAATTTCACACACCAAAGAACAAAAATATGATTTTCAATCAAGGGTACTAACTCTAGACAAGCAACTAGTATAAAAAAAACAAACTCAAGTATCGCGACATCCTTGAGCAAGAACATGTTATATCGAATAGATTCATGTATAATGACACCAAAAAATACTAGTGATTGACTATAAGGGGCGAGGTGAAATTTATAACAAAGTAGAGATTAGTTCAAGGTGAGATCTCAACAAGAACTACAACCAATGACAATGTGTTCAAGTCTGAAATTTTTACACAGCAAAATTTATGACAAATCCAAAAACAATCTATAATCCTCCCTATTTATGCATTATTCCACAAGATTCAAAGTTCTCGCTCAAACTGTCACCTAACTGCTTTAGGACAGAACATCACATTCCAAGAACAGAGGTTCACATATTCAAACATCCAACTCCAAAAATTCATAGCATTCACTTCCAAATTCAACAACATTGCTTCCATATTGCATAACAATCAACAAAGATACCAAATTTTCCAAATCAAACAATCTAAAATTACTAGCTAGTATCAAAAATTACTCAAGTAGTGCACCAAACCTAAGCATGAACTATGGTGAATTTATACTAAATTTTCAAGCATAACTTATGAAATTTGCATAAATATACCAAGAAATACTAGTAAGTAACAATGTAGGTGAAAGATAAGTGAAAGTCGTACCTTGAATCTGTTGAATGCAAGTAAAAATCGAGAATTGCAAGTAAAGTCGATTTCCCCAATTTCAGATTCGGAAATTGAAATTTGGGCGACTGGAAGTAAGGGAATGAGCTTGGTCGGTTCGGGGTGGTCAAACGAAGAAGAAAAGAGGTGAGAGAAGAAGAAGGATGAAGGAGGAGAAGAGAAAGGGGAGGGAGTAGCGTTGGTCGCGGTTGAGGAGGAGAAGGGCGCTGGGCGAAGGTGGAGCAGCGTCGGGCGTTTCACTGAAAAAATTAGGGCTTCCAAAATTTTTTTGAAAAGAAAAGAGAGAGTCGGGAGTCAAAATAAAACGAGAAGGGGGTTAAACGCTGGGCTCGTTTATTAAGCGCTATCAGCGCTTTTGTTTCCCCGAAAATATTTTTCTTCTGTTGCTGACGCGGCTAGCGTTTTAGGAAACGCTGCCAGCGTTTAAGCTACCTGATGTTTGCTCGCTTTTGTTTTCTCCCTTCCGTTTCCTTTTTATCTTGGTTTCCTAAAGTATAACAATAAGAGCAAGTTTATAATTTTAATGATCAAATTATTAAATAAGTAAATTCAGATTAAAAATTTAGGAAGAACGAACGAAAATTAGAAAACTCTATAAAATTAACATAAACTCAGTTAGTAAGTTAGGATCGGGGTCTCCTTTCCGGATGACGTCAAGGCCCTTAGTAGCTTCTCAAACTCTCCTCTGTGCGGTTTGCAAGCTGACAGGTTAGAAATTAACTGGAAACTCATAAAATTAAACGTTAGTAGAGTTCTCAGTAATAAATCAAATTCACTAGAAAAATCAAAAGATTCAAAGTATTTGGTCCACAGAATTTTTCTAGGATAGTCCTCTAGGTATATATGATAAGGATCAAGGTAGGGCTCATGACTTCTAGACTGATCTAAGGACAACTTATCAAAAATATCATAGGTTTCACAAAAATTAACCTCATATCCTATGTTAACATGATCATCTAAGGTCTTTTGATCAGGTATGGGTTTCTCAAGGATTTCAGGTGAAACCGAAGGTGGTAAACAAGGAATAGGGTCATCTAGAAAATAATCAAATAAATCATTAGATTCAAAGGGTACAAGGTAAGCAAGATTCTCATTTGGAAGATTTACCTCACTACTAATTTCATCGCTAGATTCGTCATGAACAAAATCAAGTGACTCATGATAAAAATCATCTTCGTATCTAGTATCTAACCCAATAGGTTCACTCACCTCATAATCCGTCGTAAAGTCGAGTTTTGCTTTGGCTAGATAAGCTTTGACTAGCCTTTGAGGAAACGATATGGGCGGTATATAAACTCTTTGGTTAGTCCCCAATGGTTAACCTTGTTCTATCTTATCCCCGTGGATAGCAACATCTACTGTAGGTTCTTTTTCTAGTTCAGGCTTTTTACTCTCAAGTTGGCTTCTTTTGGCTTTATCTAATTGTTTTCCGCTCCTAAGAGTCAAAGCATAACAGTATTCCATTGTATTCACAGTAGAAGAGCTAGGGGAGGTGTCCTGGTCAATTAATTGAGTCTCTAGATTTTTATTTAGATGGGTCAGGACCTCTATCTTTTCCAGAGGATTCTTAATAGTCTCTTTTTGTTCTTGCTCGATTGACACAAGACTTTTCACTATAGATTCTAAGTTCGGGTTTTGGTCAACAGAGTGGACTTGTTGGGGCTGGCCGTTACAGGCTATTTTCGTAGGACATGCTGAAATCTCTTGCTTGGTCGAGTTACGTGGTGAAGATGATTGTACAAGTGAGTCCTGACGGTCTATTCTTTTCACCAAAGTATCAAGTTTAGCAGTTAATAAAGAAATCGCATCAATATTTTACTTACCTCCCGCACTGAGGCGGGGTTCCGACCATTGGCGTGATTTGTTCGCCAAATTTTCGATCAAGTCCGTGATCTCAGGTATAGTTTTGTTCATAATATCTCCTCCAGCTGCTGAGAGGATGCTTTCTCTTGTCAACTTGTTTACTCCGTCAAAGAATGACTGGATTGGAACCCAAAGTTCGAATCCGTGTTGAGGACATTGGCGGAGAAGGTCCTTGAATCTATCCCAAACTTCTTAGAGTGATTCGTCAGGTTCTTGGGTGAATGTCGAAATCTGGTTCCTCAAGCTAATAAGCTTGCTAGGAGGAAAATATCTTGCCAAGAACATGCTGGCGAGTTCGTTGAACGTGGTGATTGAGTTGGGAGGGAACGAGTCAAGCCACTCCCATGTTTTACCTTCTAAAGAGAATGGGAAGAGCCTCAGTTTGATAGCATCTTCCGAGACGTTGTTGGCCTTGAAGGTATCACAGGCTTGGTGGAAGAGGCGTAGGTGGTGGTTTGGATCTTCGCTTGGATGTCCATGGAAGGGTTCCTTGGATACTAAGTCAATTAACGATTTTCGCATTCAAGTCATCACCGCAATGCGATCGCGATCATGATTGGGGTTATTGAGTGTCATATATTGGCCCAGTGTTCGTAGTTGATCGGTCATCTCTTCCACTTCGCACCTAGCTTTTTCTTCTTGTTGTTGTTCTTTCTCCAGTTCTTTGCTTTTTACCTCTTTCTCGTAGGGTTCGTCAAGTCTCAGGATCGAATCCGAATAAGAAATCTTTTTATGTAAACCTGAAAAAGGACAAAAACAAGAATACCAAGTGTAATAAAAAGTGATAATAAAGAAGATAAAGAAAATATATTGAGGTAAATCAAGAAAATCAAGAATTGCCATATTTTTGGATTTTTAAAATTTTTTAATTTTTATTTGATTTTTTAGGGTTTAAAGAAAAGCAATAAAAACCTAGTCAACTAGAGTGCGTTGGGGAAACAAGTCCCCGACAACGGCGCCAAAAAGTTGACAGACCTAAAACATATAGGTTGTTTGTGTACCGCAAGTGTACGGGTCTGTGTAGTAATAAAATATCGTTCTCTCTCAGGGACTTGTGTTCAACTACGCACTAAACTAGCTCACTACAAAGGATGCTAGGTCGATCAAAGGGTTGTGGGTAATGATTCAGATAATTAACTAAGGAAGCAGGAAATTAAAAGATTCAACCAAATAATTAAAAGAGTTTAGGGGAGTCTACTCTAATCAATCAATCAAATTATCAACAATCCTGGTGCAGGTAACAAGATAATTCGGGGTCTATAATCTTTCTAGGCCTTATCACTTCGATCTTTCGATCCTAGGTGAGTTACAGTGATTAAACTAAACATTATTTCTAACTATTTAATTTAATCAAAGATAACAACTGATTATAAATTGACCCTAGGCAAGAATCATTATGTCTAACTATTTTCTAACCTATTCAATCTACGCAATCCGATTCAAGACTCAAACTGTCGTTCTATTGTCAAGAATCTAAAACCAGTGCATGACTAAATCATGCTCTAATGTCAAATTACCATGACATACAAAACATGCAGATTAAACGAATGAAAAGATAACCTATCACCAAAACTGTATTCAAATTCAATCAATTGACATCGAGTTTATCCCCTAAACTAAGAAAATTAGCTACTCATAATAAAAACTAAGAAAGCGATAATAAAAACTGAATAACAAAATATAAAGAGAATGGAAATTAAACCGAACATCCGAGTCGTTGAATTCGATCTCTTTGTGTCACCCAAATCGATCTCCTTCTCCTCCTCTTTTGTTCCTAAACTACTAGAGCAGCTCCCCGAAGGTTGGAATTACAGAGAAAACCTATGACTAAACGGCGTGTAGAAGAAAATAGAATAATTTCCGAGTGCCTTCAAACGGCGGATATAAATCCCTTTTATAGGGCTGGACTAGGGCACAAAACGCTGGCTGCGTTTTAGAAACGCTGGCTGTGTTTTGTCCAAAAAGTGAGAATCTTCCGCGAATGGACGCTGGCTGCAGCTGAAGAAACACTGGTTGCGTTTTCAAATTGCTGGCTGCGTTTTCAAAACGCTGGCTGCGTTTTGCTTTTTCTCGGCTTTTGAAGTTTCTGGACAAGGCGCTGGCTGCGTTTTCAAAAACATTGGCTGCGCCTTGTTTCTCCGCTCACTGGGTCGTTTCCTCTTGTTTCCTTTCTTCTTCTTCAACTCTTTTTTTTATTTTCTTTGATTTTTCCCACTTTTCCTTCAATTCTTCTTGCTTTTTGATATAATTCCACTAATTCCTGCAAAACTCATCAATCTCGCGAACAAGTGTATAAATCATAGAAATTGACATAAAAATACGGAATTTCGGATATAAAAAGCATGAAATAAACGCGTTTTGAGCCCTAAAAACTCTATATAAAAACGACTTATGAAAGAGCCATATCGAGGGTGGTTAAGGAATGAGAATCGGGTCGAGGAGGGAAATCATGTTTGTCATGGAGATGTGATGAAGAGGCCATTTGAGGAGTTTAAGGGTTTATTGGGGTAGGTAAAGATGATCGGATGAGGTTTTGGGGCTTTTTTGTGGCTAAAAGAATTTTTGTGGAGTTTGTGAGGCTAAATTTTGTGGGGGAAGATTGGGTTTTACCCGCAAAAGGGGAATGCACAAAACCAAGGAACAAGGTTTCACCAAGCACTAATACCAATAGCACAATGTTCACCTCACAAAATCAAACATCAAACCCAACAAAATCAATAAGCTCAACCACTACACATTCATGGGGGTAGCATGAACATTCACAACACAACCACTCACATTTAACACCAAAAAAAAAAGAAAAACCTCCAATCTTGTTCGGTTGTAATTTTTGTGGTTTTCAGTTAGGGTTGTCGGTCCACGAGGATGGGTGTGAGGCTTGATTAAGGTAATCGGTTTGTGTAAAGAGGTTTTTTCACAATACGGAAAGTGGTAAATTATGTAAATAAAGCAATTAAATCTAACATAGGCATGAATCAAGAAAGCAATTAAGAGCATGAAATCAAATAAACCAATTAAAGCAAGGAGTGGAAACTAGCATGAACAGTGAAATTAGGAATAAGAATTATACCTTTGATGAACAAACTTTAATAAACTTTCAATCTACACTTGAATTTCCGCTGAATAAACAAGAAATTGTGGATTGGATTACCAAGGATCCCCCAAATTTTCACTAGGAAGTAAAATTGGAATTCCTTGACCCTTCTCCCCACTAAAAAGTGGATATGATGTGGCTAACCCTAGAAAGATTTTGAAATCACCATCAATGGCGAATAGAGAGAGAGAGAGAGTGAGAGAGAGAGAGAGAGGAAGAGAGGGAGAAAGCTTGTAAAACTTCAATGAGAATGCTTGAAAGAAGAATTTAATAACAATTGCAAGAAAACTTGAAGAAAGCTTGAAGAACAATTGAGAAAACTTAAAGAAAGCAATTAAATCTAATCTAATCCTACTCCTAAAGTACCTAGGCTACTTGATAAAACTTAGATGATTAGGTCTGAATTACATTTAGTATTTATAGAAGAACGAGAAACGAAACCCAAAACCCTAAGATTTTAATCGCAGCACGCGCGTAGCAGTTTCCGCAGAATCGGGTGACTCGGGCGAGTCCGAATGTGGCGCGGGCGAGTCCATTGTCTGCCCAGATTAGTCCGTCAACATTCTCCAGACGTCGCGGACGCGACAGGCGAGCGACTCGGGCGAGTCGCCAATGAGCGCGAGCGAGTCCCGCCTCTGCCGTTGTCATTCTCCGTCTCTCAGCACCAGGTCGCGGGCGCGACCATTTTCGTAACGGGTGCGACCCCTGTTCTGGCTAGATTGCCCTGTTTTGCGCCAGAAAATAGGATTGGATTTCCGGGTCGGTTTCGTCTCGGGTCTCGACTCGGGTTGACTTGGTTTGACTCGGGAAATCACTTAGGATTCCCTAAAAACCTTCAATTATGCCCAAACTTCTTCTAACTCCTGATTTTCCTATAAACACCAATTCATCACATCTAATATATATAAAGAGCTAAAATAAACACAAACACTATATAAAAAACATAAAATTCGGCTAGGAACGAGAGCAAACACCACTCCAACACAAGGGTTTGCTCGCCCCGAGCAAACTAAAAACAAAGAAAAGGACTAGAAAAAGAAACTAAAAACCCTAACTCACTTTCGCAAGAATCGCGGATGCATTTATCACATGCATCAAGCCCTTTAAACCCCCCGACAGGCTGGGTCGACGAGGTAGGTCCCAAGAGGGTTTATAGCAACTATACCCACAAAAGCCTAAGAAAAGGAGAGAGGGAAAGTGAAAAACAAAACAAATTTGAAAAGAAAGAAAAGAAAACTGCTTGATTCAAGAATCATGCAATCTCAATTAGGAAAACGATATGAATCCTCCAAAAGGAACCGTTATGAGCATCTCACAAACACCTAACCCAAGCTATTTTCAATCTTAAAGGTTTTCGACCCCCTACACCTCATGTAAAGCTAAATCTCATGTGCGTAGTGCTTAGTGGGTTCTAACTGATTCTGATTGACCCCAAAAACTCACACCCGAGCTCAAAACAAGCGAACAACAAAAATGAACAAAGAGTTGCCCTCCCCCGCATTTGGTCGCCCTAGGCTTGGTGAGGGCCGCAAGTGATGCAAGGAAAGGCCCCACACTTTACTAACACTAAAACTTTTTTTTTCTTTTTGGGTTGGGTATTCCCAGCAACTTTGATTTAGTATATTAGGTCGGGCTAGTTTTGCGGGAATTGCAACAGCCCATAATGCGGGGTTTACCCTCCCAACACAGGCCTTTCCATTCACCTCTCCGTCGCAAAGCGATATAGGAGGAGGCTTAAGGGGTATCAGCGCCGTACCGCTAATGCCGGTTCCATGTAGGTGGACTAGCTTTATGCTGGTTAATGTCGTTCGACCGACACGAACCAATTTAATTCATTTATTTAACTTTGCTTTCTTTTTCTTTTTTTTTGCTTTTGCTTTTCTCCCTTTTTTCTTACTTTTTAGAAAATAAGCTCGGATATGAATCCCAAGAATCTCCCAGTTTCAACCAGAACGTGAAAAGAATCAGGGACCTTGCTAGACACTCAATGAAGGGAATCTAATTAGGTAAGTCATGACAATCACCCAAGGTAGGGTTGAAAATGCTCAAACTGGTTTCTTTTAAAGAAGATTAAGAACTACTTCCCAATTTTGACAACAAAATCCAAGAAAGGAAGCAAAAACAAAACAAAACGAAAAAGGTTTTTCACTCCCTTTTTTTCCTCCTTTTTCACACCAACATTTTCAAACTTTTAGATACAAACTAAGAAAAACGAAAACAAAAGACTCAAAAACTAGGTGATCTACCCATGACAAATGGAAAATACCACCCCCCACTCTAACACATGACATCACAATGTCTCCATCATGAGAAGGGTGTCTCAAGTAAGATAGAAAACCAAGAAAATCACATATACAAACACTTCTCACATAAAAAGCGGTGGCGACCCGAGCCCACACGGCTCCAACAACAAAATTTTCCCAACATTCACACACAACGGGTTGGCCACCCAACAAGAAAATCAAGCATGCATCATGGATCAAGAATATATACACTCAAAGAAAGGGTGGAAATGGGTTACCTCAAAATCTTCAATAAAAGCAACTCGATCCACGGTCCAAAGAACATCACACCAAAAGTTAGGAGTAAACAAGAAAATCATACTATGTGTGAATGGTTCACAAGCAAGATCAAAAAGAAAAACAAACTATACAAGACTCTAAGAACTAAAGGATTATGAACTAAAATATTTACAAAACGACTCACTTTTGTTATTTTCTTTTCTTGAACTCAAAACTCAGAATGCATACTACCCTCCCACTCCAACACAAAGAGGTTGCCGTGTCCTCAAATGGAAACAAAAATAGGTAAGAAAACACCCCAAAATTAAAAAAAAAAGACACAAAAAAAAGAAAATAAAAGAAGAAAAGAAGGACTACACACTAACTGTACAAGAAAGGTGAGGAAGAATATTACCTAGAAGGCTTCTTATCGATAAACTCACTCCTTCTCACCTCACGATATCGAGCACCAAGTCAGAACCATTCAACGCTTGGAATAACAAATCATGCATCCTCTCATGCATCTCAGAATGGTGAAGGTAAGAGCACACTCGCAATGACACATAAACAAACATTAGTGCCCTTAACAATTTATCAAATGCCTTAGAAAAGTCATAGAAATGATGAAATGCATGAATACACAAGAATTTCCTAGGCATAGTAAAAGAAGACATGACAAATGGATCCTCCCGTTGACTCTTAAATGGAGATTGGGTATACAAATCAACAAGAGGGAACAATACAACACAATCTTGAACATGCTCATGCAAATGTTTGGATGCCAACAATGATTCAAACTCAACATCCACACAATTTTCATCAAACACAAATTCCAAATCACAACTTTCATCCAAATAATTATTATAACCATCAATAGGTGATAAGGAAAAAGCAAGGTTAGACCACATCATAACACTCCCAACATCACAAACAGACACAACTTCATCTTCATCAATTTCAGACTCACTAGAAAAACTATCAACATCAAAAGACAAAGTTGCATCATTCAAAATAACATCAAAACAGAAAGTGGAAGGCTCCGA
Organism: Portulaca oleracea; assembly: GCA_029582165.1. NCBI lineage: Eukaryota > Viridiplantae > Streptophyta > Magnoliopsida > Caryophyllales > Portulacaceae > Portulaca > Portulaca oleracea. Next base: position 117,091 of record CM055891.1, read on the forward strand.
GTCATAACTCATAGTGAATGACTCATAAAGCATGTCATCTTTAAAAGCATCATCGTCAACAACCAAGTTCAAACAATCATGATAAATCCCCAAAGAATTATGATCATCGTCACAAGAGTGCACATCAATGGACTCACATACAAGGGTAGCTAATGCCTCACTAATGCAATGATCCTCAATGAAAGTGAACAAATCGGTATCAAGTACACATTCAATCACAACAGATTCAATTTCTTCAACAAGATCATGCTCACTTATATCACAAGCATCATGGCATTCATCAATCTCAACTTTTTCTTCACACAAAGGCATGGACAATGGTGTGGACAATGGTTCATCATCTAGCATGTTTTCAACAAGTTCTTCATCATCACACACAGAATCATCATGTTCCTCATGCTCACTAGGTGGGGCTAGAGCTAAGGAATCACTAATCCTCCTTACAAAACTATGTCCATTACAGTAGTCATCATCATAATCATAATCATATAAAGAAGAATGCACTTCAGGACTCAAAGACAATGAATGACCTATTTCAACATTCGAATCAACCTGTTTTAAATATGTGTTCAGCTTCTTCCATGCATTTATTCATCCTATCTTGTAAACCACCTATTTCAACACACATCTTATCTAGTCTAATGTCCATACAAGATTCGGAAGCATGAGACGGAGATTCACAATGCACACACAATTGACGAGACTCAACAACTTCATATAGAGAAAGATCATAAGAGTTTTTCACATAACGTTTCTCATAGTGCAATTGAGCATGAAGAGCACACGAATTATCGAAACAAGAACCCGATGTATAAAAAGTCTCTCCAAATTGGCGAGTATCCGTATACAACCAATCAAATAATTCCCAAGCCCGATACTCATTTTCAACATTGAAATCAAAGTAATTCAGAAGAGAACGGGTCTCGAAGTTCAATCCCTCATTAATAACGACTAACACTTCCCAATTAGAATAAATAAAACCATGAGGAGCCCAATAAGCAAGATAATCATTTAATCTATCACGATAATCACAAAATAATTCTTGCTCATTTTGAGGGAGGCTAAAACTTGCCATCTCCTTTTTTTTTCTCTTTTTCTTCTTTTTTTTCGATATTTAATATTTTTCGCTACATTTTTCTAGCATAATCGAGAAAGCAATAAACTATGTACACACAAACCAATAGCTTAATCTACCAAATAACGCCATCCCCGGCAACGGCGCCATTGTTCGGCTGTAATTTTTGTGGTTTTTAGTTAGGGTTGTTGATAACTGAATTTTATATAGATATTTTTAGGTATTTTTAGGTAGCTAACTTGTATATTTTAATCAATTTTCTAATATAATTTAGTGTTTTTATATTAAATTCTGTAATATTCTTCACTTGGTCGGAAATTGGTATGTTTTGCAGATTTTAATAGAATTTCCATAAAAAGCAAAGAAATAGAGAAGAATATTGAAGAATGGAGAAGAAATTAAAAAGTAGAAGAAATTAAAGAAGGAAATTAAAGAAGAGGAATTAAAAAGAAGAATTAAAGAATAAATGAGAAGAAAAAAGAATTTGAAGTAAAGGAAGAGAAGAGAAAGAACGGCCCAGATTGCCACGACCCAAGTCCAATTGAGGCGGAGAAACAAGGCGCAGCCAGCGTTTTGAAAACGCAACCAGCGCCTTGTCCAGAAACTTCAAAAGCCGAGAAAGAGCGAAACGCAGCCTGCGTTTTTGAGGCGCAGCCAGTGCCCAGACACGGAAAAATTTCACTCTTGGGCAAAACGCAGCCTGCGTTTTGTGCCCTAATCGCGCGTTATAAAAGGACTTTTTCGCCGTTCAGTTGGAACAACTTTTAACTATTCAGAGTTTTATTTCCGCCGTTTAGATTAGGGTTCTCTAAATTTTCCTCCCTTCGGGGAGCCGTTCTAGTAGATTAGGAATGAAAGAGGACAAGAAGGAGATCGAATCGAGTGACACGAAGAGATCGAATTCGACGACTCGAACGTTCGATTTAATTTCTATTTACTTTATGCTTCGTTATTCAGTTCTTATTATCGCTTTCTTAGTTTTTATTATGAGTAGCTAAATTCCATTTGTTTGGGGGATAAACTTGATGTCTTTTGATTGAATTTGAATACAGTTTCGGTGTTAGATTATCCGTTTATTCGTTTAATCTGCGTCCAATGTATGTCATGGTAATTTGACAATAGAACGAAATTTTGAGTTTGTACCTGGTTTTAGATTGTCGACAACAGAACGACAGTTTGGGTCTTGAATCGGATTGTGTAGATTGAATAGGTTTAGAAAATAGTTCGACATAATGATTCTTGCCTAGGGTCAATTTATAATCAATTCTTATCTTTGATTAGGCTAAATAGTTAGAAATAATGTTTAGTTTAATCATTGTAACTCACCTAGGATCGAAAGATCGAAGTGATAAGGCCTAGAATGATTATAGACCCCGAATTATCTTGTTACCTGCACCGGGAGTGTTGATAATTTGATTAATTGACTAGAGTTGACTCCCCTAAACTCTTTTAATTATTTGGTTGAATCTTTTAATTTCCTGCTTCCTTAGTTAATTATCTGAATCATTACCCACAACCCTTTGATCGACCTAGCATCCTTTGCAGTGAACTAGTTTAGTGCGTAGTTGAACACAAGTCCCTAAGAGAGAATGATATTTTTATTACTACACAGACCTGTACACTTGCGGTACACAGACACCTATATGTTTTAGGTCTGTCAAGTTTTTAGCGCCGATGCCGGGGACTTGTTTCCCCAATTGCCTTTAGACGAACGCACTATGGTTGACTAGGTTTTTATTGCTTTCCTTTAAACCCTAAAAAATCAAATAAAAATTAAAAATTTTTAAAATAAAAAAATATGGCAATGCTTTGTTTTCCTCAAGATAAACGTGAATTATTTTGGCGCTTTTATGAGTGACTAATTGCTGCTCCTGTTCCAGACGATATCACGTTAGGAGAACCTGAAATTATCGCTATTATCTTTGAAGGTGTGAATGTGCAAACACGCAATCTTTTGAATTGTTTGGGTTTTCGTGATAAACTTTTTAATGAAGCTATGAAATCACGGGATTTTTGCTTTTTGGACCCTGTATTTTGGGGGTGTTTACATTATGGACCCCCATGTTTCAAGGTTTGCAATTTGAACCCTGTATAATATGGGCCAAAAAAATTTAGCCCAAACTTAAGTTGGGCTCCGATTTGCCTAGTGAACTGACCGATTTGCCCTTGTGCCATTTATTCATTTCTCTCTCTTGTTTCCTTTTCCTTTTCCTTCTTCTTCCCCGTCTCCCTCCTCTTTCTCTCTCTATCTCTCTGATTCTTTCTCTTTCTCCTTCTTCTTCCATGTCATGGCTTTTTCTTCTTCTTCTTCTTCTTCTTCTTCTTCTTCTTCTTCTTCTTCTTCTTCTTCTTCTTCTTCTTCTTCTTCTTCTTCTGCTAGATACTAAGACAAACATACATTTAACTTCTGTTATTGTTGTTGTAATACTAGGCAGAGTTCATGTATCTATATTGGGGTATCACTGAAGAACTGATTGTACAGCTTTTTCATGTATGATTGATGAATTTGCGCTTCCCCTTGCGGACATTGATTTCCATTGGTTTGACTTTATATATATTGCCCTGAAAATTTCGAAGTTTCCCTGAAAAATTTGTAAGTTGCTAAGTGTTTATTCTGTGTATGACATAAATCCACAAACACTAAATTGTCTGCTGTTGTGTGTAACAGATTCGAAATGGGTAATTTACTTTGCTGTGTGCAAGTCGAGCAATCAACCGTTGCAATCAAGGAAAGATTCGGTAAGTATGAAGAAGTACTCGAGCCTGGCTGCCACTGCTTGCCTTGGTTCCTCGGGTCGACTTCACGCATCTTACCCGAGGTCGCAACAATTGGGCGTGCGGTGTGAGACCAAAACCAAATTTTCACTCGTTGATTGCTTTGCCGCCATGGTTGGGTTACTTTGGTGCCCGCCAACCGCTCGACGAAATGCCCGATCAATCGAGGTCACTCGACTGGTTTTGCTTTGGTGCCATTGTCGTGAGAGGCCTGAGAGGGTGGTTGGAGACGACGACGATGTCGTGTTGCCGGGAAATCTCGCCAGCGGTGCAAGCCTGATTGTTTGTTGGTAATTTTGGAGGGTGAAAACAGGGGGGATGGTGAAAACAGGGGGGATGGTGAAAACAGGGGGAGCCATTGATACCAGAAATTCAAGGAATTGAGAGATTTGAGGGGAAATTGGTGCATACGAGTGGGTATAAATCAAGGGGAGACTTTAGGAATCAGAGGGTTTTGGTGGTTGGATGTGGGAAGATGGTGAAGATATGGATGAGAGATATAGAGAGAGGTGAGTGAGGGAGAAAGAAGTGCAGGGCGCCATTGTTGAGCAAGCAGGGCGCCATTGTTGAGCAAGCAGGGGAGAGAGAGGTGAGTGAGGGGCGTGGAAATGGTTGACTAAATTGAAGGGTAACTTCGGCAGTTCAAAAATAATCTAGGGGCAATTTTGGAAAGAAAAATCGTTCAAACTACAATAAGGGTCTCTTTTGGCCGGACCCCTCTAGTTATGTCCAGAGTGTTGCCGGAATCAAAGTACAGGGTGCAAATTGCAAACCTTGAAACATGGGGGTCCATAATGTAAATACCCCCAAAATACAGGGTCCAAAAAGCAAAAATCCCATGAAATCACTTGAATTGTTTTCACAAGACAACTATAAATTCGAAATTTCTAATTGTCTATCTGATTGCCCCGATCCTTGTGCCATTCATGCTAATTCCTTTATGCAATCTCATAATTCAATTAATTGTATTTTATGTTGTTCTTCTGAGCATGATGATTTTGCTTGCCCTAGGGCTGCTAAATTTGTTGACTTGACGGACTTGTTGCATGCCAATAACCCTAGTTCTAATTCTTCCAATTTTAATGATGCAATATGTGATGATAACAAGTCCCCATCTCCTTTAGAAGTCAGTTTAGATGATTCTTCTAGTCCTAGTTTACTTGAAAATACTACTGATGGTTTTTCTGATTTGCATGATAATTCCCTACCTTTTTCTCAGCCGACAGGGTCTGAGGTGAGTGAAATTTCTGGGTTAGATACTAGGTTTGAAGATAATGTTGATCATGATTCAGTTGAAATTATTAATAATGAGGAACCAATTGAGAAAATTAATAATGAATTAAATTTGTCAAATAAGGACCCTGATGATATTGTACTCTTTGATTATAGTGATTTATTCCATTATTCTATTCCTATTTCACTACCTTTAGTTTTACCAAAAACCTTTGAGGAACCTATGCCTAATGAAAGAGTAAATTACATTTACCCTACCTGAGATTTGCGGTAATAATTTTTACATACCCCACATTTGTGAAATAATTTTTACCTTACCTCACAATAGCCCTAAGTGTTTTCTATCCTACCTAATGTTTGACGTAATAATTATTACACACCCCACTTTGTTAAATAATTTTTACCTTACCTCACATAAATTGTAATTGATTTTTTCCCTACCTGAGGTTTGTTGTAAGTGTTATTGCAACACTACAACATAACAAGGATGCCACGACTTAATAGAGTGACCCATATCGTATTGGACGCATAATTTTTTTGTGCGACCGATAACTTATATAATGAAGCGTTCAGCTAGGAGTAGGAGTATTCTTTATTTATCATTTTTTATTTTTTTTTACTATGAATAACTTAAAATCATGATGTATGAATCAATGACTAGCTATGTATGGCTAGATTCACATTTTGGTGGAAATCGACAACTGCGAAAGGGTTAGGATTGATCTACATGATCGACAGTGCAGAGGGTAGTAAGGGAGGAATGAGAGGTTAGGGAAAGTTTAATGGAGCATAGATGATGGAGACTGAGATTTCATTGTAGATTATTTCATATTTGGTCCCTAGGATGACATTTCATGACATTCAAATGTTGTTTTGGATTCTAGATCTTCAGCAGTAAAGGTGAGAATCAAAGATCTAGATTTTCACTAACACTTACTGCCATAACAAGTAATGTAAAAATCACTTACAACTATTGTGAGGTAGGGTAAAAATTATTTCACAAAGGTGGTTTGTATAATAATTATTACGACAAATCTCGGGTAGGATAAAAAACACTCAAAGCTTATGTGAGGCAAGGTAAAAATTATTTCACAAATGTGGGGTGTGCAAAAATTATTACAGCAAATCTCAGGTAGGGTAAATGTAATTGACTCCCTAATGAAAAGACCTTTGATGTTCAAGTTAATATTTTTGATGAGGTTAATATTGGTGAAACTAACAATATTATTGATGAGTTATCCATAGGTACTTTTAAAGGTATTGACCCCTCCATTGACCCTTATTGGATATACCTAGAGGATGCTCCTAGAAAATTCTTGTGGACCACATATTATGAATCTTTTGATTTTTCTAGCAAATACGATTTATTACTGAGAACTTTACTAATGTTTTATTTTATAAGTTTTCAGTTGATCTCTAACCTGCTAGCTTGCAAACCTCATGAAGAAGAGTTTGACAAGCTACTAAGGGCTTTGACGTCATCCGGAACAAAGACTCAGATCTTGACCGTTCGATTGAGTTTATTTTAATTATTTTTAGAACTCTTAATTTCTCTTTTTTCTTAATTTTCGATTTTAATTTGAGTATTTGGTTATTTAAATTTTAAGAACCCTAAGTATTGTTGGTTGACTATAGGTGAAATAAAAGATTAAAGAGAAAAACGGCAGACGAGAAAAAACACCAATGTTGATGCCAGACACAAAAACACTGGTTGTGCCTCAAAAGCGCTGGCAGCGTCTTACATAGAAGGTCCGCAACTTTGCGAAATTAAAAACGCTAGCCGCGCCTGGAAACGCTCCCAGCGCCCCCTCTTCTTCGGTCATACCTTCGAATCTCCTTCATTTTTCCAAATTTTTAATCCCAAATTTTATTTCTTTCTCTTTATTTTAATCCTTTTATTTATTTTTCTTTTACTTTCCCAGCGCCTCTTATTCTCACGGCTTATATGCTTGAAATTTTTCCTCTTCTCGATAAGATTTTTGAATTCCCTAAATTTTTCTATTCTTCTCAAATTATTATTATTATTATTTATTTATTTTTATTTCCCCAACCCCTTTATTAATTATCTTTATCCTAGACTTCAACCTAAATAATTTCTCAATCTGAAAATTTCCAAATTTCTTTTACCTGCAATTTCTACTCCTACCTGTGTTCAAGCAACTTTAAGGTACGATTCTTAATTAATTTTTCAACTTCATTATTACCTGCTAGTATTTGTGGTGTTTTGTTTTTTGCATATTTCATACTTGAATATGTTTCCCAATTTACCATGTTCATGCTTATAGTTTGGTACACCTTGCTTAAGTAGTTTTTGATACTAGCTAGTATATTTAGGTTGTTTAATCTGAAAAGTTGGTATCTTTGTCGTTTTCACACATGATTTAGAGTTGGATTTGTTTAGTATCTATTTTGGAAACATGTGAAGTTGGTTAAACTCAGTTCTTGAGTAGTTAAGGTTGAAATCTTGAATCTTGAATGTTAGTTAATTAAATATACAAACATAGGGGGAGTCCTAATGGCTTTAAGTTTGTTATATGTTTGTTATGAATTAGCTATACATTGTTAACAACCTTTCCCCTTTTACCTGTGTCCTTTGCATTGAGGACAAAGCTATGTTTAAGCATGGGGGGTTGTATATACTATTTTCGAGTTTTTCTTTCAAATTTTTCTTTTCTTAGTTTAGTTTTCATTTTTTTTTCTTTTGTGAGTTTTAGTTAATTTCTTTTTCTTTTTCTTTATTTTGAGTCTTTGTTTTAGAGTGTTTTGTTTGAATTTTTTTCTTTCTAGTTTTTAGATTAGGCAAACCTGCATTCACCTAGGTTGCATTAGTTAGATCATATTAGATTTTCTTTTCTTTTCTTTCTTTTCTTTTTAGTTTTTCTTTTCCTAGTTTTGCATCCACCACTATTAAAAAAATCCAAAAAAATCAGAAAAATAAGAAAAGACCAAAAAATATAGGATTAGGATTAGGCTGTTCGAAACACCTTCAGTGATGATTTGTAAACCGATTAGACTTTTAGTTTATCTTGCTTTACCTAGAGAAGTTTGGTTGAGAACCTAAAAGTTCTTGAAATTTGTTTCTTTAAATCTTCTGATTTTGAGTCAAGTTATGAAAAATGTGTTTAATTGCTTTGACTATCTTAGTAAGTATAAATATGCGTGCCGCAAATCTTTGGGCTAGGTTTAGTTGATTGAACCCCATCCTGTGAGTCCACATAACCTAAAATTATGGATTGATCATTTTTATCAATTCTTTATTCCTTGAGTGACTCCACCACTAGTTACACCTCTAGAACTTGTTTTGTATCTTGTTTGAAACTGCATCTTTGCATTGCATATTGTGACAATATGATTGAGACATTATTTTTCTTATTAATTAAACTACATAGCCAAATAGCCTTCCTAACAATATTATTACTGTTCTTTAGCCCCGCCTAGCCTTTCATTACCTTTCTTTTTGTGATGAAACCCTGACAATACAAGCCTTGGCTTATAATAATTCCTACCCTTTGCCTTGCTTGGATTAGTGAGAGTTCATTATTCCGGGAGCGAAAATTGGTTCGGTCTTGTTGTGAATGGAATTAGATGTTGGGGTGTGTATTTTAATTTTTATTAAATTGAGACATATCACATATCCCAATTATTATGAATTAGCAAATTGGTTATGATGTTCTTTTGATATATTGAGGTCGAAGCTATATTTTTATATTTCTTCTCCCTTGATCACCCACAAAAAATAGAAGTAGAAAAATAGAACAAAAAAAAAGAAAAAAAAAGAATTCAAAAGAAAAGGGTGATTAAGGAGATTTATTTTGAATTTGTGAAAGCCTTTGACCCGATTGTAAAGTTGATGAAGTGTTTGATATTTATGAGGGAGAAAAGTGAGTTCCTTGCATACATTAAGCAAGAAGGTGAGATTGAGAGCAGTTTTTTTTTTTTTATTGAATATTAATCCAAGCATGGCTCTTTAACTCCTCATACCTAAATATTGCCAATCTTTTCCCCTAACCTAAGCCTCGTTACAACCCTAAATGTCCTCTTGATTGTCACTTGTGTATTTGCATATTAGCAGTGGAGAGCGAGATTCTTACCAAGCCTATGGTAGGTTGTTTCTTTTGGTTTGAGTGTGAGAAAAACCCACATACATTCAAATTTGAGTGTTTGAGCGTTCAACTTTTTATCCTAAAGTGAGGTTTGCTCTTCTGACTGGCCTACGTCCATAACCAACCGCGCATATTTGCATTTATCTTAAGACTGTTAGCGGTTTTTCGCATCTGAAGTACTTGTTCTCTTCCTTTGGTTACGAAAACTTCATTCTCTCTATTTCTCACTTGTTTTGTTCTCTTCCTGACTAATCTTGGTATTGCTTGATATGTCTGATTGGTTAGCCTGAGGAGGTGTTTAATTGTATTAAAAATTCTAACGCTAACTGTCCTTGTATCTTTGTTTCTTTTTCCTTTTTCTTTCTTGAGTCTTTTCCTTTTTAGTTCGAGTCTTTCTTCTCTCCCTACTGTTCTTAAGTCAGACTTGCTTGAGGACAAGCAAGAGCTAAGCATGTGGGGATTTGATAACTGAATTTTATATAGATATTTTTAGGTATTTTTAGGTAGCTAACTTGTATATTTTAGTCAATTTTCTAATATAATTTAGTGTTTTTATATTAAATTTTGTAATGTTCTTCACTTGGTCAGAAATTGGTATGTTTTGCAGATTTTAATAGAATTTCCATAAAAAGCAAAGAAATAGAGAAGAATATTGAAGAATGGAGAGGAAATTAAAAATGAGAAGAAATTAAAGAAGGAAATTAAAGAAGAGGAATTAAAAAGAAGAATTAAAGAATAAATGAGAATTTGAAGTAAAGGAAGAGAAGAGAAAGAACGGCCCAGATTGCCACGACCCAAGTCCAATTGAGGCGGAGAAACAAGGTGCAACCAGCGTTTTGAAAACGCAGCCAGCGCCTTGTCCAGAAACTTCAAAAGCCGAGAAAGTGCAAAACGCAGCCAGTGTTTTGAAGACGCAGCCAACGTTTTTGAGGCGCAGCTAGCGCCCAGACACGGAAAAATTTCACTCTTGGGCAAAATGCGCGTTATAAAAGGACTTCTACGCCGTTCAGTTGGAACAACTTTTAACTATTCAAAGTTTTATTTCCGTTTAGATTAGGTTTCTCTAAATTTTCCTCCCTTCGGGAAGCCGTTCTAGTAGATTAGGAACGAAAGAGGAGAAAAAGGAGATCGAATCGAGTGACACGAAGAGATCGAATTCGACGACTCGAACGTTCGGTTTAATTTCTATTTACTTTATGCTTCGTTATTCAGTTCTTATTATTGTTTTCTTAGTTTTTATTATGAGTAGCTAAATTCCCTTTGTTTGGGGGATAAACTCGATTTCTTTTGATTGATTTTGAATACAGTTTCGGTGTTAGGTTATCCTTTTATTCGTTTAATCTGCGTGCAATGTATGTCATGGTAATTTGACAATAGAACGACAGTTTGAGTCTGTATCTGGTTTTAGATTCTCGACAACAGAACGACAGTTTGAGTCTTGAACCGGATTGCGTAGATTGAATAGGTTTGGAAAATAGTTAGACATAATGATTCTTGCCTAGGGTCAATTTATAATCAGTTCTTATCTTTGATTAAGTTAAATAGTTAGAAATAATGTCTAGTTTAATCACTGTAACTCACCTAGGATCGAAAGATTGAATTGATAAGGCCTAGAAAGACTATAGACCCCGAAATATCTTGTTACCTGCACCGGGATTGTTGATAATTTGATTAATTGACTAGAGTAGACTCCCCTAAACTCTTTTAATTATTTGGTTGAATCTTTTAATTTCTTGCTTCCTTAGTTAATTATCTGAATCATTACCAACAACCCAATGATCGACCTAGCATCCTTTGCAGTGAACTAGTTTAGTGCGTAGTTGAACACAAGTCCCTGAGAGAGAACGATATTTTTACTACTACACAGACCCGTACACTTGCGGTACACAGACACCTATATGTTTTAGGTCTGTTAGTTGTCGGTCCACGAGTATGGGTGTGAGGCTTGATTAAGGTAATCGGTTTGTGTAAAGAGGTTTTTCACAATGCGGAAAGAGGTAAATTATGTAAATAAAGCAATTAAATCTAACCTAGGCATGAATCAAGAAAGCAATTAAGAGCATGAAATCAAATAAAGCAATTAAAGCAAGTAATGGAAACTAGCATGAACAATGAAATAAGGAACAAGAATTATACCTTTGATGAACAAACTTCAATAAACCTTCAATCTACACTTGAATTTTTCCCGAACAAACAAGAAATTGTGGATTGAATTACCAAGGATCCCCCAAATTCTCACTAGGAAGTAGAATTGGAATTCCTTGACCCTCCTTCCCACTAAAAAGTGGATATGATATGGCTAACCCTAGAAAGCTTTTGAAATCAACATCAATGGAGAATAGAGAGAGAGAGAGAGAGAGAGAGAGAGAGAGAGAGAGAGGAAGAGAGAGAGAAAGCTTGTAAAACTTCAATAAGAATGCTTGAAAGAAGAATTTAATAACAATTGCAAGAAAACTTGAAGAAAGCTTGAAGAACAATGGAGAAAACTTAAAGAAAGCAATTAAATCTAATCTAATCCTACTCCTAAACTACCTAGGCTACTTGATAAAACTTAGATGATTAGGTCTGAATTACATTGGGTATTTATAGAAGAAGGAGAAACGAAACCCAAAACCCTAAGATTTTAATCGCAGCACGCGCGTAGCAGTTTCTGCAGAATCGGGTGACTCGGGCGAGTCGGAATGTGGCGCGGGCGAATCCATTGTCTGCCCAGTTTCGTCCGTCAACATTCTCCAGACGTCGCGGACGCGACATGCACGCGACTCGGGCGAGTCGCCAATGGCCTCCGGCGAGTCCCGCCTCTGCTGTCGTCATTCTCCATCTCTCAGCACCAGGTCACGGGCGCGACAGGTGCGCGACTCGGGCAAGTCGCCAATGGGTGCGAGCGAGTCCCGCCTCTTCCGTCGTCTCTCTCCGTCTCTCAGCACCAGGTCGCGGACGCGACCATTTTGGTAACGGGCGCGACCCCTGTTCTGGCCAGATTGCCCTATTTTGTGCCAGAAATCAGGATTGGATTTCCGGGTCGGTTTCATCTCGGGTCACGGCTCGGGTTGACTTGGTTTGACTCGGGAAATCGCTCGTGATTCCCTAAAAACCTTCAATTAAGTCCAAACTTCTTCTAACTCGTTATTTTCCTACAAAACACCAATTCATCACATCTAATGTATACAAAGCGCTAAAATAAACACAAACACTCTATAAAAGAGATAAAATTCGGCTCAGAACGAGAACGAACAAATCTCCAAACTTACTCCAAGAACTCTCTCAAATTGCAACCCAAAACACTTCAAATACTAGTAAAAAACAGCAAGAACTCCCAAATAAGGTCAATGACATATACATCAACCAGTAGGGCACCAAAATTTAAACATTTCTCAACCAAAAACATGCCAAATTCACCTAAATTACAAAAATAGAGAAAATCATTCTGGGAAAATACAACTCAACAACTCAACACAATATTTGACAAATACTTGGACCGAAATGATAAAAATTATATCTCAACCCTCCTAACACATCAAGGGACTAATATTAGTCATCAAGTAAGAGTTTTACGTCCATAAACATCAAGAACAATGCCCAAATCAACAAGAATAAAATTTAGAAAATTCAAGCACTCAAATTGAGTTCTAACCCTAAGATCTAATACCAAATGATCCGTGAAACCCGGGGTCATTCGAATAGATAAATATGGGAGGCCAATGATCCACTATAACTACTTAGGCTTTGAGAAAATCCCAATTTAGAACTCATAAAATTGCCACTAGCTTTTAGGGGTTTTAAGAGATGAATGATGAAAATCAACACAACAACAATAATAATAAAGAGATATGACTAATTAAAGAGTAGAACTTACCAATTAGCCTAGGAACCTCAAGGAGGTTGCCAGGATTCACCATTAGCACCCACACTTGAAACTCCAAGACGTAGAAACCAGAGCAGGCGCTGCCAGCACATAGCTGGACGCAACTAGCATCTACCGGCGTCTGCTGACTTCCAACGTGCATAACATCTTTGTTTAACTCTGATTTGGTAATATTAGATAATGACGGAAAGCTCTCAGTGTATACTATAAGCTCACCGAATTTGGTGGTCATAGGAGTTATATTGAAGAAGTTATGATTAAAAGAGTGAAGACATATATTTTTGTTGTTCCCAATTTTGCCCACTTTCTTCATTTTCCCCGTTTTTCTTCATTCTATTCTTCCTTCCTTGTCTACTTAAGACAAATGAGCTTGAGTGGTTGAAAATTAGCCGGCTCCCATGTATTATTCACCATTCCGGGACCAAGGACACCCAATGGAACTTGAAAATTTCGGGTTTAGCCCAATCGATACTTAGCGTTAGTAATGACTCACTTTTTATAGATCACTCATTATTTTGAGACCTATTCCCAGAACACCTAAGTACGGGCCCGTCCATCACGAAGAGCAAGAAGCCTACTACATTAATGACTAATTGGAAACAATATCCATAATCATAAATCAACTCAATGGAAGCCACCTAACTGTTACTCCGCAAAGTTTTCATTTGACTGCGGGCTCCTCTAGCCTTCATGTCTCCTCTGAGGAAGTCTTCTCGACATCAACAAACATGATAACTTGCCATTAATAGAGAAGGACATCTATACTATCTCTTATAAGGTCTCAAACTCTAGTATCCCCATTGTTGACTCACTTCTAGAGTTTTAGTATATAATTGATATATATTATTTTGATGCAAGACAAAAAGTATAAATTAATATGAATTATCTAAAATACACATCAAGTTAATAATTAAGTTGATTTGTGTTTATGGAGGTAATATATTGATTTATTTGATTATGATCATATTGATTTACTTATATTATCAAAATTCATAATTAATATTGAGATAATTTATGTACAAGTTTGCTTTATATGATAGGATGAGAATATTATATTATCTTGCTTAACACACCTACGTGATTGCCTATCAATTTCCTCTATCATATACTAGCAAGCATTATGTTCTCTAATGGTCCGTTTGGTTGTTTCCCGAGAAAGACTTTCCCAGGAAAGACTTTCCCAAGAAAGATTTTCCCTAGCCCCCCATGGGAACTTTTTACTGAGTTTGTGAGGGAAATAATGCGTCTCATATCAAAACTTTCCTATATATTTTGCAGAATCAAACATGGGAACGTTTGTCAACTTGGAAAAATTGAGAAGAAAGTTTCTCAACCAAACGCCCCCTAATATATATGATATGAAATATTTCAATGTCATAATTTTCTTCACTAACAATATACATATATTGTAATATTGTGATACTGCCTCCTAAAAGGAATAGCACATACAAAATATCTACATTCCATTATATCAATATCATGATTTGATTTGTCGTTGATTATATTTGCACAGTAAATATCAAAGTGCATTTTACATGATCAAGGGTTGCCTTATATATGTTGTGATTATGTCCATTATCTTTCCTCATACTGTGATTGTGTGAGTAATCTTTGCTCGGCCAATCATTAGTATAGATAAGTGAAGCTTCTACATGATCAAGACATGGAAAACATTGAGACTCACACAAAGAAAATAACTTTAATTTGCTTTAATATTATTGAGTTAAGAGATTAAAAACGTTGTATTGAGTTACTTTGATTGAGGTTATTGTATTAGTGTGAGGAGATGGAGTTGAGAGACTAATTGAGAGGTCAATTTAAGTAGTGATATTTTGAGAGTAGAGAGGACTCTTAGATGTGAAAAATCAATCATAGTGAAAGTTCAAGGTCAAATCCTAGAGTTGGACAGTAACTTACTCTCAAATGTGGATTCAGAGGAATATTATTAACAACTATCGTGTTTTGTCTCTATTTATTTCCGCTATTTATTTTAACATGTTATGTACATATTTAAATTTAAATTTTGTGATCACCCTATTCACCAATATCCCGCTCTCTAGTGTTATTTTATTTTCTCCAGTATTGCCTAAAAAAAAAAAAAAGAGGAGGCTTATTACTAGGGGCATACTTGACCCTTGCAGTCAACTTAACATCTCACCCTAGGATAGTGTTGCAACCACTCTCATTGAACAAGATGATTACCTTTTTAGTCTTCATTCAGAGTCTACACGAAACTAGGGGCTCACCGCTCCTCAACATGGTCATAGAAGCGAACAACTCAATAACGTCCTAGTAACATCAAGAAGCACTCAATCATATGTCACCTTCATATCAGGCCTCCTTTACTTCATGGTTTCTGAGACTTGCTGTCGTTCAAGGTATATGTCTAACTAGGAGCTCGTAATGCCTCATCATTGTCTTAGAAGTGGCTAGTCCTATGTCGCCTGCATCCAGCAGGTTTGCTCACCGGCAATAGTTCAAGAAAGCGAGAAGATAAACACGGAGCAACTTTGAAAAGAAACTCATTCAAGCGAAACGCCTTTGTCATCAAGCCTCATCATAAGCCACACTTATCCTGCTTGTCCTGAAATTAGCGAACAAGTTGCCTTGACACTTAGATAATCATCATTCTTTTCTTGGGATAGAGGAGTGTTTGTATGCATATAAACAGTGTTCTTGTTGCGCACGATCCAATCACTCGAGTAAACTATATGAGGGGCAGACGATTATATTACACTATAAGTATTTTATTTTTTTCTTGTCAATAACCCGGTGAGTGTAGACAATTAACTATGATACTTGTGTTTACCTGTGATTGAGGGCCGGGGGGGGGGGGGATGGAACAGACAGATGAAAGAAGTTATAGAGAGCGTGGTTTCGAGCATCATTAATGTAGTGTATACGGGACAATTGAGGAAGAGAAGAAATAACTGTATCTCCAACTTCCATGCTTATATATATTCTTTATATAAAATGTAAATTTATCGTAAAATTATAATCATATCCCTACATTTTAAAGTGGAAGAAAGGTAAATTTGGTAATTTTTTTAGAGAAAAAGGAGATTAAGATTAACTTAGATAAAGTTCAATACAAACCGGGCGGGAAGGCACAAAAAACTCAGACCAACCCACCGAAACAAGGGGCCCACCAAAAAAAAAAGAAAACCAAAGACAGAAGCATCCCCTTTCTATACCTGGCCCAACAAGAGAACCAACCCAAAAGAGATAGAAAGCTATCCAGCCCACTACACAGACCACCAAAATAACAAGGCCTACACCTAACCACCTTATAAACAAGACCCTAGCCCAACTGAAAACAAAACCAAAATGGCCAACCCCCCAACAAGAAAACTTAAGCCTCATTATGGGAATCTCCTTCTCTTTCTTCAAGCAACTGTTGAGCCTGTTTGTCATAAAAGGTTTTGATCTATCTCCATAGCCATGCTAACACCTGCAAGAGTCGAGTTATGAATGATCACCGGCTCTTGCTGCTCCACAAATTGTTTCGTCAAGACCGCCGACATTATGTTAATGTACTTCTGGACGAGATTTATCTCCGCACTCTAGTCTCTCCCCAGAATGGCCCTAACATCTTCAATGACTTCCAACAGTTGCAGATCACCATTATGAGGAGGGTTTTTGATATTCTGTATTGTGTTCTCCTCCAGGTCAATCTCGAGAAGGTTGTAACCTCTTTCCTATGCCAGGTGAAAGATCTCCCTCAGGGTAACCAACATCACCGGTATGGGATTAGTAGTGAAGATTCTTGTGGTCAGCCCAACAACCCAGTGCATACTGCTATCACGAATGATAACAGCACGCACATAGCAATCAGTGTTTTTATTCCTGCAAATTTCCAGGTTAATTTTATACGTGTGCATCTTCGGAGGCTTCCATCCCAAAATCTTTTCATTGCTAGAAAAAAGATAGTCCTGAC
This sequence comes from Portulaca oleracea, assembly GCA_029582165.1. NCBI lineage: Eukaryota > Viridiplantae > Streptophyta > Magnoliopsida > Caryophyllales > Portulacaceae > Portulaca > Portulaca oleracea. The sequence goes on from CM055891.1 coordinate 134,079, forward strand.
ATTTCTCAAAAAAACAACAGTCAGTCCAACATTTGTAGATAGCATCATTTATGTTTCCCATTGTGTCCTGCATAACAAACTTATTCCTGAAAAACCAAATAAACCAAACAGTAGTAGAGAAAACAATTCTCTAATTATGCAAGGGGTTACAGATACTAAGCAGAAGCCAGTTAGTCCAGTTGTGTTCATCCCAAAACTGAGGCCCAGGGTGAGAAGGAGAAGTTTTAGAAAAAATAGCAGATCAAAAGACTCTGACCACTTTGCAGTCCCAAAAGAGATGAAAGTGAGACTCTAACCCTCGTTGATAGAGCTTGCACATAGGATCAACACTACTAATCCTAGAGGCAAGTTTGGAAGCCAGGGGCAAGGATTCATGAGTCGTTCTCCATAAATGAGAAATCATTTTAGAAGGGACTCTAATTCTCCAGATGGATTTAAACAGAGGAGTGCTCAACGTTGAATGGGGGATATTGCCAAATCTTAGGTCCTTATAAACAAGGCTAACAGAGAATTTTCCATTCCAGCTGGAAAACCAAGTAAACTCGGGGTTGTCCACATTCTCGTCAGGGATGGGAACACTAATAACCTCCGGACTGATGTTATCCGGCAAGCAGTCACTGAGACTCCTAAGGTGCCAGCTACCATCCTGAATGAAGTCACACATTGTGTGGTGGAGCTGGGCACTTTGACTAGTAGAACCAACTCTACTAGCAATAGAACCTTTGCCCGTCCAATTATCAAACAAGAAAGAGGGGTGAGATCTATCAGCAATAGAATTGGTGAGGTGTTCCAGGAGGAAATCTTTGTTCAACAAAAGACTTTTCCAGAGGGGTGAGTTATAGGATTTTGGGGTTAAGAAGAGAAAGGGTGAGCCGCAACAATACTTTTGAGTCATCAACCTGACCTAGGGGGTTTGGTCCTTCAGAACCACTCTTCAAAAGCAGCTTTGTCAGGAAAGCCTTATTCCAATCTTTTAAAACTTTAAACCCAAGGCCCCCCATGAACTTAGGCATGAAAAGCTTCTCCTAACTAACCTTATCTCTAGACAGTCAATCCATACAGAGAACTAAAATATAGGGAGATAAGGGATCCCCTTGTCTTAGGCCTCTTTGAAGGCTAAACCAAGACCTAGGCTGCCCATCCCATAAAATACTCATTTGAGGAAGCCTAATTCAAGCCATAATCTAGTTTTTCAAATGACAAAGCATCCCAACGAGGTCAAGGGTTTCCTCAATGAAGGACCATTCAATGCTATCATAGGCCTTGGAAAGATCAATCTTGATAGCAACAAATTTAGCCTTAGCTTTACTTTTAGTAATAGAATGGGCCAACTCTTTGACAAGAAGGATATTGTCAACAATATTCCTACCAGGGATAAAGCTAGACTGAGTAGGATGAATACAATCATTAAGAAGAGGCTTAATCCTGTAGACTATGGCTTTGCTGATAATCTTATAAGAGCTATTGCAAAGACTTATGGGTCGCAAGTCATTAACAGTCTCAACAGTCTGCTTCTTAGGGATAAGATAAATGAAGGTTTGGTTAAGCTCTTTAATCCTACTAGGGTTCTGGAAGACCTTATTAGCAAACTAAAGAATATGATCCCCAATGTTCTCCCAAGACTTGTAGAAGTGGGTCTGAATGCCATCAGGACCAGGAGACTTAAAGGAGTTACTAGAAAAAAGGGCCTGCTTAATCTCATCCTTAGTGAAGGGAACATTGAGGTCATGAAACTGGGCAAAGAATGTAGGATGGTCAATCACAACATCAGGCAAATTAGTAGAGGCAAGAGAGTTGAAAGAAACCTCAAAATGTCTTGTAAGGCTCTCTCTAATGCAGTTGGGACCAGTAACCAACGTGCCAACTCCTACCTTTAAAGAATCAATAGTTTGTCTACATCTGCGAACCTTAGTGACCATATGAAAATATTTAGTGTTCAGATCCTTATACTTAAGGTGGTTAATTCGATCCCTCTGAGCCCAAATACTTTTTTTCCATCTGGCACAATCAGTGATGGAGTTTAAGGAGATCAGACTAGAGGTTCTCAAGGAAGCTACAAGGTTTTCTTTCCAAAGCTCTTTGGATACCAGCCAGTCTAGCAAACACACGACTTCTATTAGCTTTGATATTACCAAACACATTAGAATGCCACAGAGGAGCCCTAGATATGAAGGTATCAAAGTTTTGGATGAAGGACTTAGAAGGGTCCCAACAAGAGTTAAAAAATGACGGGAACCCATGATGCTTAGTCCAAGCCACCAGACCCCTAAAAGGGTGTGGTTTAAAAGCAAAATGGGGGTTTAAGTCAATCAACATAGGATAGTGATCTGAGTAAAGACGAGGGAGATGAAGTACCTTGGTATGAGGATAGGTTTGAAGCCAGCTAGGATTAACCAGAGCACGGTCAAGCCTCTCCTTGATATTCTCATCACCTGAACACCCATTGTCCCAAGTAAACAAAGAACCCGTAAAGCCCACATCAATAAGGACACAATCATAAATAAAAGCTTTAAAGTCAGAGCAACTTGAATCAATGACCGGTCTACCACCCATTTTTTCATCTTGGGTGGTGACATTATTAAGATCACCAAACACCATCCAAGGGGAATTGGAGGGAAAGGGAGGGGGGCGAGAGAAAGAGACTTCCAAATATTACCTCTAACCACACGTTCACTAGGGGCATGCATGTCAGTCAGGGTCACCTCCGGATCCTCAGGGGAAAAAGTCACCATGTTGTGAAACATATTCCCATTGTACCCAAGAAACTCAAAGGTAGTAACAGGCTTTTTCCAGAAAATCCAGATACCACCCTTCAGAGACATGGGATCCACAAAACAAAATTCCTCAAACTTACAACGATGTTTAATAAAGTTTGATTTAGTGGAGGGCTTAGGGGCTTCCAGAATAACCAAGATCACAGGTTTGTTCTTATCAATAAGGTCAAAAAGATGGATTACGAAATCATTAGATGATTTCCTTCGCACATTCCATACCAGAATCTTCTTAGGAGGGCCAGTCATTTTAAGCTTTTGGTAGTGGCTGTGCTCTTTCAGCTTGCTCCGTCTGGTGTACATAATCACCTCCTGTTATTCCTTCGGATTTTCTTGTACCTTGGTTAGTATCAGGTCCGACCACCTCATAACCACCTGAGGCATCCTAACCACCGTTATCTTCGGGTGTGCTGCTACCGGATAGTCGAACAAGAAGTCCATGCCTAGCTTCCTTGTCAGGTTCGGAATAAAGAAGCATTGGGCTCTCTTTTTGCATTGGGTCAAGTCGGCGACTTCGACTTGCCTGGGAATGTCGATCAGAGGGATACAATCTGGAGGTAGTCGATTACCCTCCTGTCCCTGACTGCCCACGACAATCGCTTCGGATATGTTGGATCCTGGTGGCTTGTTTGACCTGTGCTTCCACCAGCTCCTTTGTGAACTGTGTAACCTCACTTGTCGGCATCTTCAATACCGGCCAAATCCCCGGCATGGCAAAGTCCGGGAAGAAGTTGTGGATCTGGGTCATCGGTATCCTGGAACTCAGCGGCTGGGTCAGCGCATGTTCCCTTGCCCCCCATTTCAGGTTCAACATCCATGGGAGGATTGTCGGCTGAAGAGAGGAGGGATGAGGGCGCAGCGGAACTGCCTGTGGGGTTCCTTGCCTTGAAATGGGTCCTCGTCCATCGGATGTGGATGGATGAAGCTGGGAGAAGGTCGGTTGAATGACGGGGGTGTTTGTCGGGAGGGAGATCGGGGAGGAAAAGCAGGGTGTGGTGGTTGAGCTGAAGGGTTTGTCTCTAAGGATTCTTTTCTGGGCTTACGAAGACGAGGGGGTATTTGTCTTCCCATAGGGGGAGGAGGGAGTAGCATGTTGATTGACAGGGTATTGAATGCTCAAGGGATTTGCTGGATCATTCATGGCGGTATTAATTTCCTTAAATAGGGGGGAGGTGATCCCCCTAGATGTCTTCTGCATGCCTACATTGTGTTCATCGGGAATAAACTCTCTCATGGAAAATTTAACAGTCTCTTTCATGGCAGCCGATTGGGGAGATGGGTGGGTGCTACTATTAATTCTCCTTTCCGCCAGTGCCCTGTCAATTATGCGCTTTTGTTATCGAGACTTAAATAGGTTTGCGTATTCACTTTATGGGTAGGGCCATTTTCATGATTACCTAAAACAACAAAACAGTTTGAGGACTCCTTTCTATTCCCAAGGATAGTCGTTTTCTTAGGTAAAGCTATTCCAGAAAACTTTTGGGCTTTCCCACCCTTCTTCCTATTGGGTTGTATTTGCTTTTCAACAACTGGGCTAGGGTCCTTTCCTTTTCCTCTATCCAGCCCAGTACTATGCCGAGGAGTATTTAAATTTAAACCATTCCCTTTAGGCCCAGAAGTTAAATCCTTGGGCTCCTCGACCCACCTACTTTTCGGGTGTGTTGTACTAGAACTACTCGACTCAATTGGTTGGCCCCTAATCAAATCAGGGCCATTAGGTCACAGTCCTCTATCAGCCTTACCCACAGGTGATGTATAATGGGATCAAAGATTGGATCTTGATCGATTACACATCAATGAACACGTGCAACCAATATGAGAACTAGGGTACTTTACATTAATAGGGAAGAATGGGAATGGATTTCACGTGCAAAGACAGGATCTTGGGAGGCTATTTGTGACGTGAGGTCTTTTGTGGGAGAAAGGAATGAGAAAGATTCATTCTTGGAGAGATTAGAGAGGGAGTAACGTGAGAGGGGAGGGAGTATTTAGCGTGAGGCCTTTAAGAGAGAGAGAAGGATGATTGCTTGAAAGTAGGGAATTAGTTAGAGGAGAGAGAGAGTTTGTTGGAGATATTTTGTGAGAAGTGAGAGAGGGAGACGTTGGGAGGGAGAGAATGAGAGTTGATTTTCCTTAGGGTTTGGTTTATCTAACTATGATAATAGAAAGATAAAAAGTAACATGATAGTTCAAGGGATCTATCTTGATACAGAAACACCACAAGAAGAAACCCTAGGGCTAACTTGACCTTTAACCTAGTTACAGAAACACCTTCTAGGTTTAGGGTTCAAGCTCTTCCTCACCACTTGGTTACCACCTAGTCAACATTAGGTAGTGATTAAACAAAAACAAAGAGCTACCAAGCAGGAGTCTTTCAAGGTCATACCTATCCTCAAATCTAAAGAGAAAGGTATCACTTCCTATATCAATGACTTCCACTTTGCCATTAGTTCGCCAAATTTGTGGTATCATTCTTTGCATAGTATCAAAGCGTACCTTTATACCAAAAAGCTTCCCTATAAGGGTATTAGCCCAAGGCGCACATAATTCCATTAGTTTATCAGCTGAGAAACTTACCTGAGGTTCACCTGTTACAGGGCTGTCTGAGGAGGAATCCAGGATATCCATACCTAAGTCTTGGAGCAGAGTATTAATAGTCGGGAAATTATGCACCCGTCCTGCCACAGCTTCCTTAAAAGACATGACCGGAACAGTAGCAGTGCCATTCTATCCATCAACAGAAGTGTCGTCCTCCACTACGTCATATGTTTCATCATCATGAGATGGGGGTAGACCATATTCCATCACCATCTCATGTTCTTTTGTCTGGTTACAGGAGGATCGGCCTCCAGGGTCGCCTTTAGAATCGCCTTTCATTGATAGAGTAGTCCTAAACTATTCTCTTCAGGACTGTCTGGGTCGACAGAGCCGCCATCGCGTTTACTCCTCAGGGATGTTCTGATGTATTAGACATCTCTGAGGTGTCTCTTTTCAGAACTAACCTGGGTCGACAGAGCCGCCATCGCGTTTACTCCTCAGGGATGTTCTGATGTATTAGACATCTTTGAGGTGTCTCTTTTCAGAACTGACCTGGGTCGACAAAGCCAGTGCCTCGCCGCAAGTGGAACACTCCTCAGCTTACTGACATAGAGTTGTCATAGATAACTCTCTCAAAAACGTCAGTACAGTTTGGGTCGACGGAGTTAGCGCCTCTGATTTGAAGGATGATGACATCATCTTGGAGCGGAAGTCGGCCGACATGATTACGATGCCCCCGCTACATGCTCGAAGGAATTTGTCAACCGGCCTGAGTATTTCATTGATGGTGCTGATTTGAAACAAACCACCGACATGAAGATCTTGGCAAGCTAGATCGTGGCTTGAAAGCCTACAATCTTAATGACTTGGAAGTCGATCTATTTCTTGGACTTTTGAATTGAGAGTCTTCATTGTGATGACGTAAAAGTATTTAAAATTTGATTTTGACGACTTGGTAGTCTTGAATTTGGCTGACTTGGAAGTCGGTGGGTTGATGACTTGTAAGTCGGTTGGTTTGATGACTTAAGAATCTTGAAGTTCGTTGACTTGAAAGTCTTTGGATTTGCTGACTTGGGAGTCGTATGCATTGTTGACATGGAAATCTCGAACTTTATTGACTTGGGAGTCGTGATTTTTTCTCCTTAACTTGTGAGTCCTTGTATTTTGTTGATTTGAATTTGGTTGACTTGTAAGTCATTCATTTTATCGACTTGAGAGTCATGAGACTTGTTGATGCGAGATTTGGCAGACTTGGAAGTCTTTGTCTTGTTGTTGATTCATTTTATCGACTTGAGAGTTTAAGCTCTTGCTCAGGAGCTACATCTTCATTTTCCTATATTGACTTCGGCAGAAGAAAACGTCTCCTTTCGCTCAAACTCTTCATTGACATTGTTTTTGCTTTGATGACCGGTAAAGATCACAGTGCGTCTCTTCACTCTCAAAGATCCTTCAGTCTTGACCTCCAACATTGAACAACGCTTCATGCGAGACGGGATGGAACTTTGAACTTCATTGATGACCCCAAGGCGGCTGAATGCGGAGCTCTTTTCCTGGTCGGCTTGTGAGTTTGCCACCTCTTCAGCTTGTTTGATCTTTGACAATACAGAAGACTTTGATCTTGAACCATCCTTGATCCTGCTGAAGACCGAGGTTTTGCGCTCTCCTCGACATCCTATCCGCTCAAAGACAGAAGTTTGTCTGTAGGAAGCTGACTGACCCAACCTATCAAACACGGAGAGCTTTGACTTGGGCTGATACTCCATTCTTTCGCTATCATCTTCTTCAATCTCAAAGCAGGAGACCATGTTCACAGATGCAACATTGTTAACTTCTCCAAAGCACTTCGGAAAGTATTCCTCCAGCATGACAGGAGCACGAGGGCCTTGCTTAATTAACTCAGCTGAACCGACTTCTTGTTTCTTGATGACTTCAAGTCTCTTCTTCTCCATCAAAGGTTGAGGATTGTTCCTTCTCCTTTGATGCATTTAGGGTCGTGGTGTTTGGACTTCACTTTCCCCCCTAGTCTTCCTTCGAGTGCCCGAGATCCATTTTCCATCGTCAACAAAAGTTTCTACTTCTTGCTCATGTGCATCTTGAGGGGTCTGGGCTAGTACAACAAGGGGAACTAGTTTTTGGCATCCAAACTGAATCATCAAGAATTCGTTTCTCCTGGCTAGAACTGGATGTGCTGAAACATAATTGGCTTCGATGTTATCATCCAAGTCCAATATTATTTTTCCCTTTCTCAGCTAGCCTCATGATTCGCTCCTTGAGCATGATGCACTTCTCAAGAGGGTGACTAACCACCCTATGATAACGACAATATCTTGGATCGGTAGTTCTTCCCACTTCTTCCAGCCTCTTTGGTTGGGGAAGTTCGATAACTCCTGTCTCTAACATGTTGTCGAGCATTCCTCACAAATCTGAATCTGGAAATGGGTATTTCTTTTCTTGAAGCTCCTTCAGTGTAGGGCGCTTCCTTTTAGTATCTTTCAAGGAAGTGAATTTCTCCCTTTTAGGTTTAGGTTTAGTAAGAGATTCTCACTGGTTCACACATTGAAATAGTCATGGACTCCTCTGTTGAAGTCTTCGACGACTTACCATTCTTCTTATACCCACTAGCACCGTTCCTTGATTCAGATGAAGATGAATTCCTTCCCCGTCGACTTGCTATGGTGATCTCCATATCATGTGCCTTGGTCGCCAACTCCTCAAAGGTTTTCGGCTTGACCATCTTGAGGACGTAGAGCAAATCCCATTGCATACCTTGAGCACACATATCGACAGCTGAAGCTTCGGTGAGGCGATCCTTGCATTCAAGACTAAGAGCCCTCCAACGATGGATATAGTCAAGTACTGGTTCGCCCTCCCACTGTTTGGTGTTGGTCAACTCTGTCATGCTGATGACCCATTGAGCGCAGTAGAACCTGTTGAGAAACTCTTGCTCCATTTGTTCCCAACTGTTGATAGATTCAGGTTCTAAATCCGTATACCAGTCAAATGCGATTCCTCTCAAAGAGCGAACGAACTGCTTGACTAGTCGATCTCCTTCTGTGCCGGCATTGCTACAGGTTTCGATGAAGTGAGCGATGTGCTGCTTAGGGTTACCCTTCCCATCAAATTGGTTGAACTTTGGGGGTTGATATCCTTGCGACATTCGAAGGGCGTCGATCCTCTTCGTGTATGGCTTTGTGTACAAGTGGGTCTTGTTTGATCCCTCTCTGAGTTGGGCCCTCACTGCATTTGCCACCAAGTTTTGAATCTGTTCCATAGTCAGTGATTCTGAAGATGAGTTGCTCTTGTTGTCTTCCCCATCACCATCACCTTTGGAAGACTCTTTGTCAGAATCTTCATCGGAGTCTTGATGCGGGTGCTTCTCTATCTTCTTAATCAGTTTTGTGATCTGTTCACTTTGTTTTCTGATCTTCTTGTTTTTCTCTTCACTTTCCATGGCGAGCCTGTTTAACATATCCTCAAGTTCAGTTATCTTTGCTTCCATGTTGACAGCCATCACATCGCTTGGATCGAAGGTCGAATTTGACTTCTTGGAGAAAGAGATGAGAGGTAGAGATGTCCCACCGGGCGTTCCAAATTTGTAAACACAAATTTCTAGTCTAAAATAAATAAAGACGGGAAATTGAGAAACAAATTAATTTGTATTGATATTTCAATGTATGTGGGTACAATCTCTGTATTAAATACAATAAGGTAGTCCTCTGATTCGATCTCCTGAAACTCGGGTGCGCCGAGGGCGCGAACGCTTGATCTCGATCTCGAACGTAAGTTTAGCTGAAGAATTCTTGCAGTAGTTCTTGAGCTGAAGTTCTTGAGCGTTGATCCCCTTAGTGCTTGGTAGCTGGAGTCTGCTCGAAGTTTAACCGCCGGAAGGTTGACTGTTGGTCGTAGTTCTCTCGGTTCTTGGATGCGAGGGCTTAGTGCTTGGTCTCGATCGATGAACTAGACGAGGAAGACGACTGCAGTCTTTGATGTGAAGAACAGAAGTTGTTGAACTAGCCGACGTTAGTCCTTGTCGCTTGTAGCTGGAGAGCGTCTGTAGTTCGATCTTCTGAAGGCTTTGCAGGTCTTGCTGAAGAACTCTGAAGCAGTTCTTGATCTTGACTCGGTAGAGGCTTGAAGACTCGATCTTGAGCTTTTGCAGACTTCGATCCTTGGCGCTTAGTAGCTGGAGACTGGTGACAGATTGATCTTCTGAAGCCTCTGGAGTGCAGAATGCCGAATGCCGTCGGGGGTAGACTGCAGTCTGTGTTGAAAATGAGGGAAAAGACCCTTATTTATAGGCTCTGGAGGCCTAGGGTTTCCTAGGGTTTGAGTCGGCTTTGGGCTTGGGCCCAAATTAATTAATTATCCCTTTATTTAAAATAAAGAAATAATTATGATTTTCTGCATCATAATTGACACGTGTCGCGACGCTATTGACCATGATATATTTCCATTTAAAATTTAATTAAATGGACCGCCGTAATTAATTTAACACCTGGCAGCTAAATAAATTAAATTATTTGCCACGTGTCATTTTCTGATTTGCCAACAATTTTTTGCCTCCTACAACCATTGCAGGCTTCAATTTCTGTAAAAAAAAATCTACAATTTTTGTTGTGATTGAATGAGCAAGGCATTGAGCATAATATGAACAACAACCTCATAAACCACCCCATCATAATGCATTCCATCCTTAGTACACCTTTCCCCACAATTCTGGCTCAAAGATTGCATATCAAGCAACACAAACGGCCCATCCGGGCGCAACAGATTCGCTTTGCTCAGCCCCTTATCATATACATATTGAGTCAAATTGGTCATCTTCTCCTTATTCTCCTCGGTATTGTGGATAGCAAGCGGCCCAAATCCTCCTAAGCCCTTTGTGGGAGGGTCCTTGGAATCCTTGGATAATGCCTTCTCATGGGCACAGTATGTTTCTAGTTACCTATTTTCTTATTAATCATTATTGCTCAACCTTTAAGATGTGCTGAACTGTTAGAATTCAGTAACAGTACTTATAACTGAGCACAATTAGTTGAAATCGCCCGAATATATATATATACTGTATACTGTATTAAAACATGGGATGGTTGGCCTTGCAGAAAATACGGCATCCATGTGATAATAGACCTGCATGCAGCACCTGGATCACAGAATGGCAATGACCACAGTGCTAATAGAGATGGCTCTCTGGAATGGGGAAAAAATGATGAAACCATCACTCAATCTGTTGCTGTTATCGACTTTCTGACTGCGAGGTACATATATACTATCACCCACCTGTTTGTTATTTGTAAATTTCGTTGTTACCTTCTCGCATCTGTTATACAACAATTTGAACATATAATTCCTACAGATACGCGAATAATCCAAAACTGTATGCCCTGGAGCTGTTGAATGAGCCCCAATCCTGGGGTGTAAGCTTAGACACCCTGAAAAACTACTACCAAAAGGGATACAATGCTGTGAAGAAGCATTCTTCAAGCGCATACATTGTGTTGTCTAATCGCTTAGGGCCAGTGGATGCAAGAGAACTCTTCCCCCTTGCAAATGGCTTACAAGCGGCTGTTGTCAATCTCCATTACTACAACCTCTACACTGACATATTCAGCAACATGACGGTCCAACAAAACATCGACTACATCAACAATAATAGGTCTTCCAATTATTTTGATATCCACGGTTTAGTGCAAGCTGCCAACCAGTTGAACATATCATAAATTACTTTTAATTTTGTTGAATGAATTACTCCCTACACTAAACCTTGGATATCAATATAGTAAACCTTGGTTATCAATATAGTAAACATTGGATATCAATAATTCAATATAGTAAACCTTGGTTATTAATATAGTAAACCTTGGGTAGATATCACAAGCGTTTTGCTTTGAATTATTACTTTCGCCTCAAACATGAAATGAAGGAGTGAATTTGAACATCTTGTGACACAGTTATCTTGTGGGTAGATTCCTCAGACATTTTCTGCTTCCTCCACCTAAGCTGGAAGAACTGCTGCATTATATCCACACATTCTGAACTAAGCAAAGATCACCCCCAAACTAAGCAAAATGACACCTGAACTAAGCATATCAATAATAGAAGAAGGAAAAAGAAGAAGACAGTGCATGGAGAAATGACACCTGCAACTCATATTCCAAAACAATGTCATATCAGTGAAATTGGCCATCAAACTAAGCAAAATGCACCAAGGAACCAAGAAAAATGAACACCATTCGGGTATACAACTCTTGCTATGTCAATGGTTGTATTATTGTATAATGATATGTAACTTTCAAATGCAACACTGGAAACACTGAAACATATCCATTTTACATTGTCTCCTCCAACAAAGACAAAAATTACAATGATTTTTTTTTTTTAAAAAAAAAACTACTATGAAATCAGCCCAGCTTCAAAATCAGAATCATCCATTTGAAAATAAGTGGAACTACCATCTGAAATCTACTTAAAATTTTTTTTTTTAAAAAAAACTACTATGAAAACCTCTTCTTCTTCTTCGAATTTCTTCTTTCCCTTTCTTTCTTTCTTTCTTTCTTTCTTTCTTTCTTTCTTCTTCTTTTTCTTCTTCTTCTTTTTCTGCTGCGGCTGCTGTGCTTTCTTCTTCTTCTTCCTCTTAACAATTGAACCCCATCCTTTAATTAGATTGAAGTTGTTTTTTTTTGGGCAACAACAACAGTTACGGACAACAAAAATAACAAAAAAAATAAAATTAAGAACTCAGCTTGTCAGCCACATGAGCATAGTAGGCCCTACAATTTATCACAAATAAGGACTTCCATGTGCTCACAAAACCAAAGTGTCAAAACCACTCCTGGGCCGTCCTTATAGGTCAATAACCCAACATTTCTAACCATAAAAGGATAGCCCATTAAGCAAATGGACCATAAAGTACTTAACAAGATCGACTTTGATGTTTCAATTTGTAAAAGACAGACTTATGTACCAACCAAATATAAATTTAACTTTTTTTTGATATTACTAATTGAAGTGTCTCCTTGTTGAATTAACTGCCATGCCACATCAACGTAATGAGCCCACTACTTTTTACAAATAGAAACCTTAAAGTTTGACATATTATTTTATGATTTATTTACTTAATGAGTCATCCTAAAGGTCAAAAGCCCAAGAGTCAAACTTGTTACCTGTGAGACCTAAATCTGAACTAAAAGGCTTGGTGGACCACTCCAAGCCTAAGTGTGTTCCATCTCCATGACCTAGCTCAACAAATAAAATTTCATATGTTTATTGGGTGTGACGACGAAAATATATGCAATTATAATTTCATTTTTACATTTGTTTTTATCATTTTTTAAAGCTTTGACTAAGGTTCGCCTTGTGCTTCATGTAAAGGAGAAGAAACATTTTCCAAAGCTCCCAACGTATCACATATAGATGCCAATAACTCAAAATTGTAATTTACTTATGCTTTTTTTGATGAGCTTTTTCACATGATCTCTTTGGGTTTTTTGCATTTTGGACCCCGAAGTATAGAGGTATTTATTTTCTGGTCCCACAGTTTTCATTGTTTATTTTTTGGACCCTAAAGTTTATGGGTTGAATAAAAATGGAACTTAAAGTTTGTAGGTTGAAAAAAAGGCTCGTGTACTATCTTTAATTTTCTTCTCATGTTTGAATTTATCTCTCGAATAGCGTCAAACTTCAGGAGTAAGGTCAAAACTGATATTGAAGCTATAATACACCTCTCTTATTCACGTCGGAACTAATTAGACCCTAAAGTATCAAGGGTCTAAATAGTTCTGACATGAATAAGAAAGGTGTATTACAACTTTAATATAAGTTTTAACCTTAGTCCTGAAGTTTGACGCTAATCGAGAGATAAATTCAAAAATAAAAAGAAAAAGAAAAATAGTACTGTAGGAGGCAAAAATTTGTCGGCAAATCAGAAAATGACACGTGGAAAATAAATTAAATTTATTTAGCTGCCACGTGTTAAATTAATTATGACGGTCCATTTATTAAATTTTAAATGGAAATATATCATAGCCAATAGCGTCGCGCCACGTGTCAATTATGATGCAGAAAAGATTAATTATTTCCTTATTTTAAATAAAAGGATAATTAATTAAGTTGAGCCCAAGCCCAAAACCAACTCAAACCCTAGGCAACCCTGGGCCTCCAGAGGTTATAAATAGGGGTCATCTCCCTCATTTTCAACACATTGCAGTCTACCCCCGACGGCATTCGGCATTCTGCACTCCAGAGGCTTCAGAAGATCAAACTGCCAGCAGTCTCCAGCTACCAAGCGTCAAGGATCGAAGTCTGCAAAAGCTCAAGATCGAGTCTTCAAGCTTCTACCACATCAAGATCAAGAACTGCTTCAGAGTTCTTCACCAAGACCTGCAAAGTCTTCAGAAGATCGAACTGCAAGGGACCTCCAGCTACCATGCGCCAAGGACCAACGTCTGCTAGTTCGACTGCTTCTGTTCTTCATATCAAAGACTGCAGTCATCTTCTTCGTTTGGTTCGTCGATCGAGATCAAGCACTCAAACCCTCGCATCCAAGAACCTGAAGAACTCGCTAAGATCTTGGCTATCAAGCAAGGATCAACGTTCAAGACCTTCAGCTCAAGAACTGCTACAAGAGTTCTTCAGCTAGACCTACATTTGAGATCGAGATCAAGCGTCCGCGCCCTCGGCTCACCGGAATTTCATGAGATTGAATCAGAGGACTACTTTATTGTATTTAATACAGAGATTGTACCCAAAATTCTTTGAAATTAATACAATTATATTTGTGCACTGATTTCTTGTCTCTATTTATTTTAGATCCGAAATTTGTGTTTACAAATTTGGCACGCTCGGTGGGACCACTCTGCCTCTCATCTCTTTCTCCAAGAAGTTCAAACTCATCTTCAACTCAAGCGACGCGATGGCACCCAAGAAAGTTGTCTCTCAACCCTCAACAAAGTGGAGCGTTCAAACTTCATCCCAAGGATCGACAACTACGAGTGCTACATCGAGCGGAGTAATGACTCGAAGGATGGCGAAGGCTGCCGTCGCTGCCGCTGCAATTTCTGCTCTGCTGGAAGAACCAACTACCAAGGCACCAACCCCGTCACGGAAGAGTCTGGCTGTTGATTCAAACATTCAGGGAGTGCGTCAAATGACTCCTCGCTCTCGGAGGCCAAGCACTGCAAATACCTTCGGCTCAGTCATGGCTACCCCACGTGGAATGGACGAACTCCAAACTCGCTACAACCCGATCTTCGAGTCTAAGGACTTTGAAGGTCAAGACTACTCCAGCGAAGATTCTTCCCCAATGACTGAAGAGGAATCTATCTTCTCGGAGGCTGAAATTGAGTCTACTCAAACTGTCATCATGCCAGTGATGACAACTGACGCTTTCAACGTGGAAGAAAAGATTGCAGAGTTGGAGGCTACACTGAGAAGACTTGCTAGTGAAAGCGAAGAAAACGACAAAAAGATCGACAAGCAAAGAAAGCAGATCGCGAAACTAATGAGGATAATAGAGAAGCGCTCTTATGAAGAGTCTGATGAAGAAACTGATCAAGAGGGATCTGACAAAGAATCTTCTAAGGGTGATGGTGATGGCGACGGTGAAATAAAGAAGATCTCCTCTTCAGGATCAATGACTGCGGAAGAGATCCAGAGTATGATTGCTAATGCAGTAAGGGCTCAACTAGGAGAGGCATCGAACAAGAGTCACTTGTACACAAAGCCCTACACAAAGAGGATCGATGCGCTTCAGATGCCACTCGGCTATCAACCTCCGAAGTTCAACCAGTTTGATGGAAAGGGTAACCCCAAGCAACATGTTGCGCATTTCATCGAGACTTGCAGCAATGCAGGGACGGAAGGAGACCGACTGGTGAAGCAGTTCGTTCGATCATTGAAGGGGATAGCATTCGACTGGTACACGGATTTGGAACCCGAGTCAATCGACAGCTGGGAAGAAATGGAGCGAGAGTTTCTAAACCGGTTCTACAGCACTCAACGTATTGTTAGCATGACGGAGCTGACGAATACCAAACAATGGGAGGGGGAGCCAGTCCTTGAATACATCCATCGTTGGAGGGCTCTTAGTCTTGAGTGCAAGGATCGCCTCTCTGAGGCTTCAGCTGTCGATATGTGCGCCCAAGGTATGCATTGGGATTTGCTCTACGTCCTCAAGATGGTCAAGCTGAAAACCTTTCAGGAGTTGGCAACTAAGGCGTATGATATGGAGATAACTATAGCAAGTCGATGGGGAAGGAATTCATCTTCATCAGAATCAAGGAACGGTGCTAGTGGGAATAAGAAGAATGGCAAGTGGCCAAAGACTTCAAAAGAGGAGTCAATGGCTATTTCAACAAGCGAACCAGTGCGAATCTCTGCTAAACCTAAACCCAAAAGGGAGAAAGTCACTTTTTCGAAAGATGTTGAAAGGAAGCGTCCTACACTGAAGGAGCTTCAAGAAAAGAAGTACCCATTTCCAGACTCAGATTTGTCAGGAATGCTCGACAACCTGTTAGAGACAAGAGTTATCGAACTTCCACAACCAAAGAGGCCGGAAGAAGTGGGAAGAACTACCGATCTAAGATACTGTCGTTATCATAGGGTAGTCAGTCACCCTCTAGAGAAGTGTATCACACTCAAGGAGCGGATCATGAGACTAGCTGAAGATGGGCAAATTATACTGGACTTGGATAACAATGTCGAGGCTAATTATGTCTCAGCATGACCAATTTCGACCGGTAGAAATGAAGTCTTGATGATCCAATTTGGATGCCAGAAACCAGTTCCCCTTGCTGTACTAGTCCATACCTCTCAAGATGCACATGAGCAAGAAGTAGAAGCTTTTGTTGACGATGGAAAATGGATCTCGGGCACTCGAAGGAAGACTAGGGGGCAAAGGGAAGTCCAAACACCACGACCCCAAATGCATCAAAGGAGAAGGAACAATCCTCAACCGCCGATGGAGAAGAAGAGATTTGAAGTCATCAAGAAACAAGAAGTCGGTTCAGTTGAGCTAATTGAGCAAGGCCTTCGTGCTCCCGCCACGCTGGAGGAATACTTTCCGAAGTGCTCTGGAGAAGTTAACAATGTTGCATCCGTGAACATGGTCTCCTGCTTTGAGATCGAAGAAGATGATAGTGAAAGAATGGAGTATCAGCCTAAGTCAAAGCTCTCCGTGTTCGATAGGTTGGGTCGGTCAGCTTCCCACAAACAAACTTCTGTCTTTGAGCGGATAGGGTGTCGAGGAGAGCATAAAGCTTCAGTCTTTAGCAGGATCAAGGATGGTCCGATATCAAAGCCTTCTGTATTTTCAAGGATCAAACAGACTAAAGAGGTGTCAAGCTCACCACCCCACCAAGAACAGAGCTCTGCATTCAGCCGCCTTGGGGTCATCAATGAAGTTCAAAGCTCCATCCCATCTTGCATGAAGCGTTGTTCAACATTGGAAGTCAAGACTGAAGGATCCTTGAGAGTGAAGAGACGCATTGTGATCTTCACTGGTCATCAAAGCAAAAACAACATCGACATGGAGCTTGAGTGAGAGGAGACGTTTTCTTCTACTGAAGTCAATATAGGAAAATGAAGATGTAGCTCCTGAGCAAGAGCCTAAACTGTTCACCAAAAAAAAAAGAAGAAGATTTCATTTTCATTTCTTTTCAATCTTATCACTGTAATACTCCTGGCCCGCAAGAATATAAACTGTGTACGGCTAAATCAATAAATAAAATTTTCATTTCTCCATCTTTAAATTTGAACTACGTTTGGCTTGATCCTTATGACTATCCTATCCCTTAAGGTACGTAGGCAATTTGGGTCTAGACCCAAATACAGTCATACCCAAGAAAAAAAAATCCATCCTAGATCACCAAATTTTGAAGACTTTCCTGGTCAACAAACCCTGGTCAACAAACTCCAAGACTTTCAAGTCAACAAATTTCAAGACTCTGAAGTTATCAAATTCACCGACTTCCAAGTCAACAAAAAATAAAGACTTCTAAGTAGCAAAAATTCAAGACTTTCAAATCAATAAATTTTAAGACTCTTAAGTCACCAGGTCCCTTAACTGCCAAGTCAACAACAAGACAAAGACTTCCAAGTCAGTCAAATCTCGCATCAACAAGTCTCTTGACTCCCAAGTCGATAAAATGAAAGACTTACAAGTTAACCAAATTCAAATCAACAAAAATACAAGGACTCACAAGTCAAGGAAAAAATCACGACTGCCAAGTCAATAAAGTTCGAGATTTCCATGTCAATGATGCATATGACTCTTAAGTCAGCAAATCCAAAGACTTTCAAGTCAACAAACTTCAAGACTCTGAAGTCATCAAAATCAAATTTAAAGACTTTTACGTCATCACAATAAAGACTCTCAAGTCAAAAGTACAAGAAATAGACCAGCTTCCAAGTCATTAGGATAGTAGCGTTTTAAGCCGCACTCTAGCTTGCCAAGATTTTCACGTCAGTAGTTTGCTTTAAGTCAGGACTATCAATGGAATACTCAGGCTGGTCGAGAACTTCCTTCAAGCATGCAGCGGGGGGCATCGTAATCGTGATGGCCGACTTCCACTCTAAGACGATGTCATCGTCCTTCAAATCAGCGGCGCACTCCTTTGGCTAAGTGGTAGACTCTTTCAAGCTGGCGACATCGAAGTCTCATTCAGATCAACATTGGGGGCATGCCAGATGGCAGTGCCCTTTCTACCGATCGATGACGCTTGTAGCCGAAGACATATTAGGTGGCTTATTGTGGATCTTTAGAAGAAAGTCCGACTGACTCATCATGCCTCAATAGAGAATTCAAGTCCTCTCTTCACAACCTGTAGACGGTGGAAAGTCCAGGAGTAGTAAGCCAGGCAGCGACATTGTCGACTCAGTTGATTCTGAAAAGAGACACCTTAAGATGTCTAATACATCAGAACATCACTGAGGAGTACTCCACTTGCGACGAGGCCATGACTCCGTCGACCCAGGTCAGTTCTGAAAAGAGACACCTCAAAGATGTATAATACATCAAAACGTCCCCGAGTAGTAAACCTGATGATAACTCCGTCGACCCAGGTCAGTTCTGAAAAGAGACACCTCAAAGATGTCTAATACATCGCAGGCCCCCGAGGTAGACACGATGGCGACCACGATCGACCGCATACGATCTGAAGAGAGTAAATGCGACTACTCGTCGATCTGAGGAGTGTTCGTGAAGTGATAACCCGATCGACCACGGTATCTTTGCCGTTTTAAGAGAGTTGTCCATGACAACTCTACGCCAGCAGCCAAGGGAGTAATCCACCTAAAACGGAGCGATGACACCGTCGACCCAGACAGTCCTGAAGAAAGTAGTCTAGGACTACCCTACGACAGCACGCTGAGGAGTGGGCGAGATACTAGCGAGGACGAAGGACAATTTCAAGCATATCGCAACAATTCCCTACACCAAAAAAAAGTGAAAAAAAAGACAAGTGTTAGAAAATTATACATATTAGAAAAAGTCAAAAGATGAAAAAAAAAAAGAAAAAAAATGCCATGTGAAATAAATAACCAAAAAACAAAAAAAAAGGAAAAGAAATATTATTATACTATGTGAATAAAATGCACAAAAAAAACAAAAATGAAAAAGAAAGCATGATGAATTGATGATGGGTGGAAAAGTCGCTTTCACGTGAAGACTCAATAAAAGGCCTTAATTTGGCTTTTGTCTTCTTCGGAAATCCCATTGTACGCCAGTAACCCATGGATATTGTATTGTACATGGAATTGATGGAGATATACTTCATTGACGGAAATCGCGCATCAATACCCTCTCGGCCTCTCCATGAAAATTGCTCAAACAGTCCCACATCTCAACACACCACCAAGCCCAAATCGGTGCACCGCTTGCAAGAAACAAGTCTGGTTGACTGGGTTAAATTGTCGGTGTGCCGGTACGACTACCGCACTGCTGGCCAGGATGCTCCCAAACCCGTCACCAAACCTGAGAAGATCGATAAAATTTGAGAACTGAGAGGCCGACAGAGGTGATTTGGGAGCGGCGGCAATAGAGATAAAAGATGGAGTAGGAGCAACTGGATCTCAGTCTCATCTTCTCTTCATATTCTTGATGAGCGGATGCGGAGCGGTGAAAGGCGACAGCTAAGATCGCAACAATCTGAGTCTGTCTCCGAGGAGATCGGTCACTCAATGTGTCCTCATGTTCGTCGGAGCCGGTCGGTGGTCTCACCGTAAGGCTGATTGTTCAACCGACACCATGAGGAATCGACGATTGGGATTTCACGGACGAGTTGAAAGGGCTAGGGGAGGTCGAGCATCGTGCTCCGACTTCCATCCCGACGAATCTACAGGAGGCTATGGATGCAACCTTTGAACTCAGGGTCTGGCGGTGTGGCGGCTCCTGTCAAGCGTGAACAAACTAACAGTATTTTATACAATACTAAGTGGAGGGTGCAAGGCTAATTAGGTTTAAATCCTAACTCTTCAAGATAATTACTGAAGGAAGCCCATTATGCATTTCGAAGGGAGAGGTCCAACAAGAATCTCAAAATTTTATTGTCTAAATAATTCATGGTATTCCATAATTATTTATCAAAGGCTTGATCAAGTCATTACATTGACGCAACCCCATCACAAGATACACATTTTTGGAGATTGTTGACTAAAATATTACATTACTAATTTATCCCAAATTCACAGAGATTAAATATCAGGTAAATTAGCCACAGTTGTGTCACAACGCGCCCTTTAACCATATTCTTGGTATTTGTCAAAAATTTCGAGACCCAATCGCTCCACACACTTAAAATTTGTGTCAGCGACCGACTCTCGAAGGGGGCATCTGTAGGAGGCAAAAATTTGTCGGCAAATCAGAAAATACACGTGGAAAATAAATTAAATTTATTTAGCTGCCACGTGTTAAATTAATTATGACGGTCCATTTATTAAATTTTAAATGGAAATATATCATAGCCAATAGCGTCGTGCCACGTGTCAATTATGATGCAGAAAAGATTAATTATTTCCTTATTTTAAATAAAAGGATAATTAATTAAGTTGGGCCCAAGCCCAAAGCCGACTCAAACCCTAGGCAACCCTAGGCCTCCAGAGGTTATAAATAGGGGTCATCTCCCTCATTTTCAACACATTGCAGTCTACCCCCGACGGCATTCGGCATTCTGCACTCCAGAGGCTTCAGAAGATCAAACTGCCAACAGTCTCCAGCTACCAAGCGTCAAGGATCGAAGTCTGCAAAAGCTCAAGATCGAGTCTTCAAGCTTCTACCACATCAAGATCAAGAACTGCTTCAGAGTTCTTCACCAAGACCAGCAAAGTCTTCAGAAGATCGTCCAGCTACCAAACGCCAAGGACCAACGTCTGCTAGTTCGACGGCTTCTGTTCTTCATATCAAAGACTGCAGTCATCTTCTTCGTTTGGTTCGTCGATCGAGATCAAGCACTCAAACCCTCGCATCCAAGAACCTGAAGAACTACTGCTTAAGATCTTCAGCTATCAAGCAAGGATCAACGTTCAAGACCTTCAGCTCAAGAACTGCTACAAGAGTTCTTCAGCTAGACCTGCAGTTGACATCGAGATCAAGCGTCCGCGCCCTCGGCTCACCGGAATTTCATGAGATTGAATCAGAGGACTACTTTATTGTATTTAATACAGAGATTGTACCCAAAATTCTTTGAAATTAATACAATTATATTTGTGCACTGATTTCTTGTCTCTATTTATTTTAGATCCGAAATTTGTGTTTACAAGTACATAGACTCTTTTTTTTCAATCTACAAACTTTAAGGTCCATTTTTACTCAACCCATAAACTTTAGGGTCCAAAAAATAAACAATGAAAACTATGAGACCAGAAAATAAATACCCCTATACTTTGGGGTCCAAAATACAAAACAAAAACTATGATCTCTTTATACAATATATATAAGGGATTTTGCAATTGACAAAGGCATCATGCATGCTATTATAATGCCGTAAATTTAAACTTAATTCGAAGCATAAATTTACTGAATGGCATTATTCTGGCTATAACTAAACTATTAGGCAAAACATATATAGTTCAATTCTTAACCGTGTGAAAGAGGTTTTATGTGACCTATTTTCATTTCATGTAAATACATGTTCATGGCGAAGAGGAGCTGGCTCAGCTGATTGTACGTACCTACAAAGTTTCAATCACAGAACATGGATGAATGGATGATGATCGCTCAATAAATACTCCTAGATTAACAATAAGTACTAATAAATCAGATAACAAGAAAAATTGACATGAATTAATTAACAAAAATATTCTTGAATTCAATAAATCAGATAATGGATCAGACGTGATCGATCGAGATATGAGATGTACTTATCTTTCAAGATGACCAAATTTGCTCCATTAGTTTAGTTTAGTATTACTCTATCATATGTTTTTTACCTTTGTCAACCTTAATTAGGTTGAGATTGACTTAGTAGCCCCTATTAGGGAGCAGGCTGTTAAACAACCACTCACATTTAACACAAAAGAAATAAAAGAAAAAGAAAAACCCTTCAATCTCCAAACTTACTCCAAGAACTCTCTCAAATTGCAACCCAAAACACTTCAAATACAAGTCAAAAATAGCAAGAATTCCCAAACAAGCTCAATGACATATACATCAACCACCAGAGCACCAAAATTTCAACCTTTCTCAACCAAAAACATGCCAAATTCACCAAAATTACCATAATAGAGAAAAACATTTTGGGCAAATACAACTCAACAAACCAACACAATATTCAACAAATACTTGGACCCACATGATAAAAATTATATCCCAACCCTCATAACACATGGAGGGACCAATATCAATCATCAAGTATGAGTTTTACGCCCATAAACATCAAGAACAGTGCCCAAATCAACAAGAAAAAAATCTGGAAATTTCAAGCACTCAAATTGAGTTATAACCCTAAGATATAATACCAAATGATCCGTGAAACCCGGGGATCCTTCGAATAGATAAATATGGGAGGTCAATGATCTACTATAACTACTTAGGCTTTGAGAAAATCTCAATTTAGAACTCATAAAATTACCATTAATTTTTAGGGGTTTAAAAGATTAATGATGAAAATCAAGACAACAACAATAATAATAAAAAGATATGACTAATTAAGAGTAAAACTTACCAATTAGCCTAGGAATCTCAAGAAGGTTACCAGGATTCACCACTAGCACCCGGCCACACTTGAAACTCCAAGAATTTCCACTCAAGAAATCGGAAGAAAACACACCAAGTCACGTTTATAAAACAAAATTTGACTAATTAATCCATCAAGGATTAATCTTAATTACAAGGGTTTCAAATTCCCAAAAACTCACAAATTGTTTTTATTCAAGTGGCTAAACCTAAAACTCCATGTTTAAAAACTAGATCTAAAATGAGGGGAGTACAAATATATATAGGAAGAGGAGGAGAAGTTGTGAATCCTACATAAAAAAGGCTGAGGTGCAGCCAGAGGCACAACCAGTACCACAACCAGGCGGTTGGGATGCAGAAACCAGAGCAGGCGCTGCCAGCACCTGGCTAGACGCAACTAACATCTAACGGCGTCTGCTGACTGCCAACATGCATAACATCTTTGTTTAACTCTGATTTGGTAATATTAGATATCGACGGAAAGCTATCAGTGTGTACTATAAGCTCACCGAATTTGATGGTCATAGGAGTTATATTGAAGAAGTTATGATCAAAAGAGTGAAGACATATATTTTTCTTGTGCCCAATTTTGCCCACTTTCTTCATTTTCTTCGTTTTTCTTCATTCTACACTTCGCTCCTTGTATACTTAAGACAAACGGGCTTGAGTGGTTGAAAATTAGCCGGCTCCCATGTATTATTCACCATTCCGGGACCAAGGACACCCCATGGAACTTGAAAATTTCAAGTTTAGCCCAATCGATACTTAGCGTTAGGAATGACTCACTTTTTCACAAATCACTCATTATTTTGAGACCTATTCAGCACACCTAAGTAGGGGCCCCTCCACCAGGAAGAGCAAGAAGCCTACTACATTAATGACTAATTGGAAACAATATCCATAATCATAAATCAATTCAACGGAAGCCACCTAACTATTACTCCGCAAAGTTTTCATTTAACTGGGGGCTCCTCTAGCCTTCATGTCTCCTCTGAGGAAATCTTCTCGACATCAACAAACATGATAACTTTCCATTAATAGAGAAGGACATTTATACTATCTCTTATAAGGTCTCAAACTCTAGTATCCCCATTGTTGACTCACTTCTAGAGTTCTAGTATATAATTGATATTAATTTAATTTGATGCAAGACAAAAAGTATTATCTAAAATACACATCAAGTTAATAATTAAGTTGATTTGTGTTTATGGAGGTAATATATTGATTTATTTGATTATGATCATATTTATTTATATTATCAAAATTCATAATTAATATCAAGATAATTTATGTACAAGGTTGCTTGATATGGTAGGATGAGAATAATATATTATCTTGCTTAGCACACCTACGTGATTGGCTATCAATTTGCTCTATCATATACTAGCAAGCACTATGTTCTCTAATATATATGATATGACTGTTTCAATGTCATAATTTTCTTCACTAACAATATACAGATATTGTAGTATCGTGATTTACTGCCTCCTAAAGGGAATAGCACATACAAAATATATCCATTCCATTATACCAATATCATGATTTGATTTTCCATTGATTATATATATTTGCACAGTAAATATCAAAGTGTATTTTATATGATCAAGAGTTGTCTCATATATGTTGTGATTATGTCCATTATCTTTCCTCATACTGTGATTGTGTGCGTAATCTTTGCTCGGCCAATCATTAGTATAAATAAGTGAAGTTTCTACATGATCAAGACATGGAAAACATTGAGACTCACACAAAGAAAAGAACTTTCATTTGCTTTAATATTATTGAGTTAAGAGATTAAAAAAGTTGTATTGAGTTACTTTCATTGAGGTTATTGTATTAGTGTGAGGAGACGGAGTTGAGAGGCTAATAGAGAGGTCAATTTAAGTGGTAAGATTTTGAGAGTATAAGAGACTCTTAGATGTGAAAAATCAATCATAGTGAATGTTCAAGGTTAAATCCTAGAGCTGGACAGTGACTTACTCTCAAATGTGGATTCAGAGGAATATTATTAACAACTATCGTGTTTTGTCTCTTTTTATTTTCGCTATTTATTTTAACATTTTATGTACATCTTTAAATTTAATTTTGTGATCACCCTATTCACCAGTACCCCGCCCTCTAGTGTTATTTTATTTTCTCCAGTAATGCCTAAAAAAAAGAGAAGGTTTATTACTAGGGACATACTTGACCCTTGCGTGCAGTCAACTGTCAATTTAACATCTCACCATAGGATAGTCTTGCAATCACTCTCGTTGAACAAGATGATTACCTTCTTGGTCTTCATTCAGAGTCTACACCGAACTGAGGGCTCGCCGCTCCTCAACATGGTCATAGAAGTGAACAACTCAATCTGACACCATTATAATTTTTTTTTAAAAAAAAGAAATTGTTTCGTAAAAGGAAAACATTGCAATATAGATAATTTGACACCACTAAGCATCAGGAAGATTTTTGTAGTCTGTTGGTATTGCAAGCACATGGCACTTGGCCTTTATTATAGAGGTTGTAGGTTCAAGCTCTTGTTGACTCTCATTCTGTTTTCTTTTGTTTTTTTTTTTAAAAAAAAAACAACAAGACGAATTGGTGGCCAATTTATGAACACTGTCTGTCAATTGGATTTGTGTAAGTAACACTATTGTTTGTAAATTGCTTGTTGTGTGAATGACTAAATATTGTTAAATTATCATTTTTAAATGTATAAACTGCACTATATACTATTTATGTAAAATTGAGGTGGTTTTAAGTGATTGAATAAAATTTGTTAGTTCATCATATTCATGAAATGTGTTATAATATATGAAATTGTGGATGTTTATAATGTAATTTTTAATGTCAATTTAAGGTGTGCAAATAAAATATTTTAGCGTGGCTATCACGAATCGTTTTCAAAAGCTGAATGACCATGGATTGGGAGTTAGGTATGCATTAGTTATTTAATGTCGTTTTCATTGTTGATTTATATTGTTTATTTTACTGTTTAATTTTTAAAAAATTTTGCCATTTAGTTTTACTTTTTAAAATTGATCAAAAATTTTTTTAAAAAACAAATCACTCCCGACACCGCTCACTTTGAATCCTGGATCCGCCACTGGTTCAAGGTATATATGTGTCTAACTAGGGGCTCGTAACGCCTCAACATTGTATGAGAAGTGGCTAGTCCTATGTCGTCCGCATCCAGCAGGTCTGCTGACCGGCAATAGTTCAAGAAAGGGAGAAGATAAAGACTGAGCAACTTTAAAAAGCAACTCATTCAAGCAAATGCCTTTGTCACCAGGCCTCATTATAAGCCCCACTTATCTTGCTTGTCCTGAAATTACCGAAAAAGTTGCCTTGACACTTAGGTAATCATCATTCTTTTCTTGGGACAGAAGAGTGTCTGTATGCATATAAACAGTGTTCTTGTTGCGCACGATCCAATCACTCGAGTAAACTATATGAGGGGCAGACGATTATATTACACTATAAGTAGTTTTTTTTTCTTGTCAATAACCCAGTAAGTGTAGACAACTAACTATGATACTTGTGTTTAGCTGTGATTGAGGGCCTGGGGGGGGGGGGGGGGATGGAATAGGCAAATGAAAGAAGTTATAGAGAGAGTGGTTTGGAGCATCATTGTAGTGTATACGGGGCAGTTGAGGGAGAGAAGAAATAATTGTATCTCCAACTTCCATACTAATATATATTCTTTATATAAAATGTAAATTTATTGTAAAATTATAATCATATCCCTACATTTTAAAGTGGAAGAAAGGTAAATTTGGTAATGTGAAACTTACATATTATAAGTGTCTTCTCTCTTTATACATAATGTAGATATAAATATAGATATAGATATGATAATCATGAGTTGTTGGGCTTGATATGTAAGAGTCAAAGATTTTTGACTATAAAGGATAGCCCATTAAGCAAGTGGACCATAAAGTACTCAACAAGATTGACTTTGATGTTTCAATTTGTAAAAGAAAGACTTATTTGTCGACCAAATATAAATTTAACCTTTTTTTATATTATTAATTGAAGTGTTTGCTTGTTGAATTAACTGCCATGCCACATCAACGTAATGAGCCCACTACTTTTTACAAATTGAAACCTTAAAGTTTGACATAGTATTTTATGATTCATTTACTTAATGAGTCATCCCTGAAGGTCAAAAGCCCAAGAGTCAAACTTGGTACCCTTGAGACCTAAATCTGAACTGAAAGGCTTAGTGATTACTCCAAGCCTAAGTGTGTTCAATCTCCATGACCTAGCTCAACAAATAAAATTTCATATGTTTGAAATTGAGTATGACGACGAAAATATGCAATTATAGTTTCAGTTTACATTTGTTTTTATCATGTTTTTAAAGCTTTGACTACATGTTCGCCTGGCATTTCATGTAAAGGAGAAGAAACATTTTCCAAAGCTCCCAATGTATCACATATAGGTGCCAATAATTCAAATTGTTTACTGGTTGAAACTCATAATTGGCTTAAAATCTAATTTGCTTATGCTTTTCTGATGAGCTTTTTTCATATGATCTCTTTAGACAATATATATAAGGGATTTTGCAATTGACAAAGGCATCATGCATGCTATTATAATGCCGTAAATTTGAACTTAATTCGAAGCATAAATTTTTCTAGATGACATTATTCTACCTATAACAAAACTATTAGGCAAAACATATATAGTTCAATTCTTAACCGTGTGAAAGGGGTTTTTATGTGACCTATTTTAATTTCATGTAAATATATGTTAATGGTGAGGAGGAGCTGGCTCAGCTAATTGTACGTACCTACAAAATTTCAATCACAGAACCTGGATGATGATCAATCAATAAATACTCCAAGATTAACAACAATTACTAATAATTTCGTTACGCTGAGAGTCTATACCCAGAAAAATTGACATGAATTAATTAATAAAAATATTCTTTAATTCAATAAATCAGATAATGGATCAGACGTGGTCTATCGAGATCTCAGACGTACTTATCTTTCAAGATGACCAAATTTGCTCCATTAGTTTAGTTTAGTTTAGTATTACCCCATCATATGCTTCATATGAAACAGAGTCAAACCCTTAATTCTCTTCAAAATTCCTGCATAGTTGAATTATGTGTTACGTACTTTTGCCCTACATGCACTACACGTACGTAGGATTGATGATCAGAAGCCAGGATGAAAGCTAGAAGGAGGCCAGAGGCCACCATTACAGCCATCACTTGCTAGGTATGTCATGCATGAAACGGGCACCAGACACAGCCCTCGGCTCTTTAAGTCCAGTTTCTGCTCTTCATCACTCTCACCATATCCTTCTGAAACCTGCAAAATAAACCATTTTATTTCCAATGCAATGCTCCATTCA
The DNA here is from genome assembly GCA_029582165.1 of Portulaca oleracea. Classification (NCBI taxonomy): domain Eukaryota; kingdom Viridiplantae; phylum Streptophyta; class Magnoliopsida; order Caryophyllales; family Portulacaceae; genus Portulaca; species Portulaca oleracea. The sequence continues at coordinate 161,904 of CM055891.1, forward strand.
CATGGTTGATTCCCCATTCTTTTATACGGTTGGTTGCGGTGTGGTGATGGTGCGGTGGAATTTGAAAAAGTGTGGTGAGTTGTGGTGAAAGTTGTGGTAGGTGGATTAGGTTAAAAGAGAGAATGTGAAAAGGAGAGGAGAAAAGTAAGGAAATAAAAAAAATGAAAAAATATATTGAAAATGATTGTGGTGTGGTGTAGTGAAATGTGGTGGAAAATTAAAGAATGCGGTGCGGTGTGGTACTACACCACAACCTACCACATAAAAGAACGGGGCCTTAGGTTGGAGGTTTGATTTCACGATCGATCGTACGTACCCTTTCAGTGGTCTTGGTGCTTAGTTGTTTGTTGCGCGACGATAGCTTCATGTATGGAACGCTTAGGGTCTGTAGAATGTGAGAGGGTCAAGTTAAACAACAACCACTCAAGCTTAGTTTTGATAAACTATATATGTCCTTAAAAAAGTGTCAATTTAACTAATTTGACCGTTGATTACTCACAAATTACAATGAGTTACAATATAAAGTTACCATTGTTGTAAAAATATTGTATGATGTTAGTTTTATATTGTAACTCATTATAATTTATGAATAATCAATGGTCAAAATTTAGCCAAATTGACACTTATTTAAAGACAGGAAATAGTAGTTACTAATTATCATGAATATGTCTCCAATAAATGATGATGGAATGTATTTACATGAATGATAACATAGGCAGAACTCTTATGATCATAAGGGTTGGTCAAATTCCTAGGAATTCTATTATTTTCTTTTTTTTATCCGTGTGAAAGAAAAAAAGAATATGGAATATATATATATATATATGTATATATATATATATGTATGTATGTATATATATATATATATATGTGTGTGTGTGTGTGTGTGTGTGTGTGTGTGTGTGTGTGTGTGTGTGTGTGTGTGTGTGTGTGAATGAATGGATAAATTAAAGATCGAGTTCATACCTCTACTTGGTTTTGAAGGAATTTGATGTATCCAAATGCTTCCATTAGAACTGAAGCTGTGTCAGTCTGTTAATCACAAAATCCTAGACTTTAGTATAACATTATATTTTTCAACTTAGATGCATGATTGATTGCTTTAATTGAGTCTCTAAGAATATGTCTTAGAGACTTAGATCCTTAGCGTGTCATTTTTGTTTTGGTTTTTTTTTTTTAGAAAAAGGGTTTGAATACAAAAAAAAATGCTTGGAGATATACCCTATCTTTTGCGGAAAATATTTGTTGGGACCTTATTAATCAAAATTATGAATGGATGAACAATGTTCTTTTATATCTATTAAGTGGGGACAAATTTGTCGAAATTTATAGGAGTATGGCAAAAATTATTAAACTGCTAACCTTCCTTCTAGTTTAACCGCTAGATTTGGGAGTTATTTTTGTTATTTATGGTTAACCTCTTTAACTTAACTCCAAAATTTTCCCATTTCAGTCATCTTTCATTTAGGGGTTGACAAAGTTAGCAAATTTTGACAGATACAAGCATCCAATGTAGGAAGGTAAGTTTGTTATCTACCATTTAATGATAGGTGGAATGGAGATTATAAATTTACAATTTTAATGTGAATTCGTTCAGTTCTAATTGGATTGTGACCTCAAATTAGATACTAAAAATATTGTTTGCTCAGTTATAATTTCCAATATATAGTCCCCTAAAAATAGATTTTATAAAACATAGGGTACCTTTGAATAAGATTTTTCTTATGTTTTGTTCATATATTGTGCTATTTTTTATTTTAATTACTAAACAGAAAATTGAAGAAAAATGCCAAGGATGAAATCCATATATAAAAGTTCCTAGTGCTATATTCTAAGTTAATATAATAATAAGGGGTATTTACTATTTAGCATAGATATATGGGCCATTAGGCCCATTACTCTATATTACTGTACAAAGAAATATTCAAAAGTTTCCTTGGATAATGGTTGAAATAATCAACTATGTGGAAAGGAAAAATCTCCCAAGCTAATTCCAAATTAAAATGTCTCGTGATCCTTTCTTACAATTGTGTCAAAACCACGGCTTAATACTTGTTCTTAGAGTTTGTGTTTCTAATAATGTCATTGTTTATTTGTGACTGTCAAATAGTTTATTATTGTCAATAATGTGATTACACATTTACAAATATTCTGAAGTATAAAATAAAATATATGAAATATACATATGTCTAGTAATCTAATCGTGCCGAATCACTTGAATTAAACCAACGTAAGTCACTGCCAATAATCACACGTCTACAAGGGTTGCATGTTCAAAAGGTGTAGAAATTAAACAATATATATATATATATATATATATATATATATATATATATATATATATTACCTGTGTCTCATATTATTCATCCATTTAAGAAAAATTGAGAAAATCAATAAAAGAAATTAGTTGAGTATTGAAGGTTGTGACATATTAGTATTAATTAAATTGTTTGTGTAGATTTCTTTCTCCGATTTTTCTATTTTTGTATTTAAAATAAAAAAATTAATTGAAAAAAGTTACATTAAAATTGTAAAATGACAAGTCTTATATATGGAATAAAAAATAATAATTAAAGTGACAACTATTATAAAACAGATGTATTATATATTATTAGCTAACTAGGTGAGCTAGTGAAGCAATAAAGTCCAACAATTATTGCATAAAGTTCAAAAAATAGGCATTGATTTAAAGTGACTTTGATTGATTATAACAATTTCAATCATACTGGAACTAAAGTAGTATACGTACCTTCCCAAAGGGCGCCACTAGTTGTTGAAGTGCTGCGATTCTATCCCCTAGTTTCTCTTTCCTTACCTGATCAAATGTATCATACAATATTAAACATATGTAATACAGGATAAAGCCATTTAAGCCAATCATAATGTAATTAATTTTACTGCTGTAAACATTTTAATATGGGGATGATACGTGTCTCAAGTCTTTGTTTTTCATCACATTATTATTTATTATGGCCCTGTACACTAATATTTTTATAATTAAGATTATGCATCATTGACTATGATAATGAATAAAATGGACACTTTAATTGAATCAATCTCTTTGGCTGTTTATTTTGCTGGTTGCGGTTTTGTGGCTATTAAATTATTGAAAAAAAATTAAATCAATCTCTTCGGTTAGACATATTTTGATTGTTTTTTTTTGTAAATTTAAAAATTATTGATAAAAAAATATAATTTACACAATTTTATATATGTGTGGTATTCTAGTAGGGCTGTCAAAAAACTGTCCGACCCGAAAACCCGGTTCAGTCCGATCCGGAAAAAACCGGGTCCGAACATCAAAATTGCGTCCAAATTTTAAATCCGAACAAACGAACATGTCCGATTTTCAATCCGAACCGGGTCCGGGTTTGCCAAACCGGGTCCGGGTTTGTCCGAATTTCAGAAGGAAATGAGTATGCAGTGTTTGCTAGGCCTGGGGGGAAGTGAAAATTTGGGTCCAACCCGGATGTCCAATGTCTGGACCCGGATGTCCGATGTAATTATAAAGCACCATCGTGTCAACTATCAACTGTCAAGCATGGGTAAACCGGACATCGGACATCCAGGTTCGGACATCGGACATCCGGGTCCGGGTCCGGGTTGGGAAAAAGTGCCGATTGTTAATTTGAACAGGGTCAGGGTTTGACGTTTTTTGTCCGATGTCCGATTATCCGAACCCGTATTCGACCCGGACCCAGATTTTTGACAGCGCTATATTCTAGTTATCAGAATTAGGATTATGCTGATCTCATGAGTATCATGTTCTTGTATTCTCGGAATGAATTTTATGGATATACACATAAAACTAAGAAGTATGCATGGTAGTTTACATTTTGGACCCCGAAATATAGGGTAATTTATTTTCAGGACCCTTGGTTTCATTATTAATTTTTTGGACCCCAAAGTTTATGAGATAAATAAAAAAAAAAGACCTTAAAATTTGTGGGCTGAAAAAAAGGCATGTGGATTGTTTTTTTTTCCCTTGTTCGAATTGTTCTCCGATTGGCGCCAAACTTCAAGACTCGGGTTAAGACTGATATTGCAGCTATAATACACGTTTCTTACTCGTGTCGTAACTACTTAGACCCCTGGTATTTAAGGTCTACGTAACTCCGACATGAATAAGAAAGGTGTATTATAGCTTCAATATCAGCTTTAACATTAGTCTTGAAATTTGACGTGAGTCAAGAAAAAATTTGAACATGGGAAGAAAAAAAGATTGAGACATGGACATTTTTTCAGTCCACAAACTTTAAGGTCTTTTTTTATTCAGCCGACAAACTTTAGGGTAAAAAAAATTAACAATGAAAACCAATGGTCCAAAAAAAAAAATTAAGCACCCTATACTTCGAGGTCCAAAATGCAAAATACCCATGCTCATAAAATAAAAATTGTAAACTCATAAGGTTATAAATGTATGGTCATATATAAATTATGAACTTAAATTATAAATATACATATGATGGAATAGCGAAAATTGTATGCTTATAAAGTTATATATAGCGCTCATACAAACACACATATGTTTTTAAAACTCATTTCGTGAGAGTACACAAACATGATACTCCGCGGAGTATAATCCAATTTTCATATAGTTAAAATTTAATCGTATCATTTTTTAATTCAATATATAATAATATAAATATTATACTAAGGTAAAATACTTAATATGTAACTTATCCTTGGACTCCTATCATTTTCATTTTTAATATTTAATATATATATATATATATATATATATATATATATACAATCCCTAATCTTTTTACTATATATATATACAGGCCCTCTGCTCATAGTTCGACTAAGCCGGACAATTATCTTAACATAAATAATATTAACGTCAACAGGTACATACATTCAGTAATTCCATTGACCTACTTGATATTTTAATACAAATTCTTGACTCCGTTGAAATCAACTTTTTTTATTCATGATGTACAAGGAGAAGACTGCTTACATTATATTTGAATTATCCTACTCTCGTAGCAAGTAGCAACTACATTAGGGTATGTTGTTGTTGGGGATCTTTCATTCGCAATGTTTCATGTTTCGGTTTAAATTTATAGGTACTTAAGGTGGAAAGATGAGGTTGAAAATATATTATTGTGATTTGTGAATTGATGTCACAGTATCATTGTTGCTTGCAAATTGGTTGATTTCGATAGACCTAAATAAAACTCATTTATAAATTAAATATATCGATTCATAATTTTCTATTGGTGCGTTTGGTAGTTTTTCGAGAAATACTTTCCTTTTGAAATGGTTAAATTTTCATGGCCACTTATCGGAAAACCTATCATCTTCTTTTCTTTTTCTCTCTAGAAAACTCTAGCCTCCATTTCTTTGAAGGGGCTGCCATCGATTGTTTTATCGACGGTAAGCCCCAATTTGATTTATTTCTACCTCAATTATTAGTTTGGTTTTACGTTTTTGCAAAAAAGTTAGTCTCTTCTTTTATAAGAGTTTTTTTGTACCCTTATTTAGGGTTTTTAGTCTCTTTTTAGAGTTTTTATTCAGTTGGCGTGGTCTAATACGTTGGATGAAGATCGACTCTCAAATCGCTATAGCACGGGTTGCGAGGTTCTCTATCAAAAGTCATCGAAGAAAGATGCAGAGTCATCGAAGAAATCGGAGTCGAACGTCAATAAGATTAATATTAGTTATTTGGAAGTTGAATTTTATATCTATGTTTTCAATCTATAATTTTTCAATCACGAGTTTCATTGTAAGTGTCGTATGACTTATTATTAATGAAATCGTTATGTTTGGTTTCAAAAAAAAAAAAAAGACTTTCCCCGGAAATATTTTCCTTACTCTCTCCTTGGAACTTTTTTCTTGAAGATGTGAGAGAAATAATGGGTCCTATATCAAATCTTTCTTATATATTATGAAAAATCAAACATGAAAAATTTTTTCAACCAAACGTCCTATAAAAGAGCTTTTGGTAAGAATTTCGTGGAAACTTATTTTGGAAAATTTTCCATCAAAAATAGGAACAATTTCCCCTACCTTCCCTACATGAAATTTTCGTTCTGAGCGAAGTGAAAAATTGTGGCCCTTTTAATTTTTTTTTTCCCAAAGTCCAAATATAATCAAAGATGGAGAAATAGATCATCTTAAAAAAGTTGACCATTTTCTCCCAAGTTTTTGATCAACCAAATAAGCAAATAAAAAATCTTATTAATGGAAATAGTTTTACTTGCCTTAAACGGTGGGCAAGAGGATCTCGACTCAAATCGTGGTTTTTTGGACGCCATTTGGTTATCTTGATGATCAGCAGATTTTGGCTCCATAATGCAGCTATTTCTCTTTGATTCCAAGACTCCATTATTGTTCAAGGAGGAAAGCTTTAACAAAAAGAAGTAATATCAGCAAACTACCAATAAAAGAAAGAAAATTATAAGATATAGAAACAATAATAGAAGGAAAAAAGAAAAAGAAGAAAGGAGCAAGCTATGGTTCTGAAAAAGATGAGTGCATCGTATTTCAATTCAATGTATAAAGCTGAAGGCATATCACTCATACGAGAAAAGGGAGGACCATTCTTTTTCTCATTTTATAAACAACTTTTAATTTTCAAAAGACCTATTGCTTTTCCATTTTACTCATACTCTAACTTCCTACTATTATAAAATTTCATGCTTAATTGTTTCTTTCCTTGTACACATTATTTTACTTGTAATAAGGAAACAATATTTTTGTTTGTTTTCTTTATTACCCCGCCAGGTCAAAAATACTAGCGCATGTAGAGAAAGATGTGATATTCCATATTTCTATCTTGCGCAAGTTCAATGCTATATAAAGTATATACAATAACGTGTTACCATGAGCTAGTAGTTCAATTTCGGTACTATGGTTTGCATGTCTTCTTATATGGAGATGAGAAAGACCATAAGCCAGGCTTTCCAATTGGGATATTTTAAGATATATAGAGTCAAATTTGAATAATACTACCTCCGTCTCTGAATAAGGGTTTTTTGCTTTTTGGACCCTGTATTTTGGGGTATTTACAATCTAGACCCCCATGTTTCAAAGTTTACAATTTGGACCATATACAATATGGACCCAAAAAATTTAGCCCAAAGTTAAGTTTGACTCCGGTGAAGACCAAAATCTTGCATAAACTGACCGATTTACCCTTATTTCATTTATTCATTTATTATGAATTACCTTTTGAAATTGACTAGACTGAAGACTTCGATCAATTTCACAGCCCATACGCATATCCCACCCTTAGTGACTATTCAACTTTAACTCCCAGAAAACCGAATAAATGAAGGGTAAATTTGGAAGTACAGAAATAATTAAGGGGCAACTTTGGAAGGAAAAATCAGTCAAACTACAATAAGGGCCTCTTTTGGCCGGACCCCTCTAATTATGTCCAAATTGTTGCCGGAAACAAAGTATAGGGTCCAAATTGTAAACTTTGAAACATGAGGGTTCAGATTGTAAATACCCCCAAAATACAGGGTCCAAAAAGCAAAAGACCCCTCTAAATAATTGTCCATTGACTAAAATTTGACCGTTGATTACTCACAAATTATAATAAGTTACAATGTGAAATTATCATCATTAGAAAGATATAGTACAAAAAATTACAATAATATTAATTTTATATTGTAACTCATTGTAATTTGTGAATAATCAACGGTCAAAATTTAGTCAAATGGACAATTATTTAGCGATGGAGTTAGTATGTATTTATCTAAGGAATTAACATAGACTCACTCAGACATTTCCTTGAAAATGAACGAAAATTCAGTATATCTCAAACTCCATTAAATGCATCTATGTCCTCGCCCTTGATTTGCGAAAAACCAACGTTATCCAAAATTTGTTTCTAGGATAGTTTAGCAGAAACATTATATTTTTACTTTAACCTGCTATAATATAAAATTCATAAGCTAAATAAAATCATATCAATCACTTAAATCCTACCAATGACACCCGACAAGGCATGCCGCGCACAACAGTTGAATGTACCAATTACTACTTTATTACTTATTAGTTATTTTAATTAATTATATGTATGGGTAGGAGTAGAGTTTATGTAGGAACGTGAGAAAAACAAATCACAATTCTTGATTTTACATCTGACAATGTGTGGTTATGGATATGAGGAAGTGCGGTGACGGATTTCAAAGAATGTGGTCATGGATTTAAGAGATTATGGTTATGAGACCATGACACAGTCTCTGAAATCCATGCTACACACCGTCATATGTAAAATCAAGGGTTATGATTTGTTCTTCCCACCTTTTTACCTAAGCTCTTTTATATATATATATATATATATATATATATATATATATATATATATATATATATAGGAGTAATGAATTATAATAATCCCAACTTTACAAACTGGATAGCAGTAATCCCTACTTTCGGTTTGTATTCTAGCGGTCTAGAAAAAGAAACTGGATTGTAGTGGTACTAAATCCACCTACACTTTTTTTTTCATTTATACCCTATATTGTTTTTGTTTTTTCGCTCATATCCTCAGAAAGGTGATGAAGTGTTGTTACTAAAACATTTTTCACATTATTTTTTTGAGGTTTCAAGCAATTATTATGATTTTTTAAATAAATAAAATTGAAAAAATCGTAAATAAATTATAAAACAATTGAAAAATAGGTGGAAATGTCATAAATTCATTAAAAATCGTGGTAAAGTGCCATATTAATTTTTGAATCAAATGCAACACAAAATCTATGATATTTAGAGTATACTCTCGATGATATCCCACTTTAATCCAATTTTATTTTATTTTGGACCACCAGAATACAAACCAAAAATAGAGATTATTGCTGCCCAATTTGTAAAAATTGGGATTATTATAATCCAATTTTCTTATATATATATATATATGAACAAATTAAAAGCAAATATTAAGTAATTGATTAATGAATAGAAACAGAGAAGAAGAAATTATACCCACATTATTAGCGCTATTCCACAGCTTCAAATCACTTGATTGCTGCAAATAATGACGATGATTACGTTCGAATTTGAACAGCTCAAGGTGACTATTACTCGGATCAACACCTTGGCTAATTATACTCCCTCCATTCAGCAATCTTGCCGCGGCAAAAGCCTCCAAGCCACCTTGCGAATCGTGGCTCATTTCCATTGTGCCCGAGCTTGAAACAAGCTCGGACATGTTCCTACCGTTGTTGCTGTTATTATTATTGTTACCTAAACTGGAAATATTTACACTTGGAAAAATCTGGCTGAAATTAGTACTAGTAACCCCTTCATGTCCTCCTTGATGATGATGAAGTGCTGATAGTTGAAGGAGATCCTGGTTCGCGAGCATGGGGTGTGGGGAGATAGTATTTAGGAGGAGCAACTCGCATGCTGAAGTTGTCGTCGGGGGGCTTAACATGTCAGCTGCGAAATTTGAGGAAGATGATGAATTATTATTGTTGTTTTGGGGAGGATGATGATGATCTGAGGAAGAAGAAGTTGATGAACATTCTTGCTTGATTATTTTTTTGGAAACTAGGGATTGTTGTTGATCATCATTGATGCTACTAGGGTTACCCCAAGCAAACCCCATGTTTTGGATCATTGAATTGGTCAGGGAATTTGTGGTTCCTGCTTCTTCTTCTTCTTCTTCACAGTTTGCATGGATATTGTTGTTAATATTCCTGCCCAAATAAACAAAAAATAATGTGAAAAATTAACCAACCCAATATTCTATATCAGTGGAGGTTCATTTTTGAGCTGAACAACTTAATGCTGCAATAGCATAATTTTCCAGTCTAATCTTCATAACCAAAATGCTTGCATGTTAACAAGAGTGCTGTCGACAATACACGCCATCTCACAAAAAATTGAAAAAAAGGATTGAAAATTCTAGATGTGAAATTATATGTATTTCATCTTTTGAGAGTGTGAATAATTTGATCCAATGGTACAAGATAAGGCAGAGAAAAGGGGAGCCATGTACAAAATTCTAAAAAATAAAAAAGAAAAACAAAAGCCGTAATTTAAGTAAGGGAAAATTAATGCATAAGTAATTAAATTGAGAGATTGGGATACATATAAAAATCTGAAAAAAAAGTATATAAAATTGTCTCTTTTCTTCTGGAAAAATATATAAAATTTGTTGTGAAGTATATAAATACAATTAAACAAGAAAAGGGAACTTACAGAAGGAAGTTTGAAGGTCTCCAAGCATGGTGATTGGTTCCAACACTACCAAAACATGGAGAACCCAAAGAAGAATTAGAGGAGCCAACAGTGAGTTGCTCATTTTGAAGGTGTTGCTGTTGATGATGATGATGATATTCTTCCTCCTGGAGATTTGTAGATTCCATGCTTATAATATTAACCTTGATTAATTCAAATAATCATATTGTAAAAAAGGGTTGAAAATCCCAAGAGAATCATTTCAGTAATTTAATGAGAAGCCCATACTCTCCTTCTCCACCCTCTGCTTGCTTCAAAGAACTAAACACATACATACAGACATAGATTCAAAGTTTCAGGTGACACCTACAAGTTAAACCCATCCTCTTGCATTGCTTTTACCACCTTTTCTATCTTTTCCCTTTTCTATTACTATTATTTTTATTTAATTACGAAATTACTGTGATACCCCTCGTGTTTCTCATCATCAAGTATCCCTTCTTAAAAGCAGCCTTGAAAAGAAAGAAAGCTTGGGCTGAGTATGCCCTACTTTTTCAATTTTTCTCTCTTTCAGTACGGTCCTCTCAAAATAACAATAACTTTCAATATAATTATATAAATCTCACTTTTTGGTTTCTAATTATATTTAAACGTTAACACATACCATAATTTTGTGAGATATTTCTATGGATTGTTTGTATTTTGGACCAGGGTTTTTTACATTTTGGACCTCGAACTTTAGAGGTATTTAGATTCTGAACCCTTGATTTTCAACATTAACTTTTTAGACCCTAAAGTTTGTAGGCTGAATAAAAAAGGACCTTAAAGTTTGTGAGCTGAAGAAAAAGGGTTCTGTCTCATTCTTTATTTTCCTCCCATGTTTGAATTTATCTCCTGATTGACATCAAACTTCAGGACTATAGTTAAAACTAATATTGAAGCTATAATAAACCTCTCTTATTCATGTCAGGGCTACTTAGACCCCTGAGTACATGGTTTTAAGTAACTCCGACATGAATAAAAGAGGTTTATTATAACTTTAATATCGGTTTTAACCTTAGTCTCAAAGTTTAATGCCAATTGGGAGAGAAATTCAAACATGAAAAGAAAAAGAAAAACGGGAAACAAGCTTTTTTTTCACCTCACAAACTTTAGGGTCTTTTTTTCAGCCTACAAACTTTAGGGTCCAAAAAGTTAAAGTTGAAAACCAAGGGTTCAGAATATAAATACCCCTAAAATTCGGGGTCCAAAATGCAAAAAAACCCCTTAAGTATAGGGTAATTCATTTTCTGAATCATTGATTTTCATTGTTAATTTTTAGGACTCTAATGTTTATGAGTTGAATAAAAAATGACATTAAAGTTTGTGGGCTGAAAAATAAGCTAGTGTACCGTTTTTCTTTTTTTCCCATGTTTGAATTTCTTTTTGGATTCCAGATTGGCGCCAAATTTCACGACTCAGGTTAAAACTGATATTGAAGCTATAATTATAGCTTCAACATCAGTTTTAGCTTAGTCTTGAAATTTGCCGCCAATTGAGAGAAAAATTCAAACATGCGAAAAAAAAGGACACGAACCTTTATTTTATCCCACAAACTTTAAGGTTCTCTTTTATTTTCACACTACAAAATTTAGAGTTCAAAAAATTAACATTAAAAATCAAGGGTTTAAAAAATTAATTACCCTATATTTCAGGGTCCAAAATGCAAACAACCCACATTTCTACTTACAAGTGGAGAAATTTATTCTCCATGTTTTAAACAATATTATGAGAAGGAAGATTATTTACGAGTCTACTTGTCAAGTTTTTTTTTTTTTTTTATGGATAACAAGAGGAAGATAATTAATGAAATGGAAGATGGGGTGATGATGATGATGATGATGATGATGATGATGATGATGATGATGATGATGAAGAAGAAGAATGGTCCATTGATGAGGTTGCCTTCAATCCCAAGGCTGTTTGAAGAAAGTGCATATGAGCCTCCTGGCCATGGTAAGAGGGGTAATAATAGCAGCCGTGCTCCTTTATCTCACCCTAAGATAAGTCACTCATTTCTTCTAAATACTAGCTACCTAGCTTAATTGCTTCAATTCCTCACATTTATCATCATAATCATCATCATATTCTTAATAATATTTTCTTATGCTTGGTCGGTTATGACAAAATACTCTAATTATTGGGATGTACTGCTATACTATACATTATCATATGTGCCATAGATGTGACAATAATCATATCAGTAGCTTACAAAAGGGGTTCTTTTTTATAAAAAAAAAATAAATAAATTATGAAGGGTAAACCAATTGGTTTGTAGGTAGATTTTTTTAATGTTAGGGATAATCATCAACAAACTGTATTTTTAAATTATTTAATTTTTACATTCTTTTTTATTTGTCAAATTATTTAACTTTTACAATTTTAATAACTATAACACCCATTTTATATTCAATCAATTAAGTTCATTACTTATAAAATTTACAAATTATTATTGTAATGCATTGTTATTTTTGATTTAAATTATTTATATTTTCATTATATTACAATTTTTCATGGAGGATTTCACAGTATTTATTTTATGATATTATTTACTCATGTTTTCATGTGAGCATTTAATGTGTTATACCATTGATAATTTACTCCTTACATATTGATTTCTCTTATAATTTTATTTTTCTAAATTATTGTATGCTACATATCACTTTGTTTCTTTGAGAAAAAAATATATATGTATATATATATACTCTTAGATGTGATTGTTCTAACATGTCTTATAAAATTTCACATCTTATATACTCTTATGGAAGATGACACCAATATCCCAAAAGAAAACATGTCTTAAAAAAATCTGGTCTAGTCCCCCTTCCTATTAACATCAATTTCACATGCATCTTTATTTACGTTATCTCATATGCACTCATAACATTAACTATAAATACATCACAAAGATCATATAAAATTATGTTTTTTTTTTTTTACCTTATTTATTTGTACAAGCTTTATAATGTTAAAATTAAACAGGTATAATAAAAAAAATTATCAATATGTATAGGCTTTTAGTATTATATATACCATTATTATTTGTCATTTTTCATAAAGCCTACTTTTTATGATTTAAATTTTGATGATTTTTAGATAAATATTTAATTAAATTATTTTAATTTTGACTTTATCTACTTTGATATCTCTTCATAGGTTTGCGTACGTCTATGCTAAATTTATGCATCACATATATTGATAATTTATTCTATTAAACTAATACTATGAAAAGTTGCAAATCATCTACTTGTGTTGCATATGTGGATATTTATATCTTAAACTTATACATTTGAACTGGAAGAGTTGGGGTTAAGGCATGAGTTAGCTTCTAGTTTACACTATATATTTGATCAACATCTTTAGTCATATATCATGCGCTTAAATAATGACAAATAAATTAACATGTTTGCACAAAGACGGGGAGCCTGAGAGAAAAAATTGAAAATGGACGTTAACATGCATACACATACCCAATTCATTGACCAATTTTTTTTAAAAAAAAATAAGTTGGTATGTTTTAGGTTACATACTGCTAGATTAGACACCCCTATTTATGTTTTTTGAGACTTTTTTTAGGGTATCCACTTGCTCCAAACAAGTAGGCTTTCTTTCAATTATATTAGAGTATCACAAATTTTTTTTGGACTAGGGGTGTCCATGGACACCCTTAAGCCCTTAACATATCTGCCGATGATGAGATGGATAGTTATGAGAATTAGTTAGGGGGGTGATAGATAAAATAATAAAAAGTAATTAAGAAAAAATGTGGTTTAATACTGTTAATTTAATAGACTAATTTATATTTATAGTTTGTTAATAAAAATGGGTAAAAAGGATAAATTAAAATTTACACACACATATAGAGACAAATAAACCCCCCCGCGCGTGCGTGCGTGTTGTATCTTAGGTCTCTCTATTGCTTATAAAGAGATGGAGGAATTTTTGATAGGTGTTGGAAAGAGGTGGATATCACCAAAATTTTGTTGGTTTGTCGTGAGATTTATTTGGTACAGTTTGGTTATGAGGGTCATCTGAATTGTGTTTTGAGCAAGCGTATTTATTATTTTGGTACAAACCATTGGTAGTTGAGGAGAGCAATGATGATCTGACTATGAATCTGAAATTCAAATCTTTGCCAATTTACGGTTATATTACCTCAGTTACCTGTTTGTTTTTAGAATCCAGATTCATTGAGCAAAATGGGAAGTATCCTGGGTATTTTGATTAAATCTTGCATGCAGACTAAAGAAGGAAAAGTTCTTACGGTAGCGAGATTATGGATTGATATGAAGGTTGATGGTGATTTTCTAAATCATGTCGAATTTACTAAAAAAGAAGGGGTCTACTCCCAGAAAGTATTCTATGATTGGAAACCAATTCGATGTGCTAAATGCAAGCAATATAGTCATGAAAGTGAGCAATGTCGTGTTATAAGTACTATGAGCAAGGTTGGGGATACAGAAATTCCTCTAAAGCATACTACTATAGATCTGGCTAATGTTGGGAATACTGAGAATACTACAAATGGTCATGGAACCCCAGGTGCCTCTAAAAGCCTGTCACTTTCATTTCCTGATTCTCCCAAATCAATTTTGATTGGTGAGCATTTACGTGAGCTATCTGCAGTAGGAGGTGGTTCGCGATTGAACCATGGCTAATAAAGTTGTGCTGGGCTTTTGAATACTGTATTATGACGCATAATTCTCCTCAACATCAACAAATTGTGCACGAGGCATTACTTACTCACAGGAAGGGTTATGCCATTTTCAAGTTCAACAATTACTGCGGGATTTGAAGGGTCCATTGTGCTCTTTTCATCGATCAGAATTTCATGATCTATATTCACAATTGGATATTGTCGTGCTCAGTTGGAGAGTATTCAAGTCCAAAGTCAACAAAACCAACTAATAAGTTGTTGCTTTCCCAAGCAAAGGAGGCTCGGCATGCCTATTGTAAATGTCTTCATTCGGGATAGTTTCTCATTCATCAGTAGAACGAACAAGTATATATGAGTGCAACTTAGAAATTGTAATTCTCGGGTTCTCTTTTCCAAGATATGATGAAGCATCCTCAATTGGAGTTCTATATTTACACAATTGAGAATATGCACGATGAAGTGGTTAAAGGGTTTGATCAGGTGCTTACTGTTTTCTTGGAGTATTTTTATGAAACAATTGGGTGTCTATCAATCAGGTGATTGTGTATTATGGACCTATTCTTGAAATTGGGCAGAAGCTAGTCTTAATTCAATATTTTACTGTCGAAGAAATCCAAGATGCATTTTTTTTTTATATTCCAGGGTATAAAGCCTCAGGTCTGGATGATTTTAGTAGTCACTTTTCCTAGCACAACTAGAAATCCTTGGCTAACCTAGTTGTGACAACTATTTTGGAATGCTTCAAGAATGGTAAGCTCTTGGGTGGGGTGAATGCAACTTTGATACCTCTTATCCCCAAGAACGAAATCCAAAAACCCTTTTTGATTTTCGACTGATTGCTTTTTGTAATGTCATATATGAAGATTTATCTTATAAACTGGTTTGTAACCGTTTTAGACATGTGTTGCCTTCCCTTGTGGATCATAACAAATCGACTTTTGTTCAAGAGCAAAATGTTGTCCACAACGTTATCATTTTCCAGGATATTGTGCGAGGTTATAATAGGACAGCTATCTCACCCCGGTGTTGTTGGGAATGTTCCGACAATGTTCAATTTCGTCAGAGTACTCAAGCCAAGTTCATCCGGTGGTTAATGACTTTGCTAGAAGTCCACTTAATCAGTGCTCGAATGGTTCAATCAGTCGAATTAGTTAGTCTCACAGGGTTACACAAGTTAGCGACTTAAAGGCAATGTGTATGTGGAAAATAGTCCGGATCAATAGTGGCTTCAACCAAGGGAGCGCAAAAGCCAGTTTTTGCAAAAAACCTACCACCACAAACGGTCGCTAGGCCACCATGACCCGTGGTCGGGCATCCCAGTCCATGGTGAACTTGCCACAATCCATGGCAGTGGTTGGACCATTAGATATTAATTCTGATACTCAACACAATTAGTGATACGGACACCACGGTTCGCGGTGGCCTTTAGCGCACCCGTTCCACCTCGGAAGATTTCCTATCTTACCTCCTTCTCCCATATATATATATATATATATATATATATATATATATATATATATATGGGGTCCATGAGGATGGAAAAATTTTTCTTTCCATCCTATTAAGCCCATTTTAAGGGTTATGTCCTTTTTGGAGATTTAGGGGAATCAGGAAAACTTTCTACGAGAAAGCTTCCTGTTTTAGACTATGAGAGTGATTCATCGAGGTCCTAGAGTTGGAAAGATCGACTGTACTTGATACAGTCTACATACTCATCTGATCTTCATTGGATCGAGATCGGACAGTCGAGCCGCCGATGTTATAAGTGCTGCGTGGACTGCTGTGGAGGTCTCCTTTTTAGGAGACTTCCCACTCGGAGTTCAAAGTGACATGTTCAAGAGCCAAAGAGGCGCATTCAAGAGTTGAAGGTCGGTTGAAGCTTGTCCGTTCTAAGGCTATCAGGTAAAAAACTCAGCTTGTACTATCTGCTTCTTTCATGTTGCATGTCATTGTTTTGGGTTAGGGTTTATTAGGTGAAGTCCTAAGCGTTAGAATTTCTTCCGCCTACAGTCTAGGTGGACCTGATTAGATTGGGCCCTCCATCTTTAGGCCCAGATAGATTTGGCCTAGGACCCTCCTTATAACCCAACAGTGGTATCAGAGCTGCAGATAGCATGTAGTAGTTTTTACGGGATTTCTCATACATGTTTTCAATTGTTGAATTCATGTTAGGTTGCTAGAATTTAGTTATGCCTTTTATCCTAATGGATATGATCTGTTAGCTAGGATGTTTTCATGCTAAAATTAATTGTTAATTTGGCATGTTGCAAAATCTTAACTTGTATTATTATTGTAATGAGTTGTTTATTTGATACACCTTGGTTATGATTGAATGTTGGGTTTTGGTTGAATATTCCTTGCAGTCACTTGTGGCTTATCGGTTTAAGTTGAGGAAGGTCATGGCCTTGACAACTGTTGTCATCCATTGATTTGCAGCTTGAGTTTTTGCCTCTTGTGTTTGACAAAGTATCTTGGACACAACACTAGGTGCGTCGCCTGAGACTTTGGTGAAACTCATTAACCTTCCTCGCTTAGTTCTGAGCATCGTGAGTAATATTGGGTTAGACATCATAGTCGTGATGGCTCTTGTGATCGTTTTTTTTTTGTTGGAGTGTTGAGGTAGAGCGTAGTTTGGGATCTAACATGGGATGTCATACCCGATACTAGTGTCAACTCAAGTATCTTCAAACATCAAACCTAAGAGATTCGACATTTGAGTCTAAAATGTTTAGACTTGAAAATTCAATTTGTGCAACTTCCCTATTAAATTGGATTTAAGTTGCGGTAAACTACTGGGTGATTCCAGTCTTGTACCGCACTCATGGGAAGAGATAATTTTTGGAAAATTGACTATCAATCAATCAGTTAGGCATAAATAAATTGTTTGTAGAGTTGATCATTGGTTGATTCCAGTTGATACTCTATGAAATGGTCATCGGCGTGATAATGTATCTGCTGAGTTAAATTTACTTAATTTTGAAAATTGAGCGAATGAGTATGTGTCTAGCCCTTGGAATTTGGAATTTGGAATTTCAAAAAGAAAAAGAACATATCTTGCCTAAATTGTTTCAGGTTGGAGATTTAAACTTGATAAAATGTGGATTTTATTGAGTTGTTGCATGCTTCATTCTTGCAATGTGACTGGGATCACTTTTGTTGCTAAAATTGTTTTGGCTAATCTTTTGATTTTGGTTTGATATGATGCTAGTTGGAAGCCTGCACTAAATTATATGTTTTCCTCGGAACCTCTATAATTAGTGGCTAAACGTGTTCAATCACAACTATATTGGGTCACACAAGTCAGCGTCTTTGAACAATATGTGAATAGCCTAAGACATTAATTTGGTATTGTTATGTAATAGGAAATCAAAATTGATTTTGAGAAAATCAATTTAGTCACCCAAGATAAAGGGGGTCCCGGTCATGACTTTAGAGGTCAGCCCTATGACTCTTATTGAGATTTGAGGCAGTTCAGCAGAGGAGGTAATAGTCGTGACCATTAGTGGTCACTCACGTGATTTAACCTTTTAGGCGGAGCTAATTAGGATATCTTCCCTACTGTAATGTTTAGAACATTAAAAATAGGAGGGAACTCATAGCTCCTAACTCATGTCGATGTGGGACATCTTGGGGAGAGCATTTGGGAAACATCTTCTTGAATCCTCTTCTTCTTGTTCATTGCTGATTGTTTTGGAAACAACCACAAAATGCCTAAACACATATTTGTTTACTGAGAACAATCTCAGTACTCCGCTCTAGCAACCGCATTTCAAGTGTAGCTGCATGGACCATTAGGAAAGGATTCTTGCTTTGAAGTCTCAGGGTTTATCATCTTTTACAGCCGGAATTGCATCTGATATAATTATTGTCTTTGTAATCGGTGTCCTAGGTTGAGTAAATGTATGCATAATGGCTATGTATATGTCCGCCTTTAATCTAATCTATTTGAGAAATAGATTAACGTAAACACAACAAAAGATGTATCAATATAATAGGTGTGTAAAGGAACAACAACAACGACGACGACGACGACAAACTCTTAGGATTAACACGTTTACATAATTACACGCGGTATGATGGGTTCAGATGTTGGAGCCTTCCCCCATAAACTAAGGTTCGTGGAGAGACTGATTTCTTACGGAACCAAGGAAAAAACCTTTCAAGAAAACAACATTGAAAAACCAAAAAGGACATTAAAAGAAAAACAAAATGAAAACTTTTGAAAAAGATAAAAAGGGAGAAAAACAGTTGAAGAAGAGTAGAGGGGGTACATATATCTAAGTGCTCCATGTGTGTCGTATTGTTGTAGGATCTGACTATAAAAGAGCAACATACACAAATAGACAACAACGGACAACAAACCAAGATAGATCACAATACTCTACTGACAAAACTTACACTGCCTTAGATGTTTAAAGTAATATGTAGAAATAATTGTTTAAACATTGCAACAGTTAATTAAGATATTGTAATATTTATGACCTATAATAATGAATCTATATTTTTATGGAGATAATGAATCTATATTCAAAAGATATTAATATTATATTTGAAGTAACTTAATTGATAAATTTATTGTGGTGAAGAATAAAATTTTTCAACTACCAAAACTATAACAATTGACTATGCAATTTATACTTTTAGATCAATTAACTGCTAAAAATATTAATATTTCACACGTTAAAGATGCAAAAAAATATATGTTGCATCACACAAGTCTAGTAACTAGTCAATAGAATTATAAGGTAGATTGCAAGCTCACCCTTAGGACAATGAAATAATATTTGGATGAATCAACGCAGATTTCACCTAATTACAAAAAAGAGAGTATAATCATTAATCATATTTTTGAGATTTAAGGAGACAAATTTTGGCCGATAATTAACAATGAAATCTCAAGTTACATATCATAAAATCAAGGTTCTATCCAACAATAAGAATAAGAAAGTATTGTATGAACAAAGCATTCTCATAAACAATTGCAATGGTGGGCCATCTTTTACTTAAGAATGATGGGACATTTATTGACTGAAATTTGAATTGAGTAAGTTTAATTCATTAATAATTAAGTCACTTGATCAATCCTTTAATTACTCTTGTATGTCTCTCTTCCTCTTCCTCTTCCTCTTCCTCTTCTTACCATACTCTTTCTCTTTTGTTAGAACCCCTCCAGGACCTCAGCAGACCTAGGCTCAAGGACCTTAGCAGACCAGGCTCAAAGACTTTGGCGACTGGACCGGTTTTGAATGAAAGTCAAAATTCAAATATTATTGGCATATAATCTGGATATCTTAGAGTGATACTTTTCTGGTTATTTTGACAGATTTGTTACCTCCTTCCATGATATCAAAATCAACATCTAAATCCAATATCTGTTTATTAATTATTGTCATATCTCTCTTGAAAGGTATCAAACCATATAAGGAAGGATTAATTGTTGTAATTCCAACAAGTATCATGTGCTTCCTTTCTCTTCCAGCAAGAAATCAATGAGAAACCGATTTTGTTATGATCTCCAATGATATCTTGCCAATTGAAGGCTCCTTTCAAAGCCTTACAAGTCCATGTTGAATAGTTAGTAAAAGTTTAAAAGGAAATAAATGTATTTATTCTATCAAATGTCCCACATCGATAGATTAGTGTTGTCTCTATACTCCTAGAGAGTATAAACAGGTTCTTCTATTTGTTGTCCCACATGGACAAAATAAAATAACTTATAGCTCTTTATAAGTTAAAGAGCAATATGGGTTTATAAATAAATACTCTATGGCTGGGCTAACCTATGCTTGGTTAAGGTTCAAAGCTTCGCATTTCACCGCACACGTACATGTGGGTTGTAGGGTTGGGGGGGGGGAATTGATTATATGTATGTCAATCCAGGAAGCTTTGTTGTATCCTGGAGACACGAATTTGCATAAGGGGCAAATCTTGTTTTAAAGATAGCGATCTTATCACGCCTCAAAGAATCAATCCATCTCTGAATTTCTAACAATTTTAAGACAAGATTTTCTATGGCTTATTGAGACACCACATTCAGAATCATGAATCAAGATCTCGTAAGGTTGGTCAAATTTGATGGCACAAACTTCATGCGTTGGAAGGACAAGATCTTGTTCCTGTTGATAGTACTCAAGATTACACATGTCCTGGATGCAAACTTGAACGATCTGCCAAACCCATCAAAGGAGGAATGTAACTAGAGAAAATGGATCCCGCGGAGGTTGAAAGATTGAATGAAGCAAAGAAGAAACATGAGGAGGACGAATTTCTATGCAGAGGAAACATTCTGCAAACCCTGTCTGAACGTCTATACGAGTTGTACGTTTCATGTAAGTCACCAAAAGGCATTTGGAAATCCCTCTAAGAAAAATACAACACAGAGAGACAAGGTACTGACAAATTTCTTATGATGAAGTACTTTGATTTTCAGATGTCAGATAATATACCTATTCTGGACCAAGTGCTTGAGTTGCAAGTTCTCGTCAATAGACTTCATGATCTTCAGGTTATGATATCCGAGTCACTTCAAGTGGGAGTGATTATTGCAAAATTGCCACCCACTTGGAATGACTACAGGAAGAAACTTTTGCACATGTCAGAAGATTTCACTATTGAAAAAATATTCGAACACCTCAGGATTGAGGGGGAAATTTGGAAAAGAGTTGTTGTGTATTTAGCAAACAGTTCAAAGGTTAATGTCGTGACTGAAGACAAGTCTAAGACAAATAAAGACAAGTCCCTTAAGGCAAAGAAAGACAAGTCCACTTTCAAAGGCAAGGGTACCAAGAAGCAGAATAATCATTGTTACTATTGCAAGGATAAAGAACATTACATTAAGGATTGCAAGAAAATGAAGGCTGATTTGGCAACCAAGAATGGAGATTCTTCCAAGACTAATTTGATAGAGGAGAACATGAAGGACTTGACTGCCGTGGTATCTAATCTTCGTTTGAATATGATTACCGAGATACATATGGTTAGGCAAGCCTTCTGGTTGGTGGAATGACACAAGTGCCTCTATTCATGTTTGCTATGACAGGTCACAATTTAAAACCTATGAAGTTGTGGCTAATC
Source organism: Portulaca oleracea (assembly GCA_029582165.1). NCBI lineage: Eukaryota > Viridiplantae > Streptophyta > Magnoliopsida > Caryophyllales > Portulacaceae > Portulaca > Portulaca oleracea. The sequence continues at coordinate 183,817 of CM055891.1, forward strand.
ATGAGGTACTCATGGGGAGCAGCACTCCGCCCAAGGTCCTTGGACTAGGGACGGTAGAGTTGAACTTCACTTCAGGGAGGAAACTCACGTTGATGAATGTCTTTCATGTTTCAGAAATGAGGAAGAGTTTAGTTTCTAACAATATATCTAAGAAGGGCTTTACAGTTGTAATAGGTTCAAGCCATATTGTTATTTCTAAAACACTATGTTTGTTGGCAAGGGTTATGATTTTGAGGGCATGTTTAAATTAAGTCTTGATGAAATAAATGAAGTTCCTAGTTCTGCTTATATTTTTTATTCCTATTATATTTGGCATGCTAGGTTAAGTCATTTAAATTTCAATTCATTGAAGTTTATGATTATAGATGAATATTTCTCTTGTAAATCAGATGTAAATGATTCTAAGTGTGAAATATGCATTCAGGCTAAAATCACTAAGAAACCATTTCCTAAGGTAGAGAGAAATACACAAGTTTTACACTTAGTTTATTCTGACATTTGTGAAAGGAATGGAATGTTAACCAGGGGTGGTAAAAGATATTTTATCACATTCCTTGACGATAGTTCGAGATATACTTATGTATATTTATTACTAACTAAAGATGAAGCGTTTGACATGTTCAAACGCTACAAGGCTGAAATTGAGAATCAAAAGGAAAAGAAAATTAAAATTCTAAGGGGTGATAGGGGAGGGGAGAATTTCCCAGTTGAATTTGATGAATTCTTTGAGAACCATGGTATCATTCATCAAAAATCAGCCCCTAGAACACCTCAACAAAATGGCCTTGCAGAAAGAAAGAATTAGAGTTTATGTAATATGGTTAATGTCATGCTATTAAATGCTGATTTGCCAACAAGCTTGTGGGGAGAGGTACTCTTAACTGCATGTCAAGTCCATAATCTAATTCCTTCTAAGAAAACAAAGGTATCTCCATATGAAGTATGGAAAGGAAGAAAGCCTAATATTAAATATTTCAAAGTGTGGGGGGTGTATTGCCTATTATAGAGTTCCTGATCAAAAGAGGATCAAGTTAATCCCAAGGACAATCAAGAATATTTTTGTAGGTTATGCTGAAAATTCCAAAGCATTTATGTTGTTGGACTTACAATCTAATGTGATTGTAGAGACTAGAGATGCCGAATTCTTTGAAATTTCTTTTATGGAATCCGTTGCATCTCAACCAACACCTACAATTGGAAACTCTACTAATATACCCTTAGAAAGTGTTACTTCCGGTTCAAAGGAAAAAAGGAATGAACTTGATTCAAATATAGAACCAAGAAGAAGCCAAAGGGCTAGAAAAGCTAAAGATTTTGGACCAGAATTCGTTTCCTCCATATCAGTTGTTTTTCTAGTAGAAGGTAGTAGGACAGATGTATTAGACCAAATACGTACCTATTGTACTAAATGTTGATGATGACCCTAGAACATTTAGTGAGGCTATGACATCCAGAGATTCAGCATTCTCGAAAGAGGCAATAAATGATAAAATGGATTCAATATTGTCCAGCAATACTTGGATCCTAGTAAACTTGCCTCCAGGTTCAAGGCCAATAGGATGTAAATGGGTATTTAGGAGGAAATACAACACTAATGGTTCTCTTCAAACCTTTAAGGCTATACTAGTAGCTAAAGGTTTTACTCAAAAGGAAGGTATCGATTATTTTGATACATATGCTCCTGTAGCTAGAATTACATCTATTAGGATTTTGTTGGCATTAACTTCAATTTTTAAGCTACATATACATCAGATGGATGTAAAAACAGCTTTTCTAAATGGAGATTTAGAAGAGGAGATTTATATGGAGCAACCTGAGGGATTCATATTACCTGGAAATGAAAATAAGGTATGTAAATTGGTTAAATCCTTATATGGATTAAAATAAGCGCCCAAACAATGGCATGAAAAGTTTGATACTGCGCTTCTTTCAAATGGTTTTCTCCATAATAACTCGGATAAATGTATTTATTCGAAATTTACATACTCTTATGGAGTTGTCACATGTCTATATGTTGATGACATGCTCATATTTGGAACCAATTTACATGGAATAAGTGAAACTAAGAAGTATCTCACTTCCAATTTTAAATGAAGGATCCAAATGAAGTTGATACTATCTTAGGCATAAAGGTTAAAAATCACACTGAAGGTTTTGCATTGAGCCAGTCTCATTATATTGAGAAATTGTTGATTAAATTCAAACACCTCAATATAAAGGATGTCAAAACTCCCTATGATCCCAGTGTTCACTATAGTGGAGAACACAGGAAGGGTGGTTGCACAGTTGGAGTATGCTAATGTTATAGGGAGTCTTATATATGAAATGTAATGTACTAGGCCAGACATTGCATTTTCTGTGTGCAAATTATCGAGGTATACAAGTAAGCCAAGTGTAGAACATTGGAAAACCATTGCAAGAGTACTTGGATACTTGAAGATGACTGTTGACTTCGACTTATTTTACAACAATTTTCCATCTGTTTTGGAGGGATTCACATATGCTAGTTGGATAACTAGCTCTAAGGATAACAAGTCAACATCAGGGTGGATATTTACCGTAGGAGGAGGATCCATTAGTTGGGCCTCTAAAAAGCAAACATGTATCTCACATTCCACTATGGAATCTGAATTCATTGCTTTAGCCGCAGTAGGAAAGGAAGCAAAATGGCTAAGGAATCTATTGATGGATATTAAGTTGTTGCAACAACCTATGTCAGCCATTTCCTTATACTGCGACAGTCATGCTACAATGTCTTGAGCTTACAGTAAAATCTATAATGGTAAGTCTAGAGGGTGTTTTTGCATTTTGGACCCTGAAATTTAGGTAATTTATTTTTTGAACACTTTGTTTTATTATTTATTTTTTGGGACCCTAAAGTTTATGGGTTGAATAAAAAAGGACCTTAAAGTTTGTAGGTTGAAAAAAAAGGCTCGTGTACTATTTTTCTTTTTCTTCCCATGTTTGAATTTATCTCCCGATTAACGCCAAACTTCAGGACTAAGGTTAAAACTAACATTATAGCTATAATACACCTTGCTTATTCTTGTTGGAACTAATTAGACCCTTAAGTAACCAGGGTCTAAGTAGTCCCGGCATGAATAAGAGAGATGTATTACAGCTTTAATATTAGTTTTAACTTTAGTCCTGAAGTTTGGCGCTATTCGGGAGATAAATTCAAACATGGGAAGAAAAATAAAAATAGTACACGAGCCTTTTTTTTAACCTACAAACTTTAAGGTCTTTTTTTATTCAGCCCATAAACATTAGGGTCCAAAAAATAAATAATAAAACCAAGAATTCAAAAATAAATTACGATATACTTCGGGGTCCAAAATGCAAACAACCCGAAGTCTAGACACATTAGCTTGAGACATGCTTATATGAGGCTGTTGATTCAAGATGGAGTCATAACTATCATCTATGTCAAATCAACTCTAAATCTAGCAGACCCCTTGACTAAAGGTTTCCCAAGGGATTTGGTGAAGAGTACCACTGCTACAATGGCTTTAAAATCCTTTAATGTATGATATGTTATAATGGGAACCCTGCCTTACTCTAGTGAAAACTAGTTATAGGGTTTAAAGGGTACTAACGAGTTATGACAAGGTCAAGGGAGCACTATAAATAGGATATAGTGCATTTAATTACTAAGGAGGATGAGTTTACTCTAAATGAAATCCATTTAGGTACGGAGTCCACCTAAGTGAATCTTAGAATGTGGCCGCTCTAAACAAGAGTTTTATTGAATTTCAATTCTTGTACATATTCACAGAACCAGGATGAGTACAAGGCCATTATAGTGCAGCAATCATAAGGCTTCCTTTGAAATAAGGATAAGGTGTGGTACTGTGTGTAGTGCCTCCGATCTGAATATTAAAAGATTTGGTTTAAGCTATCTGGCCACCAAATTCTTTTAAGACTTTGAGTCACTTACACTAACTGATGGTTTAATCAAGTGACACCTTCATATATGCATTATCACAATAAGGACTGTTTAAATAACTCAACTTTCACTAACTAGTGGGGGATTGTTTAATAGTCAGTAAAAGTTAAAAAGGAAACAAATGTATTTATTCTATCAAATGTCCCACATCGATAGATTAGTGTTGTCTCTAGCTCCTAGAGAGTATAAATAGGTTCTCCTATTTATTGTCCCACATGGACAAAAATAAAATAACCTATAGCTCTTTATAAATTAAAGAGCAATATGAGTTTATAAATAAATACTCTATGGATTGGGCTAACCTGTGCTTGGGTTAAGGTTCAAAGCTTCGCACTGAACCGCACACGCGCGCGACGTGGGTTGTTGGGCGCTAGAGTTGCTTATTAGGCGCACTTAACACTTAGCACGTGAGCTCGGAGCTTTAAGAGCAAACAACTTAATAAAATTTATTGATTTATTATTATTATTATTATTATTATTATTATTATTATTATTATTATTATTTAAATAGTTGAATGTTGTTGCGCAAAATTAACTGCCACCTGTTCATTCTCTCCAAGAGCATTGTATGTGTCATCATCCTTATCCTTATCCAAACAGAAATTCATCAAGGGGATTGATTATATATATGTCAATCCTTGTTGTATCCTGGAGACACGAATTTGTATAGGGGGCAAATCTTGTCTTAAAGATAGTGATCTGATCACACCTCAAAGCATCAATCCATCTCCGAATTTCTAACAGTCCAATATTCACCTCACCCTTTGGGTATAAAAAGAGGATGAAGATAGAGATGAAAAGTGAGGGAAACATTCAACTCCACGAGAGGGACTCATCGTAATTTCACATCCTTTATTATCTTGTATCATAAGGTCCTTGATTTGAACGTATGAATCTTGTAATGGGACATGTAATTAAGTGAGTTGGGAAACTCTCTTGGTAGCTAAGTATTGTTAATGCATAGTGAATTGTAAATCAAGGGCGTTACCTTGATTAATGAGTTGTATATCAAGAAGGATGTGCCTTCTTGATTGAGTTCTTTTTAAGCTTGCCTTGGAGGGAGTCAAAGGAGCTGAGATTGAGGACCTAGTTGTGCTTCTTAACTGAACAAGAAGTGAAGTGGTTCAAAAGCCTAAGTGAAGAGAAGCTTAGGTCCGGTGACGTAGCCCTATTTGGAAGGGTGAACATCGGCTAAATTCCCGTGTATTATCTTCTTTTTATTTTCGTCATTTACATTTCATTTTCATACCTTATTCTTGGCTATGCCAAGAACCTTGTCTGACTTGTCTGTTAAGTTTGTAGCCTTGACTTAATTTTGGTCAACCACCTTAATCAACCCCCTCCAAAGGTTCTTTCATCTTTCTCTCTCATTAAGTAACCTCTCACAACTATGGAGTTTGCTCAATCCAATCACTTTATTGCCCTCCTTAGGAGCAGACAACTTAATAATATTTATTTATTTATTTATTTTTATATATATTTATTTTTATTATTATTTTATTTAAACAGTTGAATGCAGTTGGGCAGAATTAACTGTCACCTGTTCATTCAGTCAAGAGCATTGTATGTGTCTTCATCCTTATCCTTATCCAGACAGAAGTTCATCAGGGGGATTGATTATATATATGTCAATCCAGGAAGCTTTGTTGTATCCTGGAGACACGAATTTGCATAAGGGGCAAATCTTGTCTTAAAGATAGTGACCTGATAACGCCTCAAAGCATCAATTCATCTCTTAATTTCAAACAGTTCAACATTCACCTCACCCTTTGGGTATAAAAAGAGAACGAAGATAAAGAAGAAAAGTGAGGGAAACATACCACTCTACTAGAGAGACACATCGTAATTTCACATCCTTTATTATCTTGTATCATAAGGTCCTTGATTTGAACATATAAATCTTGTAATGGGACATGTAATTAAGCGAGTTGGGAAACTCACTTGGGTAGCTAAGTATTGCTAATGCGTAGTGAATTCTAAATCAAGGGCGTTGCCTTGATTGAGTTGTAGATCAAGAAGGATGTGCCTTCTTGATTGAGTTCTTTGTAAGCTTGCCTTGGAGGGACTCAAGGGAGCCGAGATTGAGGACCTAGTTGTGCTTCTTAAGTGAACAAGAAGTGAAGTGGTTCAAAAGCCTAAGTGAAGAGAAGCTTAAGTCCGGTGACGTAGCCCTATTTGGAAGGGTGAACATCGGCTAAATTCCCGTGTATTATCTTCTTTTTATTTTTGTCATTTACATTTCATTTTCATACCTTATTCTTGGCTATGCCAAGAACCTTGACTGACTTGTCTGTTAAGTTTTGTAGCCTTGATTAAATTTTGGCCAACCACCTCGATCAACTCCCTCCAAGGGTTCTTTCATCTTTCTATCTCATTAAATAACCTCTCACAACTATGGAGTTTACTCAGTCCAATCACTTTACTTCCTCACCATTACAATTGGTCTAACGATACTGTCAAAGATTGGGGTCAAGTTATATTTTGGTTTTCGACTCAAAGCTGTTCAAGCTGTTTAAAGAACATGACTAAAAGCCCTAAGTGTTTGGGGGAGCGATCCCTAGCTAGGGCGATTTTAGGAAGCTAAATTACCAAGGAGGTGAATATATGAATTATCTAGTTAGGTTTTAAAACAATTAGAAAAAAGAAAAAGAATGAATAAATAGAAAGGGAAAGGCATTTTGCTTAACCTTATGAGTGGGGAGAAAGTGGGAAACAAGACGGCACCTCTTGCCCTAAAAACAAATATCTTTTGCCCACGCGTGCACATCGGTACAACATATTGATTCACAAAATCACATGTTCAAATAAAAAAAAAAACATAATCACATCAACGGCATTAAAATATCAATATACTTGTAATATGTCTTGTATAACTGTATAAGATGGTCACACAATAGACGAAAAGGTAAAAAGTAAACTGGATAATTGGATTCTAATAATCCTTACTTTTACCAATTAGACAATGGTGGACAATACTTTCACTTTGTATTTTGGTGGTCCAAAAAAAAAATGGATTGTAGTGGGATATTTTCAAGGGAATCATAGATTTTGTGTTGCATTTGATTCAAAACTTAGTATAACACTTTACAATGATTTTTAATGAATTTACAGCGTTTCTCCCAATTTTTTTCATTTTTTTACTATTTTTTACGATTTTTTCACTTTTATTATTTTTAAAAAATCATAATAATTATTCGGAGTCTCAAAAAAATAGTTTAAAAAATGTTTTAGAAACTACAATTCATTAACTTTCTAGAGCAGGAAAGAAAAAAACAAAAACAATATAGTGTAGGAATGAAAAAAATAAGAAGAATGTAGAGGTGGATTTGGTACCATTACAATCCAATTTTTTTTTTTTTTGGACCACCATAATACAAAGTGAAAGTACGGTCCACCATTGTCCAATTGGTGAAAGTAGGGATTATTAGAATCCAATTACTTCTCATAGATATAAGGGTTTTTGGATGCTAATATACAAAATTTTCTTGGTGTTGGACAATAATATACTGAACTGTAACATTAGACAATAATACATAGTACTTTGGGGGTGTTTAAGAACAATGCATCCAAAATGATTCCGGCTGTGGCTAACTCGGTGACAATTCTACTTAGCAGGTGGAGGTGATAAATTGGCCCCAAAATATTTAAATTTATGACATGTCAGTTAATCCACACATAATTAAGCAAAGAGAATCAACTTTAAAAAGAGTAAAAAAAAAATATAAAATCACATTTGCTTAAACGTATTTTCATTGAAAGATTGTTGTTGTAGTTTTATAAAACCACCTTTGTTTGTGTAGATTAGCTTACATGTCATAAATTCATATAGTATTTAGTCAATTTTTCTTCTCGACCCGTCCCGTAAGATCGCCATCTAGTCAACCACTATCGAAATTGTTTTGCGTGCATTATTGTCCAACATTCCTCAAAGTTAAATGCATTATTGTCCAATTTCAAAGTTCAGTACATTATCATCCAATACCCCAAAAATTCAATATATTAGCATCCAAAAATCCTAAATATAAAACTGAAAGATTATTAAATTAAAAAATTAATGTTGCTGCTACTACTAAAAATAATAATGATAACACATTTGATTGAACGTCGCATGCTCCATGCATAATTTCCTTCTTCATCTTGCACTATGCTTTAAAGTTTAAACCTAGAGCTCATATGTGTTTCAAAAGCAAGTACTATATGTTTTCAAATTCAAGCGCAATTGCACACATTTTATTCGAATGCCTATACGTTAGAACCTTTGATATCTATTTCATAATTTATGCAGCCTATATTCTTTACATATATTTTAAATAAATTAATTAAAGAATCAATAAATTTTGAAACAAATTGATAAATTTGCATATTATCGATAAATTTTACAATAATATTGATAGATTTAATTATGATGAATATTAAAATAAACACTGATGAATTTATTTTTAATATTTAACTTCTTGTAGGATCCAAATATATACTTAAAAATATATCATATCGTACAACAATAACATCTATTTAGAATGACGAAGAGGATCTACATTTAGATTAGGTCAATTAACGGGATTTGAGATAACCGAGCAAAGTATAATTTGTTGTTGAAGTTGAGGTTTTCTTATAAAATTTAATGAAAACTAGTCTTATGGCCCGTCCGTAGGACGGATTAAGACCATATTTTTTTAATGATGTATGGTAAAGTTATCTTATCTATCATATTTGTAGTTATTTTATTTTATTTTTATTACATTATTAAAACTTTCTTACCTACCTTACATAATATATACGTAAACATTCATATGGTTAATAAATAATGTGACTTATCTTACTCCCAATATCTCAGTAAAAATTATAAAATATATATTTAAAAATTCATATACTTAAATTATGTGACTGAAGTGACTTAAATTTTCAATGATTATCCTATTCGCTCATTCTATCCCACATTCCCACCCTTCAACTATCTTATGCTCTAAAAGAATAAGACCCAAGTTTTCAAACTACTAAACTTATTCGTATTTATCTTAATCTAAATACACCCCGTTCGTATTTTTAAAGTCAAAATTGCATGAAATCGAAAAACACATGCATGACATGTATTGATCTTAACCAGATATACACACAATATTGATTCAACTCCTCTGTCTGAATTGATTGGTCTAAAAACATAATTTTCAATTGATGTTAGTATCGTAGTTATTGTATTCGAGGGTAAAACAATAAATTCAAGGATGAATGTAAGCTACTAAAGCAAGTCGTTTGTTATTATATTGTATTGGATGACAAAATGTTAAATAACATAAGCTACAAAGCAAAATATTTATTAATATATTATATTAAGGGCAAACGTGTAAATTTCATGTGTGAAGACAAGCTATAGGACAAACAGATACGCAATGTGCTTGTTATTATTAGGGTTGTTCAAAAAAACCCGTCCCGAAATAACCGATCCAAAAATTCGTTACCCAGTCCCCAAACCAAAAAAATTGATTTTAATCGGGTCGGGTACCCAAACCGGAAAAAACAAGTAATCGATTCGAATACGGGTCGGCTCCTAATCAAAATCGAGTACCCGAAATTAAAATAATAATAATCAAAATAATAAATGAAAAATTAGTTGCTTTAAATATAGTAGCAAATTACTTGAATTACCCAAAATTAACATGTATTTAGCATAGTGTGACTCACTTTCTTTCAAATAACAATAAAATTAGTGGCTTTAATTATAAATTTATAAATTAAAATTAAAAATAATAAAAGCGAAAACTCATAAAATTACAACGTATCGGGTCTTTTGGTTAACCGGTATCCGATCCGAAACTTACGGGTACCCGAAACTTTCGATTACGGTTCGAGAGTATGGCTGGCCCAAATTTTCGGGTAACCAGAAAATTATTCAATCGGTTCGGGTACCCCATCCATGAACACTCCTAGTTATTATATTTGAGGATAAAAAAGTAAATTTGTGTATAAACACAAGATAATAAGCAAGTAGGCAGCTAGGCTAGCTGCTCAGACAAACTTTGGTCTCCCCCCAGGCCATAAGCCTCTTTGAAATAGAGGAAACGTGAAGAAAAATTAAGCATACGTTGTCTAATCTTTGTACATTTCAGACAATATTATATAGAAATTTTACAAAAAAAAAAACCATATCTATTTATTTTAGAATAACTTTCATGTGTCTAGCTATTAAAATTGGTGACAATAACGTATATCAATAGGGAATGGATCACATGGGCATGGAGCTTTGGTGAACATGGAAAAACATCAAGTATTGTATTTGAGAACATCAAATATTGTTTCAATGGACATTAAGTTTGCATGAGAACATCAAAGAAACATCATTTCACCATGCAAACTTGATGTCCATTGAAATAATAATTGATGTCCTCAAATATAATACTTGATGTCCATCCATGCTCACATGCTCACCAAAGTTCCATGCTCATGTCATCATGTCATCCATTTCCATATCAATATTCAATATGTAACATTATACATTTATATTTGAATCTCTCCGTATGTGTGGAACCCTTATTAAAAAGTTTTACCTAGGGCTGGCAATGAGCCAAGCCGGCTCGTGAGCCCTCACGAGCCAGCTCGGTGGGAAGCTCGATAAGCTCGGCTCGTAATAGGTTCGAGGCCGCTCGGGCACGGGCTCGTCACATAAACAAGCCAAGCCGAGCCCAAGGAAGCTCGGCTCGTGAAGCTCATAAGGCTCGTGAAATTGGAAAATTGGACGAAATATGTTGTGTTAGATAATACAATTTCCAAAATAAAATTACCTTATTCACATGAATTGAAATTTGTGTAATTGATACATTTTTTTATGTGTTATAAATCCACAATCATAAATTATTTTCATTGTCGCTAAAAGATTAATTTTTTTTATATCCTATTGAAAGAACCCTAGAGGGGGGTGAATAGGGTTATTAAAATTTCTGCAAAATTGGATCACTGGTAAAGGACGTTAGTCCCTTAATCTTCTCAGATTAAGGTTCCACACAATTCAATAACTGAGAATAATATAAAGGACAATAAGATAGATATGAATAACCTCCTTTATTACAGTTACTTGAATAACGTTGGTTGTTACCTAAGGTAAAGGACCTTAGGGTTACAGAGAACCAAGCGCCTTACAATGGACGCTTCTTATTTCTGGAGAATTATACCCACCAATTCACGATTTGGTGTTTACACAGATTGAATCCTAATTCCGTCTAGGATTCTAACACGAAAGCCTAACACAACTCTAGATCCGTTTAGAGTTTGATAGCACTCTCAAAACACACGAACACTTTCACTCAAACACAAGAGCACACTCTTTGTTTGAACAATCGATTGCTTCCGTGGAATCGAATACTTTAATTCGAATCCCATGTCTTCAATTTATAGTCTTGATTCCTTGAGTTGTATAGAGACGTTGGAGATTTTTGGATCAGATTCCTTCCTTTCTTTGAGTTTCCAGATTTGCTTCATCTTGTGCGAGATTTCTGGTTCCATAATCTTGTATTTCTTTCGAAAACTTTTGCTCGATTGTTTCCTGCAATATTCATAGAGTAACCGAATTAGTCTGGCTAGAGAATGGACAAGGAAAATCAGATGATTTGGTTTCCAGAATTAACTTCCCTGTTTCGTTGCTCTCTTTTTGTCTTTCACATCAAAACGTCTTGGAAGGCTGGAGATGAATGTCCTTCATGTGCTTTGGTGCCGATGTCCTTGACGCGTGATGTATGAATGTCCTTTGACCTGTTAAAGGAGGGTTTCTACAATCTCCCCCTTTTTGAGTGAAAGACAAAACCAACCAAGTGCAGGCATAGTATGCAGAGCCGATAATATGTATAGCAGATAAGGTCATTCATATAGGGGATGAGAAAAAGATAGTTTAAGAGTTTACAGACCCTGATAATAGACTGCCATACAATCCAAAAATCATCTCCCCATTTTTGACTTTCATGCAAAAAGGAAACAGGAGGAATGTTTGGCAAAAAAAAACAGAAAGTGTCATAAAACAAGCGAAAAAGAAGGAGAGTCAAAGAGTTTAGGATGGGGGATCATCAAGGGGAGTGTCATCAGCTTTCTTGGGAGAGCATGGGGAGGGGGGTGTCGCCGGCGTGCCTGTGGGAACAGCTTCCTTCAAGAGAGATACAACCTCTAGGAGTGCAGTCCTTGTCTCTCGGAGGGCCTTTACCTCCTGTTGAATCGCACAGACCTCCTGGTGAAGGGCCTCTACAGCAGATTGAATATGAGAAAGCTGGCTTTGAATAGTGGCAGAGGCATCCTTAGCAGCAGCAGCAGAGGTGGAAGCTTCCACAACTTTGATTTCATCGAGATGAAGCCAAGAACCACTGGGTTGCTGCTGATATCCAAGGGTAAGGAGGAGAGAAGTGCCGATTGTGGGCAAATGGAAGGAGGAATTCTCGGCACCTTCTAGGGGAACATGACAGGAGCGGAAGATTTTCGTGAGGAGGTTCACGTAGGGTAGAGGGCCGGTTGGGGAGGTAGCAGCACGAAGGAAATGCTGAATGACCATGGCGCCAATGTCAGGGTGGCGACCATGAAGGACGTTTAGGAGGAAGGTGGCACAGGCTTCGTTGATGGTTTCTTTTTCAGAGCCTCACGGCAGAATGGTGAGGACAAGGGTGTAGTACAGAAACCGGGCTTCAAACGTCAATCCACTGTATTGGGTGGTTTTAGACTCGGATGGGCGAGCAAAGAGGCGACGGAGTTCTTGTTTTGGGTCGGATGGAAGAGAAAGGGGTTGTTTAGTGGGGTTGGGATCTAGATGGAGCATGCGGTCGATTTGGGAGGGGGTTAAGAGAATTTCGACACCGGAAACCATGGTTTTCACAGAAGGATAACGGGTATCAGGAATAAGGTCTGCGTAAAATTCGAGAACCAGAGAAGGATAGATGAAAGACTCACAGTCAAAAAAGGCAAAGCAGCCCATTTCCTTGAGAGTGGAGAAGGAAGGAAAGGCATGAAGCATGGAGTCTGTATCGACGTTATCGCAACACAGAATTTGGCGATTGGCAAGGTTCTCCATGCGTTGTTCATGAGTGACTGCCTGAATAGCAGTTGGCTGAGATTGAATGGCGAGGACAGTGGATGAGGAGGAGTTGGACTGAGAAGAGACTTGAGGTTGGGGAGACGACTTTCGAGAGCAAAGTCGTTTGGCCACTCCTGTTGGTGGGGAAGGAGCAGTGCTTTTGAGAGCTGGGTGTTTTTTCATGGTGACAGGAGAGGAGTGAGGAAGAAGAAAGGGAAAGGAAGTGGGGCAGTGGGTAATGGAGATGGTGGGGTTAGTGGGGTTGGAATGAGGAAAAAGGAGGGTGAAGGAGAGAGGTTAAATAATGGAATGGCGAGGGGGGATGATGTTTTCGGAAGGTGGGAGTAATTAAGGAAGGTGAGTGAATGCAGGGGAGTGGTGTTGGAAAGAGGGAAGTAATTGACGGTTTTGGGATGGAAGTTATAATGACGATGTGACGTGATTTTGCAAAGTGGGAGAGAGGGGATTTGAAATGATGGTTTTTGAAAGATTTGAAAGAGGAAAAGAAAATTTTGAGAATCTTTTTGTGTTTTTTAAAGGAAGGAGTGATTAAAAGGGAAGATAAAAAGATTTTTGTAAAAAAAGTTAAGTCGATCAGTTATTGAGGAACTGACAGCGTAACTGCAATGCCAAGGTACAATGTGAGGACACTCAATGAGGTTGCATGACAATAGTGTCAAGGACCTTTATGAGCGTATAAGAGTAGAATATACCTGACAGAGGACGTTTGCTCCCCCTGAAAGGGAGAACTCTAGCTCGCCCTCAACTGGTCATCAAGTTGTAACATGCCAAGCTCCATTCTGTTAGTAATGAATTGCTCAGTGGGAAGGGCCTTGGTGAAGATATCTGCCAGTTGGATATGAGTAGGAACAAATTGCAATGTGATGTGTCCTTTGTCTACATGATCTCTTATGAAATGATGTCGAACATCAATATGCTTTGTGCGAGAGTGCTGAACCGGATTTTTTGTGATTTGAATCGCACTTTGGTTGTCACATTTAATTGGAATGTCTGTGAATTATATCCCAAGGTCCTTCATCTGTTGTTTGATCCACAGAAGTTGTGCACAGCAAGCCCCGGCTGCAATGTATTCTGCTTCTGCTGTAGAGAGGGCAACAACATTTTGCTTTTTGGACTGCCAGGATATTAGAGATACGCCAAGCATTTGACATCCTTCAGAAGTACTTTTGCGATCAGTCCTTGATCCAGCAAAGTCTGCATCGGTATACCCAGTGAGATGAAGGGGATTGTGACTCGGGTACCATAGTCCAAGGTCCTTGGTACCTGCAAGATATCTCAGTATTCTTTTGACCGCAATCAAGTGAGATTCTTTAGGAGCACTTTGAAACCTAGCGCACAAGCATACGCTAAACTTAATATCAAGGACGACTTGCAGTTAGGTAAAGAAGAGATCCGATCATACCTCTGAAATGTTTGTTAGGAACGACCTTACCAGTGGGATCATGATCAAGTTTTAGGGTAGAGGACATTGGGGTGCTGCTATGTTTTGTTGTTTCTAGACCATATTTTTTCAAAAGCTCTTTCACATACTTACTCTGATTAACAAAGATGCCATCTTCATTTTGCTTGATTTGTAAGCCAAGGAAGAAGCTAAGTTCTCCTACTAGGCTCATCTCAAATTCTTTGCTCAAAAGATCAGAGAAGTCCTTCACTAAAGTTTCATTATTGGCACCGAATGTAATTGGAGCGTTACCGTACGCGTGGAGGGTGTAGATTAGCTTGAGTGATGATGGATGATCTATATTCAACAATAACAATAGCCTTTAGCACCCAAAGGTTGGATATGACCCGGAGCAAGGAGAACCACAACTCTAGGCCTAACACCCCACCATGATTATCTAGGATAAACCACCAATAATCACTAAAGGAATGACTTGAAACACCACCAAACTTGATTGGATAAGGTAAACAAGGTTTTTAGAGACAAGGGAGAAACCCCAACAATGCTTAAGCATTACATTCAAAACTCAAAACTACAAATAATGCCAAGGGAGGGGGTATATAGAGGGAAGGGGGAAAAACATAACTCGTCGAGAATGGCACGATCGTGCTATTCCACGGCAGGATCGTGCAACTCAAAATAGCCCCAAAAAAATGGTCGTCGTTCGACAATGGCATGATCGTGCAATCGTATGGCACAATCGTGCAACGCCTTCTGGAAGAACGACATGATCGTGCAGTCAGACGGCGCGATCGTGCTGTTGGCAGTTTTTGCTGCTGACTTCAAATGTGCATAACTTCTTCATCCGGACCATGTTTTAGGCTCGTAAGACATTGATGGAAAGCCCTAGGTGTGTACTTTAAGCTCCCAAAATTTGAGACATATCGGAGTTATATTGAAGGAGTTATAGCCCAAAGCGTGAAGGCGTGTCCATTCCAACAACCCACGTTGACCCTTTTCCGCATATTCTTTACGAATGACTCCGAACCCTTTTAAAGGCCCGAAGTAGGTCCCGATGAGGATCCATAGCTCCACTCCTATGGTCCGGGGTCCCATTTGAAGTGGATGTCACACCCGGGGATGACCCGAATACGCTTCCAAGGTCCCGGGTCCGCCTTAAAATGCACGCCGCACCCGACCTTGAAGTCGTTTTCCTCTTGTTTAAGGAATGGGGTACGGAAAGGCTTGGAGACCATTGATTTCGACGCTCGGGCCCCATCCCAATACGTTCCATACTCCCCTTCTTGAAAAAGAGTTGCCCTCAACACTTGGGAGTAAAAATCGAGGCCCTCTCCACAACTTGGCACCCAAAAACACCAAACATCCTGATTGCCATGAACAATCACATGCACCCAACAAGCTTCGAAACCCACTATATATCCATCATCCAAATAAAAGAAAGAGGTTGGAGGATTATTTTGTGGAGGTGAGGGGTTAAGGGACGGGAAAGGAAATTCTTGTGGTGTATGGGAACTCTCATTCTCACTTGGGTTGCTACAAGGTAATGACAAAGCCAAAGGTAACTCGTCCTCACCAAGAGCACACTCATCCCGTGTTTCGCTCAACATGAGAAGGCTCCTCAACTCACTTTCCACCCCCAGTTTGATGTGATGTGGGGTTAAGGGATTCAAGATATCAAATTCAAAAGAACGATCTTCATTTGACAAACACTCCCACAAGCTTTGCATACCAAATTTCCAATAGCACCCAATCAAAAACACATTCTCGAATAACCAATGGCGTCCAAATATCATGTATGACATACTCAAATAGTTTACATCACTACGACCAACATGCAAGAAATATTGATCGATGGACGACACAATTGAAGAACTCAAAAGCATTGGTTGAACAAGAATCAAGGTATCATCAAACCCAAACTTGTCACTAGAC
The DNA here is from genome assembly GCA_029582165.1 of Portulaca oleracea. Lineage (NCBI taxonomy): Eukaryota > Viridiplantae > Streptophyta > Magnoliopsida > Caryophyllales > Portulacaceae > Portulaca > Portulaca oleracea. The sequence goes on from CM055891.1 coordinate 200,158, forward strand.
ACCAAAGGAACACCAAGATTCTTAGCAATCCACTTCAAGTATAGAGAATCATCAAACTTCGACACCATATAATCATCATACAACTTATCACGCCAACAAACATCATCAAACAACCAATATCTCCCAAAGATTATGCATGACTCACCCAAAGACTTTATGTCGCAACATCCAACATCCAAGCAAGTCTTAATGAACTTCATAGGTGAATTTGAAGTTACCTCATTCTTCTCATAGGGGAGATCATGAATGACTAGGCCGTGAGAGGTGTTGGTGACAACTCCATTGTTGCTTGACTCTTCAAAAAGCGATGTCGAGATGTTCATCGGAGCTTCTTGTTGGAATTCTTCAACAATGATAACAGGAAGGGCAGGATCGACGTTTTCAACCTCCTCGTGGCATGGAAATTCACCAAGCTCACCATGTACATCAAGAAGCTCACGAGGTTTCCCTTCATCGGTCGCAAGGATATTAACCCCGTCCATTGGACTTTCCTCTTTTCTCAACCTTCTCGTGGCATGAAGCTTCAACAATAATTTCAGAAGCCTCATAAGGCTCAATGAAAGCTCCCTCATTGGCCATAAGATCGACCTTTGCTTGCTTAATTCTTCTTTGCCCATCAAGTGATGAAATGAGTTCATGGTTAAACTGACGCTTGCAAGTGTTAGGCAAGAATTACCGATCCATCAACTTCTTTAGCCTCGTCCATGAAACGATTTCCGATCGACCCTCCATAGTCCTTTGCATTCTGACGGTCGCAAACCAAAGAGATGCGGAACTAGTGAGTTTTGATCTCGCAATTTTGAAGGCCCCTTCATCACTATACTCCTTAGTTGCAATGATTCTCTCTAAGGCTTTGACCCATTCACGATAATCATCGGGGCCAGTGAAGCCATTGAACTCCGGAAGCTTGGCTTCGATATCATAGAATTCATTCCGTGGAGGCTTCTCAACCGCTTCCCGTCGACGATGACGTCGAAATGATCCTCTATCATCGTCACTCGACTCATAGGAAAAAGGAGGACGGATAGGGCTTCGGGCACGTCCCCGACGCTCATTTCGGGATGGAACTTGACGCTTTGGGGCAAGGTTGTCCAACCGCGTCACAATGGCATTAAGGGTACAATCAATGGTGGAGAACCGTTCGTCATGGGTGGCGAGTCGGCTCTCAATAGCTTGAATTTGAGGGCTACCCCGGTGGCTCGATTCCTCTCGTTCGTGGCGAGCTCCGTCGGTCATACCGGGAAAAAGGCAAGGGATGGTTAGTGTTTGGGGTATTTTGTGGAGTTTGAAGGTTCTTTTGTAGTTGGCAAGTGTTTGGCTAAGGGTTCTTTGTGTTTTTTTCACTCAGACATTTCATCGAACACCTTGCGTGCACTATTTTCCAACTTCGTTTCAATGCACCAAATAGCTACAAATCCAACAAATACAGCCACAATACAATAATTCCCAACACACTTGGGTAGCAATGGGGTTGGGGAATAGCAATATTTGCATACAACTCACAAAACCCACTACTAGAAATAACACTAGCAAGAACAATGAAGAACAACTCAAGCAATTGAAAAACCAAAGCTCTGATACCAGATGGAGCGTTACCGTACGCGTGGAGGGTGTAGATTAGCTTGAGTGATGATGGATGATCGATATTCAACAATAACAATAGCCTTTAGCACCCAAAGGTTGGATATGACCCGGAGCAAGAAGAACCACAACTCTAGGCCTAACACCCCACCATGATTATTTAGGATAAACCACCAATAATCACTAAAGGAATGACTTGAAACACCACCAAACTTGATTGGATAAAGTAAACAAGGTTTTTAGAGATAAGGGAGAAACCCCAACAATGCTTAAGCATTACATTCAAAACTCAAAACTACAAATAATGCCAAGGGAGGGGGTATATATAGGGAAGGGGGAAAAACATAACTCGTCGAGAATGGCACGATCGTGCTATTCCACGGCACGATCGTGCAACTCAAAATAGCCCCAAAAAAATGGTCATCGTTCAAAAATGGCACGATCGTGCAATCGTATGGCACGATCGTGCAACGCCTTCTGGAAGAACGGCATGATCGTGCAGTCAGACGGCGCGATCGTGTTGTTGGCAGTTTTTCCTGCTGACTTCAAATGTGCATAACTTCTTTATCCGGACTTCTTTTAAGGCTCGTAAGATATCGATGGAAAGCTCTAGGTGTGTACTTTAAGCTCCCAAAATTTGAGACACATTGAAGTTATTTTGAAGGAGTTATGGCCCAAAGCATGAAGGCGTGTCCATTTCGACAACCCACGTTGACCCTTTTCCGCATATTCTTTACGAATGACTCCGAACCATTTTAAAGGCCTGAAGTAGGTCCCGATGAGGACCCGTAGCTCCACTCCTATGGTCCTTGGTCCCATTTGAAGTGGATTTCACACCCGGGGATGACCCGAATACGCTTCCAAGGTCCCGGGTCCGCTTTAAAATGCACTTCGCACCCGACCTTGAAGTCGTTTTCCTCTTGTTTTATGAAGGGGGTACGGAAAGGCTTGGAGACCATTGATTTCAACGCTCGGGCCCCATCCTGATACGTTCCAATAATGTCATCCACATAAACTTGAATTATAACAGAATCCTGACCTGAGGTTTTGATGAACAGTGTTTTGTCAATGAGACCTCTTGTGAATCCATTTCTTAGAAGAAAGGAGCTTAGTCTCTCATACCAAGCCCTGGGAGCTTGTTTTAGCCCGTAAAGGGCCTTCTGAAGTATGTAAACATGAGTATCTGGATTTTGTTGTTCAAATCCTGGAGGTTGTTCCACATAGACTTCTTCCTTTAGGTATCCATTGAGGAAGGCACTTTTTACATCCATTTGATACAGCTTCATGTGAGTTGATGCAGCATAGGCAAGGAGTATCCGAATGGCCTCTAGTCTTGCAACTGGTGCGAAGGTTTCTTCATAGTCAATGCCTTCTTCTTGGTTGTACCCTTTGGCAACTAGCCTTGCCTTGTTTCTTGTGACAGTGCCATGTTCATCTAATTTGTTGCGGTAGACCCATTTTACACCAATGACTGGATGGTGTTCGGGTCTTAGGACAAGCTTCCATACTTTGTTGTGCTCGAATTGATTTAATTCTTCTTGCATAGCTAGGATCCAGTTGTTGTCCTTTTAAGCTTCTTCAGGTCCTTTAGGTTCAATCTGAGAAACAAATGCGTGAAAAGTACAAAAGTTTCTAAGAGAGGATCGAGCTCTAATACCTGTTTCCATACCTGAAAGGAGATTATCGGCTGGATGAGCAGGTTTGAACCTGAAGGTCTTGATGACTCCCAGGTGTTCTGCTGTGTAGTATCAGCCATTTGAGGAGTTTCCGTCGGTGAAGGTCCTTGTCCTTCACTTGAGGAAGGTCCTTGTTCTGCATCATGTAGAGATCCTTGAGCTTCATTTTCCTCATGTTCTGAAGTTGATTGCATGGTGTCATCAGGAGGAGGTTCTTCATTTTGTTGAAAAGGACCTTGCTGAAATATATGAGGGGTGTCCTCGTCATCATCATCTTGAAGAATCTGGAATTTGATGGAGGACCTTTCTGATGAAGTGGTGGAAGTTTCATCGAAGACAACATGAATTGATTCTACCACCTTTTTGGATGCTTTAATGTAGACTCTGTAGGCCTTGCTAGATAAGGAATATCCTACCAGAATTGCTTCTTCACTTCTTGGCTCAAATTTGCTTAAGGCCTTCTTACCATTGTTATGAACAAAGCATTTGCATCCAATGGCCTTGAGGTGATCTACATTTGGTGTTTTACCCTTGAACAGCTCATAGGGTGTCTTCTTCATGAAGGATCTTATGGTACATCTGTTGAGAATATAATTTGAAGCATTTATAATTTCAGCCCAAAGAAAAAGGGGTACATTGTTCTCACAGATGATTGTTCTGGCCATGTTTCCCAGTGTGCGGTTCTTCCGTTCAACCACACCATTCTGTTGTGGTGTCCTTGGGGCAGAGAAATTATGTGTAACCCCTTCTTGATCACAGAATTTTCCAAATTGATCTCGATTATCAAACTCTTTTCCATGATCTGTTCTTATAGACACCAGACTGAGTCCTGTAAGGACCTTGAGTTGCCTGTATAGTTTCTCAAATTCTGGGTACGCCTCTGTCTTATCCTTCAAAAATAAAACCCAGGTAAATCTAGAATAATCATCAATAATGACTAGTATGTATGAACGTCCTCCTAGACTCTTGTATGGAATTGGTCCACAGAGGTCCATATGCAACAGTTCTAAACATCTAAAGGTGGTTACTTGAGATACAGGTTTGAAGGAGTTTCTGGTTTGTTTGCCTCTAGTACATGCATCACATACTTTGTCACGAATGAAATTTTGAGATTGTAGTCCTCTAACCAAGCATAGGTGTTTTAGCTTTTGAAGGGTTTTCATGCTTACATGTCCCAATCTACGATGCCATAACCAGGTTTCATCTAATGCAACTTTAAGACAGGTGAGGTCATTTTTCATATGATCACTGAGGTCAATAACATACACATTGTTCATCCGATGACCTCTAAGGACTATTTCATGAGATTCTTTTTCTACAACGCATGAGTTCTTATTGAACCAAACTTTATGACCCCTATCACAAAACTGAGAAATACTTAAAAGATTATACTCTAAACCTTCTATATAATATACAACATTTATACAGTTGACTGAGTCCTTACCGACCTTGCTGACTCAAAGGATCTTCCCTTGGCTTTTGTCTCCAAACGTTACCTTCCCACTTTTGATGTCCTTGAGTTCTCTGAATTTGGTTGGATCTCCAGTCATGTGTCTCGAGCATCCGCTGTCCAAATACCAGAGGTCATTGTGAGCCTTGAGACATACCTGCACTGAAGGACATTATACCTTTCTTTGGACCAGGAGGTTTATGAAAGGTTTCTTTGTTTGAGGGAACAGGTTTGTTGTTTGGTTTCTTTGGAACCCACTTTGTTTTAGTTCTTGGTTTTGGTATATTTGTCGGTCTATGAGGGGGTAAGAATTGTGGTTTGGTTCTGGGTGAACCAGGTTTATCTGTAGAGGTTTTCTTCTCAGGACTTATGGTAGAGTGAACTTGGTTTATTTCTTGATTGAGAATGGAATTCAACTCTTTTCGATTCTGTATCATTTCATTTCTCATGCTGATATTATCAGAGGTAAGATTTTTGATTATCTCCAAATTGAGTTCCTATGGTTTTGGAGTTTGTTTCAGCAATTCTAGTGAGATATTGTACTTTGTCGGTGAGGGTTGCAATGTAATCAAGCAGATTGAGCAATCTTGGTTTCAAATTATGTAGAGGACATTTCAGAAAGAGATTTGTAAATACCCCATCATCTTCATCCGCCTGTGTTTCATCTGCTTGTGTTTCTGTAAGGTCCTTTGCCATGAGACAAAGATTTGCAATTTCCTCGGACTCACTTTCACTTTCACTGCCTTCACTTTCACTCCATGTGGCAACCATAGCTTTGCTGCTCAATCTTTTTCCTCTGAAGTCACTTTGTTCCTTGACTTTCTTTACATGAGGACATTCCCTGACCAAGTGATCTGTTGCACCACAAGCAAAGCATTTATATTCATTATCATCCTTGGTTTGAATTTTACCTTTGGGTGAAGGTCGTTTAGAGGATGATTCTCTTAGATAGCCACGGAATCTGAGATTCTTTCTGTATAGTCGTTTGAAACCTTTAGCTAACATGGTCATGGTTTCTTCATCATCATCCTCTGATTCTTCTTCTGATTCCTTGGTGCTTTTGAGGGCAATGTCCTTGGTTTGACTGCCTTCAGACAGTCGTATCTCATGTGCAAGAAGTTTGCCAATCAACTCTTCAATTTTCAAGGTCTCTAGATCTTGAGCTTCTTCTATTGCCGTTACTTTTGGTCCCCACTTGTGTCTAGGAAGGCACTGAAGGACCTTGTTCACTTGTTCTTCATTGGAATAGGATTTTCCAAGGGACTTGAGATGGTTGATGATTGCACTGAATCTCTTGAACATTAACTCGATGGACTCATTTTCTTCCATCTTGAATCCTTCATACTTTTGAACTAGTATGTTGACCTTGGTCTTCTTTACATGGTTTGTTCCTTCATATGTTGTGACCAAGTAGTTCCAGATCTGCTGAGCTGTATCAAAATTAGACACTCTTTCAAATTCATTAGAGTTAAGACTGCAAATTAAAAGATAATGTGCATGAGTATTTTTCTTTGCTTACTCTTTTTCTTCAGGTGTATACTCAGATCTTGGTTTGTCACTTGTTGTTCCATCTTCAGCAGTCTTCTGGGGAGTAGGATAATTTCCTTTGGTGACTACGTCCCAAATGTCCTCGTCTTGATTTCTCAAAAAGATCTCCATTTGGCGCTTCCAAATTCTGTAGTTGTCACCTGTTAGTAAAGGTGATATGTTCCATGAACGTCCTTGACTTAAGTCTCCATATTGTGATCTCCCATGATCTTTGCCACATAGCGATTAGTCTCTGAATTTTCAGTGGACCAAGCTCTGATACCAATTGAAAGAACCCTAGAGGGGGGTGAATAGGGTTATTAAAATTTCTGCAAAATTGGATCACTAGTAAAGGATGTTAGTCCCTTAATCTTCTCATATTAAGGTTCCACACAATTCAATAACTGAGAATAACATAAAGGACAGTAAGATAGATATGAATAACCTCCTTTATTACAGTTACTTGAATGACGTTGGTTGTTACCTAAGGTAAAGGATCTTAGCGTTACAGAGAACCAAGCGCCTTACAATGGACACTTCTTATTTCTGGAGAATTACACCCACCAATTCACGATTTGGTGTTTACACAGATTGAATCCTAATTCCGTCTAGGATTCTAACACGAAAGCCTAACACAACTCTAGATCCGTTTAGAGTTTGATAGCACTCTCAAAACACACGAACACTTTCACTCAAACACAAGAGCACACTCTTTGTTTGAACAATCGATTGCTTCCGTGGAATCGAATACTTTAATTCGAATCCCATGTCTTCAATTTATAGTCTTGATTCCTTGAGTTGTATAGAGACGTTGGAGATTTTTGGATCAGATTCCTTCCTTTCTTTGAGTTTCCAGATTTGCTTCATCTTGTGCAAGATTTTCGGTTCCATAATCTTGTATTTCTTTCCAAAACTTTTGCTCGATTGTTTCCTGCAATATTCATAGAGTAACCGAATTAGTCTGGCTAGAGAATGGACAAGGAAAATAAGATGATTTGGTTTCCAGAATTAACTTCCATGTTTCGTTGTTCTCTTTTTGTCTTTCACATCAAAACGTCTTGGAAGGCTGGAGATGAATGTTCTTCATGTGCTTTGGTGCCGATGTCCTTGACGCGTGATGTATGAATGTCCTTTGACCTGTTAAAGGAGGGTTTCTACACCTATAATTGTTATTTTGAATTAATTAATTTTCAATCTTATATCGTTATTTGACTTTGTTATAAGTGTTTTTTTATTATCACTCTGTAGGTCAACAAAATGAATAACAATGAACAAGTATTGGCTCGTTAAAGCTCGTGAGGGCTCGCGAGCCGAGTCAAGCTTGCAATGTAGTTCACGAGCCAAGCCTCGAGCATGCCAAGCTCGGGCTCGGCTCGGCTCATTGTCAGCCCTAGTTTTACCTATGCATTTAATGATGAATTGTTTTCAAGATTTTAAATAGAGGCAAAACAAAAAGGAATTAATCTAAAGGACATGTTTTTTGGATGGTAAGAAAGGAGAAAGGTATGAGTGAGTTCTTAATTCAGATGGTATCTACTGTACTGTTGTACATACAGGTCCTGGATTGACTCCTGGGAGCAGCAACAGGCGTGCATGCCTGGTTTCCTCTTTTTCCCATGGGCTAGTGGATCCTTTGGACTTTCTCTGGGATAGGGGACCTAGTGGGTGACCTGACTTACCAATCTAAAAAAAATGTAAGGAGAGAGGTAAATAAGGTGGGTATGAAAAAATAAGTAAAGTACTAGAGGTGGCTAATGTCATATCATCTATTTCTTATATATTTTCAAATAAATTCTATGACTTAAAAAAAAGTTTTAAATATAAATCAAGTAAAAATATGTTAGGTACTATAAGTAAGGTAAGGTAAGGTAAAATAAAATAAAGATAGATAGATAAATAAAATTTTACTTACCATCCCAAAAAAACATTACATCAAATTTATATACTATGCAAGATAGATCAAAAGAAAGAAAAAGCAATAAGAGTTCGCAAGTGTAATTAAATTTATATACCATACAAGATGGACTGAAAAAGGACTAAGCATTAATAAGAGTTGGCGATTGTCATCATCTCGATATTTGAAAAATATTAAATTATAATAACGTTAAAGAAACTTAGGCCTCGTTCTTTTATATGATTGGCTGCGGTGCGGTGTGGAGGAAATGTGGTAGGTTAAGGAAAGTTGTGGTCTGTTGTGGTAGAATATGAAAAGTTAAACATCTTATAAAAAGATAAATTAAATTAGAAAAAGTAGATTGTAGTGGGTTATGGTAGATTGTGATTGGTTGTAGTGAAATATAGAAAGTTGCGGTGCGGTGTGACACCGCAGCTTGCCTGCCGCGTAAAAGATCGGGGCTTTAGATTGTAATGTACTAAAGTCACTCGTCAAATCTAAGTTACATTTTCTCGATAGAATAGTTAGATAGTATAGCGAACAATTTTTAAATATTGGACTATAGTCAATCTCTCTAAATTGTAAAATTTGGATATAACACTGCAACACCCACCCCTCTATAGTCCATACCTCATCTAGACAAGATTTTGATATATTAATTTTAATTTTGACAATTATAACTTAAATCTAATGATTGTTTAACAATAAGTTGAGCAGTCAAATTTAAGAAATAATAAGACAAGAGGGAATAAACCCCACAAAAGTTCACATCATACTAAAGGGAGATATTGACGAACGTGAGAGCATATCAGAGTATGGGCAACTTTTTTTTGTCTTTAAACATTTTTTTGGCTTTAAACATGTTACTCCCTATATTCCATATTAATTGTTGTAATTTTGACTTTTGCGGTCTCCAATTTTATTCTTTGATTGATAATTTCTTACATAATGTGATATTAACAATTGCAATATTATATACTTTTATGATAATGTTTTTCATTACGAATCTAATTTTATATAGCAATTCATTATATATATTAACTAATTCATGGTCAAAATTTTTGAAATTTGACTGTATAATTTCCAAATACGACAATTAATATAAAACGGAGGGAGTATCAGATAAACAAATTGATTAATTTCCCCACTTTTTGCTTTTACCCTTCAAGGGCATCGGCCATCCTCTCCCCCATTTCTTTGAGACTACTTGGATAAAACCGTCACTAAACTATTCAAAAATTGCAATTTTGCCACCCGAAACAAAATGTAATGAAAATGTCATTAATCTTTGTTAGCAATTACAAAAATGTCACTTTACCTACATTTTACCTGCTACAGCCAGTAAACTGCAGGTGGGGGTGTTTAATTTGATAACCTACCCAAATTAAAAATTCCGCCCACCCTAATTAATTAACCCTATCCCACTTAAATTTTACTGTCTATAATTACTGCCCCCTCCCCCCTTCCCCCCCCCCCCCCCCCGAATGTTATCTTCTTCTTCATCTTTCTTCTTCCTCAACCACTTCTTCCTCTGCGAAAATCTACGCCATAACAAAGCACCTTTCCTCCACCTCTTCTTCTTCAATTCTAGACCAGGGATTACATCTTCCTTCTTCATTTCTGACCTCAAGAAACCATAATTTCAACTCAAAATATGCAATTCTTCTACAAACTCAAAAACCCTAATTCTTCTATTGATCTGCGAGGTTTGCAGTCGCTTTCTTCTTTCTTCTTCAACAATTACAGAGTAATTTTTGCATCATCCGAATCAAAATTCGGCCATGCGGGCACCAAATGGGTGTTGGTAAATTCATTGCTAGGACCACTAACATAGAAGTGAACCACTCGATGCAAAGTCCTTGCGCAGATGCATCCTGTGACTCGTCCGAGTCATTGTTCTGAGCATTGATGATGGTGCGTTGGATTTGCCAGACCAGTGAGCAGTCGCGCCCGAGTCGATCTGTGACTCGCCCGAGTCAACCCTCTGCGATGCGTGTGTTGTGTCGTTATTTTTGTTCTATTTTTAACCTAATTTTTGTTTAGTATAAACACTATGTTTAGCACTATTTTCCAGACAGTTTTTTGATGATGAATGTTTAGGAGCTAGACTCAAGAAAAATTCTCTCAATTGGAGAGTGTTGTAATTGTGGGTTTTCAAATCCTTTGGGTGGAAATTGCTTTGTGAGTTCTCTTCTTTGTGAGTGGATGGTTGTCCTACACTCTTTGTGAGATTTCTTGGGTGATTCAATACTCTTTGTTTGTGGGAGACCCTTGTGCAAGTGTTTGAACATCTAAGTTCAATTTGGTGAGATTTCTCTCATTAGAATTGTCCATATCTTTTAATTTCATGTTTATCTCCATTAACCCAAAAACCCTAAAAATTGGTTCATAATGTTTATGAGTTCTATGGGTGGATTTCCATTATCCACATATTTTCTATAAACCCTAGGCTTCCGCATCGTCCCCCTCTCCATTCCCCAGATCAATTCCCTCTCAATCTGTATGAACATTCACCATCTATGGAGGAGGGATTCTCGAAGTGGGTCTAAGTTTAATTTATTCAAGGGTTTTGTGTCCAAGTTTGTGTTCAAACCCATTCAGTTTCTCATTGGGAAGAGGTTGAATTCTCGAGGTGGTGGATTTGATGTGCATCAATCAGTCGAAGCTATGATGAAGAATTTCAACGAGATTTAGACATTGTAGATCCAACTCCCCTGCTTCGGGGGTGAATTTAGGGGGAATCATAATAATCAGAAAGCCATGATTCCTTTGCTCAAATTGGAAGTTGGGTTTGGGAAGGAGCTTGAAAAGTGTGTGATTCTCGGGGCAACTTCGATTTCAAAGAGGAAGGAGAAATCCAAGGTTGAAGATGAAGATCGAGTTGTTGAATTAGAAAATGCGCATTTGTTCAGCGGCGAAGAGCTCAAACTGAGGAAGAAGAAGAGATGAGGAAGAGAGATGAAGAATTTGTCTGAAAACCCTAATTTTTTTTCGCCGAGAAAATGAAGAAGAAGAGATGAGGAAGAGGTCGGTTATGGTGGACAAAGCAGAGGACAATGAAGAAGAGAGCTGAGGAGGTAGAAGAAGAAACATCTGGGTTGGGAGGGGGGTAGTAAAAAATTTTGGGATGATAATTAATTTGGGTGGGTAATTAATTTGGGTAGGTAGTTTAGGATGGGGGAATCTTAATAGTTAATCAAAGCACTAAACACCCTTCACCTATTTATCTAACCAGCTAAAATAAGTCACAAACCGGTAAAGTGACATTTTTGTCACAGTTAATATAAATTAATGGCATTTTCATTACATTTTTTTTCAGATAACAAAATTGTAATTTTTATAAAGTTTAGTGACATTTTTATCCAAGCACTCTTTGAATGTACCCTAATTGGTTAGCTTCATATATCTATTCTTTATATTTTTTATGGTTAAAAAACCCTGCTTATATATGAAGATATAAAAATTTATGTCCGCTTTAAAATTGATTTTGTCTATTTTGTCTTTTCAGTGTGAGCACATGCATAAATGTAAACCTTTTACAAATCTTTATGAAATTTTTAATGAAGTACAGCTGATACATAACCAAAACAATAAGATAAATTGATAATCTGAGTGGAGTATCAATCATGTGTACCGAAAAAAACCTATTAAAAAAGAAAAACTTTTACATCAAAGTATCATTTAACAAATATCTTGTAATGTACCATCTATGAATTTTTTTTATATAACTTGCAAAACTAACGCAATCCCAATGATCTTCCCGAACCCAACTGACCCAAATTTGTTGGATTTTGTCACTCATTGGATTCTCGGCAGGGTCCAGAATCTGAAAAGAATCAGCAGAGGATACTATTTTAATCTAATTCTAATTTCCTGTTTAAGTCAGATACTACTTGTTGTTATTTGAGTTTTAATCTGATTTTATTTCTTCTCCTAACCACCATATAAATATGGTTCAACTTTCTCCACTTTATTTTTTTTATAATTAAAAGGCAAATGCCCAAAGTAGCAGAATAACAAGTGCTAATAAGCACTAAATAAAGTATCACAAAGCTAAATTACCCCCAACAATAAAATTTTCATTTCCCATGTAAACTTGGTGTTTGTTTTATCGCTTATTTTCGTTCCTGAATTTTGTTGTAATTTTGGTCATCTCATTTATTTCGATTCCGCTATAACTTTGCACTTAATGTTTCCTAACAAGTGGTATCAGAGTCTAAGTTATAAATGGTATACATCTGAGTCTTACAAGTGCCTAGGAGAAAACTGAACCCTATTTATAAGGTGGCTATGAGAAGAAATTAGGTTAATTAAACTACAATTAACCTTCGGTCCAAAAGACATATCCCGCCGCAGATAAGAGTCGGCCTGGAGGCACTGGTAGCGCCTTGAGGGCTCTGGCCGCGTCTTCAAATATGTGCCTTCTGTGTTGGACACTGGCAACGTTCGATGGTCGCGCTTGACACATCTTGTTCGTAGCATGCGACGCTGGGAGCGTCTCCGGACGCTGCTGGTGCCAACTTCCGACTGAGGCACTGTGGGCGCCCCGTAGGCGCTGGTGGCGTCTTCCCATAAGTTGTCAATTCTTCTTCGATTCTGGACCCAATCGAGGATCCAATGGGCCACAAAACCCAACAAAATCCTATCCATACCTAAAAATGCCAAAAATAATTAGCTTGGAATGGACTCGAACGCGACATGTCCCAACTCCACCCGGCATAACTCAAATTTATCTTTCACCAAAGTTGTTCTTTTTTTAAAGATAATATTGTTTGACAAAAAATTAAAGAAACCGAAATCAACCCGACCCAAACCCAACCCAAACCTGACACAACCCAAAGATTATTCACCCAAATTGACCCAATTGCCATAATTTTATAGGGGAAGACAATCTATATTTGAATCTTTCAGACGACGCTCAAATGTATTTATCTTGGAAGTTTATCGTTATTGTTATATGAAACGTGATTTTATGTAATATATACACTGACTGACACATACATATATACATATTAGATTATCAGTGCTTAAACTCGTGTGTTGCATGGGGAACTAATAAATCACAAATATTGTTGAAAACATTGTCGAGACTATATTTAAAAGCATAGAAAGAAAAAAAAAACCAACAGTAAAAAGTAAAATGAATGGTGCATTTAAAAAAGAAAGAAAGAAATAGAATGAAAGAAAAAAGTAGTGGCAGATATATATTTGTATTGTTCTTCCTTTTTCGCCTAACTATTTATAGTTGAATTTTGTTAAACATAATTTATAATTAGTGTTTTTCTCGTTGATGAGTATGATAAAAAATATTAGTGGCCCTTTTTTTTCAGTTGTTAAGTTTTTTTTTTTTATAACCATGCTCACAATATTTTATGAGTATCATGTATTATTAGTCAATTTTATACGATTATGATATTTGATCAAAGAACCCAATTTAAGGTATTATAGAAGTACCAACGGGGTTCGTTTTTTAGTAATTGGTATTTTAATTAATTGATAAATATTAATATCATTTTTATCAAAAAAAATAGTATGTCCTACTTTGATTGTGGCGCCAAAGAATCAATCTTGTACCAAAAAAAATATTTGTAAATGTGTAGTATAAGTTATCATGATACTATGTTCTAGTAATTGAAATTCTGGATTAATTGATAATCCTTATTGATCTCAATTAAAAAAAAAAAAGAAGATAATGATCATTATTAGCATATAATATAAGAATATAAGAATTGTTGAGAAATTAGAAAGTAGATTAGAAATTTTTGACGTAGAAATTCATGTATACAACCTTTTGCTAGACAATCCATCGAATCTAAATGAAAATTAGATATTCAATTCAATATAAAGTGCAACACTCACTTCAAATACAGTTTTGATTAACATGGAGAGTACCACCTTCTTATTTTTGTGATATGCATCTAGTTTATTCTTATAAGCAAGGAAATGTGTTTATATAACATATTTAAGTAATTCATTGGTAACATAAAAATTTAAAGTCACATATAAATGGTAAATCGATAATTAAAGATCATAAAGATAATTAATAAATGCTATTCAACATAAAGTCCCATACTTATAAATAAATTCCCCATAGATACAATATTAAAAGTGTTAGGATCATATTCAGATTTGTTGCCAGTTGTTGGCCACTTGTTATGTGTAAAATAGAGCAATATATGCAGCGGAAATGAAAAACAGGATGATTATGGAATCGAGAATAATAATAGAGAGGCAAGAATAAAGATAAAAGGGAGAGACAATATTTTTACGTGGAAACCCGAATCGGGAAAAAAAAAACCACGGGCGACAAAATCCACTAGTAGAAAAGGAGATATTACAAGAGGTAAAATATAATCTCTCATACACTATCACAACATAGGGATAAGTAGGGTGAAGATGTGAAAATAACATCGTACCTCCCTCACGGAGAGTTTTTGTAACGCCCCGATCCCTCCCGGGTCGCGGACATTACCGATAATTGCTTCAAGGATCGCTGACTAGCCCCACAAATCACCACGAGTCTTTCAAGCGTGCTTCATCCTCGCTCACACGTTGCCTGGGAAAACTTTCCAGGAGGTCACCCATCCTAAGACTACTCCCAACCAAGCACGCTTAACTGAGGAGTTCCCAACGGATGAGCTACCATAAAAGAAGGTGCACCTTGGTGATATAAGTAATCATTTCAATCCTTTTAAGCCACACTTAACCATATACCCGGGGTGTTACAGTCACCCCCACTTAAGCGCACAACGTCCTCGTTGTGCCACAATACACTCCAAAATCTTTGCCCCGCTAGGTGACTGCCCATGGCTCTCCCGTCCACTGCCGCAGCTCACGGTCGCGAGTCGGCTCTGATACCATCTATGCGCCCGATCCTCCGGGCGCGGACATTACCGATAAGCTGTTTCAGGATCGATCGTGGCCTACAAATCACCATGGGTCTTTCCAGCGTGCTTCGTCCTCGCTCACACGCTGCCTGGGAAAACCTCCCAGGAGGTCACCCATCCTAAGACTACTCTCAACCAAGCACGCTTAACTGAGGAGTTCCCAGCGGATGAGCTACCATAAAAGAAGGTGCACCTTGGTGATATAAGTAGTCATTTCAATCCTTTTAAGCCACACTTAACCATATACCCGGGATGTTACAATTTTGAAGGCTCTCACATCTGCTACATCTGCCGCTACTGCCACACTTATGGTGGAGATGCAACAACAACAACAACAACCTCCCAGGTGACACGTTTGAGCGCGGTCTGGGGGATCCTGAAGTAGGCAGCCTTACCCCCATGAACAACATTTATGGTGGAGATACATGTATAATATTTATACTAATAGTGAAGAAGTAAACTAGGTTAGAAAACAATAACCTAAGACAACCCTAGCCACTAGCTACGGGCTTCATGAACGTTGGCCCAACAACACGGATGAGGGCCAGCCCTGGTGCTGGTAGTGCCTAAGAGGGCGCTGGCCGCGTCTTCGATCTTAGGGCTACTCGATTGGACGCTAGCAGCGTCCGAAGGTGGGAGTAGCGCCTCAAGTCGATAGGCGTCGGTGGTGGGCACTGGTAGCACCGTGTTTCGCCACTGGTCGCGTCTGTGTTGTTGTCTTCTTCTCTCGTTCTTGACCCACTGATGATCCAATGGGCCACAAAACCCAACAACTCCACCTTGGACCATGATCTGAGTCATCGGTTAAAGAACCCAGAAATTTATCTTGCCAACGAACTTCTCGACGTCATCCTGTTAACAAAACTCTATCACCCCAGATCTGATAACCAAATTCTGACTTCATCCTGAATTCGATTGAACCCAGCTCTGAAGGAATTTGACCTGACTCCGGCAGGATTAGAATTTTATTGAATCTGGTTGTAACCGGCTCTAAAGGAATTTCACCTGACTCCGGTAGGATAGAAATTTGACTTAATCTGGCTGTACTCGACTCTTGAAGGAATTTAACCTGACTCCGGTAGGATCTGAATCTCATTGAACCCAGCTCTGATACCACTTGTTAGGATCGGATTCAAATCTGTTGCCAGTTGTTAGCCACTTGTTATGTGTAAAATAGAGCAATATATGCAATGGAAGGAAAAACAGGATGATTATGGAATCGAGGATAGTAATAGAGAGGCAAGAACAAAGATAAAAGGGAGAGACAATATTTTTATGTGGAAACTCGAATCGGGAAAAAAACACGGCGACAAAATCCACTAGTAGAAAAGGAGATATTACAAGAGGTAAAATATAATCTCTTATACACTCTCACAACCTAGGGATAAGTAGGGTGAAGATGTTGAAATAAACACCGTACCTCCCTCACGGGGAGTTTTGAAGGCTCTCACATCTGCTACGTCTGTAGCTACTGCCACACTTATAGTGGAGATACATGGATAATATTTATACTAATGGTGAGAGAAGGAAACTAGGTTAGAAAACAATAACCTAAGACAACCCTAGCCGCTAGCTATCGGGCTTCATGATCGGCGACCCAACAACACGGATGAAAGCCAGCCCTGGTGCTGGCTGCGTCTTCGATCTCAAGGCTACTCTGTTAGACGGCAGCGTCCGAAGGAGGGAGTAGCGCCTCAAGTCGATAGGCGTCGGTGGTGGGTGCTGGTAGCGTCGTGTTTCGCCGCTGGTCGCGTCTGTGTTGTTGCTTCTTCTTCTCTCGTTCTGGACCCACCGAGGATCCAATGGGCCACAAAACCAAACAGGAAGGATTACGAAATCTGTTGTTAATCTTAAATTATATATATAAAAAATGTCTGGTAAGATTATATTAATTACTTCTGAGCAAGATGTTTTGAGAAAGAAGTAATTTATAATTAAAGTAAAACTATTTATATTATATATAGAACTATAATTAATTATGTTAATTATTTTATACATATATCATTATAATACGCCGCAAATGCACGAGTGTAGATGTAGAATACATCAAGGTCATTCCCTCAAGGACTTCGTTTAACTACTCACCGAACTAGCCTCCTACCTAATCACTAAATCGATTGGGTTTTTGTTTTGACTTTTTCTAGCTAGTTTAACTAACAAGCAATCAAAATTCTAAGGATTAATGAATGAATAAAAGGCGTTTAGGGGATTAAACCTAAGTCAAACAACGAATCTACAAAGTGGATTGAACATGCATTTCATTATTCGTTTGTACATTCTAGGTTCGACAATTGCATAGGTTCTTCAACAACGAGCTTTTGGCAATGAAGTGAACTGCCTAATAAAATCTAACACCTACTTTCTTGGTTATTTTGATTTAAACTAAGTTAACATCAAATTATCAAATGAACCCTAACCAAAAGTCTCTTTGTCTAGTTCATTTGGTTAGTCTGGCCTAGGGTTTCTAGTTATCGAATTTTTTCTTCTTTCGATACTTCATTCAAAAGCTAAATCCATATTCTTGGTGACCATTCAATAACAATGACAAACAAATTCAAAGGCTAAATATAATGCATAAAACTAAATTCATGTCTATTCAATTCAAATCAAAGTTGATTCGTCTAACAACTTTAAAGGTTCATCCCTAAAACAAATAAAACTAATCACTAATCATATTTATAACTATGAAGCAAATAAAATCTATACTAGTGCGCATGAAAATCATATGAACACTGGAAAATAAACCAAAGTGGAGGCCAATTTTGATGTTGATTCTAGAGTAAAAGAATTTTGTTCCTTCAATCCTCAAAACCACTCTTGAATGTTTTTCCAATCTTCAATCTTCTCTCTCAATTTTTCAACTATGATGAAAATGGATGGATTATGGATGATTAAGGATGATAATGGTGATGAATTATGGAGGTGAATGATGATGGATCATTAGAAAACAGCCAAAACTCGTGATTAAATAACATCAATAGTCGATTCGACTAAATTTCAAAAGTCAGACTCACCACAGACAGTGCCAGAGTCACCACGACCTTTGCTCATGTCAACACCGCCCATGATGAAACACCACAGCTGGTGTTGCCTCAAAGCTCTCAATTCATGCTCTGTTGTTGCCAGCGCAGTCCATGCTGGCCATTTTGGCATCCGAGGTAGCTCATTTCCGGGTCAACTCAATACTTGGGCTTGCTCTTGGGCTTGGGAGGATCCAATTCTTCCTTTTCATCTCTCTTATGATCATCACATTGATGGAATTGCTCAGTTTCAAACAAATGCTCTCAGGTTCCTACAAAAATGAACCAAACTCCAAACCAAGTATAATATGAGAAATTATGGTATAAAATGACACATTCACATCAAATATCACCCAGTTTCATATCAAAATATCCAAGTTACAAATATACTAAATACACTTGTCAAATTCCCATTTGCCTAGTCCTTGCTTGTCCCCAACCAAGTCAAGACTCTCAAAAGAAAAACGAAAAGAAAAGAAAGGGGGACAAAAGGCTCAAATTGAAAGAAAAAGACTCAAAAAGAAAATGAAATCTTTATTTACAAACTTCACCAGGATGGCATCAGCAGGGCATCAATCAAACAAACCTAACCAAGCACAACCCGAAAATGAATCAAAGTCTGTATATAAGAGTAGGGAAAGCATTGAAAAGATTTACAAGAACTACACTTCCTCAAATTCAAATCAATCAACCCCTAATCACAAATGAAGCAAGCAAGCGCGTGAGTAAATATGAAACTAGGTAGATCGAGAGCAGTCCTCACTTTTGGGAATATGAAATCACTCCTCTCATGTGTTTAAATATAAATCAATGAAGGTTCACTCAATACTCTAACTAAAGCAACATCCTACCATATTCTTGCTAAACATTTCAATTCTCTACTGCTATTATGCAAATGCACACATGACAAACAAGAGGACTTTCAAAAGGGTTGTAACGCGGCTAAGGTTAAGGGTAGGGAGTGGACAATATTTTGGGAAAAGTGGAGCTAAAAGCCAAAGATTGGAGCTAAACTTCACCAAATATACATATACTAACTATTAACACGTTTATCTAAATCAGTTCATCCCTAGAACAATTGGAAACCACCTCAAAATCAAGAAGACATTATGCCAAACACTTTATTTTCCTTTAACTTTTTTTTTAATTTTCTCTTTTTTTCTAATTTTTTTTCTTTCAATTTTTTTTCGGCAAACACAAGACTCTCAATTCTATAGAACAATGCAAGTTTCCAACAACTCACACAAAGCTACACAAATGGGGATTAATCTTAAGATTCACAAGTCACAACCCTTCCCAAACAAACCAACCATGCCACAAAAGTACCACCATCATCCAATTCATCACATGCAAAACACTCCAAGCTTGGTTTAAGGGTAGATGATATGTATTAGGTCAAAGCTTATAATATAGGTCATCAAAAAAGAAGTAATCAAAGGTTATAAACAGGCTAAAAGCATATGTACAAATATAAGGGTGGCTACTTAGCTATGTAGCTTACAAACATATACAAATGAATGCTTCAATAATTTTATCATAGTACAATGCATGATATAATTTCAAAGAGATGCAAAACAAGTTCTAGAGGATGCAACTATGATAGAGTCACACATGGAAAATGAGACAAATAAAAATGATTAGTCTATTTGGCTCAAGTGGTCTCACGGGTCAACGCTCTCAATCAAGGTAGCTCAAATATGTGCACATTTTAAACTCGCACCAAAAGATCATAAGGGGCAAT
This sequence comes from Portulaca oleracea, assembly GCA_029582165.1. Taxonomy (NCBI): domain Eukaryota; kingdom Viridiplantae; phylum Streptophyta; class Magnoliopsida; order Caryophyllales; family Portulacaceae; genus Portulaca; species Portulaca oleracea. Next base: position 219,934 of record CM055891.1, read on the forward strand.
CAATTATCACTCTCAAAATGCAATCCTCAACTCACTAAGCTTTTACAAACTCTTTACAAAACTTTTATTTGCAAATGGACTATACAAGCTCAAATTTAGGCAAAAGATAACCTATCCAACTTATATTAATCACTAGAGGAGTTATTGGCCAATCCTGACCTATCCTAACTTTTCTTCTTCTTTTTTTTCAATTTTTTATTTTATTGGATTTTCTCTTCTTTTTTCCTTTTTCTTTCACAATTAAAACAAAACAAAACTAAACTAAACTAAACTAAACTAAATGAAAACCTATAAAAAAAATAAAAAACTAAAAACTGAGAAAAGGAAATTTAAGAATGCAACTATTTACAAATAAACTAACCTAGAAAATTAAGAAACAAACAAAACGAAACCCTAAAACACCAACTACACATATATACACACTATACACAGATGGACAAGAACATCTATTTTTTTATTTTTTACTTTTTTGCACAATCCCCCCTCCCCCTATTTGGACAAAGCATTGTCGTAAATGCAAAGTACAACAAACTAGTAGCAAGGGGGACACCATGAAGGGTCATTGTGGAGGAGGATGTGGGGGAGGGAGGGTAAGAATGGTGAGGATGTCAATCACGCATGGAGCGCAGCAAGCCAAGAGTTTGAGTTTGGTTATTTTCAAGTCGGGTTTGGGAAGACCTAATATCTGCAAATTGAGATTCACAATATGTTCGCAAAGACATTTGTGCAACTTGGATAGAGTCAGGCCTCCCAAGGAAGCTAAACTCATTCACGCCATCATTATCATTACCACCATCGCCACCCGCAGTGGTTGGTGGGGCAGTTGGAAAATCATGGGAATAAAAAAGATGTTAGGTGCATGATTGATTGACAAAAAGTCATGGGGTAGTCTCAATTCAACATGGTTCTGATACACCCAATAATCTCATCCTGTCACCTTTTACATATTCTCATAGCCTCAATGGTCCTCGCATCCAACCTCTCCGACCTAGGCACTCTCTCATTCTCATGATTGGTGTTATCCCATCCTAAATGTCTAGCAAGCACAGTAATCAACCCTCCAACAACAATACTCCCAGTGGAGCGAGAGGCAACATGTGAGAGATGAAGAGCAAGCAAAGCAGTGGGTTCACATTCATTTCACTATTATACATTCCCCACAACATATATATAAGTCATGAAGCTTCATCACATTCATACTGTCACCATGACCAAACATGCCACACGAAAGAATCAATTCGCTGTGCATAACAGAAAATCGGGTTGTGGACATTAGTGCACTTAGAGTTGCTAGGGTCATAGTCCTCCCTAGTGGTCAAGAACCGCCAAAAGTCAACAGGTTTCCATATTTGAAGGTCATGGGGCATACCCCTCCTATCACTATCAAGGATTCCCGAAAGAGTGTACACATGAGCAAACTCATCCAAAGTGAAGACATGTTCATCTCCAAGCAACCTAAAGTAAATCCTACAATTAGCCGTAGTCAAAATTACTTTGAGGAACTCAAAAAAGTCGAGTGTGAAAGTCCTATGCTCCCTCCTTATAGCGAAATTCAACATCCTACGTACGTACAGATTTCAAGCAACCAAGTAATGTCATGAGTCATACTGGCCGATTCTAAAAATGGTTCATCCAAATAACATATGGGAGTAATATTTTGTTAGGAATAGTAAATCTTGTATTGTTTCCAATTTGTTCACAATTTTGTTTCTTTGTTTCTTTATCTTGTTTCTTGGTTTGTTAGGGAGGTTGGTTATATATATAACCTTCCTCTCCCCATTGTATCACTTGAGTTGAGATTCATCAATAATATTTCATCATTTCTCACATCTCACTCCCTCTTCTCCTCTTTTAGTTTCACCAAATTATGGTGAAATTTAACATGGTATCAGAGCAGGCTTGTTTCCTGCGGTCTGTTTCCTTCTTCTTCCTCTTCCCCTGATTCTCTTATTCTTCCTCCATTTCACATTCTATCTTCTTCCTCCTCTCTCTCTCTCCCTTCACCCGATATCACACAAATCACCATCGAATCTCTTTCTTTCTTCCTCTCACCTTCCTCTGGGACTTGCTCAGCATTCCCCCGTCTTCAAACACCACCCGCAGCCAAGGGTTCGCCACCTCCATTGCCCACCACTGTTGGGATTTTTGACCTTCCCTAGGTCTTCGGTAGTTTGGGTTTGTTTGCGGAATACGGTTCTGCTGCTGCGTGTTCACCGGGGCGAGAAGGGTCCGACTCCCATTTGATTTCTCACCCAGATCCAAACGCCGTCATCTCTCCAACAACCACCACAAATTTTCCCTCTCGAAATCATTCCCAATTTCCCCTTCAATTTGATCTTCCTCAGATTGATTATTCCAATCAATTTGGTCGGAATTTTTCTCCATTTTCTTGTTCTTTCTGGGGTGCAATTGTATAAAGAAATTGTAATCTAGGGTTCTTTTGTTTCCATAAAATTTCGGTTCGAATTGGGATTTTCATGGCGGAGACGGTGGACCCATCATCGCCGCTCGTCGGTGCGGTGGCGTCGTACGTCGTTAACCTCGCCGCGAATTGGTGGGACAATATCAACAAATCGCATGTTTGGCAGGATCGAATCTTTCATATTCTCGCTATTTTCTACAGGATTGTATCTGTTGTTGCTCTGGTACAATTGTTCTTGGAGCTGAGATTCTCTAGCATGTACTGCTTGATGTGCCGAACCTCCATGGCACCACCTTCTATTTCAGATCCTCTTCCCTCTTTTTCCTTCACCCTAATTGATCAAGACTTCATTCAAATGGGTTGTCTTTTCTTGACCATTTCTTGGATTAGAAAAAGGGGGAAAATTGGAATGAACCTGAATCGAAGTGGGGTTACTGTACCGAGGAACAATTGCAGGAGATGTTGTTCAAGAATCTTGAGTTTTTTGTCCACCGAGGCGATTTCGAAACTTGTTTCTTTGGGTTATGATGAGGATGTTGCATTGAAGGCTGTTTTAAGGAATGGGAATTGTTATGGTGGCATGGATGTACTGACCAACATCTTTCATTAATGATGGTGGTTCGATCGAGTCCGAGCTCGGTTTTGCTGATTTGAGACAGTTGTAGGATTACTCTCTTGAGGGCCTGATTTGTTTGTTGCAGCAAGTTCGCCCATATTTGAGTAGAGGGGATGCTATGTGGTGTTGGTCTATTCTGTCTCAAAGCTACAAGAGATAAATCTCATTGTTGCGTGTTCCTCTCTTCGTTCTCTTGTCCGATCAACCAGGAAAGTCTCTATTAGGCCATTGTATTCGCCGGAGACAATTTCAATACCTGGAAAAGTTCGGCAATCTATCTCTCTTTCTTTCGTTGTTTTACTGCACAAAGTTGTTCCTTGTCTACGTCCATTTCACCCGCTATTAGGAGTTGTGGTGATGGCGAGGAAGCTGTTGGAGTTAAAGTTCAAGATTTCCATTGTTGGCAAATTGGAGTCTTGACACCCTCCAATTTGGGGGGGTGTTAGGAATACTAAATCTTGTATTGTTTCCAATTTGTTGACAATTTTGTTTCTTTGTTTCTTTATCTTGTTTCTTGGTTTGTTAGGGAGGTTGGTTATATATATAACCTTCCTCTCCCCCTTGTATCACTTGAATTGAGATTCATCAATAATATTTCATCATTTCTCACATCTCATTCCCTCTTCTCCTCTTTTAGTTTCACCAAATTATGTTGAAATTTAACATATTTCATAATTGTTCACTCACAAATATCTGGAGCACGTACTCCAAATGCATATAATATATATTGGGAGCTAGCACTTCATGGGATTGGAAAGCCCTAATATAACCATCTTTATATATTTTTAATATCTTATTTAACTGAAATTTATCCCAAATCAAAAAATCATAACTAAATAAAACCCAAACAAACAATGTCATAGGTCATGGGTGCTTTAAACTTTCTTGAACTTACGGCCTTACGCGAGAATAGGACTAGGTATTAGAGTAGGGAATATATGCTCTTGAAATCCTACTTAAGTTCAATAAATTAACTAGCCACTTAGATTAGGGACATTACCATTTTATTAGGGACATTAACTTTTTATTATGTCTCCTATATGCTCCCCTAATATTCACTTAACATTCAATTCCCTATCTTAATTTGTTTGGACGAAATAGTACTATTTTCTAAAATAAATGTCCAAAAGATGACGATCTTTCAAGACATCTTAGTTCAATAATGTGCAAAATAATTGATTTCTTTTGGAAATAAAGTTATCTTTCTATTAAGACAGTAGTGGCCTACTATCTCAATTCTCTTTCTGTTAATAGTCATTTGGTAGAGTGTAAAATCATTCATGGGGCTTCAACCACCAGCTTAAACTTTTGGTTAAGATGGTTCCGCATGGTATCAGAGTCAGACCAGTAAACAAGAGGTCTTAAGTTAGAATCTCAGCACCCCCTATATTAATTTGTGCAAGGTAAAAATAGGGTCTTTGTAGCATCCACGCTTCAAACCCAAAGGGCATTCGCGTGAGAGGGTGTGTTAGAGTATAAAACTATTTCTGGGGCTTCAACCACCAGCTTAAGCTTTTGGTTGAGATGGTTCCACACCATCCTAGTTTGAGATTAAGTTAAATGGGTTAAAAAAATGAGTTTATTTTTATAGAATGTGACAAATATTAGGTATAAATCTTCTTCTCAAGTAATTTTATACAAAGAATCCCTGTTACGTGGAAAATAGACTATAATATTGAAAGCATATAATACTCTCTATGCAAACACCTTGGTGAATCTATGTAGATCGACCACATGTATTAAAATAGACTAATTTTAATGAATTTATGTAAAAAAATGATACATTTAAAAAAATATTGATGAATTTTATAATAATATTGATAAATTTATGTCGAATTTTATAATAAATATTAATTTTTTTAATATTTAACTTCTTAGTAGACATAGGTAGATATTTCAAGATATATCAGATAATAATTATATTCTGTGGGGAGGGGGATTCACTCTTGCCAGGTATGAATTTGGGATTTTATTGAGGTGTTATATGCATTTATAGGTTGCTTAAACTTGTAGTATTTTATGATCTAGCTCCCTCAAGGAATCCAAAGAACCTCACTCATGCTATCACTTTCTGGACAACGGACAGTGAAGACAGCAAGCAAATTTCGTCGCCGGCAAACTCGCCTAATAGCCAAGGAGCGTAAGCAGCGGACTGTCGTTGACGGGGGCTAGCTTTTCCACCTCAAAGTACACAGCTCTCTAGCCGCCAACTCTGCCTAAGTGTCGGTAGATCTCACTCCGGTAAATCTCACACCGATGCCGACGAACCCAGATAGTTTTGACTGTCGTCTTGAAAATTTTTTCAGACAGTCGACTAACGAACCCAGGAAGTAGCCATCTAGTGTCGACCGTCCTTTTTTCGAAAGTTATCAGATCCGATTTGGGTGTTTGGACAATACCTGCGTGCTATCTAGCCTTCCCCCGCCTCGAACCGCCGTTCCTGGTCGCCGGAGAGACCGTCGACCTCCCGGGAGGTCGGTGCTCTGGTTGTCGGGGCGTTGTGTCTCCGAGGCATCTTTCAACCGAAAATTCCCGTCGGGGACCATTGTCACCTGTATTCAGGTGAGTTTTTAGACCTCTGCCCTAGAAGTTTCATGTTTTTGGAGTCTTAAACTGGTGTGTGGGCCTCTTGGTGATGTTATCACAATTGTTGGCTGAAAAGTGTTTTGGATGTATGGTTTGTTTAGTGGACTGGATGTATTAATGGTGTGTGGGATGCATCTGTTTTCTTGAATCTCGTTTTTTACTTGATCAGATTAGTCACGGATATGGTTTTATTAGTCTCTCCTAAGTCTTCCTTAGTGGGAGTTAAAGTCCTAGTGCTCTAGGGTTGGTCGTCGGGAAACCGTGATACAGTCCGGTCACCGCCGGATCGAAGAGATTTTCTTGGAAATATTCTGATTAGGAGAAACAAACGAGTACAAGATGGATGGGAATGGGAAAGAACCAGTTCAATGGTTAAATGAGACATCTGAAGAAGAGGACTCACAACTTTCTCTATGTCTGATTGGACGACTGTGGACGGAGAAAAAATTTAACAAATTTGCTCTTATGAGTACGCTGGAAAAAATTTGGAACCTGAATTACGGAGTGGAAATAAAAGAGATTGAGGAGAATTTGTTCTTGTTCCAATTCATTCACTGGAGGGACAAGGCCAAAATCATGGATGGACAACCATGGACGTTTGACCGTGCTGTTGTTTGTATGAAGGAGATTGAAGGGGAAGTGCAACCATCGAAAGCAGCGGAAACCCTAACTCACACCCCTTTTTGGGTTAGGGTTTACGACCCTCCTTTCAAAGGACGCAATGAGGAAAATATTCAAGTTGTAGCTGATCATCTGGGCACATTGATCAAGATTGATGATAGTGGGGATGCGGGATGGGAAAAATCACTATGGTTCAGGACGATGATGGATTTGAGGAACCCTTTTCCAAATCACATTCCGATTATCTTGAAAACTGGGGAGAAAGTGGATTTAAGAGTTAAGTATGAGCGACTCCCGACTATATGCCATTATTATGGAAGGCTAGGACATAATGAAAGAGATTGCAAGGAGAAAGAAGGGACGGATGCAGAAGTAGTCCTTCAATATGGGGAATGGATGAAAGCATCCCCATGGCTTCCAAAAAGGGGACTCACCACGACGGGACAAGGAAAAGAGAGGGGAGCAGCGGCAAAAAAGCTGATATTTCAGATTAAAAAACCCTATATGAAGAAGAATATGCAACATGATGAGGGAACCCCTAGTGTAGAGGAAGTGGCGGAAAGCCTTGGACGTGTCAACATGGGTGATCGGGAGCATGGGAAAGGTGAGGGACTGGGGGAGAATGGGAAGGATGGAGACAGAGATGGAGACCAACTTATAGGGGAGGATGGTGGTGAAGAGGTATCATCTAAACTAAGTGAGGGGAAGGGTGGGACATGGAGACGTAGGGGGAGAGTTCACAGAGAGGCTAATGAAGAGGGAGTGATAAAGCTAGGAGAAAGGAAAAGAAGAGCGCACGAGGAAGTGGAGGGAGGGGAAGAACAATGGAAGAAGGCGCGAAGGGTACCAACTGATGACATCGAGCAAAACGAAAAGACAGTAGCGGATGCCGGAAATCGGCACCACGAACAACAATGAAACTACTAATTTGGAATTGTCGTGGGTTGGGGAACCCACGAGCAATAAGGGGGCTGTCACGCCTCCTAAAAGAGGAAAATCCTGATGTCGCTTTCCTCAGCGAGACAAGAATGAAAAGTCGTGAACTACAACAGCTAAAACAAAAGGTGGTGGAGAGAATCGCGGAAGCCTAGGGTTTAAACACGCATGTGAATGATGGAAATCCACCCATAGAACTCATAAACACTCCAAACTAATTTTTTAGGGTTTTTGGATTAATGGAGGTGAACAACAAATACAACAAGAATCAAGGGATATGGACAATTGTAAAGAGTAAACACTCACCCAATTGAACTAAAATGTTCAATATCTAGCACAAGGATCTTCCACAAGCAAAGAGTCTTGAAACACCCAAGAAATCTCACAAAGAGTAGAGGAAGAACACCCACTCACCAAGAAGAGAAATCACCAAGCAATTTCCACCTAAAAGGATTAGCTTTCATTGATTAGGGTTTGAAAACCCACAATTACAAACTCTCCAAGTGAGAGAAATTTTGAGTCTAAATCCTAAATATTCATCCACCACCTCTAATGGAGGGGAAACATGTATATATAACGGAAGGGGGAAAACAAAATAAAAGGGATGAAAATGAGAAAATTGCCGCAGCTGTGGAATGGCACGATCGTGCCATATGGGTGCACGATCGTGCAACTCAAAACAGCCCCAAAAATTGCTGAAGATCGAAAATGGCACGATCGTGCTATCAAACGGCACGATCGTGCGGTGCCTTCTGGAAGAATGGCACGATCGTGCAGTCTGACGGCACGATCGTGCTGTTGGCAGTTTTTTCCTGCTGACTTCAAACGTGCATGACTTCTTCATCCGATCTTCGTTTTAGGCCCGAAAGATATCGATGGAAAGCTCTTGGTGTGTACTTTAAGCTCCCAAAATTTGAGACCCATCGAAGTTATATTGAAGGAGTTATGATCAAAAGCGTGCAGGCATGCACATTTCTAGCCTTTGAATGCCTTCACCGCCTTGTGATTATTCTTGCCGATGTTTCCGAAGCCCCTTAGAAGGCTCGGAATGGTCTGACAGAGACGAACCAAAGTGAACTGATCCCCATACGGTTCATACTCCCCTTCTTCGAAAAGAGTTGCCCTCAACTCTTGGGGGTTCAAAATTAACCGCATACCCGTGTAGACCCAAAATCACGTACTCCAACAGTCGAAGTAGAGTGACGCTCATCAACCCGTCCTTATCAAAATTATAGCAATTCCGGCGGAAAGGAGGGGCCAAGTCGACATCACGAAGGACCCGAACACGTCTAGCACCCATCAACTTGTTAAAAGCAACAAGGAATTTGTCACATGAGAGCTCGGGGTCAAGGCTAATGGAAACAACCTTTTCCTCGTTCAACCTCGATGTGGAAGTAATGGAACTTGGGTGAGTAGTCATGGACATGTACTCATGCAACTCAACTCCATGGCGAGGCTCGGAAGTGATTGAGCACGACTCAACACTTGGGAACTCTAAAAGAGCCCGGTAGGAGTTGTGGGTAAGGGTGAGGGACAAGAGAGGGAGGTTGGAAATTTTTGTGGAGCTAAGGATCGCTCAACCTCACTAGGGCCGCTTCTTCGCAAAAGTAAAACCCGACGTGGCTTTCCTTTGCTTAAAGCACTCTCATCCCGTGTTTCACTCTTTTGGAGGTCTCTCTTCTCACTTCCCACCCCGGCTTGTGGTATATCGGCTTCAAAAGGTGGTAAAGGAATGAGTTTGATTTTCTTTTCTCCCATTGAGAAGGTGTAGGTGTTCTTCCGGCCATCGTGGATAGCATGCCGATCAAATTGCCAAGGTCTACCAAGTAGTAAATGACAAGCATCCATGGGGACAACATCGCAAAGAACACTATCCTCATAAGACCAAGCGGAGAAAGAAACCAAGACTTGTTGGGTTACCTCGAAGTCGCCGCCATCTTTTAGCCCTTGCAAGCTATACGGTTGAGGATGAGCCGAGACCGGCAATTGGAGTTTCTCAACCATGTAGGTAGAGGCCAAGTTGGTGCAACTCCCACCGTCGATGATGACCTTAGCTACCTTCTCGCCGATGGTGAACTGAGTTCGGAAGATATTCTCCCGTTGAGAGTTATCCCGGGAATCCTTGGTCAAGATAAAGGATCGCCTAGGAGTCGAACTCTCCCCTTCTTGCGCGCGAACCTCAACACTAGTCTTTGGAGCCTCCGGTGTGGCTACCTCACTTGCTTTGGAGCTTTCAACCATCTTCGTAGGGCATTGGGCTTGGTAATGGCCATAAACCCGACACGTGAAGCATTTTCTACCCTTGAGCTTCCGAAGATATTCCGCACTTTCCTTATGAGCTCGAGAAGATGGTTTGGATAGCTTGGAAGTTCGACTTCCCTTGGATGAAGTCTTACTCCAAGAGTGAGCACTTACCTTCCTAGAAGGCCATGAAGTAACCTTCTCCTCCATTCTCCTAACTTGAGAACCACCATGACGATAATCATCAAAATACCTCGAATAACCACTATGGTGAGTTATAGGAGACCGAGTTGAAATGTCACGATCCCTTTTCAATGATTCTAGTTGTGTAGGGGTCGTAGCGCGGAGTAAGTCACCCATTCGACGTTGCACTTCCAGAACCTTCTTTTCGATTCGTTGAAGAGTCTCCTCAAAGGTTGGTTTGGGTTTGGGTTTAGGGAAAAGAGGGACATCATGTTTGCCCGAAGCATAGGACATGGAGGCCATTTGCGGAGCTTGGTTTTATTGTGGGGTGTATAATTTGAGCGGATGGAGGTTTGGGTTCTTTGTAGCTAGGAAGTTTTGAGGGGTTTTGTGAGGCTAATGTTGTGGAGGAAAATGGGGTTGAAACCGGCAAGGGGAATGCACCATGAAGAACAAACCCGGATGGACACACAACCACCACCAATAATATCCACCAACACAACCACCAACTCAACAAATCCAACAAATAAATGTCAACACAACCCAATACTATTTCCAACCATTCATTCAACAATCAAGAACAACAATAACACCCAACAACAATGGATGAAGTGACGGATTGTGTTTGGATTGTTTTTGAGGAGTTTGGGGGTTTTCTTGTAGTTGGTTAATGTTTGGCTAAGGGTTCTTTGTGTTTTTCTCACTTAGACATTTCATCGAACACCTTCCGTGCACTAATTTCCAACTTCACCTCAAAGCTCCAAATGACTTCAAAAACACCAAATGCAAACACAATACAATGTATTCCAATTGGATGCACAGGGAATGGGGGACACCAATATTTCAACAATCCACAAATCCAAGAACATCAAAAATCACCACCAAACAACAAGAACAATTCCGGGTACAAACAAGAAATCTCCAACAAACTATGAGTTCTATGCCTAGCTCTGATACCAAATGGAGAGAATCGTGGAAGCCTAGGGTTTAAACACGCATGTGAATGATGGAAATCCACCCATAGAACTCATAAACACTCCAAACTAATTTTTTTAGGGTTTTTGGATTAATGGAGGTGAACAACAAATACAACAAGAATCAAGGGATATGGACAATTGTAAAGAGTAAACACTCACCCAATTGAACTAAGATGTTCAATATCTAGCACAAGGATCTTCCACAAGCAAAGAGTCTTGAAACACCCAAGAAATCTCACAAAGAGTAGAGGAAGAACACCCACTCACCAAGAAGAGAAATCACCAAGCAATTTCCACCCAAAAGGATTAGCTTTCATTGATTAGGGTTTGAAAACCCACAATTACAAACTCTCCAAGTGAGAGAAATTTTGAGTCTAAATCCTAAATATTCATCCACCACCTCTAATGGAGGGGAAACATGTATATATAAGGGAAGGGGGAAAACAAAATAAAAGGGATGAAAATGAGAAAATTGCCGCAGCAGTGGAATGGCACGGTCGTGCCATATGGGTGCACGATCGTGCAACTCAAAACAGCCCCAAAAGTTGTTGAAGATCGAAAATGGCACGATCGTGCTATCAAACGGCACGATCGTACGATGCCTTCTGGAAGAATGGCACGATCGTGCGATCGGCGGCACGATCGTCTTTGATGCGATTTTCCTGCTGACTTCAAACGTGCATGACTTCTTCATCCGATCTTCGTTTTAGGCCCGTAAGATATCGATGGAAAGCTCTTGGTGTGTACTTTAAGCTCCCAAAATTTGAGACCCATCGAAGTTATATTGAAGGAGTTATGATCAAAAGCGTGAAGGCATGCACATTTCTAGCCTTTGAACGCCTTCACCGCCTTGTGATTATTCTTGCCGATGTTTCCGAAGCCCCTTAGAAGGCTCGGAATGGTCTGACAGAGACGAACCAAAGTGAACTGATCCCCATACGGTTCAGGTGGGCATGAAACATGGGATTGCAGTGGATTGTCATGGGGAAGGTAGGGGGAGAGGGGGGGTTTGATTATGCTTTGGAGGGAGGATATGAATATGCAACTTGTGATGATGTCAAAAAATTTCATTGATGTTATGTGCATGGATGGGTCGGGTATACCACTGTGGAGGTTTAGTGGCATTTATGGCCATCCTAGAGAGGAGGATAAACCCAAAACGTGGGACATCGTGAGAACATTGAAGGGAGACCCAAGTGTACCATGGTTGTGTGGGGGGGATTTCAATTGCATCCTAAGTCAAAATGAAAATAGAGGTGGCCAAGAAAAAACAAACTGGGAAATTGAGGGGTTCAGGGAGGTGATTGAGGAATGTGACCTATATGATTTGGGTTTTGAGGGACACCCTTTTACTTGGTCAAATGGAAGAGAGAATATGGAGAATGTGTAAGAGAGATTGGACAGATTTATGAGCAATAATGCGTGGAGACAATGCTTCCCATGGACGCTAATAACGCATTTACACAAGAGAAGGTCGGATCACCTTCCATTAACTCTTACAGGCTCGACACATGCAGTGCGTTCGAGGGGGTCAAGAATGAAAAAGTATCCTTACAGATTTGAGAAGAGCTGGGTGATGGAAGAAGGGTGCCAACAGGTGATTGAGCATGCATGGGAGGAAGGGAGGGGGAAGGAAATAGATTCAAGGCTACTGGAAGTGTGCAAAAATGCAAAGAAATTTTTGGGAGTGGATATGAAGATGCTGCATTAGAAGACCCAAGAAATAAAAAAACAAATTGGGCTAGCCCAGACGTGGGAACCGAGTGTTGAGAATGTGTCCTATCTACGCGAACTCACTTTGAATTTGGAAAACTTGGAATAAAAGGAAGAAATGTACTGGAGTCAACGAAGTAGACAAACTTGGCTGCGGGAAGGGGATCGGAATACAAGATTTTTCCATGAAAAAGCAAACCAGCGTAGAAGGAGAAACAGAATCATACATATCCAAGACGAACTGGGTAACTGGAGATCAAAGGAGGAAGACATAGAAGGGGTTTTTGTGCGGTACTTTGATCATATCTTTACTTCCCAGGAGAACATGGATACGAACCCGGTCACCAATCTCGTCGTTCCGAGGGTCACGAAGGAAATGAACCAAAATCTGAGGCGGCCTTTCATTGGAGAGGAAATCTATCAGGCCCTTTCCCAGATGCACCCCACAAAGGCCCCTGGGCCTGACGGTATGCCCGCTCTCTTTTTTCAAAAATACTGGCATGTTGTGGGAAATGACATTGTGGAGTATGTCCTCAATGTCCTGAATAATGGGGCATCCCCTAAGAGTGTAAACCATACCTTTATAGCCCTCATTCCCAAAATAAAAGCCCCACTATCCACAAAAGATTTTAGACCTATTAGCTTGTGTAATATGGTGTACAAACTCATTTCAAAAACAGTTGCAAATAGGCTAAAATCTATCCTTCCCTCTATTATCCATGAATCAAAAAGTGCTTTTGTACCTGGTCGTCTTATCACAGACAATATTTTGGTGGCTTTTGAACACTTCCATTACCTTAGGAAAAGACCAAAGCATGTTAAAAAGGGTCATATAGCCCTGAAACTTGATATGAGTAAAGCATATGACAGGGTGGAGTGGGGTTTTATTAGGTGCATGTTGAAAGCCCTAGGCTTTGAAGATGGCTTTGTTGAGCTGATTATGAGGTTGATTTCTTCGGTTACATATCAAGTGCTTATTAATGGTCAAACCTCGGCAGAGATCCTCCCTCAAAGGGGACTCCGTCAAGGAGATCCGTTGTCACCCTACTTGTTTTTGGTGTGCGCAGAAGGGCTATCAGCTCTCATTCGCAATAGGGAGGAACAAAAACTCATCCATGGAATCCGAGTGGCTCGGACTGCGCCTCTGGTTACCCACCTGTTCTTTGCAGATGATAGCCTCCTCTTTGTACGAGCAACAGAGGAAGAAGCCATGCAGGTTTTGGAGATCCTACAGTTGTATGAGAGGGCTTCGGTGCAAATGATAAATATCGACAAGTCTGAAGTCTCCTATGGCCGGAATGTGAGCGAACAAACAAAAAATACACTCCAACAGAGATTAGGGTTCAAGGCAGTGGAGACTCATGATCGGTATTTGGGGATGCCTACTTATATAGGAAGATCAAAAAAGGCGGTGTTTCAGATAGTCCAAGACCGAGTTTGGAAGAAACTAAAGGGATGGAAGGAAAATTTTTTATCGAAGGCAGGCAAGGAGGTACTCATCAAAGCGATGCACAAGCAAGGACATATGCTATGCAATGCTTTGAACTCCCAGCATCGATATGCAATAATTTGGAAGGTGCGTGTAGACGTTTCTGGTGGGGAACCTCAGAAGAAGAGGGGGAAATTAGTTGGAAAGCTTGGAATGAAATGTGTAAACCCAAGGCTATTGGTGGGATGGGTTTTCGAAGATTTAAGTGCTTTAATAGAGCTCTTTTAGCTAAGCAAGCATGGCGCCTTGTTCAGTGTCCAACGTCTTTAGCAGGGAGGATTCTCAAAGCAAAGTATTTCCCAAATGGGAATTTCTGGCAAGCCAAGTTAGGTCATCAACCTAGCTACAGTTGGAGAAGCATTGTGGGAGTGCGGCCTTTGTTACAGAATGGGATGATGTGGAGCATCGGAGATGGGAAATCTGTGCGAATATGGGGAGAGAAGTGGATTCCAAATAGGCTGGATAATTTAATCCCTTCTGGACCGGTTATGTTGGAAGAGGAGGCATGTGTATCGGAACTGATTGATGAAGAAAGACGAACTTGGAGGAAAGATGTGCTGGAGCTGTGCTTTGACTCTACAACAGTGTCTCATATTCTCTCCTTCCTATTAGTGAGACTACTCAAGTTGATGAAATTGTCTGGAAGTTTACCCATAGCGGAAACTATACTGTTAAAAGTGGCTATCATTTGGCCATCAATATGGCATTCGCCCAAGAAAGAGAGTTGGGGGAGGGGTCGAGAAGACAAATGGGAGTGGGCAAGATGCTGTGGGGGATAAATACAATGCCAAGAACAAAGGATTGCTTGTGGAGAATGTGGAATGACACACTGCCGACAAAAACAAACTTAGTGCAACGAAGAGTGGATATAGATCCCATATGCATGACTTGTGGAGAAGCTTATGAGTCAAATGACCATGTCTTTTTGGACTGCAGCTGGGCACAACTGGTGTGGAAACATAGTTTTTTTCCGCTTTGATATGCAAAGGCGGGAAATTAAAGATGCTGGAAAATGGGTGGAAACACGCCTTAAGGAAATGGATGAAGAAGGGAGAGGTTTTCTTGCAATGATCATTGGCGCAATCTGGAGGGCAAGAAACAGGAAAGTTTTTGATGGTGTATAATGACCCTCTCGCAGTGGCAATGGGTGCTGTGGAGGAGCAACACAGATATTTATTGGCACAGGAAAAGGTCGAACTGCTGGAGACAGGACAGCAGCAAAATCATTTCTGGAAAGCTCCGACGGAAGGATGAATAAAGATAAATACAGATGCATCAATTGCAAAGAGCGGAAAAGGTGGGTGGGGGGTTGCTGCTAGGAATCACCTAGGTGAATTGGTAGGAGCAAAGATGAAATATATGGAGACATCATGGAGTATTAATACAATGGAGGCGGGAGCAATTACATGCGGACTCAAACTGGCGCGAGACAATGGTTGGAGCAAAGTGGAAATTGAGTCCGATTGTCATCAAGTGATTGAAGGCATCCTAGGAAAAGGAACAGCAAGCTCTCAAGCGACAAGAATTATCAAGGACTGTTGGAGTTTTCTACCTGGTTTCATCTCAGTTAGATTTATTTTTTGCAAGAGAAATTGTAATAGAGTGGCACATACTTTAGCAAGGCTTGCTGTTAGTACACAACTTGACTGTACTTGGAACGCTGTCTATTCTCCTGAAGTTGCAGATTTAGTAACTGAGGGTGGAGTTTCTGGTGAATAAATTTGGTTTTGGCTTGTGTTTTCAAAAAAAAAAAAAAAAAAAAAAAAAAAAAAAAAAACTTGTAGTATTTTCACATTTGAGTTTCTAAGACAAGTAAAACATAACGTTGACTCTTTTTATAAAGGATTTCGTTTTTATTTAAATATAGTTGAATTATTGATGATCCATTAGAAAGCGATTTCTTCAACTACATAGTTTGCATTATTCATCAGAAATTGAATGGATGAACCCCTTAATCTGATTCTCATGAATAGCATAGCTTAAAGTTATTCGCAGTGGCGGATCCCGACAATCTAACTCACAGGGTGTTCAATATACTTGTTATTATATAAGCGTTTTTAAAAAATAAAATAATAAAATTTAAATAAATAATTTAACATATAATTTGATAAATTAAGGATCAAAATTTAAAAATTTTGATCTAATAGTCAATTTGGACAATTTATTTGGGACAGAGGGAGTAATATTGTAGGATTTTTGAATTAATGCTATATTTGGACACCCCTATTATGTTTTTAGAGATTTTTTTACGGTGTACACTTGTTCCAATTAAGAAAATTTATTCCAAATAATATTAGAGAATTACAAATTTTTCTTTGACCAAGGATGTTTGTGGACACCCTTACCTTACATTCAAGTCCGCCCTGAGTTATTGTGTCCATTTTTGTGATTGTTGTAGGTATTGGTGTTTGTTTCACTGTGCCATTTTGAAGTTGGTGGGCCAGTGTTTTGAGCTTTGTTACAGGCTCGATTTTGTCTTTGTGCTCAGTCGCACGTTTATCGTATAAATAGAATGAGTTTATCCCGCTAATTATTTTTAAAAAAAATTACAGTATTTTAAAACTATTTATTAGTCACAACAAAATATTAAAAAGATCATTATTGAATTAGGACTCTGTCCCCCGATAAGTTTACATGAGATGATCTCACTCACTAAAATTTGTGAATTTGAAAAGACCAATAAAAATATAAAAATAAAAGTACTACACAATATCGATAATATATATATATATATATATATATATATATATATATATATATATATATATATATATATATACTGTAACTTATTAATAAGAATGTGACTAATAATTTATTAAGCAATAACTTTTACCAGAGTCGCTCCAAATAAATTATTCGTCACTGTATATTCATAAAAAGTTGCCACAAAGTCATACTCTCATGATAAATTTGGTGAAACGGCCATACATGAGACTTATTGCTTCATATTTACTTTAGTAGTGATTAGTGAATAAGTAACCTTCCTTTTTTAAAACTGACAGTGAACCGCTAACAAAAGTATATGTGCCAAAAAAACTTCTAAATTTAAACACAAACTTTTCTAAAATTGAAAGTTTTAGGTGTTGTTTAATTTAAATTAAATATATAAGTGTATACTTTTATTTTTATAATTAAAATGGTAATAAAAAAAATTTAACTTGAGGGTGAATAACATAATATTATTTTAGCGAGGCCAAGTTCATTCAAATTACAATACTATTTCTATACATATCAGGATAAAAATAATTGATTTCAAAAATAACATAACAACATAATATTATTTTAATTAAAAAGAAAATTATTACCTAGACATGTGGTGAGATGGAGACTGGAATTCATGGGGTAAAATGATTTTCAACTTTAGCCTTGTTGAGGCCAACAAATATCAACGTCATAGATTTGCTTTAATTTGCAACTTAGTTGCACGCTCTATGTTTGCACTTCACCAATAATGTAGACCCCAACCACTTATAACATTTAAGCCTACCCCATTTAACTTACCTTTTTGGCCCTACTATTTTATCTATCAACCCCCTCAATCATCACTCCATTTCCCTCCCACGACCATATTCTTGTAGTCAAAACAAATCAAGTTTGTAATAATTAATCACACCCAAGTTGTCACAGTGTAATTCGTTGTTTACCCATCCATCATCTTCTACCCTTTTCCTCACAGTTTTAATGTTGGGGAGAGTGGAGATGTGTCTTTTCTCTCTGTTGAGAAGTTGGGTGTTTTGGTACTGGTAGATAGATAGATGTACCTTCTAGAATTTTGTAGACTCTGACTAACACTATAATATTAACAGGGTTTAGGGTTTAGAAGTTGGCCTAGTTATATTGTGCGGCGAACTTGGTGCGGTAAATGATATTGTATGGCAATGTTGTAGAAAGTGTGGTATGGTACGGTAATATATGGTAAAACTTGTGGTAAGAATGATTGATGGAGTGGGTGATGTGAGAGAATGTGAAAAATAAATGAGAAAAGTGAGGAGAAATAAAAGAAAAGATGGAGAAATTATGATTATTGTGGTAAAGTGTGGAACAGTATGATAAGACATGAAAAGATTGTGGTAAGTGTGGAAAAATATTACAAGTGCAGTGTAGAACTGCATAAAAGAACAATGCTTAGTCATGATAATAATTTGCAAACTACTTGGTTTAATCTGCTGGCAGATTCTACCAATACATTCAAAACTCTAACAAGCTTGTTTACAATTCCTGACGTACCAAAGCAAATAAAAAAGAAATATTGTACCGAAACTATCCTTTTTCATGGACTAAGATTTAAAATATCATACTAGAGATCAATCAAAATGAGCACAACACTACATAACAAGATAATAACATCATCCACAAACGAGTCTTTTGGTCTACT
This sequence comes from Portulaca oleracea, assembly GCA_029582165.1. Classification (NCBI taxonomy): domain Eukaryota; kingdom Viridiplantae; phylum Streptophyta; class Magnoliopsida; order Caryophyllales; family Portulacaceae; genus Portulaca; species Portulaca oleracea. The sequence goes on from CM055891.1 coordinate 238,093, forward strand.
TTGAAAGGGAAAAAAGGAAAAGTAGGATCAATTTGGGGAAAAGAGGGGATGCTTTAACAGACCAAAAGAAAGCAAGGACCATATAAGGAAGGCACACTTTACAAACTTTCAGACAAGAGAGGATACACTGGGATCATTGACACACGACCATGCAATCTCTTCAAAATCCTATTTTGACTGCCCTGCAACTTTAGAACCTGTGATAAATCAGCATCCAAGCTTTTCGACAGGCTCTGTATCATCATCATTTATCGTTCATCTTCGCATCCTCTGCATTCACATGCAAAAAAAAGCAAAGAAAATGCCCTTCAAAAGCTACATCCTTGCTTGAGACTTCTGCAGACACAGCTGCAATGGAAATGTTCCTTTGAGGAGGGGAAGGACGCAAAATAACAAAATGTCGAGAGAACAAGTCTAGGCTGTTAGTCATCTATACATATATTCAAACATAACTGGGCGCCGCATTGGGCGGGCATATTATGATACATCATGGAATGTGAATTTACACTTGAATTCTGCCAATCCGCAATATGACTAGTTTACGACTTTCTGCAACAGATGTTTTACATATGAACTCAGCCGGGTTGCCTGAATTTCTGAAATCGGACATTAGGTCTCAAAACCCAGACCAAAGAATGAAAAACTCAGTGTATAATGAACAATATCTGGAGTAAGGAATAGCACCTAGTGTTTGACACTAGTTACTCCACAGAGAACGACAATCTAAATAACAAAGATCCCCCCTAAAAAGCGCACCTAAATAAAGGAAAGACCTCAGTCTTGAACCACCTTTCTTTTCTTCAATGCATTGGGATACTCGAGTTCTACTCCCTTCTCCAGCTCTCTCTCTATCAAGAGATCGCTGTCCATTTCACCATCTGATACGGCCACATCTTTATGTTTAGCACGCTTTATCAGTTTCGCCTTCTCAAACACTCCCTTTAAACGATCGACATCAATCTTGCTGAGTGCACCATCAGCATGGGACACTCGAGAACTTGCGTGAGCACCTTCATTGTCCATGACAGTGCTGACTCCACTACAACAATCACTAGATTGATACTCTGATACTTTCTTTGCTGGGAAATTGCTGTTTTTAGTTGCATCATTCAGGGCAGAGTGGTGCAATGAAGGTTTCTGCGGTCTACCCTTTGTTGGAGCAGACGCCTCCTTGGGATCAGACCCAACTGTTACCTCACTGAGGACGCAAGATTGTGCACTCTGACTGGTTGAAGCTTCAACTTTCACAGTTGTCTTCACCACAGCAGTGGTCTTCATCACTGTTGCCGGTACCTGAGGCACTTTTTGTTTCTCATCATGCTTGAAATAGCGAAGCATCTGCTGCGTCACTTCTGACAGAGCAAAGACAAGACACATTATAACCATGGTTAAGTGCACCCTAACTTTAGAACCTATGGTGCCTTCGAAGATATGAATATTTTGCCTGAGGACTTTAGAATCCATGCCTTTAACTCATGTTTTCCACACAGCAAGATACAACTTCTTCCTATTCTTGAGAAATAGACAAAATCACAAACCTTCTAACTGCTTAGGTGATACATCAAATTGCATCCACCAGGCGTTTCCCCCATTTGTTGGAAGTGTGAAATTGAGAAGCTTTGCAGCAACGGATAAGGAACCAGCTGCAATATAATGGGGCTTATACTGAAGGCATATTGTTGTTCGAAGCCTGTAAACCACAACACAGATTGTTAGGGCATTAAAACATAACTAGAAGGTAAGTCCCGACTTCAGATGATTTGTAACTGACAAATTCATTACCATTCATTGACAAGATTCCAAGCAACCTTAGCAACCTCATTGTTTGAGATCTTCAGCCTCTTTAAGGCTTCAACAAGAGGCTTGAATGGGTGTTGGATGCAGATATCAAAAGCAATTGTCACTAATAAAAGGTGTTCAGCATCTAATACTAGCTCCTTCTGCTTCTGATAAACTTCCTGAAAAGTTGAATGGCATTGGAAATCCACATCAAACCAAAAAAAAAAACAAAAGAAAGAATGTTTTTCCTTGAATTAGAAATAGGTATGCACAGCATACCCGTTGTCTGATTCTCTCTGAAGCAGAAGGATCCCACTTGTAGATCATTTCATAAGCCACAATAGTGACATCCCTCAACAGACGCAAGTTGTCTTCCACTTTGCAAGCGAGAAACATGCATGCGGTAGCAATTGTCTGCAGTTCACGTGTCATTAAGTTCATCAGAGCAGCTCATATACTACTATATCATAAAAAAACTGAATCTTCATAACTATAAACAGATTGGTGCAAAATCCTTCACAAGTTGTCTGCTCAGGTTGTGGGATTTCATGGAGGTAAGCTACACCAAAAACCAATAAGAATCTTGAATGTATCTGTGGTTATCAACAGAACAGAAAGAATTTGACAATTGTTCTATGATGAATTCTGCCAAAACTTTCACTAGAATGTTATCCAGCTATGTAATAGTGGACTAATTCTTTGTAACCTAGGGCCAAAACACAATATCCTTTAGTAATCACAGCAGTCAGTATTAATTGCAAAGGCCTTTATCTGATCCTCCAAATACAGCCACAGCCGCATCAAGCATATGCTGGACCTCGTCAGAGGAATGACATCAGCAGCAAATGGAATGTAAACCATGCCACCAACTAAGCTTTCACAAACCAATACTACTACAAATGAGTTCATGGGATGTGGGGTGTTGATCCCCATTCCTCTCGCATTATTATGCGAGCGCTCTTACCAAATGAGCTACACCCCTCAGATATGACACGAGTATAATAGATGGAATAGAGATAGTGGCTCATATCCAAAAGATTCATTGCAATATATTCATCTGGAGCCTTGATATGGTTAATATTTTTCTTCTTGAGGGAAGATATGGTTAATATTATTGTTATTACGTATGTAGGTTTTTTTTTTTTCAGGGTGTGGGGAGGACTAATTAGAAGTTGATCCGTCTTACATAAATGGAGAAACTAAACCATTTTTACAAGGAAAACTATCCCACTAGAGATGCAATTGACAAAAGAAGCAAAAAAATTACACCCTCGAGGTCTCATTACATAACCCCCCCCCCCCCCAACACCAAAAAAAAAAAAGCCATAAAAACAGGTACGTGCAAGTTGGTGATATCCAACCTGGGGAAGAATAAAATTCTCACAATACCAAAAATACCAAGTCCTCTACTACCACATATCCCAGAACATAAGTGATCTCAACACCAAAAAAACTCTCAAGCATATCTCCCTCTGAACAGTAATCTAAATCATGCAATGAGAAATAACCCTAGTGACTTCCTATTTAACAGTGCTCTGCCATGCCAATTAATGTCATCTAACAAATTTTCTACTGCCCGAGAAATGGCAAAACAATTGGCTGCTGACCACCCAAGAGAACAAGATGATGGAAAACGCAATAATAAATCACCAATGTGTTCTTGCTCCTCTCTGCACATAAACCACTCAATTGCCAGAACTCCATGCTAGTGGCAGACTCCCCCTACAAAGGATAATCTGATGGTAGTGGCACACTCCCAATCGAGGATTGTTTCTCAAAAGTTGGAGGCACGCCAAAGAACTAGAGCCAACATCTCTGAAAATTAGGATTCAAAAGTGAAGTTTTGGACAAAACCCATTCAACTTGTTGAATTTCATACTGCGATCATCATCTAGTTAGGCATCTAAATAAATGCAAGAGCCAAATGTCTGCTGCTTATAGCATCATACCTTAGTTTAAAATGTGATTTTTGGATGCAAAGCACACTCATACTAAGACTTAAAATCGTTCCCAAACTTTTTTCTTTTAAAAATAAGTTAGATAGGACATCAAATAAATGAAAGACTTCATCATCCGTATGAAAAATAACACATACTTTGCATTCTTTTGGACTACGAGGGACACGTATAGGAAGAGAGCTAGAGAATAAGGAAGAGAGAAATACTACAAACACATAGAAAAATCATGAAAAATAGGAGGGGTTGATGTCACTGTAAGTCTTTTTTTTTTTTACTATTTAAAGTTGGGCTTTGGGCTTTTCTAAGCCTAGCCATGGGCTTTTAAACTAAGCCTCATGCTAACAAGATATGAAGGCATCCTTACATCCAGAACACATGTAAAGAGAGTACAAAAGGTTTAAAAGAGCTACATGACAGCATCAAGTTGACAACCATGCCAAATATATAAACTAATCTCCAGCAGTCCAGCCTCCTAATCCATACGACAATACAATCACAAAATCCACCCAACCACTTTGTTATGTGTCTCCAAAGACTAAGCCATTCCTGATCGACAGGGAATCCAAATTAGAACTTTGATGCTACAGTTGATGCTAACCTACTCTTCCTCCAGAGCTTGTCTTTCTCTATATAACCTCCAATAACCACTTAACTATCCAGTCAAAAAAGCCACGCGACTAAGGCAGCCTCATTAATTGCCCAAAATTAATCATTCCTAATTCACCTATTGAGATGGGTAACTCAAAAATCCATTTAGCCAAGCTGACTAAAGTAAATATCCAGAAAATTAAACATAGAACCCTCCCAAAATTTCTGGAACCACAATCTCAACACAAGAATTGAACATAGAACCCTAAGCCCCTTACCAAAGGATTCAAATCACCAAACATGAACATGAACCTCAAAACAGTCCTAGAAGCAACTTTTGATGTGTGGGCTCAGCAATCAAGAAAGAAGTTCTGCGGATACCTAAAAACAACCCTCCAGCATGAACCTCAAAACAGCCCTTGCACGTACTAGTCAGTAATGGCCACCTTAAGCATTAACAACATGGTCCAAGAAGTGCCAGAAATGGTAACCATACTACTAAATGCCCATGAGATCCAGTTAACCTATTCTTCAAACCTAACAGCAAAAGAAAGAGCAAGGGGTCCATGGAAGAACCCAGAACGGTACCAATAACCAATACCCCCCCCCCCCCTTTTTTTTTTACTGTTTTCTACTGTCAACCAAAAAGGAAAAGGAAGAACGTATGATGCTCTCCATATCTGAGCATAAACCTAAACTGATGGACTGACATTCCAATCATGAGGTCATTCTGGAACTTATCTTCAACTAGACACAAAGTCCTTGAAGCTCTTTTCAATTTTTAATGAAACACTAGGTCGCTCGCACAACACAACATATTAGGGATGCCCTGCTGCTGAGTATGATATGGTGTAAAGACCCTTTGTTATGGAGGAAAACACTAATAATGAGGGTTAATGTGGAGCAATGGCTGGATTTGAATTCATAACGATAAGAATGAAACAAATTTACTTATAACACACAAAAAGTAAAATTTGATTCATCCTATTGCCACAATTTCCATTTGTTTCTCTCATTCTCTTGGTTTCCCAAGGGTTTCTGAAATGGTTTTTCGAAATGGTTTCTGTCATCGATTTTCAAAAGGGTCTTTTTTGGTCCGCCGAAATCAGCATGCGCATGCACTTCCATGAAGCGTGAACGGGGGAAGGTTGCCTGTATTTAGATCCCCTTAGACCTCACGTTAACAGGAATATACTGAGGCTTGTTGTTGTAGTTGTTGTTGGTATATACAACTTCCATTTGGTAAATTAGCAAAAAGGGTAGCTAACCCATTTACTGTAAGTCTGCAACCACCTAATTACTAGACTCACATCTTCAATGGTTTTATAAACCTAAGATTTATGCCACTCTCTCCAATAATTGCAATTATAAGTAATTCCTCGGAACCTCGGAAATTTTCAATTCATTTTTTACACCTCTAACTATGGAAAATCTATCCAGAGTGTAAGTTGTAACCCATTCAACCATTACCATGTGGTCTGCTACAAAATCAATGCCTATGCACAGAGCAGATCATCTAAAATCAGCCAAACTGATGTGGACCCAAAAGAAATATTTACTGTCTATCCCAATAATCTAAAAGGTAATACATATCCAATTTGGCATGTAGAACACAGGTGAATGCCGTGCATTAATACATGCCCAACTCAATTTGTAGTGGGTGCTTTCTTGTATAATTTCAAAAAGCAAATATCTGATGGTGCATAAGAGTTTAATTACAAATGTATCACCAAATCCGACATATCTTTATGATAACAGGAACAATAGATATACCAAAACTTCCTTAACAGCACGGCACAGGAAAGGATACTACAACTAACTCAAAATATTCAGTCAAATCAATTATTTGTCAAAAACATTAAATTATTATGTAGTTTGCATAAAAGAACCAATTGAAACCCAAATATCTGATGGTGCAGAGAGGAAGCAGAAGCAGGATCAAACTAGTAATAAAAGAACATATTTTCTGGTGCTCTCGAATCTTGATTTTTCAAACAGGTATATCCTGCATAGACAAAAGCCTTAAGTATACACAAGCAAGGAGAAACACAGGGAGACAACAAAGGAAGTAGGGATCTGATATATGCAAAAATAAACACATGATGAGCCACTTAAAGAGAAATAATGAATTAGTTCTAGTTTGCATAAAATCAAAAGCTGTCTGGTAAATTTATAATAAGCAAAATAAGTCATAATTGCTAACATTACCTGCCAGTCATTCTTTGCGTGAGATTGACGCATAAAAAACCGATGGCAGAACATCATTGCAGTTGCCGTTGTCACTGGACTCCTGAAATAAGAAACACCTTTTTTAGCTGAGAACAAGGTGTACAATCGTAGAGTTGACACATCATGAAAAGAGCAGGTAATGAACATATTTCTCTTGTGATAATACTAGGAACTAAATTCCGTTCGCCATCAATAGCAACCAATCCCAAATTTTAGATTAGTCCTGAGATGGTATCCTAAAAGAAACATTCTCCAGAAGTTGAATCATACTAAGAAATTTCTGAAAGTGCATCTGACAATTGTGGTATTGAGAATAACAGCAGCAAAAGAGGAAGAACAAGACATGAGCTTACACTCGCAACTTCATGCCAAGATCTTTGAGGAACGAACAATAAGACTTCCGCAATGATGATTCTCGCATACGATCAATTCCATCCTTCCTAGATGGAGAGTCGTTATCTATTTCATCTTTGGTGAAGTACCAACTGCGCGTGCTATGCTGAACATTAGCTGCAAGGTCTACGCGAATTGCATCAGCGTCATGATGCAAAGTCGCTGCCATTCTTGACATGCTGGCCCTCTTACCACATGAAGTCCTGTGAAAGATCTCTGAATCCACCACTCACCAAAATGACTAACAGATCTCCAAAGTGGGAACCAACTCACTGCACAACAATGAAAATACCATTTTAGAACATATATAGAAATCTTTCGCAACTGATTCTGCAATTCAAGCTAGGCAATCATAAAGCCAATTGCTAGTAAAATTAGTACCAAGACTCGAATTCCAGTTACAACAGGGGAAATCGAACAAGGGGTTGAAGGACTAATACAAAATCAACATCAGAAATAGTTTCTCATTGATGACATCATCTACTTCTGGAAAATGCCCTACTTATGTCAGACTCGGAACGAACACACAAACCATCCATTGCCATAAAATCTCCTCCCAATCCCCAAACACAAGCTTTAGAAAGTAACACTGAGAAGAAACTTTCCAAATAGTCCCCATCTTTTGAAACTAATGCTTCTTGTCAAGCACATATGACAGCTGAATAAATTAAGGTAAATACTAAGTAAATGTACTCTGTGCATGCTCGGCCTTTTCTCAATGTTACAGAAGATTAAAGAGATTAAAAACGAAAATCAATTTGTCTTACAACACCGATACACGATAACGCAATCAGCCTCTCTCTCTCTTAGAAAGATTAAACCCTAACCCAAAATATAGAATAACCAAACCAAAGTCATTGCTAAGTTAAAATACCGACAGAATCAACAAGTTCTCCGCAGCGGAGCTTCTTAGCAATCAAGTAATCAATCAATAAAACTTCAGAAACTAATTGCACATGAGACCGAATAAATTCAACCAATAAAACAGCCAACAAACCCTAAAAGTGCATACATCATCAATCGAACAATTCGAACACACAAGTCGCAATTCCAAACCCTAGAACCCACCCCGACCCAATAGAATCAAACAGAGAGAGAGAAGAGAGAGGAACCTGAAGGTGGAGGGTGAAGATGGGGGAAATCAGCGTAATTGGGAGAAGATTTGCAGGTATGTGTGTAGAATTGGGTAAGAAACGGCGGTATATTCGTGGGAATTAGTCGAGTTGACGAAGACTTTCTACCAGGAATTAACAATCGAACGTTGGAGACAAGGACTCGTTTTGGGAGTCCCAGATCAAGGATTCCACGAAAGTCGGTTAAAGCTAAGATTTTGGATATTTTATGGTTTTCGTTTCCTTAGTACAATTACATGAGGCTAGCATTGTAGTTTGTTGGCTGTTTTCTTTTCTTTTTTTTTTTGTGATTGAGTGAAAAAAGACTCCGGTGGAAAAGGTGTGTGGGCTAAAGGTTACCCCATCCAAGAAGAAGTGATTTGTTTTTCTTTGGGTGGTTGTTCGGCTGTTGTTTTGTTCTTTGTTTGGGTTCTCATGATTTTAGTTTTGCTTTTTGCTGGTTTTGGCGGTTTGCTTCTGCTGTTTTTTGCTGTTTTGGTGGTTTCTTTGTAGCATCTGTGATGCTTTTAGCCTGTTGGCTTCTAATGATAAAAAAAATTACATAAGGCTAGCAGTACAAGCCTTGCGAGGTGACTCACAAAAAACAAAACCGAGGCTGGCTAGTCGTTGTGGGCTTCTCAAATTAGGGAAAGGAAAGGTAAAATTCATTTTTGGTAAATTATAATTGTCATTTTCTTGACTGTGACGAGCGTTTAATGTTATTTTTTGATTAATAATTTTTAATATAATATTTAATTAATAATTGTAATATTATATTTTTAGAAAAATAGTTTATTTAACAAATTTAATGTTAATACTTTTACATAACGAATTATTTTTTGTATATTGAAAATTTATGGTCAAAATTTTTAAACTTTGATTACAGAATTTTCAAAAGACAACAATTAATATGGAACATATGGAGTAATAATTTTGGGTAGGTTGTAATAATTGTAAATAAATAGTTAAATTACTAGATGTTTTGGAAAGCATTTGAGACACCATGCTTTGTCTGCCTGTGGTTTATGATGCACAAATTGAAGTTTCTAAATTTTGTTTATGTTTGTCATATTTTTGTAATTTTGGATAAATTTGGGTATATTTAAGTAAGTTTGGAGAATGATTCAAAAATGAAAAAAAAAAAGCTTGGGGAAGTTTGCCCTACTTACAACCTACCCATGAATTTGACACCCAAAAAGTTTGGAACTTTGTTGATTCTTGCACTTGTAAGCTTCAAATTTTATTCAAATTTTTAAAAGATTTTGATTAGTTTGATTAGTTATCTGTTAAATAGCTTCATTCAACAGTTGAACATAAGTCTTAAATCATTTTAAAATATTTTCATGGGCAAGTAAATATATTAACTAAATTATTATTTATTATTTTTATTACAATGGTTAGGCCTCGTTCTTTTGTGCGTTGCGTTAAGTTGCGTTAAGTTGCGTTGGAAATAGTTGAAAAATAATGGTAATTTGCGTTATGTTGCGGTAGAATTGCGTTGTGTTTGGGTGCGTTAACGCATAAAAGAACGATGCCTAGTAAAATATAATTAGGCAGTGAGTATTGTCGTGTGTAATGTGGCTAACAGTGCCAAGCTTTATAGGCAATCCTTGTCAACGACGATTCACCGATGGGTGTTCATCACTATTAGGTATTTCTGTATATGGTGAACTATATTTGATAGTTTGAATGCATGGTTTCATACTTTCATGCTTTGCATTGTAAGTTGAAGGAATTGATAAAATTTTATTATCCTTACTCCTTTTATGGGATTTGATAGTCAATAAGTCTATTATTTTGAGACATTATGCTTGCTCCTTTTATGGTATTTGATAGAGCCAATAAGTTTACTATTTTGAGATAGTTGTAAGCTTTTATTTGTAAGTCATTGCCTTATCTAATTTCTAAGCTCATTTACCAACCTCATGAGATCAAGGTTGGAATGTTTTTATTCTCCTTCCATCGAAAGTTTACCATTTAAGTTGTCTAAACTATATTTATAAGTGAAATTGGTTTATTTTGGCATGCTTGTTGATGTTTATGTGTCTAATTGGGATTCTAGAAGAAGTGACAAATCATATTAATTTTTTAGATGATCTAAGTATAAAGAGAACAGTAAAAGATGATTAAATCTCTTAATGATATATTATTTTAACATCAATTTGATTAATGATAGTTTGTAAAGCTATTTGAAGAGGAAATGTAAGAATCAAATAATCACTCTTTTTAAGAGTAATGAAACACGTTCTAATTGTCCTAATTGTTCCAATTGGAGGCCAGCAAACCCGAAAACAAGGTAAAAGCTAGTTTGCTTAAGACGACTCATGATTAGTTTTTTTTTTTAAGATAAAACTGGGATCAACTTTCATTAATCAATAACTTGTCCATCAATACATAGGAAGCAATATGTGTCGGGCAAACGCCCATCCACAGTTTCTCAGCTTCGGGTGGTATAACCCGAGCAAGATGGTGGGCTACAAAATTTTCTTCTCTTTTCACATGGGCCCAAGTGCAAACTTGTATTTGACTACTTGCATCCCTAATATCCTTCACAATTAAATCTACTGCAGCCATGTATGTTTGGGAACTGGAGATTCGTTGTACCAGGGGGGTACAATCTGATTCAAAGACCAAATTATTGTAACTGAATTGGTGTCCCAGCTGTACAGCCATCAGTAGGGCTTCAGCTTCTGCCACCATTGGTGTCCACTTTGCTCTCAGTCTGCGCACTGCTGCAAGTAATACATCACCACACTATCTCGAAACACCTCACTCAAACCAACCCAGCCACAACTCATGATTAGTTAAATGGAAATAGTAGCGCTCAAAACCAAGGTTGAGGTGACTCTTGATAGCTTGGAGGATGCCTGTGACATTTTTCACAATGATCTTGCCCACTTTATCTTCCTACCCAAATTGTGTGCTGGTGGCCATCAAGACTCTGCTCTAATGATATTCATGTAATTAGTGTGTGTATAGAGATTGCTAAAATCATCTTATCTTATTCCTCAAAAAAACTTATTAGTTAAGGATTGTTTAAGGAATGTGTCAGCCGCTAATGATTTTGCGGAACATGAGTACTCTCTTATCGCCAACCCTATTATACCTAAAAAATTAAATATGAACCAAAGCTCAAGTCCTAACAACATGGATTAAACCTTAAGCTACACCCACACTATTAGAGTTTAAACTCCTAGTATTAGGAAGATTATAAGGAATTTAGTGAGCAATATAAGAAAGTTATACCGAATTTTGTGCTTAATTCTTTAAGGGTCCGTTTGGACCTAGGAAAACATGATGGAAAAAAATATATTTTGGAAAATGAAAATCTTTCCTTTGTTTGGATTGAAGAACAAGGAATGGAAAAAAATAGTTGAAAAATTGCATGGAAAATTTGGGGTCACAAAGAATAAAAAAATTTCCCTTAAAAAATAAACGGAAAGTTGGGTGAAAAATTTTGGATCAAAGTCAACCTTTCTCTCCATCATCTCTGGTGGCTCCCTTGATTCTCTCTCTCTCTCTCTAACTCGCTTCTCTCTCTCTCTCTCTCTTTCTCTTCTCTCTCTCTTCTCTCTCTCTCTCTAACTCTTCTCTCTCTCTCTCTCCTCTCTCTCTCTCTAACTCTTCTCTCTCTCTCTCTCTCTGTCACTCTCTCTCTCACACTCTCTCTCTAACTCTTCTCTCTCTCTCTCGTCTCTTTCTCTCTCTCTCTCTTTCTCTCTCTCACTCTCTCACTCTCGCTCTCTCTTTAAAAGTTTGATGCAAATTTTTTGTTCCATACATTTTCTTCAAACCAAACAAGGAAAAGAAAGTTGAATAGAAAACAATTTTTTTCCTTCAAAATTTTACTTGAACCAAACAAGAGAAAGAAATTTACTTTACCCCAAAAAAATTTTCCTCCTAATATTTTTTCCAATGAGATTTTTTTTCCATCCTATTTTCCTAGGTCCAAACGGACCCTAAGTGATTGTATATTGTTTGGGATGGTAAGTGTTGGGAGATTCAAGGCGTGAGCCCGCTTTAACCAAGTGTCATGACTTAGCAATCAATTAGAAAGCTAGTTTGGTATGTTGTTGAGCAAGCCCATGTGGGAATGACCTTCACTTTTGCTACAGTAATTACCATGCACGCGTGGCGTACAGCAACCAAAAAATAATCCACATTGAGACAGGAAAGCTACAACATGACCAAAATCACAATGCATGATTCGATCATTCAATAGAGATTACACTCTAATATCAACAACTCTTTCACACTCTCCAATAGTATAAGATTACAACAGGAAAACTCTCTTACTTTTTCCCACTCTATAGACAAAAAATGAATGGCAAATCAAAAGGCTAAACTAGGTTATTTTTATTAGAACCTACCATCCGCTTGACATGACACGAAATAAAAAGTAGGCCAAATGACACGAACTATGTCAACATGACACGACCCATGTCGCCTATTGACACAGACAATGTCATGTATGACATGTTGTAAAATTAGCACGTAGTCACAGCATGATAGATGTTACTTGAATTGAAGAACGAAAAGAAGGACACCGCGGCGTGGGTAACCCACTGTCCTGAAAGTGATTTCGCCTAAGCACCGGTGCAAACTCTCCAATGGCGGCCACTCCCCGGAATTACACGGTCTGGTTAATTTTGTGCATTCTCCATTAACCAGTTGGAGTAAACGAATAATTGCCCAATAATAATTTGAAGAGAAACAGCAAAGGGATATTAGAAAAATTGAGAGATTTTATGTGTATAAACCAGAGAAGAGAAATTCATTTAAGAAGAAGAGAAGAGGAAGGCAATAAGGCAAGAGTTGAAAACAACAATTGGGAAAACTGCACAATCAGGCCTTCAGACTCCAACAATCAGTCTCAAAAAACAACCACCTCTTAAATACGTGCACCATCCAAAACAGTAAAAACGAGACAGAAAATAAAAGAATGTTAAAACGGTGCAGGATCCGACCCGCACCCGGCCCGATCGACCGGACAACGGCGGCGGCAGCGCGCGCATGCATGTGGACCACCAAGTCCATCCTTGTTTCAATTAATTCAAATAAGTTTGGAGAGCTCTACTATTTAAAGTAGAACACCTCTCCTCCTTATTTTATCTATCTGGGACACCAACTTGTTCCCACACAAGAAAAACCAAGACACCAAAAACTTAAACTTTGAGACTTAAAATCCAACAATCACCCACAAGGATCAAAGATTTTCAAACAAAGGAGAAAAAGAAAATTTGGGCAATAAAAGAGATTAGTGCATGAGAGTTAATATCTTGTGATTTGAATTAACACTTAGTAACATCAAGTTTAAGATAAACATCTTATTTAGTGAGCAAAGTCTGGAACTTGATAGGGAATTGTAAATCTATCACATGATTACACAATAATCTCAAACTTGTTTTGTACTCCGCGGTTGACGCCTTATACTAGCAATACGTCCAGCCTGGTTCTCATGGATGCTTTAGGAGATGGACCCACCAATCTCCAAAGGAAGCGGCTAAACTTCCACATCTCACGTAGGTGAGTTCATCAAGTGTGTACTACCTCACACCTCCAATTCAACGGATATGAACTCATTAAGAGCTAAAGGTCAACCTCAAGCAGTTTGTAATCAGCACCGCATACATACCATAGGGAGGGAAACTTAATGGTGCTCTCGAATTGTCAATGACTTTGTTAGTACCCCTGGAACTTGCCTTTTACAACTAAGTAGGGATCAATCACCACAATTCATGTAATGTGTCTTAATCCCATCCCCCTCGATGTATCCATGATCATTTTCCTACAAAGTCCTTTTGTTAACGAATCTGCAAGATTTTTCTCGGACTTCACATAGTCCAGTGATATTACTCCAGTTTCCATAAGCTCCTAGATAACCTTGTGTCTCATTCGAATATGCCTTTTCTTTCCATTGAAGGCTTTCTTCCGAGCCACTGCAATAGCTACTTGGTTGTCACAATGTAGAGTAATAGATGGAGCTGGCTTCCCCCATATTGGAATGTCTACCAATAAATTTCTGAGCCAATAGGCCTCACGGCCTACCAATTCAAGAGCAATAAACTCGGATTCCATAGTAGACATGGCAGTACAAGATTGCTTAAAAGATTTCCAGGATATAGCACAACCAACTAATGTAAACACATATCCACTAGTTGAATTAATTTCATCATTGTCAGATGCCCAGTTTGCATTAGTATATCCCTCTAATACAACTGGAGTTTTACCGAATTGTAAACACAGATCCATAGTACCTCTCAAATAAGCAATCTTCTCAAAGCATTCCAATGATCATTATTAGGATTGTGGGTATATCTGCAAAGCCTGCTTACAGCGTATGCAATAAGAGGTCTAGTATAGTTCATGAGAAACATAACACTACCAATAACCTTAGCATATTCAGATTGACACACAGGATCTCCTTTATGTTTCCTCAAATGAGTGATAGCATCATAAGGAGTTCTCATAGGTTCCACATCAAAAGAGTTAAACTTCCTAAGAATCTTTTCAATATAGTGAGACTTATTCAATGACATTCCTTCAGAAGTTTTCTTCATCTTAACTCCTAATATCACATCAGCCTCACCCATATCTTTCATTTCAAATTTAGAACTCAAGAAAGTTTTCACCTCATTTATAACATTCATGTTTGTGCCAAAAATAAGCATTTCATCCACATATAAGCAAATAATGACACAACCGTCGGAATTATGTTTAGAACAAACACATGCATCAACTTCATTTGCAATAAATCCAAAAGCAGTGATAGTGCTGTCAAATTTCTCATACCATTGTTTGGGAGCCTGTTTTAACCTATACAAAGAATTAACAAGCATGCACACTTTGTTTTCTTGTCCAGACACAATCAACCCTTAAGGTTGTTCCATGTATATCTCTTCATCTAAGTCCCCATTTAGGAAAGTAGTTTTCACATTTATTTGATGCACATATAAGTCATGAATACAAGCAATGGCAAGCAAGGCTCTAATAGTACTGGCAATTTTAGTAACAGGAGAATAGGTATCAAAATAATCAATCTCTTTTTTCTGATTGTAACCTTTTACCACAAGTCAAGCTTTGTATTTATCAATTGATCCATTAGCTTTTAATTTCTTTTTAAACACCCATTTACACCTAAGTGGCTTGCAGCCGCTAGGAAGGCCAATCAGAATCCATTTTCTATTACTTAAAATAGGCTCAAGTTTACTACTGATGGCTTCTTTCCAAAAGACTGAATCAATTGATTCCATGGCCTCATCATAAGTTTTAGGGTCTTCCTCAATGATATACACAAAAATAATTTCATCACATAAGAAATCATGTTCGGTCAAGAAGGAAGTAATAAAGTCAGGTCTAAAAGAAAGTTTCTTTCTAGATCTTTTAATCCTTCTAGGTTCAATCTCATGCTCAACAGTTTGAATAGTAGACGATCTAGCACATGTAGATGAAATAGATTGAACATGTTGTGCTAATTTCATTTGGAAAATATGCTCAAAGAATTCAACATCTCTGGCTTCTATAATATTGCCATGCATGTAAGAACCGCTCACACCTTTAGTAATAAATCTATATGCAACACTTTGATAGGCATATCCAATGAACAGAGTATCAACAATTTTTGGCTCTATTTTATTTCTTTTAAAATCAAGTAACCCAACTTTAGAAAGGAACCCCCACACTTCCAAGAATATCAGGTTAGGTGGATAACCCTTCCAAAGTTCATAAGGAGTCTTGTCTAATTTCTTATGAGGTACACGGTTAAACACGTGACAAGTAGAAAGAATAGCTTCCCCCTACATATTATCAGGCATACCAGAACTAATCAGCATGACATTCATCATATTCTTTAAGGACCTGTTTTTCCTTTCAGCTATACCATTTTGCTGGGGTTCATAAGGAGCAATTCTTTCATAAATTATCCCATTTTCCTCACATGAATTTTTAAGTGAGGAGTCATACTCTCCTCCTCTATCACTCCTTAATCTCTTAATCTTTCTATTAAGCTGATTTTCAACTTCAGCTTTATATTTAAAGAACATTTCTTTTGCCTCATCCTTAGAGTTTAGGAGATAAACCATAGTGACTCTAGAGTAATCATCTACAAAGGTAATATAGTATCTTTTACCACCTCTACTCATATAATTCTTAAAATCCCCTAAGTTATTATGAACTAATTCAAGAAGCTCAGGTTGTCTGTCTATTGATTTATGGGGTTTACCATAAAACTTAGCCTCAACACATACTTCACATTTAGTGAACTCATTATTAACTAGATTAGGAATTAATGCCAAGTGTTTTAGCCTTTTAATAGCTCTCTCTTCTGTCTCTAACGGATACATAGCAACTGTGCCCTTTGTCGGTGACTCGCCGGCTCGTTTTAGCAGTGGTTGGTCGGATTTCTCAAGGCTAGACCCTTGCCGTCCGCAGCCCAACGCTCCACCACCCACCATCTAGCCCCTGTTCGCCGCCGATACTGCAGCAGCAGAGTCACCATAAAATCGTAGCCCACCTCAGCTCGTACTGTCTCCGAATTCCGGACCAGTCTACCGTCAATCAGAGATGTTGTATTTGCTGGTGTTTTTCACGCCTCGGACAGTGAGTGTATTGAGGTAATTTGGTCCATTTCTGGTTGTCTCTAACCAGCGTCTTTCACGCAGACCCCCATCTTTTTTATTTGTTTTTTTAAGTTTTTTGTTTTTCGAAAATTTATTTGGTTTTTTAAGTTTGTTATTCAATCTGTGTCAAGGTGGGTGTATTTTTGTGTAGTTGACTTTACCCTTGCTTTGCAATCTCTTGTTCTGGCAGTAGCTCTTTGTCTAATCAATTCCTCCCCTTGCTTTGTTTTTTGTGTGTTTTAGGTGATGCTTTGAATTTTTAATTGCTTTGGGAGTTGCGTTTGTGTACGTGGGTGTGGGTTTTCATGTTGGAGTTGGTTTTCTATTATTTTTGCTTTGAATTTTTAATTAGGTACCTTTAATTTTGAGTAGATCTTCTGTTTATTACTGCGATTATGCCATTGTTTCAGCTTTATATTGAATCTTTGCTGCTCCTGATCCTTATGCTTGAAGATCTGCTTTTTTTTCTGGATTTGATTGAATTTTGTGTTTTTAATGCTTGAAGTTGACTGAATCAATACTCGTGGAGTTGTACAGTAGGAGTTTCAAGCAATTTTTTATTATTTATTTATTTATTTTTCCAGGTGTGTGTTGTGTGTTTTGTTTTTATTGTTGCTTATTAATTGTTACGTGTGTGTCTTTTTAAATTGTTACTGTGTTGTAGAGCCTTTGCGTTGGTTTAGCTTGTTGTTTGTTGGTGCTTTCTAGACTGGAAGGTAATGATGTAGACAACGCCTGTCCTCCGAGTAGGGGTAGGAGTGGGGGAGTGGATGGGGTTAGTAAGTTGCGTTTCGGGACATGGAACATAGGCACGCTTACGGGTAAGTCTATTGAGTTAGTTAGAGCTTTAGCTAGAAGGCAGATAGATATAGCATGTGTACAAGAGACTAAATGGGTAGGCATGAAAACTAAGGAGATTGATGGATACAAACTTTGGTATTCAGGAGCGTGTAGAAGTCGTAATAGAGTTGGGATTTTGGCTAGAAAGGATCTAGTTGACAAGGTAGTAGAGGTAGACTGAGTGAGCGATCAGATCATGCGTATTAAGGTTGTTCTGGGGATAGAGGTCTTCAACATAGTTAGCATGTATGCTCCGTAAGCAGGCCTCTCTGAGGAAATAAAGAGGCATTTTTGGGATGATTTAGATGTGGCATTCCGAAGTGTAGTGGGCAGTGAGAAGATCATAGTGGGAGGAGATTTTAATGGGCACATTGGAGAGTCTAATATGGGATACGAGAATGTGCATGGTGGCTTTGGGTTTGGGAGTCGAAACAGTGGTGGGGAGTCTTTACTAGATTTTTCAGTGGCTTGTGACTTGGCAGTGGTGAACAGTTGGTTCAAGAAGAGGGAGAGTCAGTTGGTGACATATTTGAGTGGTTCGTCCAAGACACAAATTGACTTCATATTAACTAAGGTCAATGATCGGGCTGCTTGTAAGGATTGTAAAGTACTTCCTAATGAGGGTTTGACGACGCCACATAAACTTTTGGTGGTGGATATGGAAGTGAAGAATTATGGACGAAAAAGGAAGGCACCAGGGGTCCGTAATATTAAGTGGTGGAGATTGGATAAGAAGAATGCTGAATCAATTAAAGAGCGCATTACTAAAGAGGGGTTATGGGAGTTGAAATAGGAAGGAATTTCTAGGTGGGGGAGGATGGTTGCGTGTATCTGGAAAGCAGCTAAGGAGGTACTAGGAGTTTCCCGCGGGGGAGGAGCCTGTGTTAGAGGTGTGTGGTGGTGGGATGAGGTTGTAAAGGCAAAGATGGAGGAGAAGCATGAGGCTTACCAGGCAATGAGGAATTGTACCGTAGAGGCAGAACGACAAAATGCCAAGGAAAGGTATAGGTTGGCAAAGTGGGAGGCCAAGAAAAGTGTGGCGAAGGCGAAGGAAGTTGCTTTTGATATTTTATACGAGAAGTTGAGTACTAAAGAAGGAGAAAGAGAAATTTTTAAGCTGGCAAGGATACGTGAAAAGAAGTCTAGAGACCTAGTGAGTGTTAGGTATATTAAAGACGATGTGGGTAAAGTACTGGTCGAGGACAACCAAATAAAGGAGAGGTGGAGGGAGTACTTCAACGCTCTTTTTAATGAGGGAATGAGCGGGGCTTCTCTTAGGGGGGATGTTCGACAAACTGAGGGGTTTACAAACAACCCATCTTGTCCGCCAATTACGATAGAGGAGGTCAGGGGGGCCATGAAGAACATGAAGAGGGGTAAAGCGGTGGGTTCTGATGAGATCCCTGTAGAGCTATGGAAGTGTTTGGGAGAGGATGTGTATGTTGGTTGACAAAGCTCTTTAACGACATCCTTAGGACGTCTAGCATGCCGGAGGAGTAGTATAGTGGTACCACTATACAAAAATAAAGGGGACGTTCAATATTGTAATAATTATAAAGGGATTAAACTACTGAGTCATACAATGAAGATTTGGGAACGAGTGATTGAGAGTAGGGTGAGAGAGACTGTTTATGTGTCTGAAAACCAGTTTGGCTTTATGCCTGGCAGTTCGACGATAGAAGTTATTCATCTTTTACGCGGGCTGATGGAGCAATTTAGGGAAAGGAGTAGGGATCTCCATATGGTGTTCATAGATTTAGAAAAAGCTTATGACAGGGTCCGTAGGGAAGTAATGTGGGAATGCTTGAGGGAGAAAAGGGTGAAAGAACCTTATATTCGAGCCATTAAAGACATGTATGGTAATGTTAAAACTTGCGTTCGTACGTCAGTAGGTACCACGAGTGATTTCTCCTGTGATATTGGGGTGCATCAGGGTTCAGCTTTGAGTCCATTTCTTTTTACCTTAGTTTTGGACGAGTTGACTAAAGACATTCAGGATGACCTACCTTGGTGCATGCTTTTTCGGATGATATCGTGCTCATAGACGAGTCGAGGGAAAGTTTAAATGACAAGGTGGAGCGTTGGAGAGACACGTTGGAGTCAAAGAGTTTTAGATTGAGTAGGTCTAAGACAGAGTACATGAGTTGTCGTTTTAGTAAACGGGACGCTGACACTCACTCACAAGAAGTAACCATAGGAGGGGTACCCATACCTAGGGTTAAAAGTTTAAGTATTTAGGTTCTATCATATGGAGTGACGGGGAAGTCAATGATGATATTACACATCGAATCAAAATTGGTTGGCAGAAATGGAAATCAGCGTCAGGGGTCCTTTTTGACAAGAAAATCCCATTTAAGCTTAAGGGGCAAGTGTACCGTACGGTCGTCATGCCAGCAATTTTGTATGGCGTTGAGTGTTAGGCAGTCAAGAAGATGCATTATCAAAGGCTAAATGTTGCGGAGATGCGAATGATTCAGTGGATTTGCGGCTACACTAGGTTGGATAGGATTAAGAATGATGTTTGTCGATCCAAACTAGAGGTAGCACCCTTTGAGGAAAAACTGCGAGAGACTAACAATTATATTGTAAACTCAAGTCTATAGACCTGCTGACATGGAGTGATTTGTAGGAAAGGAATGCATGATGCCTGAGGGGGGCTGAGGCGAGGCCTTTAGAGTAGTTCGATCCAAGTTCCAAGGTAGGGGCGAAGAGAACGACGCGCTTCAGTAGATTGCTGGACCAAGGTTCCGAGCGTAGAATCAAATCCGCTCTTTTATCCACTAACAGATCAGTAGGCTCTGACAGCCTCCCACACACATCATCCACCCTCCGTCGAACTGAGATGGTTTGGGCATGTCCGTAGGATAAGTGTGGATGCTCCTGTAAGGAGGTGAGAAGGGATTGGAATACCTCAGGGTCGTCGTGGGCGTGGGAGACCTAAAAAGGCTATGAGAGAGGTGATAAGAGAAGATCTAAGACATCTAGGTTTAGTGGAGGACATGACTCTAGACAGGGGGGCTTGGAGGGCTAGGATTAAGGTCGTAGGGTGAGGAAGGTGTTTATGATTCGAGCTAGCTTTACGTCTTTTGGGGCTTGTATTTGTTTTCTTGTGCAGGTACCTGTTAGCCCTTCCGATAGCACTAGCAACACTCTGGTATGTGTTTTCGTCTCTTAACAAGCTTCGCCTATATTTTTGTGTTGGATCCGTCGGAATCAGTCTCTCCATGAACTTTCGTTCATGAGGGTAAGGCTGCCTACATTAGGGTCCCCCATACCGCACTCAAACGTGTTACATGGGAAGTTGTTGTTGTCGTTGTTGTTGTTGTTGTTGTTGTTGTTTTAGCATTTTAATAGAGGCAACATTCATATGTCCTAATATAGCATGCCATAAATCAAGAGAAACAACAATATAAGCAGAAGAAATTTCAACGTTTTTGGAGCGTTACCGTAAGCGTGGTGGAGTGATGATGGATGATCGATATTCAACAAGCACAATGGCCTTGAACACTCAAAGGAAGGATATGACCTTGAGCAAGGAGAACCACAACTTTAGGCCTAACACCCCACCATGATTATCTAAGGTAATCCACTAAATAATCACTAAAGAAATGACTTGAAACACCACCAAATCACTTGGATAAAGTTAACAAGATTTTTGAGAAAGTTGGGAAAAACCGCTACAATGCCAAAGCATTTCATACACAATGTTTAAAAAAAAACTTTTGAACAATGCCAAGGGAGGGGGTATATATAAGAATGGGGGAAATTGACAAAATGCAGCGTTTTAGCAGCCGCACAACACGCGTAAAACCCAGTCGTCGCGGGCGTGACACGGAAGGTCGCAGGCGCGACCTGTTGCTGTTCGCCACAATCTGCCGCATGCTGACTGGGGTCGCGGGCGCGACATCCATCTATCACAGGCGTGACAGTCCTTGTCGCGGGCGGGAGGTCGTCCTGCTCCAATTCCTGGCTGGACAAATTGAGACGTCACGGGCGCGACGTTGTGGGTAGTGGACGCGACGCCCAGCCCAGCTTGCAGTCGCGGGTGTGACAGCTGCGACTCGGGCACGACGAGCACCTGTTTGCTCTGCCGCTTCTATTTACCTTGGGTTTTGTCAACTTGGGCCTCGTCCGAACCCCTTTACCTTGTAGCTCCGCATCCCAGGACGGTCTCGGGTCCCACTTGAAGTGGATCCCACACCCGGTGCCGATCAAATCATGCCTCCAGGGTCCCGGGTCCTCCTTAAAATGGACTTCACACTCGTCCTTGGAGTTATTTTTATCGTGCTTCATGGAGGGGGTGCGGGACGGTTTAGCGATCATGAATTTCGATGTTCGGGTCCCAGCCTGGTACGCTCCATACTTCCCTTCTTGAAAAAGAGTTACCCTCAACTCTTGGGAGTTAAAACCGATGCATTCTTCATCAATTGGTTCCATGGATCCCAGAAAATTCCGATCACAATGAACATTCACACCAAGCGCCCAACAAGCTTCAAACCCCACAATGTAACCATCATCTAAATGAAAGAAAGAGGTTGGAGGCTTGTTTTATGGATTAAGGGAAGGGATAGGGAAAGTTGGTGGTGCTTTGGAACTCTCAATCTCACTAGGCTTGCTACTCGGGCAAGACAAAGCTAACGATCGCTTGTCCTCACCAAGAGAACACTCAACCCGTGTTTCAATCGAAAGAAGGTTCCTCAACTTACTTCCCACCCAAGGTTTGATTTTATGTGGGGCTAAGGGATTCAAGTGATCACCGTCAAACAAATGTTGTTCTTTCAACATACTTTCCCAAAAACATTGCATGACAAATTTCCAATGACACTCTTTCAACGACAAATCCTCGAATAACCAATGTCAACCAAACATCATGTACAACTCACCCAAAGACTCTACACAACAACGTCCATCTTTCAAGCATGATTCAATAAATTTCAAAAAAGAATCTTCGATTACCTCGTTCTTTCCATGGAGAAGAGTTCGAGTGCCCATGGATTGAAGGGAATGGGAGTCATCTTCATTGGTGCTTAATTCCTCGGTCGGTGGCAATGATGAAACCAAAGGAGCTTCTTCTCGGAATTCTTCAACAAGGACAAGAGGAAGGACAAGATCGATGTTCTCATCGTCCCCTTGGCATGAAGCTTCAACAACATCGCTAATGGGCTCACAAGGACCAAGGGAAGCTCCCTCGTTGGGCACGTGATCGACCTTGGCTTGCTTAACTTCTTCTACCACGTCACTTGTATGCTCTTCCACACCAAAAGGTTCTTCTACCTAAGCTCTAACCATAGCCATTGTCAAACAAGGCAAAGCATCGTGTCCCACACACCGACATTTGACACACTTTCGGGACGTGATGGACATTAACGGGGAATAGTAGAATGGCTTCTCAATCGTATCTCGTTGACGATGGCGTTGAGGTGAAAATCTATCATCGTCACTCGACTCGTAGGAGGGAGGAGGACGGATAGGGATACGAGTGGACCTCCTTCGTTCGTCTCGGGTTGGACCTCGACGTTCTTGGATGAGAATTTCCATCCTTTCCACCATGGCTTCGAGGGTGCGCTCGATGGTGGAGAACCGATTGTCAAAAGTGGTGGTGAGTCGGTCCCCGAGAGCTTGAAATTGAGAACTACGGTGTCGGCTTGATTCCTTTCGATCGGAGCTATGTTCATCATCCATATCGAAGAAAGGGTTAAGGACGGATTGTGTTTGGGATAATTTGTGGAGTTTAAGGGTTCTTTTGTAGTTGGATAGTATTTGGCTAAGGGTTCTTTGTGTTTTTCTCACTCAGACATTTCATCGAACACCTTGCGTGCACTATTTTCCAACTTCTCCTCAAAGCTCCAATTGACATCAAATCCAACAAATAAAAACACAATAGAACATATTCCAACACATTTTGATAGCACAGGGGATGGGGGACACCAATATTTCAGCCAAATCCAACAATAGAAATCACTACTTGCAAGAAGAAAAACCAAAACTCAAGTTAGAACAAACCGTAGCTCTGATACCAAATGGAGCGTTACCGTACGCGTGGTGGAGTGATGATAGCTTGAGTGATGATGGATGATCGATATTCAACAAGAACAATGGCCTTGAACACCCAAAGGAAGGATATGACCTTGAGCAAGGACAACCACAACTCTGGGCCTAACACCCCACCATGATTATCTAAGGTAATCCACTAAATAATCACTAAAGGAATGACTTAAAACACCACCAAATCACTTGGATAAAGTTAACAAGATTTTTTAGAAAGTTTGGAAAAACCCCTACAATGCCAAAGCATTTCATACACAATGTCTAAAAAAAAAACTTTTGAACAATGGCAAAGGAGGGGGTATATATAGGAAGGGGGGAAATTGAACAAAACGCAGCGTTTCAGCAGCCGCACAACACGCGTAAAACCCAGTTGTCGCGGGCGCGACACGGAAGGTCGCGGGCGCGACTTGTTGCTGTCCGCCACAATCTGCCGCAGGTTGACTGGGGTCGCGGGCGCGACCGGGGACGTTGCAGCCACGACATCCATCTTTCACGAGCGTGACAGTCCTTGTCGCGGGCGGGAGGTCGTCTTGCTCCAATTCCTGGATGAACAAATTGAGACGTCACGGGCGCAACGTTGTGGGTAGCGGGCGCGACGCCCAGCCCAGCTTACAGTCGCGGGTGTGACAGCTGCGACTCGGGCGCGACGGGCGTGTTTGCTCTGCCGCTTCTTCACCTTGGGTTTTGTCAACTTGGGCCTCGTCTGAACCCCTTTACCTTGTAGCTCTGCATCCCGGGACGGTCCCGTGTCCCACTTGAAGTGGATCACACACCCGGTGCCGATCAAACCATGCCTCCAGGGTCCCGGGTCCACCTTGAAATGGACTCCACACGCGTCCTTGGAGTTATTTTCATCATGTTTCGTGGAGGGGGTGCGAGACGTTTAGCGATCATGAATTTCGATGCTCGAGTCCCAGCCCGAGACGCTCCAGTTTTCATTCACTTTCACGCATACAACATCTAGAATCACAACTCCAGTATGGTTACAAAAATCCTTCCCCAAAAATTCCCCATTCTTAGTAATGATAATACGATTTCCCTCAAGGGTTAACTTGAGGCCAGCCCTAAGAAGCAGATTTCCAGAAATGAGCTTTCTACGCATTTTAGACACACATAGTACATCAGTGAGAGATAATACCTTGCCAAAAGTTAGTTTTAAAGAATCTTCCCTTTCCCTTGAATGGAGGCAGTGGCAGCATTTCCCATGTAGACGGTTTCGCCATCTACTTTCTGAAAAGTTTGGAAGAGGCTTTTGTCTATGCATATATGTTTGGTGGCTCCAGTATCGACCACCCACTCGACATCATTGTCAGCAAGATTCACTTTTGAGGGCATGACAATGATAGTATCAAGCGTTTCAACAAGATTGGCTTGACTCCTTTTGTTTTTGCTCTTACAGTTGTAGACACCAGAATTTGCACGGACACAATTCCGACCTGTTAAAATTCAGCAAGTCAATTGGGCCGGACACCAAAATGGGTCATTGGGCCAATGGAATCAGCAATGCAGGCCCAACAGATCAAAATAACCCATAAGATATAATAAAACCCCCGGGGGTTTTAACAATTAGAGGCAGCCCAAGACCAGAGGAGGCCCAAGATGCGCCTCCGGCCTAGATGAAAAAACCTGCGGGGGTTTTAAGCTGTGCAGAACGCATTGTTTCGAGCGGGCCGCGTCAGTGATCTGTGTGTGATGATTTAAAACCTGCGGGGGTTTTAATTCCTGAAGTTGGCGCCAAAAGCAATCCATGCTAGCTCCTTCATTTTAGCCCATGTGGGTTGACCTTCCTTGACCTGCCAAAACCTATGGGGGTTTTATGATTGCATGGGAAAGAGGGCCATGATCATGGGGATGTGTCCCCTCCGTTTTCCCTCCTAAAACCTCCCTTCCTCACCTATAAATACCCCTCCACTCTTCCACTCATTTCATCAACTATCATCATCCATACTACCAAACCTCTCTCAAAATCCTCTCATACCTATGTCCATACTTTCTTAAACCCTTTTCTCTAATCATTCATCCATTATCATCATCTCTTCCCTTCATCCATAAATTCTCACATCCAAATCCTATCCTACCCAAACTTCCACTTCATTCAAGTGTCTTTTTAAAGATTTATCAAGAGAAGTTCGGTTCATCCATCACGATACCAACACTTTAAGTGAGGTTTGAACATCTTTTATTTCAATCATGTAATTGTCTTCTTTTGTCGCTTTACATGTACATCATTTTGTAAAACATTTCTTTTTTACATTTGCATGTTCGGAATATAATTTCGTGAAATTAATTAAACTTCTCCCTGTTTTTTCTCATTTCAAGTTGATTTTAGTAGAGTCTGTTTTCAAACAGGCGGATTTGAGAGTTCTTATAATTCTCGAATTCGTAACCGTACCCCCGAACTTAGAAATCGAGTTTCGTAGACCAGATTTATTTATTTGATTTTATGGTTTGTCTATTTCCATAAATCGGCTAGCGACTCTTTAATTCTTTTTTACAACCCGTTTAATTATTTAAAGTACACGAATATGCATCAAAATAATTAAAAATGATTTAATACATTCTTCTCACCAATCCATGGCTAAACCCGAGAAAATGGGCTAGAAATTGTTAAAACCCCCGCGGGTTTTATCAATTTCTACCCAAATTTCTTTGGGCCGAGGAAATACACGGTCCAGTCTGGGGAATGTCAAAACCCCTGCGGGTTTTGACAATTTCTGGCGGCCCGTTTGCTTCCTCTTGGGCCTGGATTTGGTGTTTCGGCCGGTATCGAGTCATTATTAAAATATTTTGGTGCAATTTTGAGTATTTAAATAATAAAAAGGATTTGTAAATAAATAAAGTTTCATCACCCCGAAAAGGAATTTCGAAAATAAAAATATTCTTATTTAAAGATTAAGCAACCTTAGTCGGCTCCTGATCACCTAAGTAGCGCATCACGGGAAAAGTGGTCACTTTTTCCGGGGTCCTACAGCAGTCCTTGGCCTTGTGTCCCGGTTTGCCGCAATCGTGACATTTCCCTTAAAATTTATACTTCTTGCCCGGAGACTTGAAATTGCCTGTTTGAGGACTCTTCCCTTTATTTTTTAAACGTGTCATTATAAGATTTTGGTTCAACCAGATTAGCACCAGAAGAGTTAGAATAAATCTGTAACCCCTTGTCCTTGATACAATTTTCTTCCTCGATTTTCAAGTGCCCAACCAAATCTTCTAGAGTCATACCAGTTTCCTTGTGCATTAATTGGTTTCGGTATTCCTTCCAAGAGGAAGACAACTTCTCAATTAGAATAATGGCAAGGGTGACTTCACAAATTTTCAGTCCTTCAGAAGCAATTGCAGAACACAAATTTTCATACTCATGAATTTGATCTATAATAGGCTTATCATCAGCAACTTGAAAACTTAACCATTTACTCACAACATATCTCTTTGACCTAACATCATCATTCCCATATTTCTTTTTGAGTGTAGACCAAAGCTCACAAGCATAATTAAACTTCATGTACATATCAAGCAAGACATTATGCATGTAATGAAGCAACATTCCTTTACTGGTTCGATCATCTCTAGCATACTTATCATCATAATCAGACATGACTTGAGCATCAGTAGCAGGAGGTAATTTCTTCTTCTCCTCTAGAGTATGAGCAACATCAATTTGTTCGAGATAAAACTTAATCCTAACAGACCAACGCTTGTAATTCTTTCCATCCAAAGGTTCTAGTTTAGACACACCAGGAATAGTAAACTTGTTGGTTTCCATGAATAAAGCCATAAATCACTTTCAGACTGTTGTAAAATTAGCACGTAGTCACAACAGGAAAGATCTTACTTGAATTGAAGAACAAAAAGAAGGGCACCGTGGCGCGGGTAACCCACTGTCCTGAAAGTGATTTCGCCTGAGCACTGATGCAAGCTCTCCAATGGCAGCCACTCCCCAGGATTATACAGTCGGGTTAATTTTGTGCATTCTCCATTAATTAGTTGGAGTAAACGAATCATTGCCTAACAATAATTTGAAGAGAAACAACAAAGGGATATTAGAAAGATTGAGAGATTTTCTATGTATAAACCAAAGAAGAGAAATTCGTTTAAGTAGAAGAGAAGAGGAAGGCCATAAGGCAAGAATTGAAAACATCAATTGGGAAAATTGCACAATCAGGCCTTGAGACTCCAATAAACAGTCTCAAAAAACGACCTCGTAAATACGCGCACCATCCAAAACATTAAAAAACGAGACAAAAAAAAATAAAAAGATTGTTAAAAAGGTGCAGAACCCGAGCCCAACCCAATCGTCTGGATCCTTAGGAGGATTCAGTCCACCCTTGTTTCAATTAATTCTAATAGTTTGAAGAGCTTTACTATTTAAAGTAGAACACCTCTCCTTATTCTATCTATGTGGGACACCAACTTGTTCCCAACAAGAAAAACCAAGACACAAAAACTTAAACTTTGAGACTTAAAATCCAACATGACATGGTCCGTGTTGGTCTATAACTTCCAGAATCAACTCTCTGGCGACAGCACGACTCGTGGTGAGCTTCACACAGTTTGTGTTGCTTAAGCTCAGGTGGACCCTTAGGAGGATTCAATTGGTCATAAAACCCAATATTGACTAATGTTTACAACATTCGGTCCCGAAAATACATTTCAGTCAAAAAATGATTTTCAAGACCCGAATATATTGTATTGCCCGTGTTAATATATTTTAAGTAAATTTTTATTGACCCTTTTTACTAATTTCAGACAAAAATCTATTTAAATACAATAACAAAGATATTTCGATCATTTAAAGTTTCGAAAACTATATTTTAACCTTAAATCAAGCCCAACTGACATTGGCGGATCCCCATCTATCATGGGGGTAGCCATGACCGCCTTAGGCCAAAGAAAAAAAGAAAAAAAGATAGTAAAATCAAAGGTAAAAATTGAGGATTTATTTTATTATATGAATGTAATAGTGCTATATATCCCGTGCGATGCATAGGAAGATTGTCAATTATTAAATTATTGAGAGTTATGTATTAAACTTTTTTGATAAGAATATGTGTGTTAAGCTAATTAAAATTAAAATATTTATTTTCATATGTATATATATGTGATATATTACAAAATACTTATAAAATAATTTATTGTTTAATTTAGTGAATTTATTATTATTATTATTAATATGGTAAAAGAATCAAGAAATATGTGTTATAATTTTGTCTTAAATACATATAATAAAGAATAATAGTCATTTTTATTTTAGTTAATTTGAATAAGCGCAAACCATATAATTCATTTTGATACGACAAATCAATAAAATGTAGTAGGTTGTCATTAAAGAAAAATAAGAAGAGTAAAATGTGCATGTGTAAATGACAATGATTCTTTATTTTTTTATGAAGATACATTTGTGTACTTATTGGTTAATAGCTATTATAACGCCATGATTTAGACAAATGAGCCAATGAAAAATTTTCCACTCAACATAAATGAGAAACATTTACATGCATGACACATGGTAATAGCTCATTCAATTTGTTTTGTTTTAATATACTTAATAGATAATAGATGATCACCCTTATTCCGAATAACTAGATCCGTCAATACCAAACTGAGTTCAAATATGAGACGACACCCTATCTTAAGTCACTATATAATTTCTCTTTCTTACGGAGGGGCTCTAGTGCTAATTCCTAAACATAGGCCTAGGGCTTCAAGTAGGGGTGTCCAACAAAAACCTAAACCAAAAATCAAATCGTAAAACCGTACAAACCAAACCGGTTAAAGCGGTTAACCATTTGAATTTTTTGAAAATTGCGGTTTAGGTTAATCAAACCGGTTTAAACGGTTTCGGTTTTGCATTTTTGTGAAACGGTTAACCACAGTTAACCGGTCTTGATTAATTTAGTAGCAAAATTTGAAATTTTAATGCAAAATATCAATTTTTCTTCCTTACTTTTACTTTAAATTTCTAAGAATCGGTGGTTAACCATAAATCGGTCCCAAAAAGCGGTTAACCATGTTATCAATGCGGTTTCGGTTTCTAGTTTCCAAAAGCGGTTAACCACTTATAAAATCCGTATATCGCAAATACGGTTACCGCATATGCGCGATTAACCGGTTTTGGACACCCTAGCTTCAAGGAGTGTTGGGATAAAAATGCCACCAAATTTTCCCATTTAATCAAAATTGCCATTATTTTTTCCGAATTGTCAAAAATGCCATTAGAATATCCAATTATGTCAAAACTGCCACTCTCTCCTATTTTTACCTGCTATTGCCGGTCTTCTTCATCTTCTTCACTCTTCTTCACTGTTCTTCATCTTCTTCAATCTTCACCTTGTTCATCTGCATCATCTCCTTCTTCTTCACTATTCTCCTTTGTATTCTTCTTCTGCTACTGCTGTATTTGAAAAGCGAAAAGAAGCTCAGATTGAAGAAGATGAACAAGGTAAACCATGGGATTCCGACAAATTTGACGGGGGAAATGAAAGGGGTGACAAGGGATTTGCTTGATCTACCGCTGGAAATCAAGCGGAGGAACAAGGATGTGATTCCTAGAAGTGGGTATATGGCTCCCAGTGCTAAGAACCCTCTGTATGAAGCTTTGGGACTGTATGATGCAGGTTCTTCTCCCTCTGTTTCCGAATTTTGTTCTCAGCTTCAAGCTTCTCCTCACCATAGGTAAACTCTTCTGCTTCTACTGCTGTATTTGAAAAGTGAAAAGAAGAAGGAGATGATGCAGATGAACAAGGTGAAGATTGAAGAAGATGAAGAACAGTGAAGAAGAGTGAAGAAGATGAAGAAGACCGGCAATAACAGGTAAAAATAGGAGAGAGTAGAGCTGGCAAAATTTTGTCCGACCCGGATTACTCGAATTGTCCGACCCGGAAAAAACCGGGTCTGGACATAAATTTTTCGTCCGAATTTTTATATTGTCCGAATTGACCGAATATTCGGACATAAAATTTCTCTTTTTTCTATTGTCCGAACCCGATCTTAACTTCGTCCGAATTGCCCGACCCGGTTTGACCCGAAATAAAACCGGGTCCGGACATGAATTTTTCGTCCGAATTTTGACATTGTCCGAATTTGTCCGACCCGGATTTACCCGGACCCGAATTTTTGTCAGCGCTAGGAGAGAGTGGCAGTTTTGACATAATTGGATACTCTAATGGCATTTTTGACAATTCGAAAAAAATAATGACAACTTTGATTAAAGCCATGTTCGGCGACACCGTTTGGAGAAGCTTATAGCGTTTTAATTTATCAAAATGCTACTTTATCAAATTTTTGACGTTCGGTAAAATAGCGTTTAAAATTAGTGTATAGAGTTTAGGGTAGCGGTCCAGTCAAAATTTCAAACGTTACATATATTAACGTTTGGGATTGTTTTTCAGAGGCGCCTTACATTACACGACTGCCCTCAAAAATTATGAAAGTTTTACAATTGATGCCATTGGTATAAAAGGCAATTATCCCCTAATTTTCTTACTTATTTCCAGCCTCCAAGATTCGGAAGATCTCCATCACATCTGTACGGTCGGTCCTCTCTTTGTTGCAAACTGCCGTTTCTGCCTTCTTTTTTGTGTTCGTCTCCAGATATCATCATCACTCAGGTTGGTTGCCTCTCGTTCTGATGATTCTTGATGAATATAGAGGGTTTTGATGATGAATACTGAATATAGAGGGTTTTGATGAATTTTGATGAGAGAAATAGATAAATAGATATATTTGAAAAGGGGACAAAGATATATATAGGGAGGGTGCATGGTATTATGGTAGGAATGCATGGCAGCAAAGTATTAGGGGTGAGCATGAGAGATGTGTCAGAAACTAGAAGAAAAATATCTCTGTCTCCTTTTGTTGGGGGGAGGTTGAATGTGAGGAAGAACCATGCTAGGAAGGTGGGTCAAAGATATATTGATGTACATCAGTACATCATTATGTGTTTCTCTCTCTCTTTGCTTTTGTTTGGGGCCTATATACACAACAACAACAACAACAATAATAATAATAATAATAATAATAATAATAATAATAATGTCTTTTCGGTTATTATGCAACAACAACAACAATAGTAAGAATAATAATAACAATGTCCATTTCAGTCATTTTACATTTATCAGCTAATCTTACCGTTGATTTTACCGAACATCTTTTTTATAAACAACTAACTAAACAGCTATCAGTTATTCGCTAAACTGCAACAGCTATCCGCTACCCCAACCGCTATCCGCTACTTCAACCGCTATCCGCTATTTTTTGCCGAATAGGGCCTAAATAGGAAAATTTGGTGGCATTTTTATTCCAACACTCTAGCTTCAAGTGCATATTTGAATCTACACCCAAGTAAGACGGGCACCCTATTGTTGAATGTTGACTAACATCAACAAATATTCGTTCCATTACAGCAGTCCACCTCGGTAGCTGAAAAATTAGGGTGATGATAAGTGTCTTGCCCCAAGACACGGTTTATATGTCTTCTCCCTAATGAAATCAATACTTATTATCGTTTTTAACCCCTTTTTTTTGACAAATACTATTAATTATCAATTATAAGTTTTTGGAATGTGTTACCATTAACAACTAAATGACACTTAACGAATGAACCCCATTCGTTGGGCATATTTTAGACGTTTTTTTGTAAATTTTAAAAAATATCAATAAATGTGTGATTTTATACATTAATATATATTATTATAGTTATAGAAGTTAATCATATAACTTTTTTCCAATTTAATTTACAAATATATAGATTTTCTATAGTGACAAGACATATAATATGTGTCTTCTACAAGACATTTATCATTTTCCTTTCTAGATATACCACACCAATTCTCAACCCCAAACAATCTCCAAAGATACCGCCGTGTAAGTTGCAACCTGGGAAAACCCAAACGGACAATCAATGGAGAAGGAGAACCAACTAAAACTCTCATCCCACATTCCGGCGACTTTGAAGGAGGTTTCGCCATCGAACAAGACAAAGACGGCAGAGCTCGACGCCCCTCTCCACACTATCGGCTTCGAAATCGACGAGTTATCAGCCTCCCTCGTCTCCGGCACTCTCTTGGTCACCTCCAAATGCTGCCAGGTTCGTTGTTTTACTTCTCGATCGCCGGAAAAACTCCAATCGTGTTATGGTCTGTGCTAAAATCGATTGATTTGGTGGGATTTTTCAGCCGTTCAAGGTGCTGCACGGGGGTGTCTCGGCGATGATTGCGGAGGCGTTGGCGAGCATGGGGGCGTACTTGGCGTGCGGGATGAAGAGAATTGCGGGTGTTCAATTGAGTATTCATCACATGAAGAGCGCTCAGTTGGGTGATCTTGTTCTTGCTCAGGCCACCCCCCTCAATACTGGCCGAAATATTCAGGTACAATCGTTTCCTTTTTAGATTTTGAAAAGAGGCACAAATGATTCGATTTCCTTCCTTTTTGCTAGTTAAAAAGATGATATTAGATCATTCTGAAAGTACTTTCGATTCGATAGCTGTTTCTGGTAACAAATTGCATGTTTAAGTATTTTCTATTTGAGTCGAAATGATTGCAATGATGGTGAGCGCAATAACATAATGGGATTTCTAATTCTATGTTTGGATGTGTTTGCTGAAAAATTGGTTATTTTTGGGGTTCGACATTTCTGTTGGTATTTTCACTTCATTTCTGATCATTGTAGTAGTCATAATGATACCCATAGCTCTGATCTTGAATTTAATATTTGATTTGCATTGATGTTACTTTAAAATAATCAAGCATATGGTCGTCTTTTCTGACCATTGTAGTAGTTAAAATGATATCAATACCTTGTACCACCTTTCTTTGACTAAAGGCTTGTAGAATTATCTCATGGTACAAGCCTCATTCCCACATCCTTTAATGGGTTGGTGGACCAAACAAATTGAAGGATGACTTGTAGGTGTGATCAGATTTCCTAGGTGTTATTGGATTAATAGCTGCTATAATCATCTTCTGGTTCACTGTGATGTTTAGCCCTATGGATTTTGTCTTTGTACATTCTCGTGGTCTATGGCTATGTTACTCGGACTCATCATTTTCCCGGCCGTACCCAGTGTCCGACCCTTGATACTCGGAAAAGGGTACGACACTCAGACACATCAGAGTACAATGAAAATGTATAAAATTTCTTTAAAATAGCAGAGTCCAACATCCGTATCCATGTCCGATATGGACTCGCGTACCCGAGTCTGAGTAACATAGGTCTATGGCATATTCCATACTTCCCTATGACCTGCACCCCTTCAATCTAAACATTTAAGTTCATTGAAGTACTAAAGCTGTAGAAGTTAGCAGCTAACTGTATCCCCTTACCATCTTTTTGGGTGTAAGATTGGGTAGGACAAATACACGCTTGGTTAAATACTTAAATTTGGGTAAGATCCTAGCTGACCAAAACTTACCCAAAACCTGACCCGTGAAAAGATCAGGTCAGCATAGTGATTCATGATATTTTATGTGGTTTGTAGCTTATGATGCTGATATCTTGCTAAACATTCATTTGTTGATCGAGCCGGCCGGTGACGCAGTGGGCTGCTTTGTACTTAGAATAATGTGGACGTTGTTATTCATAGCTTATGTTTTTGGGTTCACCTGGCAGGTGTGGGAAGTGAAACTTTGGAAAACCGATCTACAGAGGATGAAGAGCAAGCAGTTGATATCGTCGTCCAGGGTAACTCTAGTTTGCAGTCTTCCTGTTCCTGCTGGTTTAGAGGGTGTTTCTGAACCTTTCCGGAAATATGCAAAGCTGTGAGTAATTCAACATTAAATGATAGACAGACAAAATCTGGACATTTGATGCTTCTTCTTTCATAAATAAAAGAAAGCATCGATGAGAAGGTCCTGCAATACGAGGAGCTAAATTCATAGAAATCTTGTGATATTTTTTTCCCTTGCCAGTACACAGAAATTTAGCCCTAGACTCTAGTCATATTGGTTCTCAAATTTTTGATTAGAGATTTCATCTGGTCAGTGGTCACTATGCAACGGTTAGACATGATTTATAGATCTTGGAACGAATTGACTATAAATACTCCAAGCTCACAATCAGTGAATTGTGGTACATTATACAGACTCACCAATGCGGGGTAATTGGTAGGTACAAACAATGTAATTAACTTTCAGATAATTGATATATCTGTCTGTTGACGTTCAGTAAAATTGTGGCAATTTTTTCACGACAATCTTCAATGAAATCATATTTTTACAATCGTTAGAGGAACTCATAACCCAGCAGTTATTTGGAACCACCAATCTTTAAATCAAATCTTCATTTC
This sequence comes from Portulaca oleracea, assembly GCA_029582165.1. Lineage (NCBI taxonomy): Eukaryota > Viridiplantae > Streptophyta > Magnoliopsida > Caryophyllales > Portulacaceae > Portulaca > Portulaca oleracea. The sequence continues at coordinate 272,937 of CM055891.1, forward strand.
CATGTACTAGAGCACAAAAATTGACCAACACTATCTTAAGTAGAGATACTACTAATTTTATGTGGGGTTTCACATGTAAAATAATCAAAAGAGTTTATTATTAACAAGCTAAGCCCTCATCTGCAGGAGTTTTTCTCTGAACTTCACTTTATTAGGGAAGATTTTCTATGTTTAGATCTCCCAGATTTTAGATCTCCCAGATTGAGCTCTTGGGGAGTTACGATCGCATTTCTATAGGGTACTCCGTCTTCGTACCATTGCCACTTTTTGTTAGTTTTTGTTTTGTTTTATGCTATTCAATGCACTGCTTTGATTAAATATTTTCAAAAATTACTCGTAGTTATCCTAACTTTTGGTGAAATGTTTTTCAGGTACCACAACTTTTCAAAACTCATTTTGGGGTACCCTAATTTTTTGGGTTAGAAATTATTAGGTGCTTTTTCGGTTATGATTGTGGTTAAGTGACCGAAATACCCTTGTTCTTCCATTATTTAAGAAATACCTTTAAAGAAGAAGAATAATGGTATGTCGGTAACTTAATGAAATTGATGGCCGAAAAAGCACCAAATAATTACTAACCCAAAAGGTACAGAAATTTGCTGGAATGTGCCATACATTCCTAGCAACTGACTAATGGGGGACTACATTTTTTTAATGCATTCAAAGGGGACCAAGTTGCTAAACAATTGGCTGGCAGGTGACTTTCCTGCCAGTATTTGCCGGAAAACGGCGACAGTTGAATAAAATTAATTTTTTTTGTTGAATTTGTTTAGATTAATGCCGAGACTGCCCTCCATTGCTCCTTCCTCCTTCCTTCCTCCTCCCTTCCTCCTTCATCCACCATTTTCATTCTTCTTCTTCAAAAATCTCCATCAAATTTGTCATTTACAAGTACAAAATACCAACTTTAGTACCAACTTTTCTCCAGTAAAACAAATTTATTCCCATATTCACTAATACTATCTTCATTCGCAGGCAACAATCACCAACAAATCCTTCAAATCACTCTATACTACCATACATGGATAATGAGGAGAAAGATTTTGTAACTCCAAAGCAAAAATGTAAGCTTTGCCATCAACAAGAAACGAAAAAACTAAACATCACTCGTACAAGCACAACTCCATGACAAATGAAACTACAACAAAAACGCAATTTCAGCAGCAGATATCAGCCATGAACCCTAATTGAAATTCCTGCGAAATAAAAAGTGCAAAAACTTGAACCAGACACAATGTCCACCACATGTTCGACGAATTGCCCAGGAGAGGAAAACCACACCTAGAAACCCAATTCAATGGAACCCACTTCTTCGAATTCCATCTCTGTATACTCGTATTTGCCAAATCTCCTTCCAATTTGATCCCTTCAAAATCCTATCTTCTCAAACTCATTGTCGTAATTGCAATTGCCGCCATTGGGATGAACAAGGAAGCTAGATTTGTTGGGCGCCACCTTTGCTTGTTGAATTAATTGTTTAAGAGTTGGGATATCTAAACCAGGTGTGGGTGCCAACAGAGGGGTTCATGGTGGCTGAAGCAGTGAGAGAAAGTTGGGAAAATGGAATTTTGTGCAATTATTTAAGGGGGAAGGAAGAACAAGAGATGAGGACAAGTATGCAAACTGGAAGAACCAGTCAAAGGACAGACAAGGAGAGAGAGAGAGAGAACGAATTGGGAGAAAATTTGTCATGCATGAAATGAATTAATTGTCATGCTTGTTTGGTTGGTATTTGATGAAGAAGAATAAGAACTAAGAAGGTGGTGTTTGATGGGTTGGTTGATGTAGTACTGATCAACCGTCTTCAACCATCCAACATCATCATGGGAGTGAGGAACCAAGTGCACATTGATTTTCCCAGCAACAATTTTCGCCGAAGTGTTGTAATCTATGTATTCAGACTTGACCCCCAACAAAACAGACCCAAACCCAACAATAAAAACGTGGAAAACGCCATACCCAGAAGCAAAAATTAGGGTTTAATCATGGGTTTGGTTTTGCGGAGAGATACCCAGTTCACGAGATGAACATAAACATAGTTTTCTGGGGAATTCAGAGGAGATTAACTGAACAAAAACAGACCCAAACCCAGCAACAAAATGGTGGGAATCGACATACCCAAGAACAAAAATCAGTGTTTAACCAGGGTTTTGCTTTTGCAGTGATACCGAGCTCATGAGATGAACATAAACATAGTTTTCTAGGTAGTTTTCTGGGAAATTCAGAGGAGGCTTTTGAGGAGGGAGGTGTATGTATGGCTTTTGACAACTGGTCATCTGGGTTTCACCATTGATGAAGACACATGCCAAACATCAATTTTTTGAGGGGGGAAAGATAAGGGCTACCTCGTCTTTTCAGCTACCACCTCAAGGGCTTTTAAGACTTTTCATGTTTTCTGGCTTAAAGTGATCGGAAAGTCACATGCCAGCCAATTGTCTAGCAACTTGGTCCCTTTTGAATGCATTAAAAAAATGTGGTCCCCCAATGATCAGTTGTCAGGAATGTATGGCACCTCCCAACAAATTTTTGCAAAAGGTAAGGGTACCTCAAAATTAGTTTTGAAAAGATGGGATACTGAAAAATAGTTTTCCCAAGTGTTGGGGTACCTCCGAGTAATTTTTTGATTTTCAATAAATTTTAAATATAATATTTTATGAAATATTATAACTTTTTCATATGAAAAAAAGTTATTCATTAATGAAAGTCATATTGTATCTGCAATACAATTAACCTAACAACAATAAATCTATAGTGTTAACATAAATTCTTATGTTTAAAAAGTTAATGATAAAAATCTGATCTTGAGCTACTTGAACTTATAATATTCTTCATACTATTAACCGCGTTCTTCGACATCTTTAAATCTTTATTGAACAACGACAAGTTAGAATATAACTTTTTAAATTTGTAGAAATTTACCTAATGCAGCGAATAATTCTTGAAAGAAAACTACCTTGATAGAACCATATGAACTTCTACTTTTAATCATCTTCAAAAGAAAACTAGCAACGTTCATATAATTTCCCTCGACCAAAAATGTTCAAATCTACCACACTTGCAATAAGGTGAGAACAAAACTCCCATTAAAGCAAGAAAAGACCTCATACTAGGTAAGAAACCTAATAAACAACCTAACTCCCAAAAATCGAGAGAATATTTTTTTTTGAAAAAAAACTATTAATAGATCAAATATCAAACTATCAAAATCTAAAAAAACCTAATATTATTTAGGGCTTACTGTTAGGAGTGTATCGATAATGTTCAATTTATTTGGAGTAATTAAGCTAAATTAATATAGTAATTATATGCCTTACTAGAGACTTATATAACTAGTAATTAAATATGCTTAATTACAACTATATTATTTGGTTGTACTATGTCTCTTAGGCCAGCTCCTTGGAACAATACGTGTACAACCCACAATAATATGGTATTATTATAAAATTGGGAAGTGTCAAAATTAGTTTTTGGTGAAACATGATTGAGACATGGACCGTGTCAGTTTAACACAGATCATGTCTCTCATTGCAACAGAATACGGTGATTCTACCTTGCGACATGGATCGTGTCTTAGGAGACACGGTCCCTGTCGAATGCCAAAACACGCATTTCTGAGGCGGTCATCATCGGGTTTCCTTTTACCCATTTTCCAAGGTATTTGATGACTTTTTTTTTTTTTGGGGGGGGGGGGGTCTATTTAGGAAATATATGATTAAATCAATTATTATTGGTGACAACCCCTAACAAAAAAATTGAGTAAGGTAGCTTTTTTTTTTTTTTTTTTTTGGGAAAGGCAGAGATAAACGGTGGCTAGGGTTTTGGTGTTATTTGATTATGTTAAATATTACAATATTTTATTTATGAAAGTATTTTTCCTAAAGAATTATTTCAAACAATAAATCAATATATATATTGAGAATATTTTTTGAAATAAAAGCACAGCGGTTTTATTAATAAAAATAATATTATAATAAAAATCATGAATGAACAATTATTAATCTAAAACATAAATATGAAAATCAACTTTCAAATAACTAATACAAATATGACTGAGATTCAACTCCAAAGTTATGACAACCTTGTCCTAAATACTGTTCAATGACTTTTCATCTTTCTTCCATGACTCTATATCTTATCTCTGATGGAGAGCCTTACTACAACGATTTGAAAATTGATCTTTATTCTATGTATTAGACCACACTGATTGAACAAAACTCTAAAAAAAAAGCATAAAAGCCTTATATAAGGGTAAAATAAAACTCTTACGAATGAATATGCAAATTTTGAAAATTCAAAACTTAATAACAATTAGATTAGAAATTAATCAAATCGTGATTTGCTATCGAAAAAAAATTGATGGCTAGCCCCAAAAGAAGTAGAATCAAAGGTTTTTGAAAATGTAATTGTTGAAATTTCATGTATAGCTTTTGTCACTAATTAAAATAATATTTATCAATGACTTTTATGATGACATGTATGTAATTTTTGGTAAATTTTAGGTTAAATGATAATTCCTACAAATAGTCAATCCAATAAGCTTTTCAATTTTCATGTTAGCCTATTGAAAATCAGCTTATTAGACCCAATCAGCCAAGAAACACCTATTTATCTTTTTTGACTTGGTCAAATATTTTAATAAGCTATTTTTCTAATAAATCATTCAATAGGTTGTTTACCAAACAGGACATTTGTTGAAAATTAAGTGGAGGATAACAATGAAAATAACTGGAGAGGAATCATAAAGGAAATAAGCTCTGATAGCAAATGGAGAGAAATGGGAAAGGAAATAAGCTCTGATACCAAATGGAGAGGAAACGGGGGAGGAATCTATGCAAAATTATGTGGATGATGGAAATCCACCAATAGAACTCATAAACACATCAAACTAATTTTTAGGGTTTTTGGATTTTATGGAGATGAATATGAAATTAAAAGATATGGACAATTCTAAAGAGTAAACACTCACCCAATTGAACTAAGATGTTCAATCACTTGCACAAGGACCTTCCACAAGCAAAGAGTCTTGAAACACCCAAGAATTCTCCCGAAGAGTGGAGGTAGAACACTCACTCAAAAAGAAAAGAAATCACAAGCCATTTCCACCCAAAGGAATATCTTTCATTGCAATAAGGTTTGAAAAACCCACAATTACAAACTTTCTAATTGAGAGGATTTTACATCTAAGACATAAAACTTCATAAACTTTATCAATCTCTATTCTCTACCCAGAAAAATATGAAAAAATATATTTATACAAGGCAAATAAACCCCTTAAAACACATCCGTTTCAGCTTAAAACACACATAAAATCAGCGCCGTCGTGGGCGTTACGGCAGTCTTCGCGGGTGCGACAACCCTGTCGCTTTTCAAACTCGCATAACTTCTTCATCCGTCCTCCGTTTTAGGCCCATAGTATATCAATGGAAAGCTCTCGGTGTGTACTTTAAGCTTCCAAAATATGAGGTTCATAGGAGTTATATTGAAGGAGTTATGATAGAAATAGTGACTACATGCCGTTTTCTAGCCTCTGAGGTTGATTCCGCCTCGTTATTCTTGCCGATGGTTCCGGAGCCCCTTAGAAGTTCGGGAATGGTTTGATCAAGACCCAAGATATAGCCTTATGGCCTGGGGTCTTCGTAGTAGGGAATACTGCTCTCCTTGAGGGCCATATTGACCCTCCAAAGACCTGTATCCACAATGAAATGGACATTGATACCGGGTTTGATTTGAGGAGAGGAGAGAGGGCCTTAAAGCGAGCCGGTGACCATATGCGAACCAAAAGTGAACCAATCGCCACATAGTTCAATAACACAAAAGACTAAGTATACTTCAAATGAAGCTTCGAAAAAATTAAAAAAATTCAAGGTTATCGATACAGAGATTGCATGTATGGTTGTCATTCTAAGTAATGTTTGTGGTTTGTCGATCATTGGTGATCAAGTTACATCAATTGAGCACTTCAAGAAAGATGCTAAAAAAAAAGAAGACAAAATTGTCTGATTTCTTTTTGGAGGTGCTTGTAGTCTAGTGGGTTTGTTTTTGCTTAGCACTTGGTCGTGTCATTTTAAGTTGTTGCGTGTACTATCTTGCTATATCTTTTGCTATTTTTTTTGCTTCTGTTGATCTTTGTAGCATTTCTTATGCGAACTTTTAGTACTTAATGACTTTCAATATAAAATAAAAGAAAATAGAAGAAATAACTTAATATCTTCATTTTACGAACCCTTAGCCTTCGGCCCCGAGTTCAAAGGCTTAGCCATATGATCGTAATAACCAATCACAATAGCAATAGTAAATAACGTAAAAACTTTAATAATGTAATGATCTATCTAACATATAGTTTTTTTTTATAAAAAAAATTGGATTCTAATAATGACTACTTTGGGCAACTAGACGACAATAATTCAAACTTCAAAAATGTATGCCGGTGGTTTCAAATTTTGACAAATTGTATTTTTTTTGGCTACTAATGCAACTCCATATTTTCATTGTAGACTTTTTTAACGTTTTAGACTTTTCTATTTTTTTATTCCTGCCCATAGAAAAGTTATGAATTATAGTTAATAAAAGAGATTTTAGATTTTCTTTGAGAATCCTAATAGTTACTATGATTTCTTTAAGGAAGAAAATGAGAAAAATCATAAAAATTAGAAAAAATTATCGAAAATATTTGGGACAAAGTTTGTAAATTCACAAAAAATTGTTAGAAATTGTTGTGCTAAGTTTAGGAGAAAACACAAGTCAAAATCTTTGATATTTAGACTATGCACTCGGTGATGGTACAAAGAAATACAATTTGTCGAAATTTGGAAATGTTGACATATACTTTTCATGTTTTGATTATTATTATTATATAACCACTTAGTAGAATCCAATTTTCCTTTTTTCTACAGTATGATCCCAATATTATTACTCAGTTTAATAATGTTGGAAAAAAAAAGGAAAAACAACGGATTCGTAAATCGGGTATAACGAGAGAGTCGCAGGCGCACCTACTCTCCTCAAATTTTTGTATCGACCGTATAAAGTCTTAAGGATAAAACTCTGTCAAGGAAATTCTAAGAACTTACTACCTCCGTCCCTGAATAATTGTCCATTTGATTAAACTTTGGCCGTTGATTACTCACAAATTACAAAGAGTTACCATATAAAATTAATATTATTGTAATTTTTAGTACTATATCTTTCTAATAGTGATAATTTCATATTGTAACTCATTGCAATTTGTGAGTAATCAATGGTAAAAGTTTAGTCAAGTTGACAATTATTTAGGGACGAAGGTAGTAGTTTCAAACTTCCAATGACAACTCTAGAAATGCTCGAGACCAAAACTAGAGAGACGTGTTTGGTTGAATGAGAATGAATCAACAACTTGACTTGTCTCTTACTTGTCTATTCTCTTCTCTTAATGACATCCATGACACCTCCTATTTATAATCATGAATAAAGATAATTATGAAGATAATTGAATAATCATGATTAAGATCATCATCATCCACTTAATGACACATAGGATGCTATCTATGAGAAACCAAGGTAAAACTTGAAGAAATGCAACATGTGGTAACACAGTCTGTATTGCCTTGATACTTAATATAATTTTACCTCTTATTCATAACTCCTATCTTATACACTTAAAAATTAAAATTATCCGACAGATAATCTGTTTTGCAATTCAATTACTTTATTCAAACACCCTATCCAAAATTAACGTTGAGGTTTTTTTTAGTACTATGACTTTTTTTTTGATGCACCTATAAAAATACAGTTAATAGCTGGCAACAGGTTCAATAAACAGAATAAACGGATCTGCTTGTCACTTTCCTCTCCTCCCAATCACATCACCTCATGTACACCTAGAATTTGATTCTTTTCCCTAATTTTTTTACTTGTGGAAACAAATCAACATTCCCATAATCACAACAACGAAAACCATTCGGTTTATCTTATTAACTAGCAGGTATCGTGCTAACTGCTATTGCTGCGAATGATTCATCAGGGGGTATTTCCCTTTATCAAAGAAGACTTATTCTTTTCTGGAAAAGAATCTGAAGATTTCAGGTACTAACCAAAATATCAAATCTTTAATTGCTAATTTGCTATTATGATTTTTGCCATGTAATTTCGAAACTGAAGTTTCAAGTTAGGCTAGCTTGATTGATTGATTTCAATTATTTTGTTTTTTGGTATTGAATAGATTCGTAAACTTGGAATTTGACTTTCAAGCTCTCTTCGATTGCTCTAATTTATTTTGGGTAGTTTCATTGGGTTGTGTCTCTGATCCTTGTTAATTTGTTGAATGAAAGATTGCATTTGGCATTTACATGGCTTTATTTGTTTCTGTTCATGAATTGGTGAGAAATCTGCAACTTGGGTTGCTTATTATTTACCCTTTGTAAGAAATGGATGGAAAGTCTGGCATTTCTCGTTACTCCTTTGTTACTGCTTGATTGCTATTCAACTTTTAACTTATTTGAGAGATGGAAGGATGGAAAACTGAGTAATCTCTTAAGGGATAGACCACGAGTTATAGCATTGAGAGAAGAGGTTCACAGCACGTTGTGTGGAGATTTGATGCGTGAAAACATAGAGATTGTATTTCAGAGGAAGGTTTAATCATGTCAACTTCTACGAGTTACGCAAATTTGGTCAATATCGATCAGATGGCTGAAGCAGTCATATTCTATAGAACTATCAGTTTGCAACATGTCATCTCTGTTGTTGCAGTGAACTGTGATTTGTTTGGTGATTGGCTTTTTTTGGCGCACTGATGCATGGTATTGACATCACTGTTCTATTCCTCCTTGTGGATTTTGACTGCCTTTGAGGAACTTCTGAGAAAGGCATCGGTTTTATTATGTTCATTGCAGTTAATTTTATCAAGCTTGTTCGTGTCTACATATTAGATATAAAGGCCTTTTGTTAACGGCCATTCCTCCCTGCTGTTCCCAGGATTCAATGTGCTCTGAATGAACAAAGTTGAACAAAATTTCGCTTCTGCAGTGGCTTGTGGGTTGAATTGTTGGATGTCCCTGGTGGCAGTTAATTATATAGTAATGACAGGTGCTGGTGGATGTTGCACTTCTCTTATAAGACATATGCCACTGCCCTGCTATTCATAAGAGGAAGCCTGTGTTGGAAAAGTTCATAATCTGTGCTGCCGGTCATGTTGCCAAACCTCAAATGTATAAAATCTGTCGCAGTACTATGTCGTATTGAGGCTGGTATGTGAAAATGGGTGACAGGACTGACTGCCAACAAATAGGTCCTTCTGTCATGATTTAGTGTGCAATAGCAAAGTCACTGACTGAAAGAGAGAAAGCACTATCCATATATGTGCTAAAGCTGTGGTTGCAGGCATGCATGAGGGAAGCCATGGATCGATCATAGAGTTCTTGTCTGCGCTCTGCTAAGGAGAAAGGACAGATCAAGGCGGCCATTCAGGTTGATCTCTGGCAGGCCATGGACTCGAACGCTAGTTGCAGCGCTGCAACAGTCTCACAATTTCGTACCAAGTTATAAATTTGGCATTGGTTGATGACTTTTTTCAGATCTGTATGGTAAATTCATCCTCAAAACTAGTGAAAATGTTTGTAAAAAGTTTATACTTCTACCAGGAGAGCTATGCAAAGTTGGAAAATGCTATTCATGAAACATTTGAAAAAGAATGGCGGAAATGTCATGGACTTTGTGTTGTAGGTTGAGCAACTAGTATGTGCTTGTTGGAGTTCCTCATGTAGCTCGATATGAATTTGAGGCATTAATCATGAAGCTATTTAATAGTTTTCTATTATTACCAAGGGTTCATGCTGGTTTGGGTTTGAGCTGAAAACATTCCTTCAACAAGCAAGTTGTTTGATTCCATCCTTGCTATCATGAACTTCGGAATGAACTACAATTTTATGTTTGATTTTCATTGTCCTTATTAGGGCCTTGGTATAGGATTTATCTCTTGAATTCTTGGTGGCTGCTAACTTGTAGTGGTCATGTGAATAGCAGATACAATCTTAATAGAAATCATGGCATTCAGTGGCTGTCTGTATAATTTGTTTCAGTTACTGTGAATTTTTTTTGTTTATTTACTTTTGTAAAGGTCTCCAGCCCATGAAACATTTCAGTAGAGCGGTGAATGTTTAGCAGAGCTTTGACATTGAAGTATGAATGCAGCTAATGTTTGGACCCAAATTTTCAATAAATAAAGTTGCACGACACATTAGAAGCTTATAACATGAAATTTCCCTTTTTGGTTGGCTCTTCTTACAGGTGGACACTCAACTTTGTCAAGTTCCGGTGAGTCCTTAATGATTGAGTACTCCACTGTTGACGGCTTTGCGGTGATAAACGAAAACATAGAAGATATGATAAAGTACGTGGCAAATGAACCCTCTGTAGGACTGTATTTCATCCAGCAGCATGCTCAGAATGCAGTGCCCAATCTCATCAAGCTCAAAACTAGAGTCAACGAGAAGTCACGTGAAGCAACTTTACACACCGAAGATCTGGATGAATCCATTGCAATAACAAGAACAATGAAAGAATGTGGGTCCCCCATCATCGATGAGATGATCCGAGACATAAAGACATCCCTAGCCATGGTCAAAGAAAGTATAACCCAACAGCAAAGTCTGAACTACGAAATGACTGGGTCTAGCTTCTGGGCTCCCACCACCTGGGCATGGGGCATCGTCGGTGACCAGAACAATGATGGGACAGAGGGAGAAAGTTTCTTATACAATATGTTCAAATCTTCCAAGGATAAGGCAGGAAACCTAAAGAAGCCAGATGAAGCTGATGAACTGAGATTATGTAGCCAGAGTGAGGATGTAGTTTTGGGTGATAGTAATTTACTTAGTGCATCAAATGAGTATGATGAGTTCAAGGCTGACAGGGAAGCCAAACTTGAAGAGTGGTTGAAAGGTTCAGGTGGTGCTCTTGAGAAAGGAACAGGGGATATAGAAGGCAATCACTAGCTTGAGTACACTTAAGATGATGTTTTGATATCTGCTTGCAGAACTTCAAATGGCTCAAAATGAAGCAAATCCAATTTTGGCTTGACATGAACATGGCTTGGTGTGGTTAAGATTGGACATAATATCAAGCCATCATGTTTGAGCAGCATATTTGAATCTGACAAGAACCCAACTGAAGACAATTTTGCCAGTTTGGTGGAACACCTTGGATGAAGTGAGCTAGAAATATTTCCACATCACATAGGCGTATGATGCCATTTTGATCGTTTGTGCTGTATGTGATGTGATCGAAATTAGTGCGTGTCTGCTCAGGTTTTGTTGAGTCACTATGATTCTTGATGCTTCTGATGCCATTACTACCTTTTGTCCTGTATTTTGCTTTGGTTGCCGTCCCCACCTAGGGGACTATCTTAAGCCCAAAGGTTTCACAGACAATGTTGAAAGCTAGGTTAGTAATATACCGTTTGGTTGGATGTAATGGTGTTAGCAATGCAATTGGCTATGCTCTATAATCAACCATACAATGTAATACAAAAAATGATTGCATGATTATGTTTGATTACTTAAAATAGAAAATGTTTATGTAATCATATATATATAATAAATTAATCATTTTTATTTTTGCAAGTTTATATATACATGTGAGCACGAGTGTGGGTGCCAATGTAATAAATGGGTGCACCAGCGAGTAGGGGGGGGGGGAGTGAGAGAGAGAAAGAAATGTGTATGTGAGAGAGAGAGAGCGCCAAAAAAATAAATATTGATGCATTATAACAATATATAAGTTACATATGATGATATTAGATGATATTTTTGACATTGCAATCAAAGTAACATAGGTAAAGTGAGGATTATCGCATTTACCTTGCTTATGGTTTGTTTATTTCGGAGGGCAAAGAGGGGGAGAAGAGGGGAGTGGAAGGGAAGGGAGGTTATTATTCATTTTCTTCTTGTTTGAGAATAAAAATAGGTAGTGAATGGAGGAGAACAGTTTACCTCCCTTCCCCTCCATTTTCCTAACCCTTAAAATGAGGGGGCAAGAGGGGGAAGAGAAGGATTTTAATTATTCCCATCCTTTCCCCTCATAAATATATCCAAACGAGGTTAATGCTAATCACCTCACTTCCCTTTTCCTTCCCATTCTTTCCGTTCCCTTTCATTCCCCTCTCCCCCCCTCTAAATTGAATCCAAACAGTAAGGTTGTTTTGTTTACAATGTAATTATGATTACAATGTTCAAAATGTAACCCAATATTGTAATGCAAATAGCAACGTTATCATGATTGCAATACATGGTTGATTACATGAAACCAAATAAGTCGTAAATATACTCTATTTATAAGTGTAAGCCAATCTAGGTAAGTATAACCCAATATAATAGGTTAAAAAAATGCATGTCAATAAATCTTCCAACAGAGCGGCGTCGGCAGGAATAGGGACCCTGCCTTGAGAGACTCAGCTACTTTGCAATCATCGCCCCGACCCTCTACATCACTAACACTCAATTGAAGCCTACAATTGGCGGAGCTATAGTGGGCATATAGTTGGTTGTGATGGTGGTGAGCCTGGTTCTCCTTGCTAATCCATATGATGTTGAAGAATCTATTCATATCATGGACCAAAATTCTTGACGCTGTCACATATTGTATGCTAGAACTCGTCCAATGTTAGGGAGTAGATTGAGGACATCCTCACCAGATTGGGGATAAGGCATGGTTGTTATTATTGCTGGTGTTTTCAGAATTGTTGCTATTGTGGGAGTCGATAAGTTTTGGTCGGAGATCCAGCCTAGCGACATTGTCATTAGGTACTCGCTAGATGTAGCCAGCGCTAAACCATGGATGTAGCCAGTGCTAAATCATGGTTGTGAATATCATCAACCATGGATGTAGTGAGTTCTAAACCATGGTATCCGCCAGTCCTCTGTTTCTTCTGGGTGTGGCATGAAGAGAGAAAAAAGGGGAAGATCCCAACAATTTTTACAAATTGGAACCTCAAATTACCCTTTAGTATTTTACAGTCCTATGGTATTCGGTCATCATTTGAGGTCAAAAACCCTTGTTTAGAAAAGCAAATGGGTAGGTGAAACCAAGTAGTAATGAAGAGAGAAAGAGAAGGATGAAAAGGTGGACCGTGGTGCGGTAAGATTCGATGTTGCTTGAGTTGGAGGAGATGAAGTTTGATGAATTCAAACCCGAAAAATGACCTTGAACCCGATATGGACTTGGGATAAAGGAAATCCACCACCCAAGACCTGCAACCCACCAAAAATTTGATAAAGGAAATGTAGACACCCAAAAAGCGTCTCATAATTATTGTAATTATTTTTATTTTTATTTTATTTTATTTTAGAAAAATGTCAAGGAAAGTGAAATGCAAAAAGAAAAAAATAAACCACAAAAAAATCAGCTCAATCTTGCTTGGCACGCGACCCGAGGTGGGAGCGAGCTGGGTCGGGCAGGATCCGACCCACATACCGCCAGGTATCGTGGGCGGGTTCTGCCCGACCCGGGGCGCCTCCATCCGTCTCGAGAAGTGTGCCATGATCTATTTTTTTTCGCGCAGCCGGGTCTGATACTTGGCGGTATCACGACCATTTCCCCCTCTCATTTTGACCTAAAATCCCAACCCTAATTTCTCCTATAAAAACCCATCTCCACCTCCATTTCATTCTACACCGAAATCACCCTAGCGTATTGACACTTGGTGATTTCATCTTCTCTTCTCCCTCTTCATTTCTCTCATCTTGCATACACTTAATTAGCTTTGTTATTTTCTTTTTCTTTCTCCATTCATATTATTTTGTAACTTGAGTTAATCCTAAACTCGACCTAAATAATATGGATTACCTGTGAATAAAGGTACGTTCTTGTTTAATTCTTTTATTTATTGTATTTATTTATTGTTTTTTTTATTGCATTTGTATGTAACTAAATAACACAAATTACACTAATTAATACTCCGTTCTACTCTCTTCGTCTCCTCCTCTTCTTTTTTTTTTTAACCGGTTTAGTAAAGTCCGTTCGTTGAACGGGCGGATTTGGGAATTTTTATTCCCGAGTTCGTAACCTTACCCCCGGATCCGAATCTCGTGGTTCGTGGTTTGTGGAGTCTTAACTCTTGAGTTTATTAATTCTCATTCAAAAATTAATTGGCGTCTCTTCTTCCTTTTTCTTTTTCTTTTTATTTCTTTCTTTTTCTTTTTATTTATTTTATTTTCAGATTCCAGAAATTTATTTTCGGAGTAAAAGAAAGTTTTTTTTTTATTTTCATTTTTTAGAGTGAACAACCGGAAGCCCGAATCAGTGTCCGGCGCAATACCTGACGGTATGCATGCTGGTTCACTGGCTCGAACCTGGCTCTCGGGATTAGAATCAGGTTCCCGGACCCCGACTGGCTGCAATACCGCCAGGTATGCTAGCCCAGTGTCTCCGGTTCGACCTTCTTCCTTTTTCATCTCGCTTTTATTCTTTTTCTAATCGTATTTTATTTTCTGTTTCGGAAAACTAAAATAAAAGATTTTATTTTCAGTTTTTTTTTATTTTTCTGTTTCGGAAACAAATCCCGAGGCCGGGACAGACGGAATACCTGGCGGTATTCCGGCTAGTCCCGTGCCTCGGATCTGACTTCCAGGCCCGGGACCCTTTTCCGGGGCCACTGACTCACAATACCTGCAGGTATTGCTACAGTAAATCATCCCGAGCCCAGTCCCGAGACTCTCTGTTTATTGTCTTTTTTTTCTTTTCCTTTTGTTTTTTCTTTTATTTTCTGTTCACTTTCTGAATAAATAAAATTCTTAGACTTTAATAAAATCAAAAAGAATTGTATGAGTTTAATTTATTTAAACGGAAATTCAAGCGAATCTTCTCAAAGAAAAGACACCCCTTTCGGCTCGCCATTTACCGCGAGGGATACCACGGGGATTTTCCTGGGTCCCACAAATGGCAGCTCCACTGGGGACTTACTTTAAGAGCGTAAAACTTGAAAAGCCGGTTTTTTAAAAAATTTTGAGTAGAAGAGGAGAAGTTAATTTTTGTAATTTTTATTATTTGGTTAGGCATCAAGCATATGGACCTCCATCTCGATTTTTATAAATCGGGATGAACCCAAAGCTACCGTCTAGGTTTCAACCCAATTACCCTTTTGGGTAAAGTATATTTCCGACTTCAAGAAATGAACCTCGCGTTTCGAGAAGATCGCAAATTGTTTTCCCACTCATGAAGCACTCCAAAATTCTCGGGATTATGAATTTACATTTTCCCTTTAATTTTGCGAGAAACACACGGGTCTCACTACTATGAACTCCATAGAATTTGTGGCGAGTGAGAGACATGAGTATGTTAGTTTTAGGTATCCGACCTTAAATCCGCGAACATAGAACCTTGGTTAGGTGCATTACCCATTTTGTATGCTATGTGCATTATTGTTGTGTTATGTGTAAATTATGTGCTATATGTTTTTCTTTTTTTAAGAGTCGGTCTCAGGGTTCTTTCCCCCCAAATGCCGCTTTAGTTTGGGCAATAGTCATGCAAAGGTTAAAGAAGACCTAGAGGTCTCTCTTGGGCCCAAATCAAAGAAGTTTGATAAAGCCCGAGATCTTAGCTTGACTTTGTCCAACCCTTGGTAGCATTTGAGCCCGTAAAGCGTGTATCCGGCTGTTATTCGAATTTGAGTTCGTTAAAACTTTAATGTTGACTCAATCTTATGAAGGCCCGATGGACCTTCTCTTTTCCATGTATATAGTATCATATTAGGTTAGAGGTCTTCATGCAAGCCCAATGTTGGGTGAGTCCATAAAAAAAAAAATAAAAATCATTCATCATATAGGCATTGTTTACATTAGGTTGTCCCATATAGGTCGCTAGGTCTTTGGGTAGGTCAACGTCAGGGTTAATTTTGAGGTTTATAGTTTCCATACAGGCAGAATAAGGATCCGGTGACCGACCTTGAACTCGTGGTAAACAATTTGCCTTCTTTGCACCGTTGTCCCCAATGGCCTCCAACGGAACACCTGGCAAAAATGAACTCAGTCTCTTCATCACCCAACATTTGACTGAAATTTCAGAGCAAATGCAAGGCATAAGTGATAACGTAGCTACTAAAAATGATAGGAAAATAGATGAAATCATCGATACGTTAGCTAGAATGAATGATGAGCTGAATTTTCTTGATAAAGATGGAAGCAACACTCGTCATAGTGAAATGTCAAGCATGCGTGAAATAGCGAGAGAGATCCCTATGTCTGCAAATCACTATATGGACACGGGACTTACTTCTATTCCTAGAGTTGATCAACCACATAAGTCCAACTCACCAATGGAGAAGTTTAAAATAGTTCCAAATGTCTCCCGATCACCTTTAACTGAGAAGAAAGACCAAATTCCGCATTTAGCTACAGGAGGATATCAAGAAAGAAGATGTGGTGAACGAGAAAGTTCTTTTATGGACAAACTCTTTACCACAATAATTCAAATGCAATCACGCATGGAGGGTCTGGACCGAAAAATGGATATGATCCTTTGGATTCTACAAAACGATAGAAGGACGACCAATAGTGAACATCGCATCAGAAAAAATATTGGAGAAGGATCATCATCAATGGGATTGCATAACACTGACGTTCATCAAAGGGCTCCTAATTCCTCTGCTAAGAATGTTGAAATTCCAATCTACACTACCGATACCGAGGCTCTCAATTGTCTTCTTAAGGAAGGAAAGATCTAGCTTCCCCCTGTTCAATGCGAACCCGGAAATGAGGGAAAATTTGGAACTCAAGTAAGTTTTGCAGATATCATAGACTTCGAGGTCATGATACTGAAAACTGCTTCACCCTCAAGAAAAAACTTGAAGAAGTGTTCCAATTTGGAGAACTGCCGCCAGCACAAACTATACAGAAGCCCCATTAGAAATTTAGGCTATACGGGGATCTTCCGCTGCAAGCTCTATAATCCTGGGTTACATCAGAGTAGAAGATGACAAGGCTTAATTAGGAGATTTTCTATTATCATTCCTTTTCTTTCCGTGAAAGTTGGCATTTATTTTTAGAGTCAGTTGGGATGTATCCCAAGTAGTTTTTTTTCAATGTATTCATCTTAGTTGAATTCAATAAAGATGAAACATTTCATGATTATGACTCTTGTCTTCCCTGACCCTTCATTTGCTTCTAAATTGCTAAGGAAAGAATCTTATGCTTGCATTCCTGATTTGAATTGAAGAGCTCACTCACCCATATGACCGTCCAAGTCTGACTCATCCCTCTGCTCACATTTTCCATTCCATCTCACATCTCTATCACATTTTCTCTATGTTTTTTCCCTACCCCGAGTCCAAGGTTAATAGAGAGAAGAGAGACTAACTTCACCGCCAAAGCGAAGTTAGGCAAAAGGAGAGATAAATAAAAAAGAGCGAGGCTAACTTGAACACTCATCTAACAAGTTGGGAAAAAGGAGAGGTAAATGAGTGTAAATTAAGAGGAGAGAAGCTAACCTGAACACTCACCCAACAGGTTAGAATTCAAAGCGACCAATAGTCTTTAAAAGTGAATCTCACTATCAAATAAATTATGCACCTTAAAAGGACATGCCTATGATAGAAGGTTTCCACCCTCTACCACCTACATCATAACCACCTTCATTTTCACTTCGCTGCTTCACCTACATTTTTCCACACATCATCTTCTCAACCACCACCACGAACCCGGTCATTCATTTTATGACCACCCCATCCCTAAATCCTTTTAAGCCGACTAATGTGTTGCGAGTGACAAATATCATTGATAAGAAAAATATAGATTGAGGTAGTCGCGTTCAAAAAAAAAAGAAAAAAAAGAAAAAAATACAAAAAAAAGAAGAGAAAGAAGAAAGCAAGAATAAGAGGCATAAGAGGCAATCGTCGGTTTACATTGGTCACTTGCACACATTCCAAAACCTTCCCGTCAAGCCCTCACATCTGTCCTTCCCATTAAACCTTTGACCCATCTCAAAGTCCTTCTTGAGGCATCAATCAAAGCTGCACCTGTTGAACTACGACTGGCCTGATTCCATACTAGATACGTAGGAGAACTACGTAGGAGAACCTCTTGGAGGCCCGGCCACTACAATTCGCTTTAGAGAAAATCCATCATCAAGTCATTTGGTCTTTGAGAGATAGAATGAAGAGTGGTTAGCTCGAAAACCTCACCAGGCGAGCTAGGCAAAAGGAGAGGAAACCTTGGTCTCTAATGACACTGACAAGCTGTCAAATTTGTTTCACCAAAGCACACCCACCTTTTCCCATCAGACTTGGATCACCCTTCATACCTAAATTCATCAAACCATAACCATTTGACCATCTCTTCCCTTATGAGATAAACCAATGAGAAATGGTCCTTCATCCATAGACCATCTCGTCTACCTCCATCAGTTCGAACCTTTGTCCATCGAACTACCCATCCATTCATTTGATCACTACTCTCACCTAACCTTCCATAGCCTAGTCTTGCCCACCAATGGGGCCTAACCACTCACAAACATGCTTTCTATACCACCATTCCTATCTTTTCCATAATCTATCATCCATTGTCCCTATCCTGTGAGCTCTTCTGATTTGGTCATTAGTGTATGCATGAGATTCGTCAGTCAATCCTTGCTTTCAGAATACCTGAGTGAGGAATAACTCCTTTAGCATAACAAGAAGCTAGCCAACTGCATAAAAATAAGGGTTACTTGAAGACAACACCCACCTAGGTCAATCATTCTGACTCACCTAAAGACGCTTGTTCACTGATATTGGGGGCTTGGTGCTTACATGTTCCTACCTAAAAGAATCAAGAAGAATAGAGAAAAGGCAAAAGAAATCAAGACGACTTGTCGCTTGATCTTTTTTAGTGCTTGGAGTTCTTAACCATGACATCAAGGTTGAGCATCCTGACTATCCCATCATGCAGCTTAAGCAGGCCGAGTCTTCCATTAATATCGTCTTCTGCAACATTCCAACCGAGGGCTCGCTCATCACTCAATATCCGCATCATGGCAAATAACGAGGCAGTTCGACAAGAGAACTCATCATTTTCACTATTTTTGCCTTGTCCCGAAACTCACTTCGAAATCACTCTTGACATTTAGAGTTTTTGATTTACTTTTTCTTATTCTTTTTTTTCCTCGTGAAAGTGGGGGTTGTTCATATCGCATACATGTAACAAGTCAATGTGCATTTTTTAGTTTTTTGTTTTTTTAGATCATGTGCATCTTTCATTTTAAGTTGTGTTAGTTTGCATTTCGAGTCACACCAACTCGTTTTTCATTTTCATTTTCATTTTGAGCCATGGTAGGTTTTTTAATTTTTCCCCTCTTTTTTTTTCTTGAGTCAAATAAAAGAAAAAAATAGGATCACATAAAGAGTCTTATAGTATAAAATGCATAATAGAGTTGTGTATTGTACATAAAAAGAGTCTTGTACATTTTTTTTATTCTCACATAATTCATGTAGCATAGCATCCATAAGACCGCATTTGCATTCTTCTACCTCCCGCCCAAACCTCAAAAGAAATGTAACTATGGTGGCTAGAAATCAAGAAAGCTCACTTGGAGCCTTAATCGCCTTCGGACATATTGCCAGAAGCTCAATGGACGCTGCCGATGAAGAGTTAATTCGAGTTTTACGAGAATTAACTCATTTTCCGAGTTAAACTCTAAAAATTTGGATCACAAATTTTTATGAGAATTAACTCATTTTCCGAGTTAAACTCTAAAAATCCGGATCACAAATTTTTTATGAGAATTAGCTCATTTTCTGAGTTAAACTCTAAAATTCCTATCACAAATTTTTATGAGAATTAGCTCATTTTCGAGTTAAACTCTAAAACGGATCACAAATTTTTATGAGGAATAATTTGGAAAATAATTCATTATCTGAGTTAAACTCTAAAAATTCAATTCACAATGTTCATGAGAATTAGTTTGGAAATAACTCATTTCTGAATAAAACTGGGAAGACTCGAGTATTCAGACAAACCCGATCCACATTGCCAAGAACAAGTCGGGTCTGGATCTTGCAATCAGACACCATACCCCCAAGTATGGTCCGGACCAAGAGAAAAATGGACCCGATGCGATGACAAAATGCAAGATTTCACAGAGAAATACTTGGCGGTATGCTCGGCAGAGGGGACTCAAGGTTGGGCAATGCGAAAAAAAAACATCGGGCATAGTGGCATGCCTGCAGGTATGGCATCCTACCTAGGGTTCCGTGCAACAAGTGAAATCCGGCTGACTGATCCTGGGCTGGACAGAGTTGCATGCCTAGAGGCATGATAGCCTGACTAGACCCCAAATCTGATGAAGCAGTGCAGAAAAAACAAAGAAAACTGGACAAAATTCAGCAGACATAGCACCATACCTGGAGGCATGCCAGCCTGCCGGGACTTAAATATGTCCAGACTGTGCAGAAAAACTCCGGAATGAGCACCATACCTGGAGGCATGCCAGCCTGCCCAGACCTAAATCTATCCGGACTGTGCAGAAAAACTCTGGACAGAGCACCATACCTGGAGGCATGCTAGCCTGCCCAGACTTAAATCTGTACGGACTATGAAGAAAAATTCCGGACAGAGCACCATACCTGCAGGCATGGTAGCCTGCCCAGACTTCCGAATAACGAGAAAGGACTGACTGACTGACATTGACGGGACAGAGCTGCATGCCTGGAGACATAACAACCTGATTGTACAAGGATTTGAAAAAATAAACTGTACAGAAAAGTATGGAAAACTGGACAGAGGTGCATGCCTGGAGGCATGACATCATATTTTTATGAGAAAAATCTTGGGATTACTAGTTAATCCCAACGTCAAACTCTAAAAATTTGCCGACACAAAAAACAGCAAAAAGTTTTGGGCCTCAATACATGACAAGGTTGGCATAAAGCATGTATACGGAATACCAAGACCATACAAAAAATATGAGTTTGAAAGGCTTACCGGGACTTCCGATCTCCTAAGCCACACATGCTCATTCTGATACCTCGTGGTTTCAAAGGTTGCGTCATTGCCAAAAACAAACTACAGAACACAAAAGAGAGGTTTAAAATCTCGGGACAAAGTAAAATTCCCGAACTAGAACCAAGACCCATACCCGAAACCATGCAAGCAAGCATGGGAGCTCCCCCGGTTGTACGGAATCTGACTCGAAAACCGGAGCAAGTCAGCCTCGGGTCTGAGCCCGAGCCCATACCGCTAGGTATGGGTCTCCCACAGACCGTGCAAAAGGAAACTCGAGAACGAGTCTGGGTCCGTCCGGAGTTTGAACCAGGCTATACCGCCATGTATAGTCCAGGTTCCGATGAATTTTCCGAGTTCAAAATCCCAGACTCGAGCGAAAATCAGCTTAAAAATTCGAATCTGAAAACTCAGAAATGAGCAAATATCAGGCGGTATGGTGTCCGTTTCAGCAGAATTCTGGCAAGACAGTGGGTCAAGCTCGGGTCTGAACCCGAGACCATACCAGGCGGTATGGTGCCCGTTTCAGCAAAATTCCGGCAAGTTAGTGAGTCAAGCTCGGGTCTTAACCCGAGACCATACCTGGCGGTATGGTGTCCGTTCCGGCAGAAAATCGAGGTATTCTGTGGCTCCGATCAAGTTCCCGGATCTGGTGGGAAAATCGAGGTACACCGGCCTAACATGCATTGACTGGAAAGTTATTATGAGGATAATTTAAAACTTCTTTTGTTTTAATACTCCTATAATAAATAAAAATGAAAACAAAAAAAATTTTATTTTCAAGAGAAAATATGGAAATATAATTTCTATATAACTCAGAAAATAATTTCAAGTCAATTTTGCATCATCTTCAATGAAAGAACGAGCGACATCGGGAAAGAATGAGCTACATTTCAACGACATCGGGAAAGACTGAGCTACATTTCAACGACATCGGGAGAGACCAAACTACATTTCAACGACATCGGGAAAGACTGAGCTACATTTCAACGACATCGGAAAGATTGAGCTACATTTCAACGACATCGGGAAAGACTAAGCTACATTTCAACGACATCGGGAAAGAATGAACTACATTTCAACGACATCGAGAAAGACTGAGCTACATTTCGACGACATCGGGAAAGATTGAACTACATTTCAACGACATCGGAAAAGACTGAACTACATTTAAATGACATGGGGAAAGATTGAACGACGTCAAGAAAGATCGAAGACCTCCAAGCTATACTTTGATCAAAGTGGGGGTAACTGTAGACACCCAAGTGTCTCATAATTATTGTAATTATTTTTATTTTTATTTTTATTTTATTTTAGAAAAATGTCAAGGAAAGTGAAATGCAAAAAGAAAAAAATAAACCACAAAAAAAATCAGCCCAATCTTGCTTGGCACGCGGCCCGAGGCGGAAGCGAGCTGGGCTGGACAGGATCTGGCCCACATGCCGCCAGGTATCGTGGGCGGGTTATGCCTGACCAGGGGCGCCTCCATCCGCCTCGGGAAGCGTGCCATGACCTATTTTTTTTCGCGCAGCCGGGCCTGATACTTGGCGGGTATCACGACCATTTCCCCCCCATTTTGACCTAAAATCCCAACCTTAATTTCTCCTATAAAAACCCATCTCCACCTCCATTTCATTCTATACCGAAATCACCCTAGCGTATTGACACTTGGTGATTTCATCTTCTCTTCTCCCTCTTCATTTCTCTCATCTTGCATACACTTAATTGACATTGTTATTTTCTTTTTCTTTCTCCATTCATATTATTTTGTAACTTCAGTTAATCCTAAACTCGACCTAAATAATATGGATTACATGTGAATAAAGGTACGTTCTTGTTCAATTATTTTATTTATTGTACTTATTTCTCGTTTTTTTATTGCATTTGTATGTAACTAAATAACACTAATTACACCAATTAACACTCCGTTCTACTCTCTTTGTCTCCTCCTCTTCTTTTTTTTAACCGGTTTAGTAAAGTCCGTTCGTTGAACGGGCGGATTCGGGAATTTTTATTCCCGAATTCTTAACCTTACCCCCGGATTCGAATCTCGTGGTTCGTGGTTTGTGGAGTCTTAACTTTTGAGTTTATTAATTCTCGTTCAAAAATAATTGGCGACTCTTCTTCCTTTTTCTTTTTCTTTTTATTTCTTTCTTTCGAGTTTTATTTATTTTATTTTCAGATTCCAGAAATTTACTTTCGGAGTAAAAGAAAGTTTTTTTTTTATTTTCATTTTTTAGAGTGAATAACGGGAAGCCCGAATCAGTGCCCGGCGCAATACCTGGCGGTATGCATGCCGGTTCACTGGTTCGAACCTGGCTCTCGGGTTCAGAATCAGGTTCCCGGACCCCGACTGGCTGCAATACCGCCAGGTATGCTAGCCCAGTGTCTCGGGTTCGACCTTCTTCCTTTTTCTTTTTTTTTTCTTATTCTTCTCGCTTTTATTCTTTTTCTTTTCGTATTTGATTTTATGTTTCGGATAACTAAAAAAAGATTTTATTTTCAGTTTTTTTTTTTATTTTCTGTTTCGGAATCAAATCACGAGGCTGGGACAGACGGAATACCTGGCGGTATTCTGGCTAGTCCCGTGCCTCGGATTAGACTTTCAGGCCCGGGACCCTTTTCCGGGCCACTTACTCACAATGCCTGCAGGTATTGCTACGGTAAATCGTCCCGAACCCAGTCCCCAGACTCTCTGTCTATTGTTTTTTTTTTCTTTTCCTTTTGTTTTTTCTTTTATTTTCTGTTCACTTTCTGAATAAATAAAATTTTTAGACTTTAATAAAATGAAAAAGAATTACCTGAGTTTAATTTATTTAAATGGAAATTCAAGCGAATCTTCTCAAAGTAAAGATACCTCTTTCGATTCGTCGTTTACCGCGAGGGATACCACGGGGATTTTTCCGGGTCCCACAGGAAAACTACCAAAAATTCTATAAAGGGATGACTTGCAACACCACCATTGATGAAATGAATAAAGTAAACAAGATTTGAGAGAGGGAGAGAAAGCCAAAACTTCAATTTTCATTCATAAGTAATCAATACCTTCTTCCTTCTAAATGCCAAGTATGCATGGAGGCACTGAGGTGGAAAAAGAATTGAGGTTTGAAATTATAAAAGGGCCCCTTAAATGAGGGCATTACATTTCATAAGGGAGAAAGGCAAAAGAGGAAACGCAAAAAAGGAGGGAAACAAAAGGGAGGAAAATCAGCCGAAATCCAATTTTCCCAGGTTCATTGCGGGCGCAACACTTCAAAAATACCTAACTGTCGCGGGCGCGACGTCACCGTCACGAGCGTGACGTTCCTCGGGAGACTAGATCAAGATTGACAGGAGGGGAAGTCATAGACGTGAATTCAAAGTTACGGGCGTGACGTAGGTTTGTCGCGGCTGCGACACAGGAGGTTGCGGGTGCGACTCATGGAGGTTCTTAAGTTGCGAGTTCTCCTTGTCGCACGGTGATATGGCATGTCGCTGGCGCGACGTTGTCTTCAGCTTCAGCCCCTCAGGAGGGATGTCACGGGCGTGACGTGAGATTTCACGATTGTGACTCTGGTTACCGAATCATGTCACGGTCGTGGCAATCATTATCACGGCCTTGACGCCCCTACTTTCCGATACTTCCATGCTTATTCCTTAGTTGATTCCCATCCCGGTTCTTGATGAGTATGAGGGCCTCAAAAATACTCCCAAGTCAGACCCAGGTCGACCTTCCTTGGTGAGGAAATTACTAAAATACCCTAGGGGGTTGACTTTGGTCATTAGGATCCCAAAAGAAAGTCAAGTTGACTTCGTTGCCTTATTTGTGCCGAAGGAATCCCAAGAGCCTCATGAGGCTGGGGAATGGTCCCCTTGAGGACCACAAGCTGCTTCTCTTGGTTCAGGCACTCTTTAAAGTGTCTCTTGCACTCCATCTTGAAAGAAAAAGACCCGTCCACGCCTTTGGGGTCTTGGGAGGGTGAGTTACTTGTGATTTGGATTTTGCGGGTCACATCCCAATATACTCCATACTTCCCTTCTTGAAAAAGAGTTACCCTCAATTCTTTGAAGTAAGAAGCAAGGTCCCCACCAAAACCGGGCACCCCCAGGACGGGTTTTCTTCGAGGGCCGATTCGAAGTTGCACCCCAAAGCCGACGCCATCTAGAAGAGTGATTGCCATTGAAGAATGATGGCGTAGAGGTGTGTCTCTGATGGTCCGTAAGGTGCACCTCCCCTCGCATGAGTCTGTTGAACTGCTCCACATATTCATCAAGAGATAGCTTCTTATTGGGAGGGTTGTCTTTGGGCGGTCGCAACTCTCCGACACCTTGTTCAACATTAAGGAGCACCCATGAAGCGCTAAAACCCAAGATGTAGCTATCATCATTGTAGTGCAAGTCAAGAGGAGGCTTGTTGGGTAAGGGGTAGGAAAAAGAGGGGAGGAAGGGGGTATTTTGTTGTGTTTTGGTACACTCAGCCACGCTAGGTTTCCTGTGTGGTGAGGACAAATCTAGTGATTGCTTGTCCCAGCCATAGGTACTCTCATCTTGTGTTTCTCCCAATAGAAGGTTTCTCTTCTCACTACCCAACCCGGGTTGTATCTCCCGTGGGGTTAAAGGGCTCAAGGTGATCCTTTTGGGGCCGAGGGTAAAGGAGTAGATGTTGACTAGGCCATTGTGATTGACATGCCTATCAAATTGTCATGGCCACCCCAACAGTATGTGACACACGCTCATAGGTACAACATTATAAAGCACAATGTCAATATACTCCAACCTAATCGACAATGAAACAAGGGTTTGTTTGATTACCTTGTGGTCGGAGCAATCACTCAGCCAATTAAGAGTGTATGGTCGAGGGTGTGGACTGGTTAGGAGATCGAGCTTCTTGACCATGGAGGTGGAGGTGGCATTGGCACAACTACCGTTATCGATGATGAGGCTCCACGCTTGGCCGTGAATGGTGCACCGGGAATGGAAGAGCATCTCTTGTTGGCTCTTGTCAAGAGGAGCTTCATGGGGATGGGGAAGTTTCCTCAAGACAAGCATGTGGCCTACATCTAGGCCCAACACGATCTCCTCATCGCTCGAATCTTCACCCTTGGGGTGGCCTCCCCAAGTACCAACTTGAGGTCTTCTTCAATCTTCTCAACCTCTTTCAAGGTCAAGGTTCTCCTTGTTGGACAGTCCTCTTGGAAGTTGCCATAACCAAGGCACCGATGACATTTCTTGCTTTCAAGCCACTTTAGGAGTTATTGGGGAGAAGGTAGAACGGCGCCCTTGCCTTGTCATCCCTAGAGGTAGCTAATGGCGATGCTATTGGGCTAGGGGTGACCATTCGTATTGACTCGGAGGAGGGAGAGGACTATGACCTTGGACCTTGGTGGAGGCCCATTCATTTTTCCTTCTCTCAACCTTGAGAGCAAGATTGCACAAGTTATCCAAAGAGTGGAAAGGTTGGATTTCAACCTTCTTGGCGATGGAGGGAGCAAGGCTACTCAAGAACCTCATGACGGTATGTTTTTGGGGCTCTTATAAGCCACTCTTGATTAGGTGTTGCTCAAACTCCTGCATGTACTCGCTCACACTCTGCTTACCCTGTTCAAGGGCGAAGAGCTTCCTCAATAGGTCTTGCTTAATGGTATTCGCTTGCTCATCAACTTCTTGAGCTTAGTCCACAAAGCGATTTTACTCTTCTCATCTTGAGCTCGTTGATTCTTGATACTCTCAAACCAAAGTGATGCAACTTTGGTGAGTTTGAGGATAGCCACCTTAAAGGCCTTTTCATCACTATAGCCCTTAGCTTCAAAAATTCGTTCCATGATTTGGAGTTTGGACCCACTCCAAATAGTCATCGGGGTCGAGGGAACCATTGAACTCCGGGAGCTCAACTTCGACATCAAAAATCGTCCTTCGGGGATCTCTCACTTCACCTTTTTAGACCCGGTTCGAGTGGACTCTCTTTCATCACCACTTGACTCAAAAGAAGGGGATTGATGATGGTTCGGGGGTGTGCCTCCCCTTCTTGAATGAGGCCTATTTTGCAAATGGGCATTGATTTTGGCTAATTGGGCGGTAATGGCCTCAAGTGATGCTTCCATGGAACCGACTTGAAATTCCAATCCCTAGATTTTGTCCATTTCAAACGATTCACCCATTCGGAACCCGGTTTGTCGGCTTGTTCCTCCTTGATTTGGATAATTGGGATCATCTATTTTAAGGACAAGGGTATGAGACGATATGTGTTTTTGGGCAATTTTGTGGGGTTTGGGGTTTTTCTTGTAGCTAGTTTGTGTTTGGATTTGGGTCCTTTATGTGTTCAAGTCAACAACAACACCAAAACCAATCAACAACTACCTCAACTCCATCATCAATAACCATCAATGCATTCCCAACAACACCAAGAGTCTCCAATACCATTATCAATACCAATTCCAATTCCAATTCCAACAACAACAACAACCACAACAACAACAAAAACTATAACTCTAACACACTTGGAGATTCATAGAGGATGGGGGTTCCCAATTTCAACGAGAACAACACTTGGAAATTGAAACCCTAACTATGAACTTGAAGAACAACTCAAGAAAAACCCTAACCTTAGCTTTGATACAAGATGGAGCATGACGCGGTGGGATTTGATGTTGCTTGAGTGAGAGGAGATTAGGGTTGATGAATTCAAACCTGGAAAATGACCTTGGAACCGATATGGACTTGGGATAAAGGAATTCCGCCACCAAAGAACAGCAACCCACCAAGAATTTGATAAAGGAAAACCACTACAAATTCTATAAAGGGATGACATGCAACACCACCATTGATGAAATGGATAAAGTAAACAAGATTTTGAGAGAGGGAGAGAAAGCCAAAGCTTTTTCAATTTTCATTCATAAGCAATCAATACCTTCTTCCTTCTAAATGCCAAGTATTTATGGAGGCATTGAGGTGGAAGAAGACTTAAGGTGTGAAATTACAAAAAGGCCCCTTAAATGAGGGCATTACATTTAATATGTGATTGGGGCAAAAGAGGAAACTCAAAAAAAAGGAGGAAAGTCTGCTGAAATCCGATTTTTCCCCAGTTCCTCGCGGGTGCGACGCTTCAAAAATCCCTTACCATCACGGGCGTGACGTCATCGTTACGAGCGTGACACTCCTCGAGAGACTGGATCAAGATTGACAGGAAGGGAAGTCATGGGCGTGAATTCAAGGTTGTGGGTGTAACACAGATTTGTCGCGGCCGTGACACAGGAGGTCGCGGGCGCGACTCATGGAGGTTTTTGAGCTGTCGCGGCCGTGACATGGGACATCGCGGGAGCGACGCTGTTTTCAGTTTCAGCCCCTTAGGAGGGATATCACGGGCGTGACATGAGATGTTATGGTCCTGACTCTGGTTACCAAATCATGTCACGGGCGTGACGATCATTGGTCACGGCCGTCACGGGCGTGACGATCATTGGTCACGGCCGTCACGGGCGTGACGATCATTGGTCACGGCCGTGACGCCCCTACTTTTCAATAATTCCATGCTCATTCCTCGGTTGATTCCCATCCCGGTTCTTGACGAGCATGAGGGCCTAAAAATTACTCCCGAGTCAAACCCGGGTCGACCTTCCTTGTTGAGGAAATTACCAAAATACCCTTGAGGTTGACTTTAGTCGTTAGGAACCCAAAAGGAAGTCAAGTTGACTTCGTTGCCTTATTTTTGGCAAAGGAATCCTCAGAGCCTCTTAAGGCTCGGGAATGGTCTCGTTGAGGATCACAAGCAACTTCTCTTGGCCCGGGATCCTCTTTGAAGTGCCTCCCGCAACCCATCTTGAAAAAAAAGACCCGTCCACGCTTTCGGGGTCTTGAGAGGGTGAGCCACTTGTGATTTGGATTTGGGTTTCATGTCCTTGATACATAGATTTTTGTTCCATGTATTCATATATGTAGAATCCACCTATTCACAATTGCTGCTTCACATCATCCATGAATGACTCAATGTTTTAAGGATAAAAAATATCTATTAGACATATCCAAGCATACAAAGTTAGAACATCCATAACTGCACTCTAATATCATCTAATGTGCCATTTATGCAACCAATTGATTCCCTCAAAATTAGACTATGAACGCCATTAACTTATTCTTTTGTTCAAAATTTTTTCATCACAAGAAAATTGGAAGTAGAAATCTGAAAAATAAGGTTTGAAGCTGCTAACTGCCACGACCAAACTGAGAATACTGAAGGAAACCAAAGATGACCCGAAAGACAAATTGGAAGCTACCTCAATTGCTTCAAACACTAATTGGAAGCTAATTCAATCGCATTGAACACTCAAACTAGAAGCTACTAACCTCTTCACAATGCATGTATAAAATATTACAAGATTATATTTCTATCTTTAAATATCCTTGTAGGAGTCAAAAATTTGTTACCAAATTGGAAAATGACACGTGAAAGATAAATTAATTTTATTTGGCCAATTACAAATTGCCATATATCAAATTGAATCAAACGCACCCAACTGGTCAAAATTAAATTCCGACCAACCAAAGATTGCCAATTGTCAAAGATGATACAGAAAATATTACTTATTTCTTTATTTAAAACTAAAAAAATAATTAATTAATTTGAACCCAAACCCAGAGCCCAACTCAAACCTTAGGCCTCCAGAGCCTATAAATATGGGTCCTTCCCTCATTTTCAAGCCCCCGAAATTTTTTATTGGCATTAAAGACTGGCCGGATCCGGAAGACTCTCTCAAGACATTCTAAACCTCACTCTCCTCAAGAAGGAATTAAACACATCAAGGTTTGTGTCACCGCTTCAAAGGAGATTCAAAGGAGATCAAATACCCTTCTTGATTGAGATCAAGTCATCAAGACCTACTTTTAGATCAAATTCACTGAAGTTCATTCAAGGAGATCGAATAAGAGGATTAATTACTTTTTCTCGTAATTGTCAAATAGAGAATTGTACCGACAAATTCAAAAATTACTACAAATTTTAATTTGTTATCAAATTTCTGTCTTATTAAATCTTGACTAGAAATTTGTGTTTGCAATCTTAAATCGTGATCCTTGCATAAACTCAGTTATAATCCTTAGATACACTAGTACAAATCTTTAAAGGTGCTCGTTTTGTGTAGAATAATTTACTACATGTATAGTTATTTACATGGTTGATGACAGAAGTCTATTTTGCTGATTGTTTCCAAGATACTTTAGTTTGGTCTAATTCCAAATCGTTTTATTTTTATTTCAAATTTTGTATGGAGTTAGCGACAATAGTTGTTGCACAAGTAGTTGGCGTGGTGACGTTTGCTTGGTCTCTTTTGTGAGATTGACATAGATAAAGAGGGACGAAAGTCAAGAGAATAGATCGAGGGTCGAGAGACCATTGTGTTGTGAGGACGTACTCGAGAGCTACTGAGTCATGGAAAGAAGAATAGTGATGGGTGAGAGGGTTTGCTATTAGGAGAGTCTGTGAGCAACAAGGTAGATGACAAAAAAAGAAAGTTTAAAAAAAGAAGTAAAAATAAAAATAAAACAAAAACAAAAAATAAAAGGTCAAAAGTTGCCAACTCGTCTGACATGGGCCTCCATTTATTTATAGTTAAGAACCTCTTATTCTCTCTAAAAGTTATATAGTTCATACTCTTTCCTCTATGAACTCTAAGATATTTAGGACGTTTGTCAAAGAAGCTAGTGATCAATTTTTAAGATGCTTTTCTTCACATTTTTTTTAAAGAAATTGTCTTTTTTGATGTAGAAATAACTTTCGTAGATGATAGAAGTGGAAATGAGCCAAACCAAGTTCGAGTTTATAAGGTTTGAGGCTTGGCTTGTTACTTCTTGTGTGAGCTTGAGTGCGGCTTACGACTTGCCAAACTTGAATATATCTTCCTTAGGCTTGACTCGACTTATGTCTTGGCTTGGTCTCTTTTGTGAGATTAACATAGATAGAGAGGGGGGATCGAGGGTCGAGAGATCGTTATGTTGTGAGGACTCGAGGGCTATTGGGTCATGGAAAGAAGAATAGTGATGGGTAAGAGGATTTGCTATTAGAAGAGTGTGACGAGGGGTAGAGAATCCGTGAACAACAAGGTATATGACAAAAAAAAAAGAAAGTTAAAAACATAAAAAGTAAAAATAAAAATAAAACAAAAATAAAAATAAAAGGTCAAAAGTTGCAACTCATATCTGACATGGGCTCCATTTATTTATAGTTAAGAACCTCTTATTCTCTCTAAAAGTCATATAGTTCATACTCTTTCCCCTATGACCTCTAAGATATATAGGTCTGTCAAAGAAGCTAGTGATCGATTTTTAAGATGTTGTTTCTTCACTTTTTTTTGTTTTAATTGTCTTTTATGATGTAGAAATAACTTTTGTAGAGTGATAGTGATGGAAATGAGTCAAACCAAGTTCGAGATTATAAGGCTTGAGGCTTGGCTTGTTACTTCTTGGGTGAGCTTGAGCGCATTTTGTGACTTACCGAACTTGAATATATCTTCTTTAGGTTTGACTCGACTTATGGTTGAGCTGGTGGCTTGGTGCTTATGACAAAAAATAATCATTTAGATTTTAAGTATTAAATAATTTGCAAAATAACTTTAATTTTACTATGAACACATGATGATGTTTAATGTTTTGATTTGGTTACAATGCCATGCAAGCTAATATCCTAATATATTATTACGTGATAAGTATTAAAACCCTTCTAGTTGTCCTTCGCATACCTGCTTTCATCCACATTTATGGCCAGAAAATATCATCATATCTTTAGAGATCTATTCTTTCCCAATACATTTTATCAAGCAAGTGCAGGAGGAGGTTGGGAAGTGGAGGGAGGGGAGGGGAGTTGGGGCGGGACAGGACAAAAGGGACTAGGAGGGAAAGCCAGTGGAATATGTTTGGGGGGGAGGAGGAGGAGGAGAGGACGGGGGTTGGGGTATTTGTTGTTGATGGGGCTTGGTGAGAACAGACCAAGGATGTGGCAGCGGCCTAGGCTTACATGGAACAGGGGAGACAGTGTGGTCATGGTGTTCAAGTAAGTAAAAGGAAATCGGTTGCTTTCTGTGAGTTGCTAGCCATCCGAATGGCTTTGGAGGAAGCAACTCGACGGGGCTTTACGAGCGTGACTATTTGGACGGATTCAAGTGTGGCGGTTGATTGTTTGTTAAACTTTAACAAAGCTTCGGTTGACTGTCGATCTCTTGCTATTGGTTGCAGATTTGCAATGAGGAACTTCCAGGCAGGGAGGATTCAGAAGGTCCCAAGATAGGTTGTGCATCCAGCACACAGAATGGCTAGGCAGGCGATTCGTAATCTTGGATGTGTCATCTAAGTGTCGGTGTTTTTTTTTCCACTTTCATTGTTTTCTTTTGTTGTTGTTCTCGTGTTTGTGTTTGTTTGTTGTATGGTCTCGTGTGCAAAAGAAAAAAAAATTTAAATAAAAATAGAGATCTATTCTTTCCTTAGATCGATAAGTAAGTAACTCAAAGGGAAGACGGGATAAAAGGACGTACAAAATGGAGATGCATTTTCACTGCTTGATAAGATGGGTTGTGGGGGAAGATTGGAAGAAGATGAGGGGAGCTAAATGGGAGGAAATGGGTGTTTGGTGTTTGTTCAATTCCACGTAACAGTTAGTGTTTTGTTGTGTTTTTTTGCCTCTTCTATGTAAAGATGAGGAAAATTTAAAAAGGGGTTTACCTAGTGCAACATGTAAATATTAAGTTATGCGTCAATCTTGATAAATTGTAAAAGCTAAGTCACATTTTTTATAAATTTGAAAGTTCAATGGCAAAACCGACAAAAATTAAGAGTTACTTGGTACCCAGTTCATATAATTCAATAGTTTGCATTGTAACCAGTGTTCACACACAAATTTACACTTTTTCTCCCGAGTACAATAACCAATGAGCCTAGCATGAAATAAAAGTTAAGCTATTTGACCTATCAATTCATGAGCGGGTTAAACAAGGGTCAGTTACTTATCTTGTTAGGGTAAATACATGTCAAATATATATAATGTTCAGGTAAATTTAACAATAAAGACACGACTTGATGTATTTCAAGTTGATTTGTTTTTATGAGGAAAAGTTGATGTTAATATGTGCTAGATGTATTTTGAGCTCGGCTAAATACGTGTTGAATTTGACATTTTTTTTGGGGAGGGGGGGGGGGGGAGGGGATGAAATTAGTTTTATGTAAATATATCTTTTGATTCAAAAAAATTACTCGGAGATACCCTAACTTTGGGTGAAATATTTTTCACGTACCCCAACTTTACAAAACTCATTTTGGGGTACCTTTACTTTTTGGGTTAAAAATTATTAGATGCTTTTTCGGTCATCAATTTGGTTAAGTGACCGAAATACCTTGTTCTTCCATTTTTTAAGAAATACCCTTAAAGAAGAAGAATAAGGGTATTTCGGTCACTTAATAAAATTGATGGCCGGAAAAGTAGCAAATAATTACTAACCCAAAAAGTAAGGGTACCTCAAAATAAATTTTGAAAAGTTTGGGTACCGAAAAATAGTTTCCCCAAATATTGGGGTACCTCCGAGTAATTTTTTGTTTTGATTCAATTACAATATCTGTAGAATGAAAATTTAAGAGTCTTAACATAAATCATTTTAAAGTATCATATATGAAACTTAAATTATTGTACTTTGTATTTGAAAAATGAATATAATATTACATTTAAAGTATGTAAAATTGTATTGTTTGTAATTTTTATATTTATTAAAATCCAAGGTAAAAGATACTCGACATAATAAAATTAGTGTACGTTACTGGACCAAACAAATATAACAAAAGTGTAATTTTCTAGTATGTGTTGACACATGCACACAAACACACACACATGTATTTAAACTAAATTTGTTGAATTTGTTGAAGTTTTTTAAATTTATTGGCCTTAATCAAATTAATTATATCCGAGCATTCACAATTTTCATATATGATTTTTTAAAATTTTATTTTACTTCCACCTGATTTGATATTTTTTTGGAGAGCTCAAAAGATGGAGTCTATTTGTTGTTCAACTGTTGAACTTGATCGAATTGAATTATTATTATTATTATTATTAATTTGGGTAAAATCAATTTGTTTTCGATATGTAAACACAACAAAAGCTGAAACAATTTGTCATGTACAAAATATTAAATGTTAGAATTAAAAATTGAAATGAAATATTGAAACTACCGTCAACATGACTTTAATTAAGTTTTGCCTCACTTCTCTCAACATTTTCAGAAAGTGTTCCACTGTTGCATCCTTATTTAGAGTTTTTAAGTCTAGGATATTGTCAATTTTGATCTCGGTCAAGTACAAAATAATGAATACTATCTTCTGAATTGCTGCTACATTAGGAAACTTTAACCGACTTAATTTTACAACTTTGTTCTTGGTGGTCTCAAAATCAGTCATACTTTTTTTTTTAACATAGGTAATAATCCAACCTATTGGGCCCCTATCTCAGGGGTATAACCCAACACCAACAGGCCTTTGTAACAGACTGGGACGGGGGATGCCAATGGCCCATAGATGGGCCTCATTCCAATCCACAACAATCTCCAAAATGGAAAAACCGACAAAAATTAAGAGTTACTTGGTAACCAGTTCATATAATTCAATAATTTGCATTGTAACTGGTGTTCATACACAAATTTATACTTTTTCTCTCGAATACAATAACTAATGAGCTTAGCATGAAATAAAATTTAAGCTACTTGACCAATCAATTCATGAGCGCGTTAAACAAGGGTTAGTTACTTATCTTGTTAGGGCGGAGGGGATGAAATTAGTTTTATGTAAGGGTCTGTTTGGTTGGAAGAAAGGGAATGAAATTAGATATCTTTATGTATCAAGTTCCCAATTTTTATGTTTGTTTGAGCCTTTTAGGGTTTGGAACTTGATACTCCAGCGTTTCAAGTTCCTCCCTTTTGAGAGGAATCCCATATCTCTCATATTTAGGGGGAATGAGATCTAATTCCCAAAAATAATACAAAGATAGAAAGGAAAATATTATCATACTATTCTCACACCCCTAATGTTTTTCTCTGCCATTAATATACGTCTTTACCTCCTACCAAGAACCCTAACCCTTCTTCCTCATAGTATTGCCATTCCCGTATGAAGAACAAACCTCACCGGAAAACTTGTCGACCATATTGCGATATTCCTTTTTCCATTAAAAGAAAAAAAATTAATTATTTGTAATACAGAAGTATAAAATATGTAAAATTTTGACCGCTAGTATTTTAATTTATATAATGATTCATTATATAAAATTAATGTCGTTAGATTTGTAATACATAATACTACTAGAAAAGTATAATATTATATTTTTAAAAAAAACTTATATGAGAAATTATTAATTAAAGATTGACCTTGAAAAACGTAAGTGATAGATAAAAAAATTATTACAATTAATGGTAATTCAAATAATTAATATTAACGAAATTTGTATTTTTATAATATTAAAAAATTATAATATTCAAATAAATTAAGGGTTGATTACATTCCATTACTGTACCAAACGACAGAAACTGGGTACTGATTCCATTCTTTAACTGCACCAAACAACTGATTTCAAGTATCAAGTTCCATTCCTTTTTTTTCAGGAATCAAGTTCCATTCCATTTCATTCCTGAATTGGTGAACCAAACAAGCCTTAATATCTTTTGATTCAATTACAATATACGAAGAATGAAAATTTAAGAAAAGTATCATATATGAAACCTAAATTATTGTACTTTGTATTTGAAAATGAATATAATACTACATTTAAATTATATAAAATTGTATTGTTTGTAATTTTTATATTTATTAAAATTTAAGGTAAAAGATACTTGACATAATAAAATTAGTGTACGTTACTGGACCAAACAAATATAACAAAAGTGTAATTTTCTAGTATGTGTTCACACACTCACACAAACACACACATATATTTAACCTAAATTTGTTGAATTTGTTGAACTTTTAAATTTATTGACCTTAATCAAATTAATTATATCCGAGCATTCACAATTTTCATATATGATTTTTTAAAATTTTATTTTACTTCCACCATAATCTGATATTTATTTTGGAGAGCTCAAAAGATGGAGTCTATTTGTTGTTCAACTGTTGAACTTGATTGAATTATTATTATTATTATTATTATTATTAAATTATTATTATTAATTTGGGTAAAATCCATTTGTTTTCAATATGTAAACACAACAAAAGCTGAAACAACTTGTCATGTACAAAATATTAAATGTTAGAATTAAAAATTGAAAAGAAATACTGAAACTACCGTCAACATGACTTTAGTTACGTTTGCCTCACTTCTCTCAACATTTTCAGAAAGTGTTCCACTGTTGCATCCTTATTCAGAGTTTTCAAGTCTAAGATATTGTCAATTTTGATCTCGGTCACGTACAAAATAATGAATACTATCTTCTGAATTGCTGCTACATTAGGAAACTTTAACCGACTTAATTTTACAACTTTGTTCTTGGTGGTCTCAAAATGTAATATCCCGAGTATGTGGTTAAAGTGTGCCTTAAAAGGATTGAAATGACTACTTATATCACCAAGGTGCACCTTTTTTGGTAGCTCATCCGTTGGGAACTCCTCAGTTAAGCGTGCTTGGCTGGGAGTAGTCAAAAAGGATGGGTGACCTCCTGGGAAGTTTTCCAAGGCAGAGTGTGAGCG
Source organism: Portulaca oleracea (assembly GCA_029582165.1). NCBI lineage: Eukaryota > Viridiplantae > Streptophyta > Magnoliopsida > Caryophyllales > Portulacaceae > Portulaca > Portulaca oleracea. Next base: position 309,560 of record CM055891.1, read on the forward strand.
AGGACGAAGCACGCTGGAAAGACTCGTGGTGATTTGTGGGGCCAGTCAACAATCATTGAAGCAGTTATCGGTAATGTCCGCGGCCCGGGAGGGGGCCGGGGCGTTACACAAAATCAGTCACATTTTTTTTTTTAACATAGGTAATAGTCCAACCCATCGGGCCTCTATTTCAGAGGTATAACCCAACACCAACAGGCCTTTGGTAACGGACCGGGACGGGGGATAGCAATGGATCAAAGATGGGCTTCACTCCAACCCACAACACTGGTAAGAGAGATATGTCGTTCCCAGGATTCGAACCCTGGACAGGTAGGGTAGAAGGTGGATTTCTTGCCACTCAGATAAGAGGTGATTGGCAAAAAAAAATCAGTCATACTCATGAACTGAACTTACTCACACAGTCTTAAATGGTACTTTTCTTTACAATATTCTATGCTCCAACATTGTAACGTATGTTTAGGCGTTCATGGCGGTTGCAAAAGCTAAGGACAATCAAAATACGATTGATTGAAGTCACTCCTTTTGACAAGCCCACAATAATGTAGTGCCTGATGTCCAAGGAAAAGAAAAGAGGACAGAAAAGGGGCAAATCCATGACATGATTAGTCACATGAAAGTTACCAATTAAAGGCCAAGACAATAATCTAATCAAGTGATTTCCCTTGGATATCAAATCTCATACACAACTTTTGCAGCTATCTTATCATTGTTAATTTATAAATTCTATAGAATAAAATTAGATCATTTTGAGGGTAGTTTTGTCTTAGGACAAGTGCATAAGTGTACTAGGCTCCCATCAAATAAGGTCTAAGAAAGATAGAAAGATATAATCTAATCTTTATTTTTTCAAATTAAATATGTTTAAATTAAACCTGTGACATTCTAGTCGTAAAAGAACAACCTTCCTGTCATACTAAGACATTCTTCTATATGATTTTCTCTTAGAAGATAAAGGAAATTATATGTCATCTTTTAATTGGATAATAAACCCAAAAAAAACCTTGATCAGCATTGATATACTATTTTTGAAGAATAAGTATTGATAAAGAGGGACTATTACATGATGATAGCACCACCATATGGGTAGACTAGTATATATGTGATATTCATTCTTATATTTCAAAAAGAAAATATGAGCTCAATTTTCATTTAAGGTATAATGAATTTCCTCCACTCTTGTCCTCATTTCCTCTTCTGTGTCCATCCTTATAAAGAAAATATGAGCTCAATTTTCATTTAAGGTATAATCAATCCCTTAATAGCTCTTTTTGTGTCTATTTCTCTTGAACCTCTTGCTCTCTGTTGGCATTATATTTTGTCCTAGAGATGTCTAGATTATTGACTACGTAATTTGTTTCAATTCCTGATTGTATCATTAAATTATGTGTGTTTTCTTATTATATGAGGTTTATTATTTGTATTAGATTTATTAAACCTAACTAGAGTAGTGGTCAATGTAGTTTTACAGGGGCTAATAGATAGTTATATTCACTTATGATGTGTGACTAAGGTAAGTGCCTCTTGACACCTCCGTTGAGAAGGAGGTGTGTGACGAGCAATATATGCTTGTTCGTATGTGTAGATCCCTAGTGTAGATACCGAATTTTGTACCGATAAACCTCACCCGCAAAGGTCCAAGAAATTGGGGCCAAAACAGCCATCAAGGCGCAAGGGTCTTAGCCATTACCAAGAAAAGAAGCCCAAAAGCAACGGAGGGCCAATATGCAAGTAGCAAGGCCCAATGGCCTTGCTCGATATCAGTCTGGGCCCAAGGCGCGGACTTGGCCCAGAAGAACACAGCAAGGCCGCAGGGCTTTACTCACGGCGGAGACCTGTTTGCAATTGCCTGGTCAGCAATCCATGTGATGAAACGTGATAGGTCGCGGGGCCTTGCTCAAAAGAATTCCATTTGCGTGCCAATTTTTTCCCCCCAACACCATGCAATCCCATGATCATAGCTGCTGACCTTTGACTGTTGCCATGAGGAAGGCCCTACGGCCTTGATCATAGCCATAGGGGCATGATCTTTGGATCATGCCTCCCCCTCCTTCCATCTTCACACATCTTACCCTACCTATAAATACCTCCCATTCCCTCACTCATTTCACCAACAATCATCATCCACTTCTCCTATCAACCACTCTCTCAACTCTATTCTCGCTATCATTCTCTCATCATCATCACTATTTCCAACCATCATCTCTTCTTTCTTACATAATCCGTTCCGCTATAAAGATCCTTGAAGGAGTGTCATACCAAAGTTCACCGTCATATTCCGTTCTGAGGTTATCAATCGAGTGAGGTTTCACCATCCTTATTCATTCTATAATTATGTTATTTCATTTTTTTCTTAAAATCACATTTGTATTATTTGTAAAAATACATTACATCTTTTTCTGCATGCTCAGAATGTAATATTGTGAAATTTGTTAAACTTCTCCCCGGTCTTTTTCATTTCAAGTTCACTTTTAGTAGAGTCTGTTTTCTAAATAGGCGAATCCAAGAGTTCTTTAATTCTTAGATTCGTAACCTTACCCCTGAGCTCGTAATCTTAGTTCGCAGACCGAAGTTTTTGTTTTTAGGTTCGTTGATTCCCTTAAATCAGTTGGCGACTCCTTTTTTTCTGGCTAAATTCATTTAAATTCATGCGTTAACGTGACATGTTAGTCCAAAATATGTCGGTAACACTCAACCTCTGAGTTCGTGGGCCGACCCATGAAGAAGTGGGTAGGATCATAGTTATTAAAATCTCGATCCTGATTTACGATCCTGCGATTTTATGGTCCAAAGTCCTCAATACGATTCTATTATTTACACACGATCCATGATCCTACATAGGCTAATTTCCGATCCTAATTTCCCCATAGTTTCGAGTTAGGATCCCGATTTTAACAACCTTGGGTAGAATCTGAAATAGGCACTACAGCCTTGTTTAGGCCTTACTTCTATTTCCTCATGGGCCTGGCGTAATGGGCCAAGCCTGGACACCTTGTAAGGTCGCAGGGTCTCAGTACCAGGTAGAGGCTCATTAATTTTTTTGTTGGCTCGAATTCGGAGTGGTTTGTTACCGGTATATTAATAACTTGGCACGATTTCGTAATGATAAAAATGGATTTTAGTCCTTTTCTTTCGAAAGCAAAAATATCCTTATTTAAGGATTAAGCAACCTTAGTCGGCTCCCTTTCATTAAGTAGCGTTATGGTAAAGGAAAGGGGTGCAACCTCTCCTTTTCACCGGGGTCCTACAGATTGGAGATTCCATTGGAGACTTAAACATAAAAAGAGGGTAAAACTTGAAATAATCGATTTGTTTTGAAATAATAAAAGGGAGAAAGTTGATTTGTTTCACAATTTTATTATTCTTTTAGGCATCTTGCATACCAGGCTACTCCCAAGTCTTTTGACAGGGGAGCACAAAAGTGATAGTTTAGGATTAATCAAGGATTTTTCCCGAGAGCGGGCGACCACTACTTGAAATGTGTGATGCACTCTACATCGCTAAGCATTTTGTCTCTCCTCTCACCCATGTTATACTCCAAGGCTTCCTTGAAGTCCGACGAGCAACACTTCACACACTTTACCTATAAACCTTATATGAGTGAAGTGCACCGAGGCGAGAACATGTGGCACCTCATCCAATCCCAAACTTAGTAATCCATGAATATAGAGCCTTGGTTTAAGATACCCCTCATGTTGTATGCTATGTGAATATGTGTTTCCCTTTTTGTTTTAAAGAGTCGACCCTAGTTTAGAGGCATTGTTCTAGTCCATGTAAGGTTTGTTGGGCTGAGAAGAGGCTTGTTTATCAATTAGGGCGATCAACCTCAAATATTATGGCTAACCCAGTGGTAAGGTCCATTTATGTACAGAGGATGATTACCCTAGTTCATATAGCAAACTTGACATGCCTTTGATGATCTTATATGGCCCTTTACGATGCGCTCTTGACAAAGGTTCAAAATTCGACTAAAGTCCTAACAAAGATAATGGATAACGTCTTAGACTGCACAATAGTCACTGGGCTTGGGTAAATTAATTTATAGATCTAATTATTGAATCCATCACATTTATGACCGACCCGTTGTGAGGCCCAACCATATTGGATTTACCAATTAAGCCTATGATCTAATTATGACACGCTTATCGCTGACTTTATTCAGTCCTTATCCATTTTCCCTGAGTCAACAATAAATATAAAAAGAGAAAAGCATAGGTTGTCAATCTTGTCCAACATTATCCTAGTCCGCATTATAGCAAGTATAGCCCGAGTTGTCTGAGTTCATTAGTCCAGGTTACATATTCTCCTTAAAACAGTCGGCCTGTGGATTGTGCCCATCCGAATTAAGAAACACTGACTTGTGCTTTCCAACTTATGATCAGCTTGCTATATTTAACTTTATTCGATCCTTTACAATGTTTCGTTGTTATGTCTATATAGAGTTAGGTCATGCATTTCCAAGAAGTGGGTGAGTCTTTTGAGTGTCAGCATAAAGGTGTCAAGTCTATTAGGGTCCCATATAGGTCTCTTAGTGGAGTGGTTCCCGATGCGCGGTGGGTTGAATAATAAACTTAGCTTGAGTAGTTCTTGAAGAGAAGATGAGAGAAGACCCCTTGAGCATCCATAATCAATAGAGTAGAGAGAGAATGAAGCAACTCTCAAACACCCATGCATGAATCATCATATTAATAACCAAGAACTTATATAATAATCAAAATCAACCAACATAAAGCTTGCACACCAAAGGGATAGGATATGACCTTGGATAAAGGAGAATCCACCACCAAAGCCTAACACCCCACGATGACCATCCTAAAGGAGAACTCCACCAAATGATCAATAAAAGAATGACTAGAAACACCACCAACAGATTCGATAAAGTAAACTAGATTTTGAGAGAAAAGGGAGCAAACCCTAGCCATGCCTTAGCAATTCATTCAATATCATAATCTGCCTAGAAAAGGGTGCTAAACATGGTATTTATACTAAACAGGAAATTAGGTTAAAAACATAACAAAAATACAAAACAGCGCGTCCATCGCAGAAGGGTGACTCAGGCGAGTCTCCGGGTGGCGCGGGCGAGATAACCCACTGTCTGCTAAGATCCGTCGCTGGCCAACAGGGGTCACGGGCGCGACATCCGTCTGTCTCGGTCTGCCTGTGCTTGATGTGCTGGGTCGCGGTCGCCACGGACATGGTCGCGGGCGCGACGTCTCTGACAGCAGCAAGGCGCGATCGCGACGCCTGGCGACTCGGGCGTGGCCTCCGGCTGTTCCACGTCTTGGCTTGGCCAAAGCGAGGGTCGCGGGCGCGACGTCCTGGTCAGCATGCCTTCTCGGGCGTGTCCTTGCTGACTCGATCGAGCCATGCTGCTGTTTGCCGGCGCTCATTCTGGCTTGACTTTTCATGCCCTTGGGTACTTCCGAGCGTCGATACTCCTCATTCCCGGGATGACCCAACCCGGTCTTGAGGCCTCGGAGGTCGTTGACAAATCCCGAGCCCCTCCTTACTCCGACAAGAATGGTTCGCCGAGGCCACGATAGTGGGATGCTCTCCACCCCACCCGTTACAAAAATGTAACGATTTGTGAAGGATAGTGGGTTTCGCTCGAGAATGGAGGGTCGGGTTTTCCTCCTTCTTGCCATCTTCCACAAGCCCCGTCAAGGATGCTCGGACCCAAACCCGATACGGTTCATACTCTCCCTCTTGAAAAGGAGTTGCCCTCAACTCTAACGAAGCACTCTTCATCAATTGGCTCCACGAAGCTCCAAACTTCCCCAACGCCACGAACATTCAATTTAGCCATCAAACAAGCAACGAACCCCACAATGTACCCATCATCCAAATGCAAGAATGTAGAAGGAGGCTTGTTTTGTGGAGGTGAGGGGTTAAGGGGCGGTAGGGAAAATTTATGTGGTGCTTGGGAACTCTCAACCTCACTAGGCTCGCTACAAGGCAAAGACAAAGCAAGAGGTAGTTCATCCTTTCCATAAGCACGCTCTTCCCGTGTTTCACTCATCATGAGAAGGTTCCTCAACTCACTACCAACCCCGGCTTTGGAAGTTTCGGTTTCTTCGGGAGAAATGGGAAGCACTTTGACCTTCTTGCCTTTATGGGTGAATTTGTAAGTGTTGTTCATCCCATTGTGCACCGTTTTCTTGTCATATTGCCATGGTCGACCCAATAAAATGTGGCAATCGCTCATAGGGACAACATCGCAAACAAGGGAATCGTCGTAGTTAGATCCAAAAAGAAAAATTCACTAAGACTTGCTTAGTTACCTTGATGTCGTTGTGATCGTTGAACCAATGAAGTGAATAGGGTCGAGGGTGCGGCAATAGCGGCAAACCAAGCTTTTCGACCATAGTGGTTGATGTGACGTTCGTGCAACTCCCTCCATCGATGACAAGAGTGCACACTTTTCCACCTACGAAGCACCACGTTTGGAACAACATTTCCCTCTGAGCCTTGTCGAGAAGAGTCTCTTGGGTTTGCAAAGCCCTCCTCACAACAAGCGCGCCTGCACGGAAAGGGGGTAAGGGAATGACATCCTCCTCATCACTAGTAACCGCATCTTCAACCACCACTTCAGATTCCTCTTGAACCTTTGGAAGCTCTTTATCGATGTCATGGACCTCTTGGATTGTCAAAGTCCGACGGTTTGGACAATCGGCTTGAAAATGACCATAACCATGACACTTAAATCACTTCAGGCCTTCCGTCCGTCGAGGAGGTTCCGTTGGAGTCTCCGTAGCAAGTCCCTTTCCTTTGTCAATTCTTGGTGTTGGTGTGGTCCTGGGTGTCTCGCTAGACCTCGGAGTGTTTGACTCCGGAGGAGGTCGGCTAGATGGTTAGTAGACGGGTCTAGACAAGGGCTTGGTGACGGTCCTCTCTATTCTTCGTCACTCAACTCGGAGAGCCATACTGCACAATTCATCCATGGAATAGTATGGTTGGACCTCAACCCTTTTAGCGATCGTGGAGTCCAAACCATTCAAGAAACGCATCATGGTTTGATCTTATGGCTCTTGAAAGCCACTTTTAATAAGAAGTTGCTCGAATATCGAAATGTAATCACCAACGGATCGTTTACCTTGGGTAAGAGCATACATTTTCCTCAAGACATCCTGCCGGTAGGTGTTTGGCAAGAAGCGGCGATTCATCACTTGCTTGAGCCGTGTCCAAGTAGAAATCCTTGCCTTTCCTTCACGAACCCGTTGTACCTTCATGTTCTCAAACCAAAGTGAAGCGGCCTTGGTGAGTTTCAAGCTCGCGATTATATAAGCCTTTTCATCATCATACTCCTTGGTCTCGAAGATCCTATCCATCAATTGGACCCATTCGATGTAGTCGTTCGGATCATTGGAACCATTGAACTCGGGGATATCAATCTTAACGTCCTGGAAATTGTCACGAGGGGGTTGATCATTCACGTTCCGACGAATTCAACGTCGAGGAGAGCCTCTAGCATCGTCACTCGACTCAAAGTTTGGAGGAGGACGGATAGAGCTTTGTGCACGCCTCCGACGTTCAACTTGTGGTGGAGCTTGACGCTCTAGGGCGAGGTTGTCAAAGCGCGCCATAAGTGCTTCCATGTTACGCTCGAGGGTGGAGAACCGATTGTTGAAGGCGGTGGTAAGTCGGTTCTCGAGAGCCCGAATGTGAGGGCTACTCCGGGGGCTTGATTCCTCTCGTTCGGAATTAACTTCTCCGTCCCTAACGAGGGAAAAAGGTGAGGGACGGTATGTGTTTGGGAATATTTTGTTGAGTTTGGGGGTTTTTGTGCTTGGCTTGTGTTTGGCTAAGGGTTCTTTGTGCTTTTCTCACTTGAGCATTTTATCGAACACCTTGCGGGCACAAATTTCCAACTCTTCCTCAAATCTCCAATATGCATCAAAATCAACAAACACAATAACAATAACAACTTCTCCAACACACTTGGAGGCACAAGGGATGGGGAACACCAATATTTCAATCAAAACCAACAAAAACCATCAATAGAAATCTCTAGTTGCAAGAGCAAAAATGAAAACTCAAGCTAGAACAAACCGTAGCTTTGATACCAAATGGAGTGGTTCCCGATGCGCGGTGGGTTGAATAATAAACTTAGCTTGAGTAGTTCTTGAAGAGAAGATGAGAGAAGACCCCTTGAGCATCCATAATCAATAGAATAGAGAGAGAATGAAGCAACTCTCAAACACCCATGCATGAATCATCGTATTAATAACCAAGAACTTATATAATAATCAAAATCAACCAACATAAAGCTTGCACACCAAAGGGATTGGATATGACCTTGGATAAAGGAGAATCCACCACCAAAGCCTAACACCCGACCATGACCATCCTAAAGAAGAACTCCACCAAATGATCAACAAAGGAATGACTAGAAACACCACCAACAGATTCGATAAAGTAAACTAGATTTTGAGAGAAAAGGGAGCTAACCCTAGCAATGCCTTAGCAATTCATTCAATATCATAATCTGCCTAGAAAAGGGTGCTAAACATGGTATTTATACTAAACAGGAAATTAGGTTAAAAACATAACAAAAATACGAAACAACGTGTCCATCGCAGATGGGTGACTCGGGCGAGTCTCCGGGTGGCGCGGGCGAGACAACCCATTGTCCGCCAAGATCCGTCGCTGGCCAACAGGGGTCGCGGGAGCGACATCCTTCTATCTCGGTATGCCTGTGCTTGATGTGCTGTGTCGCGGTCGCCACGGACATGGTCGCGGGCGCGACGTCTCTAACAGCAGCAAGGCGCGGTCGCGACGCCTGGCAACTCAGGCGTGTCCTCCAGCTGTTCCACTTCCTAGCTTGACCAAAGGGAGGGTTGCGGGCGCGACCCTTTTGGTGGCGGGCGTGACGCGTTGGTCAGCATGCCCTCTCGGGCGTGTCCTAGCTGACTCGATCGAGCCATGCTGCTGTTTGCCGGCGCTGATTCTGCCTTGACTTTCATGCCCTTGGTTACTTTCGAGCCTCGACACTCCTCAGTCTTGGGATGACCCAGCCCGGTCCCGAGGCCTCCGAGGTCGTTGACAAATCCCGAGCCCCTCCTTACTCCGACAAGGATGGTTCGCCGAGGCCACAATAGTGTGATGCTCTCCACCCCACCCTTTACAAAAATGTAACGATTCGTGAAGGATAGTGGTCGGGTGGGTTTCGCTCAAGAATGTCGGGTCGTGTTTTCTTCCTTCTTGCCATCTTCCACGAGCCCGGTCAAGGAAGCTCGGACCCAAACGCGGCACGGTTCACTTAGGGCATGCACGTATCAGGTAGTAAGTGTTAGAGTTAATCATCGAGTTTCTAATTAATTTCCATACAGGCATGATTGGAGATCGACTTCGAGCTCGCATTGGAGATTCGGGCACTGGTCGACTGTTTTCGAATCCATGTTACGATCCATCTGCTGTTCAAGACTGCGTCATGGCTGAGGAACGATTTCAGGAAATTCCCGTCCAGAGTACCGAGGCTAACATCACGAAACAACTGGAGGAATTGTACACGAAGATGCAGGGCCTGGTCTTTGCCAATTCTTCGGAGCAAAAACAAAAGATTGGGAAAATGTTACATGGACAACAATAGGTGATGGATGACATGCTGTAGGCCATCACAAAGATCAATGACAAACTAGGCCTGAATGCTGAAGGAGATGATGATGAGGTCAATGGATACGAGTCTAAACCTGAGCTCATCAAAACATCAGCATTAGGAGAGTCAGCGGGTGCTGAGTCATTCAAAGGGAAATCTAAGTCAGTCTGAGCGGTTTCCAAACCCATTAAGGATCAAGTTGTTAAGGCCTTGGAGCAGAAGTTAGAAAACATCACCAAGATGATGAGCATTGTGTCGGCCTTTGCCGACAAGTATACAGATGTGCCTTTACCCATTCAACCTGTTCTGAAGATTGCTAATAAGATTGACGTACCAAACATCAAGTTCAGGCCATTTGAGAATGTAACGCCCCAGTCTTCTCCCGGGCTGTGGACATTACCAATAACCGCTTCAAGGATCGCTAACTGGCCCCACAAATCACAACGAGTCTTTCCAGCGTGCTTCTTCCTCGCTCACACGCTGCCTGGGAAAAGTTCCCAAGAGGTCACCCATCCTGAGACTACTCCCAACCAAGCACGCTTAACTGAGAAGTTCCAAACGGATAAGTTACCATAAAAGAAGGTGCACCTTGGTGATATAAGTAGTCATTTCAATCCTCTTAAGCCACACTTAACCATATACCCGGGGTGTTACAGTCACCCCCCACTTAAGCGCACAACGTCCTCGTTGTGCTTCAGTCCACTCCAGAATCTTTGCCCCGCTAGGTAACGACTCATGGCTCTCCCGTCCACTGGCGCAGCTCACGGTCGTGGGTCGGCTCTGATACCATCTGTAACGCCCTAGCCTTCTCCCGGCTGCGGACATTACCAATAACCGCTTCAAGGATCGCTGACTGGCCCCACAAATCACCACGAGTCTTTCCAGCGTGCTTTGTCCTCGCTCACACGCTGCCTGGGAAAAGTTCCCAGGAGGTCACCCATCCTGAGACTACTCCCAACCAAGCACGCTTAACTGAGCAGTTCCTAACGGATAAGCTACCATAAAAGAAGGTGCACCTTGGTTATATAAGTAGTCATTTCAATCCTCTTAAGCCACACTTAACCATATACACGGGGTGTTACAGAGAACCCCACTCATCACATTGAAGAATTTATGCGATTGGCGCGCACCACTTAATCGAATTGATGTAGGCTTATACTTCATATTTTTCCCATCCACCCTAGATGAGGAAGCCAAAGTGTGGTATCATGCCTTGCCACCTCAAACCAAAGACGATCGAAATGTATTATTCAAAGTCTTCATCAATCATTATAGCCGCATCCAGAAGAAGTAGGCCACGGTGGACGATCGGGTCACCATGAAACAATGGGACGACAAATCCTTCCTGGATTATTTTGAAAGGTGATACACCAAGTTGTACCACATCAATGAAACCATCCCACTTCGCATGCAATTATCTACCTTATAGAAAAGGCTCAAAAGCAGGCTATCCCGTCACTTAGGGTACCATATCGTCAAGGACTTTGATTACTTAAGGACATTTGTGTCCAGCTAGAAGAAATGAACAATGACAAGACTGCAGCGACACACGGTTGGAAAGGATCTAGCTACAACAGGAGGTCCACTAGTGCCCCTAGCAACCCTCCTAAAATTGTTGAGACTAATTTCATCCAAGTAAGGGACCCTTTGTGCCAAAGTATGAAACATACACACCTTTGGATGTTCCTTATACTCAAACTCTTGACAGGCTAGTTAAGAAGGGTATCTTGGTGTTGCCTTTACCAAGCAGTGAACAAGAGGTCGAAGGAAAGAATTGGGATGCCAACCAGTTCTGCCGCTACCATCGCTACCGGGGTCACTACACTGAAAGTGCTGGTCCCTCAAAAATAAGATCGAGGACATGATCAAGGTAGGGACACTCCCTATGCCAAAAGCAGTGAAGAAGCCCAATAACAAAAACAACCTTATGCCCGAGCCCATGAACGCCATCTTCAGTGAGACCTCGCGCTTCGACTCTTCCTCCCTGATAGTCAAAGTAAGCTATTCTATCCCAAGGGAATTCGAAATTCATGAATGGTTGTCCATAAATGGCATTTGGGTTGAGCATCCCCAAGAAGACTGGATCGAAGACGAACATAATGAACAGGCCTCAGGCAGTGTAGCATTCCTCACCCGATCTGGCCGCCACAATAATAGGAACACCACCACTCCCCTGGTTCTCCCTAATCTTGCTCCGACAAGCTACGATAATCTGACTCCTCCAGAGGATCCTCTGCTCACCCAACTCAAAAGGACCAAGGAAAAAATCACCATCTGGCAATTGTCGTGCATATCGCAGGTTCATAGACAGAAATTACTAAGTGTTTCAATGAAATGACTGTCTCACCAACAATGACCCCTGAATCTTTGGTTGCTTATGTGACTACCAACCAAGGAGTGATTGCCTTTGGAGATGAAGACTTGCCACAACAAAGCCATGTACCTCACAGTAAAGTGCTCTAATAAGACCATTCCTCTGGTATTGGTTGATAATGGATCAACTATGATTGTGTGCCCCTAGAAAATGACACAGACGCTGAGAGTCCAACAGCAACACCTGATCCTGAACAGGGTACAACTCTGTGCCTATGACAACTCCCCCCGGAAATCAGTCGAGTCATAATTTTGCCTATCACTATGGACCACATCACTCGGAATATTGAGTTCGTGGTACTTGGCATTTTGGCCTCCTTCAACTTGATTTTAGGAAGGCCATGGCTCCAGGAATGCAATGTCATAGCATCCACGCTGAACCAAAAAGTGAAGATGAACGTCTAAGGCTAAGTAATCTCGGGAGAGCCTATTAATGTTATCATCATTCCCAAACAACCGACCCTAGAGGTGGAACATGGTTCTTTGGATGAAGAGCTGCATAACTTTGAAGTGGTGGCGGTACTGAGCAAAGATGAAGCCACATTCGACTTCGATCCCTACTCAAACCACAAAATCCACTCCATTCGAAAAAAAAGGGATACTTCCCCGAAATGCCGCTAGGAAGGGGTGGTTTGGTTTAGGATATAAGCCAACGGAGAAAGAGCTCAAGCTTGCAAAGATGATCATAGCTGAACAAAGGAGGATGGAAAATCCCCCGACTTTGTACCAAGTGAAGCCGTATCCCCTCACTCTGAACGAGCAATTTGTCAAGGAGGGAGATGGCTTCCCTTACTATGGTTTCCCGGAGTCAATCTTCTCAAAAGACCAGGGAGTACAAATAGCGGGACTAGAGATATTCAAGGACTGCTCCACTAACATGGCGACTGTTTTCATCCCCGCTCGGGATAAACAACCACTAACATGTCGGTAACACCCAACCTTCGAGTTAGTGGGCTGACCCATGAAGAAGTGGGTAGGATCTGAGCTAGGTCCTGCGGCCTTGCTCAGGGCCTACTTCCATTTCCTCATAGGTCTGGCGTAATGGGCCCAGCCTGGACACCTAGTAAGGTCGCAGCCCGCAACCCACATGACCTTGGTACCAGATAGAGGCCCATTACTCCTTTGTTGTCTCGAATTTGGAGTGGTTAGTTACTGGTATATTAATAACTTGGTACGGTTTCGTAGTGACAAAAATGGGTTTTAGTCCTCTTTTTTCGAAAGCAAAAAAAATCCTTATTTAAGGATTATGCAACTTTATTCTGCTCCCGATCATTAAGTAGCGCAACAGTAAAGAAAATGCGTGCAACCTCTCCTTTTCGCCAGGGTGCTACACCTAGGGGAATTATACTCCATTAATTATCAAGTGTTGGTTGAGAGTGTTGTTGTTATAGTTTCGAGAGATCGAAATCTACTCCTGTATTTAATATATGAGATATTTTATCTCATACTGATCTCATGTAAGGTTGAGATCATTCTTTGTTGTAGGATGTTTTTATTTTATGAAAACGTTTTTGAGATTAAGAGCTTTTTATTCGTTTAATTAAGGACCTATTTTTATCATTAACATACTTGAAATTACATCAAATTATTTTGATGACCCAATACTAATTCTCGTCCAAGCCAGAGGCCGAAGAGAGAAGCATGGGCCACCAGAATTGGTCACAGACCGAAGGGCCTATGGCGCCCATTGTTGGGCCCAAGCCTCTACGACCCAACAGAAAATGGGTGAATTCACTCCATTTTCTCTTGGGCTGGTCGTGGACTGACAAGGCCGCAAGCGCACAATGTACGGTGTAGCACGTCCAGGTCGATCCGACAGGGACTCAATTAGCAGTACAAAAAACTAATCTCTAATGCGATTGCTAAGTTAATTAGGTTTTCGGGTTTTGAAAGGATCTTACAACTAATTAGAACTAGTAAAGCAGGGAAACCAAATAGAGATTCTATCAAGAGAGAAAGACTTCTAGGGAGATGCTAACCTAATAATGAGTTTGATTACTAAAACCTAGTTTGCGCAATCATACATTCAAGAATAAATCAAGAACGATAACCATAAGAACTCTACTGCTCTTTCGATGCTAATAGGATTACCTCAATTAACCTAAATTACAACTTTCGTATGCCTTTAAAGTTAATCAAAGTTGAAGGTCTTCCCTAATCTGCTATTCTTTACTCAAATTTCACAAAACTAGGTAGAAAGGTTGGTAGTAAGATTATCCTAATTCATCTTTCAATACTTCTCAGGTTAATCTCAAATTACAAGTATTCCAGACCTAAAGAATACTCATAAACATGGAAAAACACTACCTTCTATTGATTCAAAATGAGAATTCATACACAAACTACATTGTTTCGAGTTCCAAAACCCTATAATTCAAGGAATCTACTCACTCATATTCAAAGAAAGCACAAAACAAGTTCCAATCATCATATCAATTCTCAAAACAAAGAAAGAATTCAAAACGGAAGAACAAACTGTGAAGAATATGTCCCGATTGAGTCTTTCGATCCCGGGGTGGAACCTTCTCCGCGAACGCCGCTACTTTCCTCTCGAATCTTGATCTTCGCCTCTCTTGAATCGATTCGATCTTGAATCTTGATTAGATGGAAGAGGAGTAGGAGGAATTTTGGCTCTCTTTTCTCTCTTGATAAACCTAGAATGAAGGCAAAATGATCGATTTCTGAAAATAACCATTGTCCTCTTCTTTTTCTCTTCGCGAAACTCTTCGCGAAAACAGGTCATTTTGACATGTTCGTAAAATAACAATTCCGTACCACAGACTGTGGCGATCACCATAGGCAGCCACTACTCAAAATTTTCTTCGTTTTCTGTCGAATTGCAACTGTGCAAGTGAGATGGCCTGCCACCTGTGGGGTTCACCACGGTCAGACCATGGTGGCCCCTCGCCGTGAGCTTCTTGATCTGTTTGCTCCCAAATTCATGCCACGGTCTGGGTTCGACTATTGGAGGTCCGTGGTGCATCGATTCATACCAAATGTTGAGGAATTTTTGGTGTTTTGGCCTCAAAACCTACAAATTTGCGTCAAAAGTAACAACACCAAGTGTAGTAGGGAAATCGGGATATAAATGAAGATTCACACTCAGAACTATCCCTAATTCACTATCGAAAACTCCCAAAAACATAGTCATGAAAAACAGTTATCATGGAATATGGTAAAGGTAAGTATAAAGTCATCTTATAAATTTTTCAATGTAATAAACACGTATATTTAATAAAAAAAGAATTATAAAGAAGAGTCGCCAACCGATTTAAGGAAATCGAAAACCAAAAAAAGAAATGAAAACTCTAGTCTACGAACCCAGATTCCGAGCCCGGGGTAAGGTTACAAATTCGAGATTTATAGAATTCTCGAATCCGCCTGTTTAAAAAACAGACTCTACTAAAATCTGAATTGAATTGAAATGAGTGGGGAGAAGTTTAATAGATTTCACAATATCGTATTCCGAACATGCAAGAGTAAAACATGATTTCTTTTACAAAATAATGTAAAAGTAGGATGATTCAAGAATAAATTACATGATGGAAATACAATAGCAAAGATGTACAAACCTCACTTTAAGCCTTAGTGTGGTGGGAGCAAGATCGATCTCTTTGTACCAAATGAAATCTGTTTTAGAACCTTGAATGAAATGATGGATGTTTGAGGAATGTAAAAAATGGATTATATGGATGAGATAATGATGATGGTAAGAACTAGGGATTTGAAATGAAAGAGTTTGATAGTAGAGAGAGTATAAGATGAGTTTTATGAGAAGAGTTGATGGCATTGGATGATAAAATGAATGGAGGGATGATGGGGTATTTATAGGTAAAGGATGAAGTGGTGAAGATGGAAGGAGGGGATGTATGATCCGAAGATCATGCCCTTT
Organism: Portulaca oleracea; assembly: GCA_029582165.1. Lineage (NCBI taxonomy): Eukaryota > Viridiplantae > Streptophyta > Magnoliopsida > Caryophyllales > Portulacaceae > Portulaca > Portulaca oleracea. Next base: position 325,417 of record CM055891.1, read on the forward strand.
AAATCACCTAGCTCAGCCGTATGGCCTTGCTCAGGTCAAGGGTCAACAAGTCAAGCCTGGAATAAGGGGATTGCAATTGCATGGAGGGAAAAAACTGACACGAGAATCCAAACCCCTGAGCAAGGCCTCGTCGCTAGTGAGGTTTCTTCACGTGGATTGCCAATGTGGCAATCGCATACTGGGCTTTGGCTGTGAGCAAGGCCCTGCGACCTTGCTGCTATCTACTAGGTTAGGCGCGCGCCTTGGCCCCAGCTTGGTGTTGAGCAAGGCCCAGTGGCCTTGCTATCTGCATATGTGCTTTTGGGCCTTTTACTTTGGAAATTGCCTAGGCCCATGGGCCTCACCGGCTGTTTCGACGCAACTTTCTCGGGTGAAATCCATCGGTACAAAACTCGGCGTCTACAGTTGTACTCTCTTTTTATAGAGTATTTCTTTAAGCTTGTACCACCAATGGCTTTTCTAGATTTGGAATTTTCATGTTAAATATTGTCTCTCCTTAATTGCGTATCGTTCTTGCATGATTATTCTAGACACTATACAGCATCTTATATTTTTCTTTCACTACATATATGCTCTACTTCTTACTCCTAACAGTCTCTTTGTCATCTTTTGTCCCAATCTTTCTCCTTGATTAATCCCTCGTTGTTGGGTTATGTGAGGATATGGGTAAAAAATAACCTAATAGGACATGAGGAAACGACACCGCAACAAAGAATCAAAGAAGTAAATTGGGTGGTTGTAGACATAGGTTGGCCAAGTCGTGTGACACGAACGTGTCATGTATTCACACATGTGGACCATGTCCCTAGGCACGACCGTGTTAGGACACCAAAATCTTTCATTGCTTAGAACAAGTTGATCGTGTTGTTGGAATTGCATGTATTGGCTGGCGTTGTGTACACGACAAGGTTTTCGCTTTGCGTTTTTGCGTATTGTCCTATGTTATGATAATAACCTCTTATTTAATTCCATCGCCATGAAGATTGATGGTTATTTTGTAAGTGTGAGTGTTTCAATCTTATATAACATAAATAGAGATGGACATAATCTTTGAAACACATTTTGATCGACTGACAATATATCGTTTCATGGTTTTATCCTTGTTTTAAGTTTTTCTAAGTTAAATTCTTGTGTTTAACCCCCTTGCTCCTAGTACCACGAAAATCCTAACAAGTGGTATCAGAATTTAGATTAGGTGTTGATTAATTTGCAGGCTCATAAACAATGGTGGATAAGAACGTGAAGATTAGAGTTTTCGATAGGAAATAATACAACTTTTAGATATCCCAGATAAAGAATTTGCTCTATCAGAAAAGGTTTGCATCTAATGACGATGGATAAAAATCCCTATATGATGGAGCAGAATAGGTGGGAGCTCCTTGATGGTCACACATTAGGGATCGTACCATTGATGTGGGCAAGGAATGTGGCTTTCAGACAAGAAAACCACGAAAGGCACACTTGATGTTTCATCAAATATGTATGAGAAACCTTCCGCTGTTAAAAAGCTATATTTTATGTGACCATTATTTGTGTTTAAGAAGTATGAATTATCTGGTGACATGCATTACCACATTAGTGAGATTACTATATCAATCTTGTTGAAACTTACTTCAGTTGGGTTTAATTTGGATGATGGGACGAGGTCTTGTATATTATTGTATTAGTCACATAATTCTTAGGAAACTTTTGCATATGTTGTTGATACTGCAAAAGGGTATTAGTACTATGAAATTTGATGAGGTACATGATATGATCCTAAGTGAAAGTATTCAAAGAAAGAAGTTAGAGGAATCTTTTGCGACTACTTCGTTTGTTACATGTAGGAAGAGTCATGGGAGTTCTAGTAGGAGTCCGTCTAAATTCAAAAGGAAGAATCTTGAGCATGTATTGTGTTGAGATTGTAATAATGGGGATACTTTCGTAGGGGTTTCTTGACTCTAAGGTTGAAAAGGAAGAACATAACAAAACACCATGAGTTTATAAATTCTATGGATGATCTTGGTGATGCCTAGACTGTGAGTGTTGATGAGCCAATTAAGTATTAGGTGATAAATTTGGGTGATTATTTTCATTCTTCGTCTAACACGAATTCATTTATATGTTTTGTGAGTGTGGGTTTTTTAAGGTGAGACTTGCAGACAACCAAATCTAAAGGTGCTAGGAAGAGGTGATGCAGACATCAAAACTTCTAAGGTAGATAGTCATAAGTTGAAAAATCTTCATTATTTCAGTCTAACCAACAGCTTAGTGTTGGTAAGTCTAGTTGAGAAAGATGATGAAGGTTTTACAACTAAGTTGAAGGAGGGTTGTTGGAATGTTACGAAAGGATCCTTAGTTATTACTAATGGTAGGAATGTGGGGAAATTATACAATACCATTGACCATTCTAAGATGTCGATTCATGCTAGTCAAAGATTTGTTAATTAGTTTCTTAGATGTTTTGAGGGAATTAGAAGTAAGGAGGTATTCAGTTAATGCTTTGAGAAGGTATGATAAGAAAAAGGGTATACTTAAACTGCATGGAAAGTCAACATGATCAACAAGTGGTAAATATCCACTCAGAAATTCTCCAGAGTTAAATATGTTGATGCTTGACGGGTGTTAGTATGTTGTAGTTGTATGATAAAGATCAATTTAAGTGGAAACATGGTAAATGAGGAGTTTATGGGAGGTCAATAGAGAGCGCTATTAATCTTTACTATAAACATTGGGTAGATACACGTACTAGAGCATTTGTGACATGTGTGCCTATGTATGATTGACACTAGCTATAATTTAGTCTCCAAGTGGGAGATTGTCGGGTTATATGTGCAATACAAGTTGAGTTAAGCTTAGATATGGGCCAACAATAACCTAATAGGAAACGAGGCAACGACGCTGTGGTGAAAACATAAAGAAGCGAAATGAGTTGCTATCGATACGGGTTGACCGAGCTCAGTGATATGATCATTGCAGGTGACATGGATGGGACCATGTTTATGGGCACGACTGTGCTAGGCCACGAGAAACTCTACTTTGTGGAACATATTGACCGTGTTCTTAGAAATTAAACGTACGTATTGGCCGATAGTGAGTCCGCGACAAGGTTTTTACTTTGGATTTCTGTGTGTTGTCTTATATTATGTTATTAGCCTTTTATTTAAGTCCTTGGATGTTGAGGATGGCGATTATTATGCAAACATGAGTGTTTCATCTTGTATCATACTATTAGATTGATAAAGAGAATCTATGAAACACATTGTAATCCTTTAATGTTGCATCGGTTCATGGTTCTGTCTTGGAGTTGAGTTTTTCCACGTTAAATTTTATGTTCATTCTCGTTTGCTTGTTCATTTCCTTATTTTATTTGTGCTACTAACACCAAGAAAATCCTAATACTCGCAATTGTGGAGTTCACTCCTTCCTCATAACAAACTTCACCTAGAATGTATCGTGGTGGGATTCATTGCTTGAGTTGGGGATGATGTAAATGACCGATTTGAACCCGAAAAACAACAACAACAAGGATATGGAATGGGGTAAAGGTTAAACCATCACCTAGGAACTATACAACCCACCAATAATTTGATAACGGAAAACCACCACAAATTCTATAAAGGGAAGACTTGCAAAACCATCATAAGAAAGTATGGATAAAATAAACAAGATTTGATAAAGAGGGAGAAAGCCAAAGCTTCTTCTTTTCATTCATAAAACAACCAAGTTATCTCTTCTCTCCAAATGCTTCGTCTATATGGGGGCATTGAGTTGGAAGAGGGAATTTTGGTTACAAATTACCAAACGAACCCTAACAATATAAAAAATACCCTCTTGGAAGGCTTTACAACAAAAAAATAAGGGATGGACAAAATGGAAAATTACACAAAGTGGTGAGCTACAAAGGAGGGCGGGCATTGCGTCGAACAAAGCCCGATTCTAGATATGGTCACGGGCGTGACTGAGCGATAACCCCGCGGCGTAATGGAAATGGTGAATGGTTTCGCACATAACCTATGTGGTCACGGGCATGCCCCAAACAAGTCACGGTCGTGACTCTGGGTTTCTCCACCAACAAATCAGAATTCAGTGAGGGGTCACGCCCATCAGAATTCAGTGAGGGGTCACGGGCGTGACCCCAGGCCGGAATACTTCCTTGCCTTAGGCTTGATGAACTCCGACTCGATCTTTGTTGTCGAATGGCCAATACAAATCCAAGTAGATGACTAAAAGCCCTCGGATGCCAATAGGAGCCAATATACCCCCGAAATGGACCCGCCTTGGTGTGAAAATACCAAAATATCATCGGGGTTAGTTCTTGACCGTGTAGAGCCCAAAAGGAGGTCAAGTTTTACTTCGCTTCCTTATGTGTGTCGTTAATCCCCGGGAGCCTTAGGCGGCTCGAGATTGGCCCCGTTGAGGACCCGATCGAGATCACATTCCTTAGTCTTAGATCCTCCTGGAAGTGCTTCCCGCACCTGTTCTTGTTAGAAAAGGACCCGTCCTTCCCCTTGGGGCTTCGCGGAGACGAGTGGGTCAAATTTTTGATTCTATGGGTTCCAACCTGATACGATTCATCACATCCCCATTATTGAAGGTAAAAAGCACTCTATCAAGTTCACCTCCTCACTGTTGAATGTGAAAAGCAAGGCGCTTGATCAATTTACTACATTCCTTCAAATGAAATATTGACACATGTTGATTCTTTCGATAAGCCACACATAATCTAGGAGGAAGGTTTGTCGACAATTGTAGTTATTGTCGCTAGTTGATAAAATAAAATGCAATAAGCATAATTAGAATTGATCAAGGATTTACGGTTACTACGAATGTTGACCATTGATTTTAGTAACTGTTAGTTGGGGTTTATTTTTTTTAATTAGGAAAATTGGATCATACTGCACTGTATTTTAGACTTTGGAATTGTGGTAAGTCGAACTTCAAAATTGTATAATAGTAAGCCAAATTGTGAGACTATTGTATTTCACTGTACCGCCCGATTTCCTTAAGCCTTGTGATTGCGGTAAGATGAACTTTAAAATTATATCACAGTGAGTCGAATTGTGAGGCTATTGAATTATAGTGCACTAGCACCGAATTTGAGTAAAACCAACTCGATGGATTGTTACAGTTTGGTGTATCACAATATAATGGTTAAAATGTTTGGACTACTGTAGTCAAATCTTTCATACTATGATGTAGTAAACTCCAAGTCATCAAATGTTAGTCCTACTCCAATCCAAACTATCACACTATAGTTTCATCCTAATCAATGGTGTTTTGTACGTTGTAATAATTTTACAATTTGACTTATTGTGATACAATTTAAACTATGACTTACTATAATTCCAAAACCTAAAGTACAATGTACTCCGATCCAATTTTCTTTTTATTTATGTATAAAATATAATATGTGCAGGATTGTTGAACAATTCTTTTGTATATAATGCAATAGAAACAAATAAATATCTAATCACTAATGCAATTCTAATTGTTTCAATCTATTTTGAAAAAAAAAAATTAAAAATTGCTGATAATATAAGCGTAAATCATGATCAATGCTTGGATGTAAATGAAGCAAGATGAATATATAAAGATTCTTTAAATTGATTTACCTTACAAAAATTCGACAGTGTCAACTAATATTTGTGTAAAATTACAATGAATCCTTTCATGCCATCTCATTTTTGTTATACAGATTAGATAGTTCATTATTTTCATCTCTTTCTTCATATTCGATCATGTAAAACTCAAACTTTTCTGCAATATGTCGAGGCAATGAGATTAGCACTCGAACAGAATTGGGATCTTCGATTACAGGTAGAAACAAGCAATATATATCGCTTGTTAGAGGACCGATATGCAACGCCTTTCCTGCTCCAAAATCCACGTCTTCTAACCCTAATTTAGACCACTGAGATATGATTAGAGTGGTCGTGAGATCTGGATTTACGTTTCTACCCTCTAACAAATCTATCATGGATCTTATGTAATAATCATCCAAGCAAGATTTAGCATGTTGCACCAACTTTACTCCATGGCATAGATTGCGAGTGACCAAATCCTTAACTGATCCTTCAGCACATCCTAGCACAAATCCATTCCCATAATACCCCTGAGGCATCTCTGGCTTTATCCTATCCCTAATGTTAACTGAGAATAGGAGCTTGACATTAAGCAAATGTGGCAAGTTCAATGACCTAACCCAAGCACGCCACGTGTGAGATGCTAAGGCTTCGAAAGTTGTGCATTTTAAGTATGGCATAAGATGTCTCTTAAGGTTAAGGATTTGGGAAGGATTGAATGTTATAGATATGGGCACTAGGGGTTGAGATTGTAAGTATTTGTTGAGGGTTGAATAGTTATTTTCGTCCCATTCTGGTGTAGAATTTGAAAATTCTGGGTGAGTAAACAAGACTTCTGGTGGAGTTCTGGGTTTCAAAACATATCGATCATGAAATGGTATGATTGACAAATCCATATCTGGATCAGATGTGATTTGACTCCATGTATTTAAAAATTGTGACGTGCCAACGCCATCACATAAACAATGGTTAATTGATGTACACAAGACCATTCCTCCACATCGCAAGGTGGTCACCTGCATTAATTTTTAATGATAAAAAGTTTAATGGAATATTTAAACATAAAATAATCATTTATAGAATATAATAACTAAACAGTGAACAATATTTTTTTCCCCTTTAAATCAAAATAAACTATATAGGTTATATATTATTTAAAGACCAAAAGTATTAGACTATAAAGAGTAGTATTTACTTGCAAAGGTAGTATCTACTTATAACAATACCATAATATATGAATCTTCAATGACTTTCGGTTGGGAGGAGATAGTAAATAAAAATATGCACATTTTCATAGTTATACAGATCGATAAGCTAAAATAATAGAAGAGAATGACATAAATTCACAGACAACATAAGTGATACTCGTAAACACAATAATTTGAGAAAATATGATAGTAGAATTTTTGTTGATTCTTAGTTTAACTTATATACAGTACTTCTCTTTATTGGATAAAGAGTACTGTTTATCATTTATGAACAGCATAAAAATGCACAGGCAAACCAAACTACGAACTCCACATGAGGTGTAGGGTGGTTCATAATGTCATTTTCTTTTTCTTCAAATTTCAAACACAACAAATTTCATTAAAAAAGCAAAGCAAATGAAATAAGCTAAATGCCAGGGAACAAGGGGGGTAAAATGGGACAAAAGGCAATTAAAAGGCCTCCCCATAATAAATGGCAAAACCACGAACCCATCTCTCTCACTTTGGACTTTAAACCAAAAAGTTGTCTATTGCTCCACTTTGCTGATTGACACAAGTGTCTGAATTTGATTAGCCCCTGCTTTTAAAATGTATTACCTCCATTTTTATTTATCTATCGCCTAGAAAATCCTAGAAAATTGTGTTAAAAACTTTAACTGTTAATATTTTAATTTGTATAATAATTCATCATACAAAATTGATGTCATTAGATTCCTAATGAAAAATATTATTAGAAAAAAATAATATTATATTTTCTTATAAAAAATTTATGCTAAAAATTATTGATTAAAGATAGACACTGAAAATCGTAAATGATAGATAAAAAAGAACGGACGGAGTACTCCCTCCATTCCACAATATCTGTCAATTTAACTAATTTTTTTTTCCAAAGTATCTGTTATTTTATAATTTCAATACAATATTAATGACAATTTTTTAAATTTACCTTTTATTTTTGTCATTACCAATACAAATTTATAATCAAAATAGAAATTTATCTATTAGTTGTATCATTTTCAATACAATTATCATTTTCAATATTACTCACTCCGTTTTTTATCAATTGTCATTCACGCTTCTTGAGGTCTATTGTTAATCGACAATTTGTCACATAGTACTTTTGTAAAAAAAATTGATATTATACTTTTTTCAATAGTATTTTATAGTACGAATCTAATGATACCAATTTTGTTTGATGAATCATTATACAATTAAGATATTAATGGTCAAAATTTTTGACACTGATACCTAGGCGACACTTAAATAAACACGAAGGGAGTACTTCCTTGGAATCTTCTAAAAACTCAAATATGACAATTATTGAGGAATGGATGGAGTATTGTGTTTTATTTTTTAATATGCTATGAATAATACTGGTTAAATCATCCCATAAAATTTTTAAGAGTGATTACATACATGTGTCCTGAGATAAGATATTGTTCAAGTGTCTTTTTTTATAAAATTAATATTTGTTATAGTTTTTACATCAATTTTTTTTTATATGCACTATTAATTATCAATTATAAATGCATTGGCTACGCTAATTATAAATGACACTCCAATAAACCCTGTTGGTTAGACATAGTTTAGTCACTATTTTTTGAAAATTTAAAAAAATTATGGATAAAAATATAATTTTATATAACATATATGTGATATTATATTTACATAAATCAATTATATACTTTTTTTTCAATTTAATTTACAAATATATAAGTTTTATATCAAGGCAAGACGCTAAACAAGTTTCTTATCCATTGTTTATGTCGATCAAATGTTTTAGTAGTTGTTCAAGTAAAATTTGAAGTTTTGCCCCCAAGAAATATGGAGCTTATATTGTTTTTAAGTTACTTTGGTGGGTATAGCATAATTCTTTTCTTTATTGAAACCTTCATATATTATAAAATTTTAGGGGACGTGACAATAGTTAATTTAAAAATACTAATATATACTTAAGAAAATCAAACTTTTTAAGATGCATGCATGTATATATCATTAGTGATAATATAGCATCTTTGTAGCATTGTAGAAGCATAAGTCAAGTTTTTCCTGTCACAAATATAAAGAGAAGCAAAAGAATCGTGAGAATTTGTTCTAACATTAAATTTCTAACGTCCACTTTATAAGTTTTTTAGTCGACGAGTTTAAGTTCTTAAATAGGAAGCATTACTTGTCTTTAATTGGTTCGTTGTTAAAAACATTTTGGCAAAACACTTAAAAACACCCTAAAAAATTTCTTTCGATCGCCATTTTTATTAATGAATTAGAATTATATATCATCTCTGAATTTTCTAGGAAGATGATCATAATTCATAAACAAAGAGGGAGGACAAAATGTATATATAGAAGCAAACCTGAACAACAAGGGGAGGAACATCCAAGAAACTAACACCTTCAAGTTTGTAAAGAAGCTTCCTCCAAGACTTGTTTGGCTTGCAAGAAAACTGCATGAATTCCTGAGCAGAGAAATCAGCAAAAGCCTCAGCAAACAGAGCACCTTCCCCATTGCACTCAACCTCAAGCTTGCAAAACTGATCATTCTCCTTCTCCTTTTTCTCTCTGAGCCTCCCGGCGAGAGGGTAGTAGTAAGAGAGAAGTCTAGAGAGAGAAAGCTTCAATGCCTCAACACAAACAGCTTTTTGAAAGAGGTAGACATACTTGATTGAGAACCTCAGGAACTTCTGATTGTCAAGGTTGGATAGAGGAAGGGAATGGTTCGGGGTCGGGCGATCTGGTTGGATTAGTAAGGGCTTGTTTGGGTAGTGGCAGTCTGGGATTTCTAGGGATTTTTGAGGTTCTGCTGTCATGGTGGTAATTAACTAATTTTATGATTTGCAGTTTGGTGCTTAGAGAATGAGGAAAGAGGGAGCTTTTATAGATGATGGGGGCAAGGACAGAAGGCGAAAAGGGGGCATGAAAACTTAACAAGTATGGGTGTGCATATGACATGTACATACGATCGATGAGATTCCAAAAGAAGTAGGACAAACAAGCTTAAGTGCTTAACTATATAAGTGGACCTTTTTCCCTGTTTAGAGCTACGAAATAAAGCCCTCCATCCTTTATATACCACTTGTAGAAGTGTTGTTTGCACTTTGCAGTGTAGTTGTTAGTTTAACAAAAGTGAATAAAAGTGCAAGTGCAAATGGGCATAATTTAATCCAAGTGAATGTAGGTCAACGTGGGTGAATGTAGTTAACTGTAAAAAAAATAATTACATAATTTTCAAAGCAAAATGATACACATCTTGACGTAAGATTGTTAATAATCATCATTTTACATTTCATTTAAATCACTTTTAAAGTTAAATGTAGGTATATTTAAATCATTATAAAGATATGTTTCATTACTCTGAGGGTTACTATAACTTATAAATTGTAGGAATCCAAGAGGGGGGGTGAATTTGACAAATAAACTCTACACACTAGGTAAGGACGTTAGAGCAAATTTCCTTGGTTTCAAACCAATGATCAAAACACAGTGTAACTGAAATACCACATTATATTTATATCAATCAAAGAACAAGTTATACTTACGAAACAAAGCAAGAAGTAACAACCTGAAGGTAGTTACTGATAGGTTCACTGACCAAGGCCGAAGATCCTTGAGACAGCTACCGATAAGGATCAGTGTAGGAAAGACCCTATGCGATTTCTTACTTCGCGATTGCTTCCGTGGAATCGACTAAGTTCTTAGTTCTTCAATTGACATTTTTATAGAGGGCTTTGGATGCTAGAACTTGAGTCATTCCAACGGTAACTTGCCTTCATTGTTGATTCTTCCCTTTTGTGTTGGTGGTTCCTCAATCATCAATCATCCAACGAATTCTTTCCTTTTGGTCTTGTATTTGATTGCACAATCCTCCTGATTTGTTTTCCTTATGCTTTCATTATGATTTGTATCTGCAAATAAATCACACAATCAGAATATATCAGAATATATATTATATAATCAAAATATATAATATAAGGAAATTTCCCTTTTCTGGATTTTGGCTTTCATTAAAACCTAAGGTCCTTCGTAGATGCGCATGTGAAGGACCTTGACCCTATCTTCAACATAAATAATTTGAAAATAATTATTTATTTATATTTTTTCATAAACATAAAACTATGCATAAAGTGTGCATTTTATACTATCATTGATAAAATTAGGCTATTATTATATTTTTTTGACTTAACTAATAAGTATTATAATCTTATAATTGATAAATATATATAATTATTAAAAAATATTAATAAAAGTTACAAAAATGTGAAATATGGACAATTCAAGATTATTATTAACTATCTTGAGTCAAGATGGTTATCATGGTGATCATTTTTCAAATTATAAATGAGTATACTTGAATGCACATAAGGGTTGAGTTACTTTGTATATTCTGGGGCAACATAACCCAAATCTCCAAATTCGCCGTCCACAAAGGTGCTTAGATGGGTGTCGATAGGGTTCATTAGCCTCGCTAGGCCAAAACCGGAGATTTTGGGGTCGTATTTGGCATCGAGGAAGATGCATTTGGAGCTTATGTTCCTATGAATGATCCAGGGGTTGCAACTATGGTGAAGCCAAGCTAGGCCCCTAGATGCCCCGATTGCGATCTTTAGCCTTATGGGCCATTCTAACGAGCCCAAGTTAGGTTGTTTTTCGTGGAGTCGATCGTGGAGAGTGTCATTCGCCATGTAGTTGTAGACCAAAAGCCTCTCATCCCCTGCAATGCAAAAGCCCAAGATCGGGACCAGGTCATTGTGCCTTACACTTCCTAGGGTAGTCATTTCGGACAAGAACTCTTTCTCCGAATGTTGAGAGTGCTCTAATCTCTTCACCATGTATACGGCTCCATTTTCGAATCTAGCCCTGTAAATAGTTCCAATCCTTCCATGACCGATGATGTTTTGTTTGTTGAAGTTGTCAGTAGCCTTCATGAGATTACTTACAACGAATCATACCCGTAGCTACATTTATTTGGTAATAATCCTATATTTAGAGGTGTAGCTTTAAAATCATGGCTACATCCCCACGAGGTGTAGGTATTTTGGGTGTGACTAAATTTAGCTACATGTGAAGCCATGTAGGTAATTTAGTTACATTTGGCAGGTGTAGATATCCTAACCCTAATTCCTACATGTTAAAGGTGTAGCTATTTAATATCATGGTCGTAGCCTTATCATTATGGAAATTATTTTAAATTAAAAATTGTTACATGTATCAAGTGTAGCTATTAATTTAGTTATATTTTTAAATACATACCTAACGTATTATTATTATTGTCGTCGTCATATACACACACGCATGAATAGAAATATATGGGAACAAATTCATCGTAATTAAGCAAATAATTTTTTTTTATATTCAATATATTGACAAGGGAAAGGGTACATCATTAAATTACATATAGTTCACAAAATATTTAAAAACAAAAAAAAAAAAAACCTTATTTGCTCACTGAAATGTAAGTAGAACACTTTGACTAGTACTAGTAACGCAATATGTAATTATACATGCCCTAAAAGGAACCCTATAAGAAATACAATATTGTCTATTCTTTTTTCCGAGCTAGCTCAACACACATTGTACGTTATCCTTTAGCTTGCTCGATCATTGTGTTCACTTGGAAAGACTCTATTTCGATTGTCATTGCCTGATTGATTAATGAAGAAGCTGAAAAGGAAAAAGGTAGACATGTCAAATATTGATAATCTAAACATAAGAAAATTTCTCTGATAAAAAAAAAATAACATAACCAATTGCGTATTTACCTGAAGAACCAACTTTTTCAGTGTCTGCTATACCTAATTGAAACTCATTCTGCAAATGAACTTTAGTCTGTAAACAAATCCACAAAATCACAACCCAACGTATTAATTATATCATACATTTTGCCAATTTGACTTGGAAATAGTCAAATAAAATGCTAGTCTTGTCTGCTAATCAAAAAATTTCATCTGTTGGATATTATAAAGAGTTAAGACCAAGAGGAATGACAATCGAAATTAAGCATCCAACTCATTTTTCAAAATTCAGCCAACACAACAAACTTGAATCGACAAATTTAGGAAATGACCATAATTCAACCCTAGAAATTGGAATAAGGTAAAAAAGACATGATAAAAGAACCCAGCAAAGAAAATATTCAAAGTACTGAATTAAGGTCCCGTTCTTTAATGCGTTAACGCACCTAAACGCAACGCAACTTACCGTAACTCTACCGCAACATAACGCAAATTACCATTACTTTTTAACTATATCCACCGCAACTTAACGCAACGCAAACGCAAACGCAATGCAAACACAACGCACAAAAGAACGGGGCCTAAATGTGCTTGATTCCGATTCAAACTAAAGCGAAGTGGGTCAAATTTATCACAAGAATAAGGAGCAGTATATGGATAACCAATGAAATTGGAAACTAAACTCCAATCGTTGAGCCTAATCCATGCAATCCCACTTTTCCCAAACTCAAGACGAAGGAATTACAGCATGAATTGCAAGAAAAGGGGTTTAATTTAGTACCTACAACTGACGTTTTTCGATTATCAGCTTTCTCCCTAGCATTGTTTACAACATTATTTGCATTTGCTTTTCTCTTCACCTTTTCCTGGAGTTCGCATAAATTGATAGGCATCATTTTGTGTGCTGAGAAATATTGCAACTGTACATATATATCATCTCATCTTTTTGTTGTTGAAAGAGAGCAACTAATTACTGATTAATGAATAAGAAATAACGATAAATAATCAGCAAAACATGACAAACACTATCAATTAACATATAAGTTACCTGTTTGCCTGGGTTAATTTGACAATTTCTCTGGGTCAGGCTAAAGCGTTTGGGGATGAACATGTATTCAACGTGCATTCAATATTCAACAAAGCTCTGGTTCTGTTCCCAATCTTCAACCAAAAATCTCCAACCAAAACAGAAGAAAATAGTAACAAAACCCTGGTTTCATCTCTATCACTCAAAAATGAACTTTTCACATCGAATTGGCGTCGCGAGCAATCTGGAAAATTAGAAATTCCAGCCTCAACAAATCTCTGCTTCTGTTCCCAACCTTCAACCAAAAACCACTAACAAAAATAGAAGAAAACGGTAACAAGATCCCCGAAACCCCGATCTCTCTCTGTCACTCAAAACCGACCCTTTTCCTGTCAAATTTGCATTCTCCAAGCAGTCTGAGTTCAATTCCATTCGAAATTCCAGCCATGAGGGGGAAAAAACCTGTTCGGATCTCGTCGTTGCTTCTGTCAATCACATCTCTCTCTCTCTCTCTCTCTCTCGATCTGTGGCTGGCAGAATAGTGCTGATGGAAGGGAAGGAGGAGGCCGGGAGGGAGGGGGGCAATGAGGGAGATGGGTGTTGGTGAATTAGGGTTCGTACAGAAACGATGGAGGGAGTAGTTGAGATTTGAGAATGAAAACAATGTTTTTTTAACTTTAGTTTAGGGTTTGGAGGGAAGTTGAATTTTTATTGGTGGGAGTGAATTTTAGTTTAAATTTTGGAAAAATAAGGTTGGAGGGAAGTTAAATTATTATTGGTGGGAATAAATATCAGTTTAGATTTCGAAAAAATATAATTAGAGAGAAATGAAATTAGTTTCGGTGAGGGTAATTTTTTTTTTAAGGGGAAGAGTGAAAGCGCTTAATTTTTTATCAGTGGCGAATTAAACAAAAAAATAAGTTTGAATAATTTTTTCGTGGCAAATTAGTGGGAAAATTCCCAACACAATTCTATTAGTTGAAAATTTGAAGGAAATATTAAAAAGTAGTGATAACACAGTAGAAAATTTCTCATTGTTCTTGTCCGGTGGGAAAATTACAGTGAAAAATATAATGATTTCTAGCAAAGGTGGACTGTGTGGTGGGAGTTTGGGGGGCACAGTGTAGAGGTTGGGATTGCCGGATTGGTATTACCCTGACACAATATCTAATTTCAAGACAACAATACATATTAGTATATTAGGGTTGAAATACATCTATACTTGCAAAAACACTGTTCAATACTCTTTTGCAACTTTTTGAATGAGAATTCAGAATTGTCTTCTAGACAAAAATTGACCAAACAACAAGGAAATCAAAATGTAATTTAATTGAATGTTTCCAATTTACAATTAGACCAACAACCACCTCCCTCCCCCTGCTTGCCCAAACAAGAGTCACGACATCTTAGGAGGGCGGCACCAGCGGAGGAGGAGGGAGGGTGGTTGGAGGACTTTGCCGCCAGCTTGTCGCTGGCACTAGAGAGGAAGCGGGCAAAGAGAGAGGAAGCGATGAGGGCGTGGGCCGGGGGAGTTGGGGGAGGGAGTTGATGTCGACGGTGTTGGAGTTCAGCGAGGCGTAAGAGGCGGTAGAGAGTGTCTAGTTGCAGCAGACGATGGAGATGGAGAAACAGAGGATGAAATTTGCAAACGAGTTGTAGTTGAAGAGGATCAAGTTCTTGAACCTGACATTATTAAATAATGATGTCCTAACCCGAACTAAATAATTCGGATTGATCAAGTTCTAGTTGCACGGATTGTTGCTAACAAATAATTGAACCTGACATTATTTCTTTCCCATAAATCAGTATTTTTAATATATATATATATATATTACTTACATATATTAGAGAATAAAAACATAGATAATAACGTATGCAAGAATTTAATGGATTCATTCTTAATTTATAGATAAAACTTTAGTCAAACGTACATTACAAAAACTCGAAGGTTGGTCCATCTAATAGGTTCCAAAAAAATGTAAAATGGAATATAATGACATGAAAATTTTAACCAATTTATTCTTCTTTTTTCATTGTCTCCAAATTGGATAAATTCAAAAAAAAACCTAAAACTATTTATTTTCCCACACAATACAAACAACTTGTGTGCCAAAATGAAAAAAACAAAATCTAAATTAACCATTCATATGGCGTCCAAATGTAGCAAATCAAAATAAAACTACCTTTTAGAAATAGCTACACCTTTAATGTGAATCAAACAATTAATACACCTTTTAAATGTAGCTAAACTTCAAATTGCTTCTACATATGAAGAAGGTGTAGGTAATTGGTGTAGCTACTAGACCCAATCCTTGTAGTGTAGGCGCATTTTCGAGATGGAATCTTCAAACATGGATACCTAGACATAAAAACAAATTTCTCAGCATCAATAAGAAAAATTATACGGAAAAATAACTTTGATGCCATCAATCCAAATCCGATACCTCGAAAATCCCATTGCAAATGAACAATCACGTACACTATTTGGAACACAAACTCCAAGAGCATGTAATGAATTGCAATCAAGGAGGAAGATGAATCAACTTACCTTGATTTTCTTGGTTCCCTTTATACTCTTTGCCCATTTGTTTCCGTCGGGGTCTTTTTCCTTCTTTGTAGATACTTTACGTGCAAAGAAGAACATTGCGAACCCTAATATTACGGCACCGCAAAGCCCCCCCAAACCAGAGCTATCACAACCACTTTAGCATTGGCCTTCTTTGACCCACAGGGGCTCAGAGTACTCAAGATGGTTATCATGGTCATTTTTCAAATTATAGTCAAGATGGTTATCATGGTCATCTTCCACCCCCAGATCTTGCACCAGGTCTGCTAGTGCCCTCATCCCCTGTGTTATCGTAGTGCCTCCCCGTCTTTCTGTTGGCTGAAGCACTTCATTGAAATCTCCAATCATAATTATCGGCTGTCTCAACCTTTGCTTGAGCTGTCTCAGTTCATCCCACACCAATAGTCTCTCATAATGGTCATTCGGTGCATAAATAAGGCAAATAGCGCACTCTAATTTTTCACCTGTAAATGTACCTTGGATACAAATCCACCTTCGACCTTTTTTAATCCTTTTGCATTCATATTCTTCTTCAGCCCATAGTAGTATCAAACCTCCTGATCTTCCTTCAGCTTTTATATCGGTGGCTTTTACTCTTTCATTTCCCCATAGTTTCCTTACTAGCCTTTCATCAAAATGCTCGTGCTTTGTTTCAACTAGTCCCATTATTGATAGTCTTTCCTTCTGGACAAGATTTCTCACGTGCTTCTTCTTCTCCGTCGTTCGTAGACCACAGATATTCCATGCACCAATCCTCATTATTAGAATGAGGAACTTTCACTCGACTCTGGGCTCAAGATGTGCTCTCTTACTGTCTCCTTGAGCTTCCTGGCTCTCTTCCTCTCTTCCTGTTCCTCTTTGTGGGATTTGCTTCAGATGTGTCTAATTGCCTTTCTTTGGTTACCTCGAATTCTTAAACCAACATCGCCTCCCACAGTCACTTGTTTTTCTGCCAAGAGTTTTTTGGTTCTCTTCATTAAAATACTAATATGCTGATCATAATTATTGGTCCTGTCTCTGAAGTCCTCATTAACTGCTTCAACTTGGATTTCGTTCCTTTGGGAAGTCTCCTCTTCTTGGTTTTGGTTCACAGTCACCTCAGTTAATTTCAATTTACCAATTCCTTCTAGTTCTAGTGACTCATAGTCTTTTGAGAAACTCCTTGGGAGTATTTTGCCGTCATCTTGATTTTGCATCATGGTAGTTGCTTCCTTGGGTTTGTCAACTCCTGCTTGATTCACTTCCCAATGTACCCCTCCTTCTACTAGTGTTTGTGACCCCTCCCCTTCTTCCCCATACGCCTGTTCATCTTCCTGATTCTGCGGTACTGATTCATCCACCATATCCAGCGTATCTCCTTCAGGATTATCGAAATGAAAAGTTGGATTTACTATGGTGTTAAAGCTCGCAAGAGCTTTTCTGTTACTGACTTCATCACTATTACTGTCACTGTCACCTGGGAAATGGGTTGATGTCTTCCTTTCTACTGGTTGGAACAAAGAGAATACTTCCTTGATGAAAACATTGTATGCACAGTTGTCAATTTCCAATATATATGTCCCTCAATCCTTCTAAATGTGTTTGTGTTGGTCAGAGCTCTCATCATCTCAAACTGATTTGATTATAATAGGCATTCTCCCAGGCTTATCAATCTACCCCAAGGCTGGACACACTTCCTAAAATTTTCCACACACCAACCATGTGGCGGTACACCGTGGATCTCCACTCATACTCTTCTTGTTTCACTTGTCTCATATATTGACCACCTTTTTCTCTCTGAGAACCATTGTTCCAGTTCTTCAGTGTCTTTCAGCGTTTCCTCCACATCTTCCTTAGATGGCATTGTAATGGTAAACTTTACAGCACTTAGAGTTGTTACCTTGGATACAAGACCAAAATTTTGCATGATGTCCATGGCCAGGGTCTCTAGATTCCTTGGCTCGTAGCATATACAAACAATACTCCTTGTCAGCCACTCAAGGGCCTCTTCACTCTTTCTCCCCTGGATTGATCCTAGCTTGCTCTTCTCCTCATTGTTGTTTTTGTTTTCTACCTCAGCTCTTTTCGTTGGAACCCATATCTGCTGAATTCTTGCTTTTCTTCGCTTCCTCTCATGTGCTACCAGTACCTTGACTCTCTTACCTCTCAAATTTCTATTATTCATTCTTCTCACGCTTTCATAAACGTCTCTACTGCTCCAAAAATGGACAAAGCCAAATATGCCCCATCTTCCTCTCCTGCGCAGGATATATGTTTCTTTCACTCTTCCAATCTTCTCAAAAACGCCCTTGAGCCCAAACTTATCAATCTCATTTGGTAGGTTCCCCACAAAAATTGCATTCTTCTCCCCTCTCGACTTGGAAGAAATATTGATCGGAGAATTTTGTAGGTTCCGGCCATCATAGCTCCTGGTCTGTCTCCTGTCTCTTTCCCTCATCAGAGCTTTGAGCTGATTTGTCCCTATTTCATGGCCCCTTAAAGTAATCTTTAGAATATCATCTGGGTTTTGGACTTTTGGTATATTGTCACCCTAAGTGAACCATATATAAGTTTAAATTGATGCACATATGGTTGAAGATTCAAACAATTTTATACTTTAATACACACTGTCATATAAATTGACAAATATCATTTGCATTAAGATTGGGAATCTTTTAGTGATGCATGCTTCTTCCATAAAAGTTGATCTTTAATACTCACTTATGTACCAAGGATCAATATCTATGCATAGAAACATGAATAATGAAATTTGGAAGCCAAATGAGCATAAAAATCGGAAACAACCCCAAAGAGAATAACTAGTAAGACATGATCAAATCAACTTCAAACATGAATCGCCTGCTAACAAGAGATTACCCGTGTCATTCAGCATGAAAATCGGAGTCAAAACACAACCAAAACTTATTCAATAGCCTCGAAAAGAAATAAAACAACAACTATCCAAACCAAGTAGCAACAAGAAATAAAAGAGAAAGATATGATCGTAACTAAAGGATTAATCCACCAAGATGATTTAGGGCTTTTAAGTAGATTGCATAAAGGTATAACCACCAGCAATCGCACTCAAACACCAATGGAAATTTCATCAAATTTGATATAAAAGCAGATTACCAATCAAACTATACAGAGATTGCTCTAAGCACCACCATTTAAGCTAAATAGATAAAGTAATAAGAATTTACGTGTGAAGGGTTTTCAAATACTAAACTTTGTATTCATCATATTTAAATCTTCCCAAGACCTTCTTACCTTAGTTTGTGTAGGACCTTAAGGCTAGAAAATAGGAAAAACCATAGTGTTAGGTATAAAATTATTTCTGGAGCTTCAACCATTCATCAACTTAAGTTTTTAATTCAGATGGTTCCACACATAGGTCCAATGGGATCATCTAAGGCACATATTGAGCCTTTCATAAGAAACTAATCCAAGAGCTTATATTATCATATGGTCTGCGTTTTGCTACAAGAAATAACAAAAATCAGACCTAAACTTAGTTACTAATTAGCTAGGAAAGGGGAGGGACCATTTGACAAGCTACTAAACAAAATAGAAAGTACGTAAGTACAACTCAAGGTAGTGAGTGTTCAAACATGACTATCTCTTCATTATTCTTGGTCAATGCAGCAAAATATATATCCTTCCATTGTAGCTAACCCCATCCCTAAGGTTTCAAAACACCCCATGAGAGAGATACGGTGTTATTTCCACATTTTCACCATATTTATATCCTTAAGTTGTGAGAGTATATGAGAATTTATATTATATCTCTTGTAATATATTTCACTAGTGCATACTGATTGCCGCCCGTGGTTTTTCGAGATTGGGTTTCCACATAAAAATATTGTCTCCTATATCTTTGTTCTTACCTATATATTATTATCCTCGATTCCATAATCATCCTATATTAAATTTCTTTTTCTGCTGCATATATTGCTTTATTTTACACCATAACAACTGGCAATACATATTTAATTAAATTCTAATCCTAACAGGTTAGGGAGTGTGTTGGATGGAAGGCTTGAGCCTAGTATAAGACACTGATATCTCCAACCTCTTTCCACTATGAGACATGTTGGGTTAATATTCTCTTGAATTAGATGACGGGACGAGTTTGACTATTATGATCTAATATATTAAAAAAATTAAGGGATGATCAAATACATGCATTAAGACATATTTTTGGTGGGGAAGATAATTGGAATGTTGACATACTTTCTTTACTTCAAAATCAAACAATTCTGTAAGTAATTTTCCTTTTGACATTCTATTTGTTTAACTGATGATAAATATTATTCTTGAAACTTTTCTTTTTTAAGTCAAAATCCAAATCCAATTACTGCTGCAATAAATATAAAAGACCATATATATTTTTTGAAATGACAGGTGGAAGACATGCCAGAATCAAATTCCTTGTCAAGTAGTACACATTAAGCACATAAACTGATAAACTAAAAGAGCTGAAAAGATATTCCAATATATAGAATTCATTAATATTCTCGCTTTGATACAACTGAAGCTTTCTTTCTTATCGACGAAAATGAGTTTTGAGGCATGCACAGCATACTCAGGCTTTGGGCATGAGATTAGTAGTAAAATTGACACTAGACTATACATAAAATTAGGAATTTAATCTACTTTAATAAAGTACTTCTTCATGGGGCCATGATTTTTATATTAAGAATTCTTGTTGTTCATAAAAGTTCCATCACCTCCTTGTGGCCAAAAAATACTTTTGGTACTCCTAAGTCCTAGATGTTCTTAGACATCTTAAATTCATAAGCGGATTGCTAAAATAGGAGTTCATGATCGATAGAATATCAAATTTACAATTAAATAAAAACCACAATCGTATACATTAATTTGAAGCATCAAATTACACATGAAGGTTGTCTACACTCTACAGGTTGCATATCCTTTTTCTCCTTCCCTAGATTGCTAGCCATATGAATGTTGGGTTAGTTGTGTGAAACTCAAATTAAGCTTTCGTTTAAATTTAGCTTGGTCGGTTTTAGGGAGCGAGGTCAAAGGGTAGATACTAGTGTCCACAGAGATAAGTACTGTTAAAGAGCCCTATATATACTTAATCTTAATTGTTATTAGGGCTTACAAGAAATTCTTCCACTGCAATCCTATATATACTTGGCATTTAGGAGGAATAATTCAACTTTGAAGTTTATGAATACAAAGTAGAATCTTTTAACTATCTCGATCTCTCTCTCAAAATTTTGTTATCCATAAGTGTTTATGGTGGTATTGCAAGTCTTCCTTTTATAGAATTTTTGGTGGATTTTACTCTATGAAATTCTTAGTGGATTAATGCAGTTATTGGCTGATAGTGTAATCTTTATCCCAAGCTCATATCATGTTCTAGTTGATTCTCGGGTTCGAATTGTTCATTATCATCTCCACCTCAAGCATCTTCATTCAATTCCAACCGTGTCACGCTCCACTCACTGCTAAAAATATGTGTCTTACCAACCATTTTTCCTACTATTTAAAATTGGTTGGAAAAATGGTTAGTAATCCAACCATTTTTCCAACCATCTTCAAATAGTAGGAAAAAGAGTGGTAGGAAAATTTTCCAACCATTTTAGCAAAATTGGTTGGAATTTCCAACCATTTTTCCAACATTTTTTTTAGAAAATAGTTGGAATATTAAATATTTGCTAAAATGGTTGGTTTTTCCAACCATTTTAAATTGGTTGGAAAAAGTGGTTGATAATACACATAATTTTAGTTGTGACTTCCTCTAGGATTTGATTATTGGGGGCCAGGATGATTAATATTTACCAGGAAACGAGAGTGTGTTGACTGGAAAGTTTGGACCATGTATAAGGCGCTGACATTGTTGCAAATGAAGTTACAATATGGTAATGGCAACAAGGCATTTTGTCCCACATAGGTAGAGAAATGAAGTTGAAAGTGGTTTATATATCCCACCACACTTAGTAGTATTAAATAAGTGTGAAGGGGTGTTTTATGGAGGAGGGTATGGCTTGGGACTCCACACGCGCGTGCGCGCCGCCGCCGCCGCCGCCGCCCGCCCAAGTGTGTTCTAGCCGTTGCCCAACGGTCATTTTGCCCGTTGCAGTAACGGCCATATAGCCGTTGTCCGAACAGCCAAATAACCGTTGGCAACGGTAGGGAATGTCCCCTGCCAACGGTAGGAAGATGGCCTATAAAATGGCTCTTCCATGGCTTGAACAACACACCAACAATCATCTTCTTCTCTCCATCTTCTACATCCTCTTCCATTAATATTTTCTGGGCAATTAGTTTTTTTCATACTCCAAGTTCTTAGCCTTCAGTGCACAAGTCTAAGAGCTAGCTGAGTTAACCTTGGGGAGTGACCGGCAATATCGATTGTCACCTAGGTCGTGCCGCAATCGCTTTTAAGGCAGTGGTTTATCCACGACTCAGTTCTTGATTCCGAAAACTAGCAGCCTTGATTCAATTATTTCCAACATTTTAAAAGTAATTGTTATCAATGGCTGCTCCACAAAAATCTCTGACTGAAATCCACAGAGTCGAGCCTTTCGATGGGACTAACTACAAACGTTTGTCTCAAAAATTGTTTCTATGTTTGGAGCAAATGGAGATTGATTATGTACTATCATCTCCACATCTCAACGATCCAAATGCTCCACCGCCACAGTATGATCATGAGAGAACGCCTATTGCGCCAACAACTCTACTTATTCCACTTGATGAATTTGCCAAGAGGAAACTGGAGAAAGATAACAAAATCGCAAGGAGTTATCTTCTCAACAACATGTCCAACACTCTGTTCGACCTGTTTGTCAGTTTCAAGTTAGCAAAGACCATATGGAACAAGCTCGAGATCAAATATGGCGTTGATGATGCTGGAAAGAAGAAATACGTGGTCGGCAAGTGGCTGCAGTTCCAAATCATTGATGACCAACCCATTATAGAGCAGGTTCATGTGTACGAAAACCTTTATGCTGAAGTTCTGAATGAAGGAATGAAGATGTGCGAGGTGCTACAAGCAAATGTACTTATTGAGAAGTTTCCACCATCCTGGAGCGATTACAAGAATCATCTCAAACACAAGAAGAAGAATCTGACCCTTCAAGAGTTGATCAGCCACATGAGAACCGAGGAAGCTAATTGTTTAAAAGATAAGATGTCTTCTCTCCCTGTGAATTCTGCTAAGGCTAATCTTGTTGAATCTGTTGGTCCTTCAAACAAAGACAAGTTCAAAGGAAAGAATAAGAGGGATCAGAAAAAATCTAAGCAGTGGAATGGGCATAACAGTAAAATCCAGAAGGAGAAAGGGAAGGTCCACTGTTACATCTGCGGAAAACCAAGCCACAAGGCATATCGATGCTACCAGCGCAAGGATCCTCCTGCACAGAATGGCAAAAGGAACCAGGCCAACATGATCAAGACTCAAGTATTACGTGCGATGAATCGTGGAAGCAAACCTCGTCACCAATAACACAGAATGGATCCTGACAATGGAGCGACCAAACATTTCTGCACCAACAAGGAACTGATGCATGACTTCGAGGAAGTTCCGGATGGAGAAAAGGTCTTCATGGGCAATGCTACCACTGCAGCGGTATTGGGTAAAGGAATAGTTCTCCTTAAGTTTACTTCTGGAAAATTATTATGTTTACTCAATGTGCTGTATGTACCTTCCTTACGTAGAAACATAGTTTCTTGTAGCCTCCTTGACATTGCTGGTTTTGAAGTAAACCAAAAGGCTGGCAAAATTGTCATACTTCGCAATGAAGTATTTGTAGGGAAGGGATATCGTAGCAATAGCCTTTATGTTTTAAATGTTGCTCCCGAGAATCATAAGACTGGTTCTACTTCTGCTTATATCGCTGAGTCTGTTGATTTGTGGCATGGTAGACTTGGACATGTAAATTATGCTTCCTTAAACAGACTAAAGAACATGCGGCTAATTCCTAGTATTAGCACAGAGAATTGTTCTAAGTGTGATGTCTATGTTGAAGCAAAAATTGCTAAGAAACCCTTTAAGTCAGTATTGACATGGTCTACACAGTTGCTTGAACTTATCCATTCAGACTTAGCAGACTTTAAGAACACAATGAGTAAAGGAGGAAAGAAGTGGTATATCACCTTTGTATATGACTACTCTAGATATACCAAAGTCTATCTCCTTAAGTCTAAAGATGAGGCTGAAGAAATGTTCTTAAAGTATAAGGCAGAAGTTGAGAATCAGTTAGATAGAAAGATCAAGAGGCTTAGATCTGATAGGGGTGGTGAATATGATTCAAGTTCTTTAGCTGTCTTTTGCGAGAAAAACGGAATCATACATGAGACCTGGAGCGTGGCGCGATGGGAGAGAATGTAGACTTAGCTTGAGTTGTTGTTGTAGAAGAGATGAGAGAAATCCATAAGCAATAGAATTAGGGGAGAAAGATGAACATCTCAATCACCCATGCTTGAACTTTTCAACAATAGCCTTGAACTTGAATAATAACAAGAATAATAACCAAAATCAACCAATATCAATAACCTTGAACACCTAAGGGATTGAATATGACCTTGGATAAAGGAGATTCCACCACCAAAGCCTAACACCCGCGACCATCATAAAGGAAGAATCCACCAAATGATCAATAAAGGAATGACTAGAAACACCACCATTAATCAATGGATAAAGTAATCTAGATTTTGAGAGAAAACTTAGGGAAACCCTAACCAATGCATAAGCATATTCATAATCATCAAAAGCTACCTGGAAAAATGAAATAACAAGCTATTTATACTAAACCCAAAATTAAGCCAAAACAGCGTAAAAAAGGTGTCTTCGAGCACGGCTCGAGCGGCGAAGGGCGGCTCGGCGGCGGGCCTTACGCACATCGTCGATCATCGGCGGTCGCGTCGCGGCATCTCGGAAGTTCAGCTCGGGCGGCGGGAGGAAGGCTCGAGCGGCGAGTCTTACGGATGCGTGGTTGTGCGCGACGATGACACAGCGAAAGCGCCGCCGCTCGAGCGGCGGCAAAAAGGCGGGCGCGGCGGCCCCCCGACGCCACGCTCGGCAGAAACATTGCTCGGGTGAGCCAGGAGGTGGCTCGGTGGAGCAAGCTCTCTGATGGCCACGGTTGCGCCCTGGTTTTTATTAATCCCGGGGGTTTTAAACACTCGCACCCCGATACCTTCTATGCTCTAGTCTCGAGACGGCCCGGTCCAATCCCGAGGCCTCCGGGGTCGCTGTTGTGAGCGGACCCCTCCCTAAGGAGCCCCGGGGCCCATCCATCGGATGGCCGAGACTAGCCTCCCAGCTCCCGAAGTGACCGGAAATTGCCACTCGAGGCTCGAGTTGGACGAAGCGGTTTGCTTGGCGGTGGTCACCAGAGAGGAGAAAGGAACCCGGACCCGACACTGAACCCGATACGGTTCATACTCCCCCTCTTAAAAAAGAGTTGCCCTCAACTCTTGGGGGTTAAAATTGAAGCACTCTTCATCAATCGTCCCCATGAAGTTCCGAACTTCCCGAACGCTTCGAACAAACATGCTTGACAACCCACAATCTTCAAATCCCACAATGTACCCATCAACCATATGCAAGAAAGTAGAAGGAGGCTTGTCTTGTGGAGGTGAAGGGTTAAGGGGCGGTAGGGAATTTTTATGTGGTGCTTGGGAACTCTCAATCTCACTAGGCTCGCTACGAGGCAAAGACAAAGCAAAAGGGAGCTCGTCCTCGCCAAGAGTACACTCATCCCGTGTTTTGCTCTTCATGAAAAGGTTCCTCAACTCACTACCCATCCCGGCTTTTGAAGTTTCGGTTTCTCGAGGAGAAATGGGAAGTAACTTGACTTTCTTGTCTTTATGGGTGAATGTATAAGTGTTGTTCAACCCATTGTGCACCGTTTTCTTGTCATATTGCCATGGTCGTCCCAATAAAATGTGACAAGTGCTCATAGGGACAACATCGCAAACAAGGGAATCATCATAGTTAGATCCAAAAGAAAAATTTACTAAGACTTGCTTAGTTACCTTGATGCCGTTGTAATCGTTGAGCCAATGGAGTGAATAGGGCCGAGGGTGTGGTAATAGAGGCAAGCTAATTAAGCTTCTCGACCATAGTGGTAGATCCGACATTCGTGCAACTTCCTCCATCGATGACAAGAGTGCACACTTTTCCACCTACGAAGCACCGCGTTTGGAACAACATTTCCCGTTGGGCCTTATCGAGTGGAGTCTCATAGATATGCAAAGCTCTCCTCACAACAAGTGCACTCCCACGCATGGGGAGTATGGGAGCGGCATCCTCATCATCGCTAGTAATCGCATCTTCAACCAACACTTCGGGTTCCTCTTGAGCCTTTCGAAGCTCATCATCGATGTCATGGACCTCTTGGAGTGTCAAAGCCCGACGGTTTGGACAATCGGCTTGAAAATGGCCATAACCATGGCACCTAAAGCATTTCCGGCCTTCCGCTCGTCGAGGAGATTCCGTTGGAGTCTCCGTAGCAAGCCCCTTTCCTTTGTCAATTCTTGGTGTTGGTGTGGACCTCGGTGTCTCGCTAGACCTTGGAGTGCTTGACTCCGGAGGAGGTCGGCTAGATGGTGAGTAGACGGGTCTAGACAAGGATTTGGTGTTGGATCCTTCCATTCTTCTTCGCTCCACTCGGAGAGCCAAACTACACAATTCATCCATGGAATAGTATGGTTTGACCTCAACCCTTTTAGCGATTGTGGAGTTCAAGCCATTCAAAAATCGCATCATGGTTTGATCCTCAGGCTCCTGGAGGCCACTGTTGATAAGTAGTTGCTCGAATTTCGAAATGTATTCTCCGACGGTTCGTTTGCCTTGGGTAAGGGCATAGGCCTTCTTCAGAACGTCATGACGGTAAGTGTTTGGCAAAAAGCGGCGATTCATCACTTGCTTAAGCCGGGTCCAAGTAGAAATCTTTGCTTTTCCTTCACGAGTCCGTTGCAACTTCATATTCTCAAACCAAAGCGAAGCGGCCCTGGTGAGTTTCAAGCTCGCGATCTTATAAGCCTTCTCATCATCATACTCCTTGGTCTCGAAAATCCTATCCATCAGTTGGATCCATTCGAGGTAGTCATCCGGGTCGGTGGAGCCGTTGAATTCGGGGATGTCAATTCTAATGTCCTGGAAGTCGTCACGAGGGGGTTGTTCAAGCACATTCCGGCGAATTCGGCGTCGTGGAGAGCCTCTAGCATCGTCACTCGACTCAAAGTTTGGAGGAGGACGGACTGGGCTTTGTGTACACCTCGGACGTTCAACTCGAGGCGGAACCGGACGCTCTAGGGCGAGATTATCCAACCGTGCCACGATGGCATTAAGGGTTCGATTGATGGAGGAGAATTGTTCGTCATGGGTGGCAAGTCGATTCTCGAGAACCCGAAGTTGAGGGCTACCCCGGTAGCTAGGTTCCTCTCGATCGGAGTCATCGTGACCTTCCATGTCGAGGGAAAAGGTATAGGACGGATTGTGTTTGGGATATTTTGTGGAGTTTGGGGGTTTTCTTGTAGTTGGCTTGTGTTTGGATAAGGGTTCTTTGTGTTTTTCTCACTTGGGAATTTTATCGAACACCTTGTGTGCACAAATTTTCCAACTCTTCCTCAAGCTCCAATATGTACCAAAAACACCAAATACAAACACAATACAAAGTATTCCAATATTCTTGGATTGCAAAGGGAATGGGGATCACCAATACTTTCATACAATCCACAAAATCAACACTAGAGAACACACTAACAAGAACAATGATAAAACTCAAACTAGATGAAAAACCTTGGGCTCTGATACGAAATGATCCATAAGCAATAGAATAAGGGGAGAAAGATGAACATATCAATCACCCATGCTTGAACTTCTCAACAATAGCCTTGAACTTGAATAATAACAAGAATAATAACCAAAATCAACCAATATCAATAACCTTGAACACCTAAGGGATTGAATATGACCTTGGATAAAGGAGATTCCACCACCAAAGCCTAACACCCCACCATGACCATCATAAAGGAAGAATCCACCAAATGATCAATAAAGGAATGACTAGAAACACCACCATTAATCAATGGATAAAGTAATCTAGATTTTGAGAGAAAACTTAGGGAAACCCTAACCAATGCATAAGCATATTCATAATCATCAAAAGCTACCTGGAAAAATGAGATAACAAGCTATTTATACTAAACCCAAAATTAAGCCAAAACAGCGTAAAAAAGGTGTCTTCCAGAACGCCGGCTAGCGAAGGGCGACTCGAGCGGCGAGGTGCCTTCGCATCGTCGATCGTCGGCGGTCGCGTCGCGCAGATCTCTCGCAGAAGTTCAGCTCGGGCGAGCAGGAGGAAGGCTCGGGCGAGCAGGTCTTCTGGATGCGTGGTTGTGCGCACGATGACACCGACAAACGCCGCCGGGCGAGCAAAAAAGGCAATGGCGAGCAGCCCTCGACGCCATTCGCTCGGCAGAAACATTGCTCGGGTGAGCCAGGAGGTGGCTCGGTGGAGCAAGCTCTCTGATGGCCACGGTTGCGCCCTGGTTTTTATTAATCCCGGGGGTTTTAAAAACTCGCACCCCGATACCTTCTATGCTCTAGTCTCGAGACGGCCCGGTCCAATCCCGAGGCCTCCAGGGTCGGTGTTGTGACTGGAAATTGCCACTCGAGGCTCGAGTTGGACGAAGCGGTTCACTTGGCGGTGGTCACCAGAGAGGAGAAAGGAATCCGGACCCGACACTGAACCCGATACCGTTCAAGACCACTGCCCCTTACACACCTCAATAGAATGGCATAGCGGAATGGAAAAACCGTACCCTTAAGGAAATGTTGAATGCCATGCTTGTGAGTTCTGGTCTATCTGATAATATGTGGGGGGGAAGCTGTTTTAACTGCTTGTTTTATTTTGAATAGAGTTCCCCATAAGAAATTAGATCAAACTCCATATGAACTCTGGAAAGGGTACGCCCCAAACTTGAAAATATTTGAAAGTGTGGGGGTGTTTGGCCAAGGTAGCCTTACCCGGTCATAAACGCACAAACATAGGTCCTAAAACCTTTGATGTTGTCTTCATTGGTAATGCTCAAAACAGTGCTGCTTATAGATTTATGTCTTTAAGTGATTACTTCATTTCCGAGTATAGAGATGTTGAGTTTTTGGAGCTTGTTTTTCCATTGAAGAAAAATGTGCCTAATGTGGTATCTGATAATGTGCCTAGCTCTGTGTCTGAAAATGTTAGTTTGCCTACTTCTAGTTCTGGTGATAGAGGTGTGGCAGTAGAACCTAGAAGGAGTAAGAGGCAAAGAATTGCAACTGACTTTGGTCCAGACTTTATCACTTCTTGTCTAGTGGAAGTGATTGACAAACATGAAATAGATGTCTTGACTGATAAAGTCGCATCTGTATTTCTAATTTAGGAAGATCCAAAAACCTACACTGAGGCAGTTAGGTATATAGATGCAACCTTTTGGAGAGAAGCCATTAAGTGTGAAATAGATTCCCTTAAGTCTAATAAGACTTGGGAATTAACTAACTTACCTAAAGGTTATAGACCTATCAGTAGCAAATGGATCTTTAAGAAGAAATTAAAGTCTGACGGTTCAGTTGACAAATATAAGGCTAGACTAGTCATTAGAGGCTTTGATCAAAAGAAGGGAATAGATTACTTTGACACCTATTCTCCAGTAACAAAAATAAGCACCATTAGGACTCTAATTGCCTTGGCTGTCATCTTTGATCTTGTTGTCCATCAGATGGATGTCAAGACAGCTTTCCTTATAGAAGAAGAAATTTATATGACCCAACCTAAGGGTTGTGAGGTTCAGGGTCAGGAGGATAAGGTGTGAAAATTAAGAAAATCCCTTTATGGTCTAAAGCAAGCGCCTAAGCAATGGTACGAAAAATTTGACAGTTCCCTTGTGGAAAATGGGTTTACTACAAATTTGTCTGATTCCTGTGTTTATTCAAAACTGATAGGATTAGATTGTGTGCTTATATGTTTGTATGTTGATGACATGCTGATCTTTGGCACAAACTTGCATGTAGTTAGTGACACTAAGAAGTTGTTGTCTTCTTTATTTGAAATGAAAGATGTGGGTGAAGCTGATGTGATCTTGGGAATTAAGATATGCAAAACAAACACTGGTTTTGCCTTATGTCAGTCACATCATATTGAGAAAGTGTTAAAGAAATTTAATCACTTTGATATGACGCCTGTTAGAACTCCCTATGATCCCAACCTTTGCTTAAAGAAAAACAACAACATTAGTGTGTCACAAAAAGAGTATGCCAAGATTATAGGAAGTGTAATGTTCTTAATGAACTTTACTCGTCCTGACATTGCTTATGCAATGAGTAAATTGAGTCGGTATACTCATAACCCTAGTCAAGAACATCGGAATGCGCTTTATCATTTGCTTAAGTACCTTAAAGGTACAATAGATTGGTGTTTGCATTTTAACAAATTTCCTACTGTTGTAGAGGGTTATTGTGATGCAAACTGGATTTCTGATAATGATGAAGTTAGTTCTACTAGTGGTTATGTGTTTACGTTAGGTGGAGGGGCTATTTCATGGAAGTCTGCAAAACAGACTTGCATAGCCCGCTCCACCATGGAATCTGAATTTATTGCTCTTGAGTTAGCAGGTCAAGAAGCAGTGTGGCTCAGAAGCTTGTTAGCTGATGTGCCTCTTTAGGAAAAACAAGAGACACTTGTCTCTATACATTGCGACTCGCAGGCAGCAATTGGAGTGGCTCACAATAGTGTCTACAACGGAAAGATGACACATATCCGTATCAGACACAGTGCAGTGAAACAATTGCTGAAACATATATGGTGTCATATCCTTGTTGTATGTGAGATCCGAAAAGAATTTGGCGGATCCTTTCACTAAAGAATTAACAAGACGAGTTATATTAGAAGCATCGAGGGGGATAGGGCTTAAGCTTATGGCTTGAAGAAGTATGGTGGACACCCGTTTGTGGTCAAACGAAACCATACTAATCATCGAGATGCACTACATTGCTATCCCTATGATGCCAGGTAGTTCTTTGAGGTTGAGTTTTACTCTTAATGAATCTACGCCTGTTTTGGGGGGTGCTAGTGATACACACTGATGGATTCACCGATTGTATGATGTATGGATGAGCTATTTGCTCTTAATAATTCCATAGCCATAATTTATTGGTGGTCTGTATTAAGATAGACTTGATGGAACTACCTATATAAGTGTGAAGGTTTGGCCACCTTCTATGGGAGAATAGGGCTATCTCTCTAGAGCACTTATGAAACCCAAGGTATATGCATGGCCATAAAAGCGTAATTGTGTTATCGCGGAGTATGTAATTTCTACAGGGTTGATATGTGTTGTGGGGGTCTCGATCAAAATATTTCAAGTTCAAGGCATAGTACGTCCACTTGTTAGATTATTGATTGTTGTCTTACATCACTAATGTGTCAATTCAATCTTATGATATTGATACCTAAGTATCTGACCCATTCTTGCCCAGTTTTTCTTTCTTGTTCTTTCTGCTTTCCTTGTATGCCATTGGTGGGGGATTGTTGCAAATGAAGTTACAATATGGTAATGGCAACAAGGCATTTTGTCCCATATAGGTAGAGAAATCAAGTTGAAAGTGGTTTATATATCCCACCACACTTAGTAGTATTAAATAAGTGTGAAGGGCTGTTTTATGGAGGAGGGTATGGCTTGGGACTCCACACGCGCTGCCGCCGTCATCGCCCGATTACTGATCGCGGTCGCGGGCCGGGTCGGGGTTCTTTTTATAGCCAACCCAAGTGTGTTCTAGCCATTGCCCAATGGACATTTTGTCCGTTGCAGTAACGGCCATATAGCCGTTGTCCGATCGGCCAAATAACCGTTGTCCGATCGACCAAATAACCGTTGGCAACGGTAGGGGATGTCCCCTGCCAACGGTAGGAAGATGGCCTATAAAATGGCTCTTCCATTGCTTGAACAACACACCAACAATTATCTTCTTCTCTCCATCTTCTACATCCTCTTCCATTAATATTTTATGGGCAATCAGTTTTTTTCATACTCCATGTTTTTAGCCTTGAGTGCACAAGTCTAAGAGCTAGCTGAGTTAACCTTGGGGAGTGACCGGCAATATCGATTGTCACCTAGGTCGTGCCGCAATCGCTTTCAAGGTAGTGGTTTATCCACGGCTCAGTTCTTGATTCCGAAAACCAGCAGCCTTGATTTAATTATTTCCAACAGACATACCCTACCTCTGTCCGCTATGAGGCCTATTGAATTAGTATTCTCCTGAATAGATGATCCGATGAGTTATACTATTACCGAATATATAAAAAAGTTAAGAGATGATCAAATATATTAAGACATATTTTTGTGCGGAAGATCATTGAAATGTTGACATTTTTTCTTCACTTCAAAATCAAACAATTCTGTATGTAATTTTCCTTTCGACATTCTATTTTGTTTAACCAATGATAAGTATATTATTCTTGAAAATTTTCTTTTTTAAGTCAAAATGAGCACATACAAATCCAATTACTGTTGCAATAAATATAAGAAAGACCATACAAATATATTTTTGAAATGACAGGCGAAAGATGTTGAGTTGTCCCACATCGGCCTTTAACACCCATATTGTGGTGTTTATAATGACTTGGGTGCCTCAACTTCCTAAGCTAGCTTTTGGGGTTGAATTGGGCTCAAGTCTATTATTTCACATGGTATCAGAGGCACGGTCATTGATGTTGGAGCCGGGCCCACAGTTGTGTACGCCTCGTGGTGAGGGGGGCGTGTTGAGTTGTGCCACATCGGCCTTTGACACCCATATTGTGGTGTTTATAATGGCTTGGGTGCCTCAACCTCCTAAGCTAGCTTTTGGGGTTGAATTGGGCTCAAGTCCATTATTTCACAAAAGACATGCTGGAATCAAATTCTTTTTCAAGTAGTGCACATTAAGCACATATAAACTAAAAGAGCTGAAAAGATATTACAATATATAGAATTCATTAATATTCCAGCTTTGATACATTGAAGCTTTCTTTCTTATCGATGAAAATGAGTTTTGAGGCATGCACAACGTACTCAAGCTTTGGGCATGAGATTAGTAGTAAAATTGGCACTAGAGTCTAGACTATATATAAAATTAGGATCTAGTTTAATCTTCTTTAATAAAGTACTTCTTCATGGGGCCATGATTTTTATATTAAGAATTCTTGTTGTTCATAAAAGTACCATCACTTCCTTGTGACCAAAAAATACTTTTGGTACTCCTAGGTCCCAGATGTTCCTTAGACATCTTAATTTCACAAGCTGATTGCTAAAATAGGTGTTCATGATCTGTAGAATATTAATTTTACAATTAAATAAAAACCACGATCGTATACATTAATTTGAAGCATCAAATTACACATGAAGGTTGTCTACACTCTACAGGCTGCATATTCTTTTTCTCCTTAATTCCCTAGATTGCTAGCCTAGCCATATGAATGTTGGGTCAGTTGTGTGAAACTCAAATTAATCTTTCGTTTAAACTTAGCTTGGTCGGTTTTGGGGAGCGAGGTCAAAGGATCGATACTAGTGTCCACAGACATAAGTACTGCTAAAGAGCCTTGGTAAATAGATCTTGAATAATAAATTCAAGTTAATATAATAATAATAATAATAATAATAATAATAATAATAACAATAATAATAATAATAATAATAATAATAATAATAATAATAATAATAGCCCTTGTAAATAATGCTTGGAGAATCCATTCAAGTTAATATAATGATAACAATAACTAGCGTTGTATATCCAATGAAATTTTTTTCAATAGTTATATGTATTTTTCAGAGTAATTTTATAACAATTATCAATTCAAATAATAATTATAAATCAATTAAAGAATACAAACCAATTGTACTATCATTATTTGTGTACTTTCTTTGTACAAATTGTCTCCAAAACTAATTTATATATTATATTAGTAGCAGGATACTAAAATGCATATTTATATATTTTCAATATTGTCTTAATTACATATAGCAAAAAATAATAGTAAAAATTTTTATTAGTCAATTTGATAAATGCAAGAACAGTAATTTCTTCAAATATTTCGCAATAACATTCAAAAAAATTTAATCTTAAATATCATAATAAATGATTAAGATAATAGAAACTATATGTGTACATCATAAACATAATGTTGTTGGAAACTTGTTTTCTTTAACTAAATATTTTTTATTAAAATAATTAGAATAAAAAGGTCAGAGAAAATAGAAAGCATTAGTATTTAGTAGTATGTAACTAATAATCAAATTTAAAAATAGTTATTAATTCTAAAATTTAAGCATATATCAATAATTATACCATCAATCAAAACGATATTGCACCACTTTTTTTTTTTTTAAAACAAAGAGGCATTAGTTTACATTTTTTCCGTAATGTTAATCAAAATTTTATTTTCTTTTGACAATATTAAAGAAAACATATAACAGTAATATAGCACTTTTTTTAATGGGAGTTCTACTCTTTAGTTTCTCTTAAATTTTACTTAAATTATATTTTAGGTTGGGATTGATATATTAAAATAATAAATTTGGTGGAAATAAAGACCAACCAATGGATATTGTTTTATAAAAAGCTAATGAATATTATTTTAATTGTGTATTAACATGTTATTAATATCTGTGCAGTATGAGTTTTGTATAATTAACTTAGTAGAAAAAAATCAAAAATTTTAGGTCAATTTTTTATGAACTTACAATTCATATATTTGTTGGTGATCTTATTTGTAATTCATTTACTATTTTTTTCTAATAAAAAATAAAATTTAC
This sequence comes from Portulaca oleracea, assembly GCA_029582165.1. Taxonomy (NCBI): domain Eukaryota; kingdom Viridiplantae; phylum Streptophyta; class Magnoliopsida; order Caryophyllales; family Portulacaceae; genus Portulaca; species Portulaca oleracea. The sequence goes on from CM055891.1 coordinate 360,300, forward strand.
TTGTTGTAAATGACCATTATTATCTCCATTTTTTTAATCTTATAGTTTGAAACATTTTGATACATTGTACTTCATATTCATTTTAATTCCATACGATGCCCAAATCACTTATGTAATTATTAAGTTACATTTTTTTATCATAATATATAAATAAACCATTAATTTTCTTTTTCGTAATTATCAAAGAAAACATAGAACAATGATATGAATTTTTTTATGGGAATTTACACTTTAATATCTCTTAAAGTTTACTTTAATCTACTTTTTATGTTGGGATTCATACATTTTAATAGTAAATTTGGTGAAAAAAGGCTAATGAATGATTTTCTTATATAAAAAGGTAATGAATATTCTATTAATTGTGTATTATTATTTGTAACTTATATGTATGATTTTGTTTTTTAAGTTGATATTTGTGATACTAAAAGACGTAGTAGCGCGCTAAGTGACAACCACCTTTGGTACTTTTCATGCTCTCAACCAGGGTTGAAATCTTGGTCGATGCGAAACATTTCGACTTTTGTTGAAAATATTTATTGATATGTTTTTGGGCAAACCGAACCTCTCAAATTCTTTCTCTTAGGTTTGGATTATCCTTTGAAAATCTTCTTTTAATATATACAGAGGTAGTAATAATCATAATAATAATAATAATAATAATAATAATAATAATAACAACAATAACGCTAGTAGTAGTAGTAGTAGTAGTAATAATAACAATAACAGTAATAATAATAATATTATTATTATTATCAACAATAATACTTACAAAAATTAAAAACAAAAACTACTACTACTACTACTATAATAATAATAATAATAATAATAATAATAATAATAATAATAATAATAATAATAATAATAATAATAATAATAAGATCACAAAAAGATGAAATCATAATGTTGAAATTATCTATCAATGGTGAAATAAGATAAATTTTGATGTACTATCAATAGATAAATTGGATAAAGAATAGATTCAAGTTGAGCTTATATTTAAACATGATTTACAAGTCGTAGAAATAATAATAATACTAATACTACTACTACTATCAATAATAATAATAATAATAATAATAATAATAATAATAATAATAATAATAATAATAATAATCTACACTTATATAAAAAGCTAAGGGGCTTGAAGATATTAAAATAAATCAAGCTCAAGAGTTTGGCTTATTTGTATCGACTATGCATTTAGGTTGTGTTCGTCGGTAGCGTTTGGGGTAGCGTTTAGTGTTTTAGCCAAGTCAAAACTCTAATTGCATAAATATTAGTGTTCAGTAAACTAGCGTTTTGAGTAGTATTTAGTGTTTTAAGGAGCGTTCTGTGAAATGCTAATAAAGTTAACGTTTAACGTTTGGAGTAGCGTTTCATATTTTTCGGTCAAAAAATACCTTTTGAAATTTTTATCTATGGAAATTATGGATATCCTTTCATGTCAATTCACATTAATCTGTTAATTCAACCACTAAATTTACCGAACGCAATTCTCATTTGAATAGTCATCCGTTATCTGCTACTTAATTAAACTGTTATCCGCTGTTTAAATCGTTATCCGCTACATAAACCATTATCTGCTATCTAATACACTAATTTTGCCGAACACTAGTTTCCTTTTTTTTTCTGTAATTATATTTCATATGGTTACGTGTGTTTTCAAGATACAATAGGAATTGCAAAGTGATGCCCATTTGAGATTATGATCATTTCAAAAAAATTTGTTTAATTTTGTAGATGTTCGACGTTGTTTCTTCAATTCACTGACACATCATTACGCAAGTGCCTCAAGCTCGGCACCAACCAATAACTAATAAGCTTACTTACAATCATCAAAGCATCATCATGAGAGGAAGAATTCCTCATTGTCATCGAGCATAAGAGAAATGTAGACATAGGTGTTAAAAAATGCTTACACAAGTTGTCATACAGTTGACTCAAGTCATCCAATCCATTTGTGATGAAAAAAGGTTCAATTAATCAGCATGTAAGCTCTAAAGCATCCAAAACTTACGCTTTCTGGGACAAAGAGGACCTTGTGGTTCTGGAGGCTAAACAAATTCAATCTCTGAGTCAGCAACATGCCTGATCATTGGCCAATACCGACCACCGTGGCTGCATTTCTGTGTAAGTAAAGGGCATCCTTGAATGCTGTAGGAGGTAAAAAATTGTCGGCAAATCAGAAAATTACACGTGGAAAATAAATTAAATTTATTCGGTCATTTTATCCTCCACGCGTAAAATTAATTACGGCGGTCCCTTTAATTAAATTTTAAATGGAGATATATCATGACCAATAGCTTCGCGACACGTGTCAATTATGATGCAGAAAAATTATGATTATTCATTTATTTTAAATAAAAGGATAATTAATTAATTTGGGCCTAAGCCCAAAGCCCGACTCAAACCCTAGGTGACTCTATGCCTCCAGAGCCTATAAATAGGGGTCATCTCCTTCATTTTCAACACACGGCAGTCTACATCGGCGGCACTCGGCATTATACACTCCAGAGGCTTCAGAAGATCAAACTGCCAGCAGTCTCCAGCTACCAAGCGCCAAGGATCAAAGTCTGCAAAAGTTCAAGATCAACAGCTCCAAGCTTTCTGCACGTCAAGGTAAAGAACTACAACTAAGTTCTTCAGCTAGACCTGCATTTGAGATCGAGATCAAGCGTCCGCGCCCTCGGCTCACCCAAGTCATAGGAGATTGAATCAGAGGATCATCATTATTGTATTTGATAGAGAGATTGTACCCGCTTACATTCAAATATCAATAAAAATTAATTTGTTTCTCATATTTCTTGTCTTCATTTATTTCAGGCTCGAAATTTGTGTTTACAAATTTGGCACGCTCGGTGGGACAACTCCGCCTCTCATCTCTTTCTCCAAGAAGTTCAAATTCATTTTCAACTCAAGCGACGTGATGGCACCCAAGAAAGTCGTCTCTCAACCCTCAACAAAGTGGAGCGTTCAAGCTTCATCCCAAGGGTCGACAACTATGAGTGCTACATCAAGCGGAGTAATGACTCGAAGGATGGCGAAGGCTGCCGCCGCTGCTGCTGCAATTTCTGCTCTGCTGGAAGAACCAACTACCAAGGCACCAACCCCGTCACGGAAGAGTCTGGTTGTTGATTCAAACCTTCAGGGAGTGCCTCAAATGACTCCTCGCTCTCGGAGGCCAAGCACTGCAAATACCTACGGCTCAGCCATGGCTACCCCACGTGGAATGGGCAAACTCCAAACTCGCTACAACCCGATCTTCGAGTCTGAGGACTTTGAAGGCCAAGACTACTCCAGCGAAGATTCTTCCCCAATGACTGAAGAGGAATCTATCTTCTCGGAGGCTAAAAATGAGTCTACTCAAACAGTCATCATGCCAGTGATGACAACTGACGCTTCCAACGTGGAAGAAAAGATTGCAAAGTTGGAGGCTACACTGAGAAGACTTGCTAGGGAAAGCGAAGAAAAAGACAAAAAGATCGACAAGCAAAAAGCGGTCGCGAACCGATGAGGATAATAGAGAAGCGCTCATGAAGAGTCGATGAAGAAAGCGACGGGAGGGATCTGACAAAGAATCTTCTAAGGGTGATGGTGATGGCGATGGTGAAATAAAGAAGATCTCCTCTTCAGGATCAATGACTGCGGAAGAGATCCAGAGTATGATCGCTAATGCAGTAAGGGCTCAACTAGGAGAGGTGTCGAACAAAAGTCACTTGTACACAAAGCCCTACACAAAGAGGATCGATACGCTTCGGATGCCACTCGGCTATCAACCTCCGAAGTTCAACCAGTTTGATGGAAAGGGTAACCCCAAGCAACACGTTGCGCATTTCATCGAGACCTACAGCAATGCAGGGACGGAAGGAGACCGACCGGTGAAGCAGTTCGTTCGATCATTGAAGGGGATAGCATTCGACTGGTACACGGATTTGGAACCCGAGTCTATCAACAGCTGGAAAGAAATGGAGCGAGAGTTTCTAAACCGGTTCTACAGCACTCAACGTATTGTTAGCATGACGGAGCTGACAAATACCAAACAATGGGAGGGGGAACCAGTCCTTGAATACATCCATCGTTGGAGGGCTCTTAGTCTTGAATGCAAGGATCGCCTCTCTGAGGCTTCGGCTGTCGACATGTGCACTCAAGGTATGCACTGGGACCTGCTCTATGTCCTCAAAATGGTCAAGCCAAGGACCTTCCAGGAGTTGGCAACCAAGGCACACGACATGGAGATTACCATAGAGAATCGATGGGGAAAATCTTCATCTTCGTCCGAAGCAAGAAAGGGTACTAACGAGTACAAGAAGAATGCGAAGCCAGTGAAGACTTCGAAGAGGGAGTCCATGTCTGTTTCAACTGCAGTTGAGGAGCCAGTTCGAATCTCTGCCAAGCCCAAACAAGAAAGCAGAAAAACCACATTCTCGAGGAATGATGCTAAGAAACGTCCTACGTTGAAGGAGCTACAAGAGAAGAAATATCCGTTCCCTGATTCAGACTTGTCGGGAATGCTTGATGACTTGCTGGAGAAGGGTGTTATCGAGCTCCCGCAACCAAAGAGGCCAGAAGAAACGGGAAGAACAAACGACCCGAGGTACTGTCGCTACCACAGGGTAGTTAGTCACCCTCTCGAGAAATGCATAACCCTGAAAGAACGCATCATGAAGTTTGCTGAAGAAGGGAGGATAATATTGGACTTGGACAACAACGTCGAGACTAACTGTATTTCGGCGCACCTGGCTCCATATGACAGAGAAGATCTTATGATGATCCAGTTCGGGAGCCAAGAACCAGTTTTTATCCCTATTTTAGCTTGGACCTCTCAAAGGAAACATCCTGAAACGCCAGAAGGTCAGGAGGAGGAGGGAGGATGGACTCTGGTCACGCGGAGGAAATCCAGGAAGAACGACAAGGTTCAAGTGTCATCATCTCGCAAAAGAAAACAGCAGGAAAGGAAGAGTAGCTCTCAACCAGCTCGGCAAGGGGAAAAGGTTGGCAGCTCTAGGAAGCAGTTAGTTCAACCCTCTAGGTCGTTTGAGCAAGATTCACGTCGTCCTCTCACCTTAGGAGAATATTTCCCATGGGACTTCCTAGGAAAGGCTGACGAAGTCGTGGTGAACATGGTCTCCTGTTCCGAACTCGAAGATGAGGACAACGAAGTGAAAAACCAAGACCGTCTTCAGGAAGCTACTGATAAAACTCTAAGGGTTGTGGAGGCCTTACCAACACAAATGGCATGGGAGAAGATCTTTCATCTTCCTGAAGAAATGCTTCGTCATGTTGCCACCGCATTGCAACATCCTGAGCTTTACGCCGACAAGGTCCAAGACGTGGGAGAATCGTCTAGCATTTTCACGCAGTGTGTTTCTTGCAACACATCTATCACCTTCACTGACGATGACTTACTTCTAGGCTCCAAGCTTCATAATCGGCCTCTATTTGTATCCGGCTACATCCGTGAACAGAAGGTCAAACGCATTTTGGTTGATGGAGGATCTGCGGTGAATATCATGCCAAAGTCGACGATGTCAGAATTGGGGATCACAATTGAAGAGCTCTCCAAGAGTCGTACAATGATACAAGGGTTCAACCTCGAAGGTCAACGAGCACTCGGGATGATTCGGATTGAATTGGCGATGGGTGACTTGTCTACAACTGCAATTTTCCACGTTATCGACTCCAAGACTTCCTATAAGTTGCTGTTAGGGAGACCGTGGCTACATGAGCATGGCATCGTAGCCTCCACTCTACATCAATGTTTGAAGTATTATAGAGGTGGGGAAAGAAAGATAGATGGTAATGTTAAGCCTTTTAATAGAGCCGAATCCCACTTTGCAGATGCAAAATTCTTTGAAGATACTGTGACGTTTAAGGAGGCAATGCCCTCATCAATTGCCTCCACAGGCAAAAGGGTTTTGAAGAAAGATGTTGAGGTTATAACAGACGATAGACGGGAGGTACCGCATAAAGAGGAAATGTCAGTGGCACTCTCTGAACCGACCAATAAGCAAGTTGCTCCATCATCTGGCGCGGTGCTACCAGTTCTAAGGTACATACCTAAGTCTCGCCGAAAGGAGGGGGAATCTCCTTTTGCCGAATATACAATTGAAAGCTCGAAGAATGCGTCTAGCAAGAAAGTCAGTGAGGAGGGTCTAAGTGCACTCAAAGCAAATACGGTCATCCCTATCCTCCACCCACAACAAAACAGGGCCAAGAAACCACCTCTTTCCGGGTTTGTGGTGTCGTCTAAAGATGGTGATGGTATACCGACTCCAAGGACTAACGAAGGGTTCGATCCGAAGGCGTATAAGCTTATGGAAAAGCTTGGTTATGACTTTCAAAATCCGGCACCCTTAGGGGAGGTAGTTGAGGCCAAGCCTTATGGCCTTAACGACACGCATAAGAAGATCCAAGAGCAAGGGGGTTCGATAAAAGTCTCTAAGGTTGGTCTCGGTTACAAGCCAATACAGCCAGTTAGAATCTCAGCGCGAAGAAAAGAGAGGAGGTCCGAGGTCCAGTACATTACAGCTGAAGAGGCCGATGTTAGTGAGGAGGAAAACACTCATCCTAAGCCAAGGTCCTCTGTATTCGATAGGCTACGGCTACTTACAGTGAACGCATACGTCTTCACTCGTATAAGAGACATACATAGAAGGAGATCTTTTCGTGAGAATCAAGGGTCATTCTCAGTCGAAGCCTTCAGTGTTTGCTAGGATAAAAGCCAGTGAGGAATTGGTGGAGCCACAACTTTGTCAAGGAGACACTTCCGTTTTCGGACACATAGGAGTCACAAATGACATTCAAAGCTCTGTCCCTTCTCGCGTAGGCGTCTCTACCTTGGATATAAAGACAGATGGTTCCCTTAGAGTCAAGAGGCGTACTGTGGTTCTGACAGGTCATCAGGTAAATACCAAATCTGAAAAGGAGTCCAGCCAAGAGGAAGTTGTGTCAGTCAATCATATTACCATCACAGAACACCAAGGTCCCGAGGATGAAATAGAGCTTGCTGAAACTCCTAAGACTCTTGAGGATGGGGGGCAAGCAACGGTGGATGAATTGAAGGAGCTAGATCTTGGGATGGTAGATAATCCTCGCCCTATTTATGTAAGCTCTCTGCTTACACTAGAAGAAGAAGGGGAGTACTTCAGACTCCTTTCAGAATATAAAGACGTGTTCGCTTGGAATTACAAGGAGATGTCGGGATTAGACCCAAAAATTGCTGTTCACCACTTGGCTATAAGGAAGGGCGTCTCACCCAAGAAGCAGCCTCAACGGAGATTCCGTCCGGAATTGGTTCCAGAAATTGGCGATTTTGAAGACGAGTCAACAAAGTGCACCATGATCTCTATCGGCGATATAAAAATCCTGAATATCGCAGGGGAGTCCTCAAGGCAAGGCGAATGACGCGATCGACGAGCGATCTGAAGAGAGTAGTCTAGGACTACCCTACGTCAGCACGCTGCGGAGTAGCACAAAAAGCGGAGAAGGCGACGCAGTCGACCCAGACAGTCTTGAAGAGAGTAGTCTAGGACGACCCTACGTCAGCACGCTGAGGAGTAGCATAGAAAGCGGGAAGACGACGCTGTCGACCCAGACAGTCCTGAAGAGAGTAGTCTAGGACTACCCTACGTCAGCACGCTGAGGAGTAGCCCACAGAAGCGGAGATCACGACACAGTCGACACAGACAGTCCTGAAGAGAGTAGTCTAGGACTACCCTACGTCAGCACGCTGAGGAGTAAGCCGTGCAAGTCAAGACAATGATTTAGATCAATCTCCAGAAGTCAGCAACAATTAAGCGGAATCCTTTTCAGGTCACTGCACCAAAAAGATGACAAAGAGACGAGTGTCAAAAATAATATATATATATATATATATATATATATATGTAAAGAAAAATGAAAAATGAAAAAAAAAGTCAAAAAAAAACGTCAAAAAAAAAGGGGGAGCACGTGATGATTTTTATCATCACAATAATTTTTGGCTTTTGCTTTTGGTGGGGTCCATATGAAAATTTAAAAAAAAAAATAAAAAAGAAAAGGAAAGACATGATATCCAAATTGTTTATGTAAAATTAATATATACAGACAATTTGTTGCAGCTTTTTCCTCTTCCTTTTAATTAATTCTGGGTCTCCTTTTCACCTTTTTAGCCTTCCAGTTTTCTCTCTCAATGACTCCCACTTCGTTCTAGAACTTGATTCTGAGTTTATTACTCATCTCCATGGCATAAGGCCTCCATAAAAACACACACGCAAACAGGAAATATATATATATATTCAAGGCTATGATCAAGATCAGAAATTCATATTATCTTCAAGATCGTAACGATGGTCACTCCCTGAGAATTAAATCCAGATGGTGATCACAATTATCATCATGATTGTTAAAGTCATCATCAAGCATCACCATCAAGTCTCTCTCTACAAACAAGTTCAGGGGAGCAAAATCGGAGATCAGATCAGGATCCAAATCGGCATCGTCATCATGATCGTAAAAAAAAAAAAAGCATCAAGAACAACATCAATCGTCATTAGCAAGATCGATTATTTGTTATCGAAAGGTTAGTGGCTATGAAGTTACTATATTGTTCTTTTTTCTTCCCTTTCTCTCTGTTTCATCAAGTGAAGCAAGCCAATAAAAAAAAAGGGGTTGCAGAGCAAGGAATTCAACAGCATGACCAACTCAGTGATTGAACTTCTACGCTTCAATCGAAATTACTGCTGAAGCCTTTAAAAATCGAATAAAAAAAACAATTGAAAAAGAGAGTAAAACAGAGGAGAGAAATGCGTTAGAATTGAAGACCCTGGTTTTTCAATCAAATTTGCAAACAATAACCCTACACGCAATAAACATCAACAGTAAAGAGGGAAACTTACAAAGAAGATCAAAAAAAGTTGCAGATGAATGAAGGAGTTGGGGAAGGATCCCTAAATATACATATTAGTCGGCCAGGACTTTGAGTACCAGTTCAATTATGATAGCAAATTTTATCATATTAAAATCTTGATAAAATCTTATCCAAGTCATAGAATTGGGGTTAAAAAAAAAAAGAAAAAGAGGAAGATGGAGGGCAGTAGACTTCTCAGAAACGTGGGATACATTAGCATATCGTCAATTCTCCATAAACAGTCTTTTATTCGTTCCAAATAGAAACAAAAAAAAAACAAGAAGATACAAATACAGAAAAAAAAAGAGATGGAGATGTGGTGGCCCACAACTCAATTTTATTCAGTTAACACACTTATAATCAAGACCCAAGATTTAATTCAGAGTTAAATGGATATTTCATGTTTTCGAGACCCAACCGCTTCAAACACTTTAATTTGTGTCTGCGGCTGACTCTCGAAGGGGCATTTGTAGGAGGTAAAAAATTGTCGGCAAATCAGAAAATTACACGTGGAAAATAAATTAAATTTATTCGGTCATTTTATCCGCCACGCGTAAAATTAATTACGGCGGTCCCTTTAATTAAATTTTAAATGGAGATATATCATGACCAATAGCTTCGCGACACGTGTCAATTATGATGCAGAAAAATTATGATTATTCATTTATTTTAAATAAAAGGATAATTAATTAATTTGGGCCCAAGCCCAAAGCCCGACTCAAACCCTAGGTGACTCTATGCCTCCAGAGCCTATAAATAGGGGTCATCTCCTTCATTTTCAACACACGGCAGTCTACATCGGCGGCACTCGGCATTCTGCACTCCAGAGGCTTCAGAAGATCAAACTGCCAGCAGTCTCCAGCTACCAAGCGCCAAGGATCAAAGTCTGCAAAGTTCAAGATCAACAGCTCCAAGCTTTCTGCACGTCAAGGTAAAGAACTACAACTAAGTTCTTCAGCTAGACCTGCATTAGAGATCGAGATCAAGCGTCCGCGCCCTCGGCTCACCTAAGTCATAGGAGATTGAATCAGAGGATCATCATTATTGTATTTGATATAGAGATTGTACCCGCTTACATTCAAATATCAATAAAAATTAATTTGTTTCTCATATTTCTTGTCTTCATTTATTTCAGGCTCGAAATTTGTGTTTACAAATGCATAAGCGTTTGAGGCTGGATGGAAGCCCATCTTTTGGCAAGCCTACAACCCTGGGGAAGTCTTCTAAGTACAAATCTTTCAGTGATGTCAGCCTTGCTAAACAATTTCCAGGACACAAGGCTCGCAACTTGGTGCAGTTCTTGACACTCAAGCACTGAATTGAAGATGGTAGATCTTCACCTGGGAAAGCCTCCAGTCTTTTGCACCCTGAAATAAAGAGAAACTATAGGGCAGGTAGCCTTTCTACCCATCCATCTGCATAGGACAAGGAAACAAGGTCTTGGCAGTTATCAACATACAGAGTTTTTAGTCCCGGGAGATTTGGGAGTTGCGGTAAGGAATACATGTATTTGACGTTGGAAATGACCAGGGAGCTCAAGGACTCTGTGCTTGGTATTGCTTCTATCAAGCTTGGGCCAATGCAATTTTCCAATTCCAAACCATGAAGACGTTAGCTGTGCTGTACATCTGGAAGGCTCCTTAGTGATGTGCACCCACTTAACACCAACTTTTGAGGGGCAAAAGCTTTTGGTAATGTTTGGAACCTTGGACAATTAATAACTTTCAGTTCCAGGAGATTTATGAAGGACAACCTTAGTTCAGAGACTTGCCTGCCTCTATCATCCCTTGTAATCACTCGCACAAAGATTTCACTCCAAGATTCTAGCGATGTATTGTTGATGATCCTTAAGATCCTCAAAGATGGCATCACAGGGAGGGCAGTGAGTGCATCACATTGCTTTATTTTTGCTGTCCGGAGGTTTGGGAACATAGAAGCGGCTCCTTGATTGCGGACGATTCTTGATTGTCAACTGGTTAACCTTGGATATGCCTCCTCCGCCATCCTACCAACCACAGCATTCCTTTGATGGAAAGCTTCCAGAGGTGAGGTAATGGACCAAGTGAGAGGACTTTGCAATTCATGCACCGATTGATGAGACATTCAGAGGTTATCGAGGATTCCCGATAATGGGAAATTGATTTCCTTTGAAGTGGTTTATCTGGAGTTGTTCCAGGCCATGGTGGGGTTCATGGTCTTCAAGAACCCTTTCTTGAGCGGTCATTTCTTCCAGGCTAGCCTCCTCATGGTTCCATTCAAGAACCATACCACTAATTCCTTCCTTCTGTTTCAATGCTGCTGACTTTGCATCTTTTGCGCTGCCGAGATTGGAAATGTGCAAATTGCCTAGAAGGTTATTCACGGATTTGAACTCTTCAATTCCATATATGCTATGTGAACCAACATGGAAAAAGTGTAAATTGTGCAAATGAGTTAAGCCTCCAATTCCAGCGGGCAATGTAGGACGCTTGTACCAGAACATGTCATCCAGCTCAAGGTACCGGAGTTTTCTGAGGTTCCTAAGGTCCTTGGGTAATTCCCAAAGCCAAAGGCACCCAAGCAGCTTTAGGACTTGCAGATTGTGGAGGTTGCATATCGTACTAGGAAGTGCTTTAATCTCTGTCCTTGACAGGTCTAGGTAAGCCAACAACTTCAGTTCATCAATTGAATCCGGCAAATCTTCTACTGTGCTTGAGCTGAGATCCAGGACCTGGAGGTAACTCAAAGTTCGGAATATGTCATGTAGCATTTTACCAAAGTTGTTGGCATGTGTAGTGGGCAACAGCAGAGTGCGCAACTTCTGTGCATTCAGTATCTTTTCTGCAAGCCTCTCGACCTCTTTTCCCGAAGCGACATGTGCGCACTCTGCTTTGATTGATAAGGACTCATTTTCTTCAACTTGTTGTGAAACTTGAGGCAATTGGCCAAATCGTGATAGAGGTCATGCATCTTACATCTCTTGGTGTTGTTCACCTCTAATGGTGAAAAAGGACCTTTTAAGCGGCTCATTAAAGTAACGACCTCAACTTCCTCCACTTTATCTGCTCCGGCACGGGTTGGATGTAACCTTCTGCTATCCACGGTTTGACCAGTTCATTTTGGTCAAACATGTAGCCTTCGAAAATATAGAGCGAGAGGCAAAACACGGCTTTAGTTGTGGTGAGGTGATCATAGCTCAACTTCAAAGCGGAGGATGTATGTGTCCCGAGATCGGAATGCATCTCGACCCCTGCACCACTTTTCATGATCTTCTTCGATTGTGAACACCGGTATCCCCACACAGATGCGAGCCATTGCCTTCCGCGGCGGGAGGAATTTACACCTGTGAACAATTTTTCTGCCAATTTCCTCCAAAGCTCTCGGGCATTCCCAGTCACGAAGGCTCTTTTAATGAACAAATCCCAACAAGCTTCTTCTAACAGGCGCAGTGTGTGAGCGACACCCATTTTCTTTGCAACATCTTCGTTTCTACCGGTGACTAAGACTTTGCATCCCCGACACAACCGCAGGAACCTGCGAGGGCTTCGGCGAACTTCTCGGCGGACATCATCGATAGAAGCGGCGTGGCGTTTTCCTCGGCGCCTCAAGGAGACGTTCCTCGATTGCAAACTGAGGCATCTTGTCATGACTCATCCCTGTGAGAATCTCAACTCTGCAGTCCGTGGAGACATTTACCCACACCGGAGCCTTGAAGTGGGATTGTTCACTTGTCTTTTTGTAGACCCTGGGATCATGATACACAAGCTGCGCAAGGGTCGTTTTCCCAACGCCCGCCATTCCTGTGATGGCCAACACCGGAATCACCCCTGCAGGGTTAGATACGTCTGACAGCAACCACCTTACGATCTCCTCTTTCTCCTCCTCTCGGCTAATGATCTGTGATGTGTCTTGGAGACAGTGCATCTCGCGCACCTCAACCAAGCTATCTCTTGCAGTTTGAGGCCTTGTGCTTATGTTGACATAGTCTGTTTGTAAACAGTACACAGAAGATAGAGAGAGAAGCAGTGAAAGAGAAAGTAGTGAGAGAAGTTGTTTTCTCATTAATGATGATACAAGTGACAACACAACAAATATATATATACAAGAGATAGATAACAACTGACTTCATACCATAAAATATCTTCTAACAACCTATTGACAGCTAAGCTAACAACTATAACAACCTATTAGTGAATAGGTTAACATCCCCCCCTCAAGATGGAATTGGGGGAGAAGCCACCAACCCCAATCTTGACGAAAGATACTCATGCCGGGCAGCCCCTAAAGGCTCTGTTACGATGTCAGCGAGCTGTTCGACAGAAGATACATAATAGGGCTGAAGAAAACCCTCTTGGACTTTATCTCTTGTATAATGGCAATCAATATTCAGGTGTTTAGTGCGTTTGTGGAACACCGGGTTGGCAGTGATGTGCATTGCAGCCTTATTATCGCAATGTAAAGGAATAGGGAGAATGGGAGAAACATGAAAATCTTGAAGTAAGGAATGTATCCATTGTAACTCAGAAGTAGTAGCTGACATACTGCGGTATTCAGCCTCCGCCGAAGATTTTGACACGGTTTTTTGTTTCTTTGTCTTCCAAGAAACAAGAGCCCGTCCGAGAAAGACACAGTAACCCGTGAGGGAGCGTGCGGTGTCTTGACAAGCCCCCCAATCTGCATCACAATAGGAATGAAGATGCATAGAATTGGTGCTAGAAGAAAAGAGACCACGATCAGCCGTCCCTTTTAAGTATCGAAGGACATGTAAAGCAGCCTGAAGATGAGGAGTTCGAGGTTGCTGATGATACTGACTTAAATGTTGAACCGAGTAAGAGATGTCCGGACGAGTTAAAGTCAAATAAAGCAACCGACCAATGAGTCGACGATAAATTTCAGGATCTTCCAACAGGTCACCATCCAAACAAGAGAGTTTGAGACCTTTTTGAAGAGGGAATTTAGCCGGTTGAGCTCCAGTAAGACCGGCGTTAGAAAGTATATCAAGAATATACTTTCGTTGATTGAGCAATATCCCCGAATCATTCCTTGCAACTTCTATTCCCCAAAAATAGCGAGCCATACCCAAGTCCTTGATGGTAAACGCATTGTGCAACTGTTGTTTGATGGACTGAATACCTACTGCATCAGCCCCAGTAATTAGTAAGTCATCCACATAAACAAGGACAAAGATACACTTGCCATTTTCATGCTTAGAAAACAAAGAATAGTCATTCTTGGATTGAATAAACCCATGATGAGTGAGAAACTTTGTAAGCTCAATGTTCCATTGGCGTGAAGCTTGCTTAAGACCATACAAGGAGCGTTGAAGCTTGCAAACTTGGCCAGGCAAAGCCTTGTGATAACCAGCGGGAGGCTTCATATAAACCTCCTCCTCAATAAACCCGTGAAGAAATGCATTGTTGATGTTAAGTTGGTGGAGAGACCATTGTTGAGTAGCGGCAAGAGCCATAAAAACTCTAACCGTAGTAAGTTTGGCAACGGGTGAAAATGCATGTTTGTAATCTTTGTCTTTCACTTGTTCAAAGCCTCTAATGACCAGCCGAGCCTTATGCCGCTCAATAGAACCATCGGGACGGTATTTGGTCTTATAGACCCACTTACTAGATAAGGCCTTTTGTCCAGGGGGTAGCTTAGTAAGAATCCAAGTATTATTGGTCTCAAGAGCCTCAAGCTCTTTATCCATGGCCATTACCCATTCAGATGAGTGTTGAGCCTGTGCATAGGTGTTAGGTTTCGGAGTATTCAACACAGAAGCAAGAGATGCAATATAATCATGAGAAAGGTGTGCCAAATTGGAATAAGAAAATAAAGGGTGAGGTGTTGAAGAAATGGCGGTGAAAGAAGAATTGGTAGAAGGTTGTGTAGATCGTTTAGATGGACAAATAAAATCTTGTAACCAAGGGGGTGGTTGCCTCAGTCTGTGAGATCGACGAGGATGAGTAGTAGCATCTGAGGATGGAATAGAAGATGAAGGAAGAACGGGAGATGATGATGATTGATGCATAGAATCAGAAGAAGAAAAATCAGAGGAAATATGAGTGGGTGAAGTGGTAGGTGTGTCACAAGTTGAAGGAACAGAAACAAGAGGAGTAGGATGGGCAGAAGGACTAGGGGTAGAAGGACTAGGAGCAGAATGATGATGGTGAGAATTAGAATCTAAGCTAGATGCTAACAAATCTGAATCGAAATGAGGAGAAACAGAATGTATGTGATGAGTCGGTAAAACATGACCAGTGGGTGAAAAATTATCTTGCAAAAATTCGTTGGGATTTTGCTTGAAAGGAAAAATTGTTTCAGAAAATTTGACGTCACGACTATGAAAAAAATTTTTTTGTTGTAAATCGTAAAGTTTGTAGCCTTTAAAACCATAAGTGTAACCAAGCAAAATAGACCGTATAGCCCTTGGTTCAAATTTGTCCTTAGGTGTCAAATTGATAGCATAGCAAAGACATCCTATGGTTCTTAAATCTTGATAAGCAGGGGGTTTATTGAAAAGCCTTTCAAAAGGAGAAATCCAATTGAGATTTTTCATGGGAGGATAATTGATAATGTGTGTAGCCGCTAAAATGCATTCTCCCCAAAAATACTTAGGTAAACCAGCTTGAAAACGTAAGGCTCGAGCAGTTTCAAGTAGATGTCTGTGTTTCCTTTCGGCGACCCCATTTTGTTGAGGGGTGCCTACCACAGATCTTTGATGCAAAATTCCCTTTGAAGAAAAAAATTCAGAACAAGTAGAGGTAACAAATTCAGTGCCATTGTCACTCCTTATCAACTTAATCTTTGTATTAAATTGAGTTTCGACCATGTGGTAAAACTGAACAATAGCATGTTTAACTTGGGTTTTGTTTTGTAAAAGTTGTGTCCAAGTAGTACGAGTAAAATCGTCAACTATAGTGAGAAAATAATGAGCCCCAGTGATGTTTGCAATATTGTAAGGACCCCACAAATCCATATGAATAAGCTGAAAAGCATGAGAAGTCTAAATAGTACTTTTATTGAAAGGCATTCTATGCATCTTTGCGAGAGTACAGATAACACAAGTAGTATCATCATGTATTTGATGTTTACACCAAGTAATATGCTTCATAGTAGAGTTAGATGTATGTCCTAACCTAGCATGAATGATAGAACTGCTAGGAGAATTACAAGCAGAGAAAACCGAAGGAATAGGAGAAGTAGATGCTACTACTGACTTTTTTTGTCTCATCAGACTGATCACCTCCATCCTTGAACAAAGGTATCTTGTATAAGCCATCAACATTAGAAGCAATCTCCACAACCCTTCTGCTGGAAAGGTTCTGGATAATGCATTGGCCAGGATAAAAGATAGCAAAGAGTTGATGGTCAGTCAAAAGCTTAGAAACAGATAGCAAACTGTATTGGAAATCAGGCACATAAAGCACATTATTGAGGGTAATAGAGGTAGAGAACATAATCTGGCCACACATGGTGACACATCTTGATGTTCCATCAGGTACGGTAATATTGATGAGTCTAGGAAGAAGTTTCAAAGATTTAAAGAAGGATTTCTCATGAGTCATATGATCAGTTGCTCCCGTATCAATTATCCAAGAACCAACACAACTATTACCAACAAGACAACAAACATTAGAATGAGAGCCAATACCTGCAAAATGAGCAAAGGTATCTCCCTGATAATCCATCCGATTACCCTTCATCATCTTCATGACTTCCTGAGCAATAGCCTGTAACATGCTATTATCAACAGTGTTGCCAGTACTCTTGCCTCCTCTAAATTCATCCAGGGGACTATCTTGATTTGTCGGGTCAGGTTCTGCAAGAACATGTACAGCAACCTTGGATTTGCTCTTTCCTTTGTCCTTCAATTGAGTATACCATTCTGGGAAACCATGTAGCAAGAAACATTGGTCTATTGTGTGTCCTGTACGCTGACAATGACTGCAATATTTGTTGGCCTTAACCTTCTTCGAGTCCTTGTATTCTCTTCTATCTTTTGTGCCTCCAGCAATAGATTTGCCGTCACTATAGGATTGTCTAATAACAATTCGCTATCTCCTCGATCGGTTACCGATGCCACCGAACTCTGCGTTCTTCTTTAATTCGCTCAACCATGGAACAAGCCTTGCTCAGATTAGGTAAGGGATCTAGCAACAGTATTTGTCCCCTGATAGCCTCATATTCCTCGTTGAGATGCATAAGAAACTGCATCAGCCTTTGCCTCTGAGTTAACTCCATACTCTTCTTAATCGCCTTGCAATCAGGATGTGCCGGTTTGCAATCGCACTCGGGAACTTCACTCAGATCCGTCAATTCATCCCATAGTTTTTTTAACTTCGTGTAATATACCGTCACTGAATCATTATTCTGATAGATATGACTTATCTGTTCTTCAATCTTGAACAACAGAGGACCATTACTCTGGCCAAAACGTTCGGCCAAATCATCCCAAAGCTCCTTAGCAGAATTTGTGTAAATGAAAGCTTCATACAAATCCGGATCAATTGAATTCAGGATCCAACTGATAACCATTCCATCACATCTCAGCCATTGCTCCAAAAGAGGATCAGTAGCTGCTGGCCTCACACACTTTCCAGTAACAAATCCAAGTTTCACTTTCGTACGGAGGCTGATCGTCGCGGCTCTCAACCATTGTTGATAATTGGATCCAACGAGCTTGACATTCGTTAAGCTCATGCCAGGATGATCTGATGGATGTAAGTAAAGCGGATCTGAGTGATAAACTTCAGTAATCGACTTCTCCGGTATCGAAATCGCCATAGTTTCCGATCAAAATCAGGAAAAGTGAGAGCAAATCGATCTCAGAAAAAAACTGTATCTCAGGAAAGAGATCTCCAGAAAGAATCAAAGAGAAAGAAGAATCGATCTCTCAAGAATCAAGAGAAAAGTAGAACAGAAATTTACGGAAAGAAAAAACGCCCTTCGCTCTGATACCATGTAAACAGTACACAGAAGATAGAGAGAGAAGCAGTGAAAGAGAAAGTAGTGAGAGAAGTTGTTTTCTCATTAATGATGATACAAGTGACAGCACAACAAATATATATATATATATATACAAGAGATAGATAACAACTGACTTCATACCATAAAATATCTTCTCACAACCTATTGACAACTAAGCTAACAACTATAACAACCTATTAGTGAATAGGTTAACACTGTTTCTCTGTAATGGAAGTCATGTTTCTCTTTTGAGATGGAGTCCATCCTCTTCACGATGTCTTCGACTTTACTGGCTGCTTTTGATCTGAAGCGAACCCATGCTAAGGGGGCAGGGAATCTCTGCTTCTCCCTCAGGGCAACTTCAGTGGCAAAGGTTGCCAGTACATCCTCAGCATCAAGGACTAAATCGTGGAGCTTTCGATGCCAATCCTGCAGCCTTGACTCGGAGTCTAGCAGCAATCTTTCAGAATCTTCGAGTGCAGCCATAATGGTTCTCAGGCTTCTTGATAGATCTTCAATCTTGCTTTCAACTCCGAAGATCTCGTGGAACTTGTTATTCACAAATGATTCTAGTTCATTTGCTATCCTTTCAACTACAGGGCCTGGGAGTTGTGAGATTACAGAATCCATATGTAGTTGCTCAATGCACTTGAA
This sequence comes from Portulaca oleracea, assembly GCA_029582165.1. Classification (NCBI taxonomy): domain Eukaryota; kingdom Viridiplantae; phylum Streptophyta; class Magnoliopsida; order Caryophyllales; family Portulacaceae; genus Portulaca; species Portulaca oleracea. Next base: position 378,781 of record CM055891.1, read on the forward strand.
CCACAGAACAAGTGAACCAAAAAACAAGGGGGGAGGGGGGGGGGGCAGAGATCTGAATGTATTGCAGGAATGAATTATATTATATCAGAAGAATGAAAGAAATTAAAAGACATTGACAAATATTTTTCGGAATAGCTCTGTTTGGGACTAAGCTGTGAACAAGGGGATATATCCACATATAAGTGGTAGTGGGCTAGCATATCACGCACCATGCTACAAATGATGTTTAGAGTAGCTCTTTCTGTTCAAATAATTACTTGCTAAAAATATTAGATATTTAGCATAAATTAGTTGTCACCAAAATACAACAAAGTCGAATATATATAGCCATGGAGTTCATCTAATACTCAATATGCTCTATAAGCTTGTACAAATTAATTGTCACCGGTTTGTCAGTTACCTTCTTTTGTTGATTTAGCCCAAAGTGAGCAGAATTCTATTTTCTTGTTCGCTTAGCTAGCTGGTTTGTGGGTTTGTTCTTGATTTTTCTTGAATTATTGAAATGCTTTGATGTCCGGTCTTTGTTGATCCAAAGTAGGTTGGTCATTTAGCTACAATAGTAAATTTAAGTTTGGCTCATTGGATTTCTATTACGAGAGTCAAAATTACTCTCTTTAATTACTTAGTTTTCCAATTATAAATAAGAATTTGACTAATATTAATTTAAAAAATAACTGAATTCCACTTAATGATATAACTAATTTGGTTGTATCCTAACATAAAACTATATTATTATATATTAAATTGACATAAAATAAGATTGAGTTATACGGTTATATTATCACATATATATTGCGTAAAATTATACTTTGATCCACTATTTTTTATATTTAAAAAAACACCTAATTTATGTTCAGTGGACAGCATTGATTCAATTAGGTTATAATTTGTGCTCGTGGGGTATGTCAATGTATCCAGACCTTTTTGTAATTGATAATTAACACATATTATTGACAAAATTAAATTCAAAAATTAAATAAATACAAATTTAATAAAAGATAAAATACTTAAAAAATATCTTAAGTCAAGACTGTACATGAGCGAAGGAAAAATCTCATTAAATCTTCTTCCGTTTCTAAAACCCACTTTATCACATCAGCAAGTGGCTATGAAGCATCATGGGCGCATCAATTCCTGACCTAATTCTCCCTTCTACTTTTCTACCCTTACTAGTCTTAAACCCGTGCAATGCACGGGATATAATAAAACAAAGATTTTATTAAAAACAGAAACTAAATTGTAAATGTATATTTGTACAAATTTGAGAAAAATATAAATGAATTATCAAACAAAAATATTTCATAATACGTTGTTGATACTGTTGGACAATAAACAAAAAGATTGTTATAAGTTTATCACCACCATAGTACAATTTTGTGTAGATTAGTTTTATATAGAGTGATAATTTATATATTTGGAATCAGATATTTTGAATAAAAAATATTTATTGTCCATTTCGGCTTAATTGTGATAATTATCATTTATAATTTAATCAAACTTTTAAATTTTTCACCACTAAATTCTTAACATGTACTTTCCTTCTCTGTTTTTGTATCTAAAATGTTCTAAGTTAGAGAAGGATATTAGAGACCTTAAAGTATATAGCATTTATGAAGTGATAATTAATATAAAATAGATGGAGTATATAAAAATAGATCATGCACAAATACAACGATAGATTGCTAATACACGTTTATGAAATTAAAGGGAGTTTGATCTCACAATTTTAAAAAAAAAGAAGAAATTAAAGAGAGTGGGTGTGTATATATATTATATTATATGTTAACATAGTATTGAATTTCTTGAGTTCTTGAGGGCAAACCCCACATCTAGATTACACCACCACAAATAGGCAATATATATTCTAGTTTTTTTTTTTGGACAGGATATATATATTTGAGTTAAGTTGTGAGCAACTCCATTTCTCTTAGTTGAATATATAGCCTATATAGGTCATATAAAAATTTAAAAAAAAAAGTGTTTTAAAACCAATGCTTAAAAGGAATTACTATACATAAAAATGTCTTTTAAAATGATCGAGATCAAAATGCTCAAGAAAACCTTCTCCTTGCATCTTAGGATCACTCTCCAAAATCTGATTTTTTTTTGGCAGAATAAGCTTGTTTGCCACATGCCATAACCGTGGTCTCTGCTTCCTCTGTCTCTCACGTTGCTCAATTGTTTTCTCTTTGCTTGACATGATTTTATGTGATCCTCCCTATAATGTGTTGCCCTTCCTCTAAGCCCTTCACATGGTGCTATATTAATATGTTGCATAAACTCATTTCGATGAGTTCTTTCGATATTATGCATTTTCATACAGGTACCAAAAGTGTTGGCCTGGAGTATAACATAATATTTGGCAGGCTCTTATTGGCTGCATTAGAGATAATTGGCTAATTGCTTCCATGGAAGTAAATTTAAGTGGAGTATAAAATTATATTAAAACTAACAAATCTTCAACACATACACACAAAACTTTAAATATAGTCGAAGTCATACCTTAACTATTAGCCTTGGTTTGTCATACTCACTCATCCCGATTGACTTAGTCTTCCTGCCATACCCATATCTGGTTCTTATTAAATCTTCTTAACCAAAGCAACATGAGATTTCAATTGATAGATAGCAAACTCAAAGCTTAGTTTGGAGGAAGCAATTGATAAAACAAAAATATAACTCCACTTAAAATATATATGCATACAATGAACTTAATGGGGAAAAAAAATAGAAACACAATCTTACATGTCTTCCTTTCTTTTGCATCATCATACACCTTCCAACCACCAATCACAACCAGAAAGAAATTAGGTAGGTTTCCTGCCAATTTAAACAAAAAAAAGGTTATAAATAAATCAAGTTTAGAGCTTCGGTAATTAGAGAGTTGGCGGAGGAGATTATAGAGTTCTATATGAGATCAAAAGAAAAAACAGAATGCATGAGTGATTAGAAATGCACATATACCGGAGAGTGAGTGGAGGGATCATGGTGAGTTGGTGCGGTAGCAGTAATTGATTGTATATTCATTGTATACCAACTTGCAATTTGATTTCTACAACACAATCTTCAATTCTCTGCAAATTGAAAAGGAAATATTATCATATTAGTATAAGTATAATTATTTGAATTTAATTAAGCGAGATAAAAGAGGGCTTACCATATAGCAAAAGCAATGAATCCTGATGACAATCAAAATATATATAAGCCTTTGTTGGGAGCTTATGACCGGTTACAATTATAGTGGTGTTGGGATACGTGACTTTCGTGGGGATTAATCTAATCAGATAGAGTGGGATCCTAATTGGGTTGGAAAGTGGATTTCTAATTAGATAAATATACTCTTAATCTGATTAGACTTCTTGTTTATTATTTTTTTAAATCGATTTTTTTTTATTATTTTATGGACGGGAATTTTTTATTGTATTTTTAAATCGATTTTTTTTCTTTAATTTGATTGGCCGATAACCCCTATAATTACTCTGGGCTGTGTATTTTAAATTTCGAATATATTAGTTTTATATTATTATAGATAATTAAAATAATCCAATCAGCAGCATGACTATGTTACTAACATCCACTGCTGTCGAGCTCTGATTGGAATACAATTCGTTACTTTATCAAAATCCTACGAAGGAAGTGATTGGATAGAAGACCAAGTCGGGGTCTTCTATCAAAGTCTTAGAGTGGATTATTATATTAATCGTGACAAGTGACGTCGGTTACATAAATCCTTCAAAAAAGGCCACTGTCTTTTCTTGTTTATAATGGTAATGGAGTACTATTTTTATATTTACCTAATTTAAGAAGATTAATATATATTGAAAATTAAAATAAAAAATTTACAATTTATTCAAATTGCCCCTAATTTAATGGAAGATAATAGTTATTGAAATTGTAAAAAGTGATGAGTAAATTTATTAATTAGAGTTAGAAAATAATTACAATTGTTAGAATCGTAAATGAGACAAATATTTTGACATAAAAGAATTAGATAAAAGGATAAATAATATGAGATGGAGGCAATAATAGTTAGACATTCAGCGCATCTAAATGTTGAGCATGCATTGAATTAGCTAGGCCCAAAGACCAATTCAAATCCTCAAAACTCGCTCTTTTAAGATGAGTAGTTGGACAAAAAACGTTTATTGCACATCTCAAGCAATGAGCATTGAAATTGGACTAGGGCACCAATTCCTTTGGACTCCATTTTAACCTTTTCCGATCATTAATAGTTTGAATAGAGCTAAAAGTTACTCTACAAAAATGATTATGCTCCCGGGTCCATAATGCTCCATGCGCCCAATGCATTCTTTTTCTTTATATTTTTAATTTTCTTTTTTGGTGTAATTTTTAATTTTTCTAAAATAAATATAATATGGCTTTTCTGTTAATATAATACTTCAATATATTTTGTAATGAGCATTGGCGTTATAGGTTATGAGCATTGTAGTCTGCTTGATGAATATTATGGTTTTATGTAATGAACATTGTAGTAATAGGTAATGAGCATTATGGGTTTATGTAATGAGCATTATAGTTATATGTAATGAGCATTGTAGTAATAGGTAATGAGCATTGTAGTTCAACTTGATGAGTATTATGGTTTCATGCAATGAGCATTGTCGTTATAGGTTATGAGCATTGTAGTTCTGCTTTGATGAACATTATGATTTCATATAATGAACATTGTCGTTATAGGTTATGAGCATTGTAGTTCTGCTTGATGAACATTATGGTTTTAGGTAAAGAGCATTGTAGTTATAGGTAAATGCTAGTTTACCAAATGTTAGTATTTATGAAATTAGAGTTTTGATTTGATCAAATGCTAAATGCTACTCCAGTTAGGGATGGCAGTGGGTCCTGAACCCGACCTGGACCCGGCCGAACCTAACCCGTTAAGACGGGTATGGGTCAAAAAATTTTGGACCTGACAAGTGTGTGGCGGGTCTAGGTCTGAAAAAAATTAACGGACCTAGGTCCGGGTTCAAGCACGGACACATGGATCGACCCGTAAACCCATTACAATATAAACATTTATAATTTCCAGAAAAAATAAAAACTCAATTAATTAATTCCCCCATTCATGCTGTCACACAGACCATGTACAGCCGCACTATTCACTATTGCTCATATCCATTCTCCACTATAAACATTTGTGATGTTTGGACGTTGGAAACTTAGAATTCGCTCGTATCATTGTATATTGATGTTTTCATATTTTTATTGTGTCAAAAATAAGTTTTTTTAAACAGAATAGTTACTATTATACATGTATATAAGTATAAAATTAATTCCAAAAGTTGATAAGTCTAGTAAAAAATGCATAATATGTTTCCAACGGTGATAATTTCAAATTGTAATTCATTAAAATTTGTGATTAATCAACGGTTAAATCTTAGTTAAATTGACACTTATTTAGGGATAGAAGTAGTACTATTTTACTATTTTTTTTCATCCAAGACAAGTTGGATGATAGCCGCTTTGACTTTTTCACTATATATAATACACTACTTCAATTATAAATTTTAAATGTTAATTAAATTTTATCAAAAAATACACAATTATATTTTTATAAAACTACCTTTTGTTATGAATTTTGATAGTAATTTCATATTACAGATAGCCATATATAAGGGTGAGCGAAAATTCTAGAAATCACTGTAGTATCTCGCTTCCGATCAGGTCCCAGTCCCAAAATCTTACTTCTAATGTGAGCGGGAACAAGAATGAATCTAAAAATAAATTATATATATATATATATATATATATATAATATGTGATGTATATTCAAAAAATAAGAGTCAACACACCAGAATTACAAGTTTAATTACAAAGCAAATAAATGTAACTGGAGAACCTTGCTTTGTTCTTAGTAAGAAAAAGCATTCTATCTCTCAGATGATGTTTAATAGTGTGGGAAGTCTGAGTTGGGTCCCTTCTGATGTTCTTGAAACACAGGTTATTCCTCGCAAGCCAGATATTGTAGATGTAGGAGGAGAATATGACAAAAATTATTTGCTTTTTTATCTTGGTGCTCTTGAGATTCAAAAGCTTCCTACCCCATTGATTCCAGCTATCTGAATTTGGGAGTTTGACCCAGTTATCCAAGTGCTCTCTGAGCTGTTGAGCATAGGTGTAATCATGTAAAAGATGGTCGATTGTCTCATTTTGATCGCCACACATTATGCAGGTAGGGTGACCTTCTTGTTTGTGCAGCCGTGTTTTAACCAGGAGTCTTCCATGTAATGCCATCCAAGTACAAAAAGAGTGTCGAGGGGTGTTGCATTTGTTCCATGCAATTTTAGCCCATGGCCATTTGACAATTTCTCCTTGAAAGGCTTTGTATCCCATTGAAACTGAATACTGAGTTTTGGGGATGTTCAACAAATTTATTTGCTCCTTTACTTCACAGAGTTTCTTGAAATACCAACATGTATCCCCCTTTGGTTGGTATTCCCACCAATCTCGATCTTTGATGTATCTTTGGTGAATCCACTTTACCCAGAGACTTTCTTTACGATCTGCTATTGTCATGACTTCTTTGGCAATCAGAGCCTTGTTCCAATGTATCAGATTTTTGATGCCAAGTCCCCCACATGATTTTGGTTTGCAGACTGTTGTCCAGCTGATAAGAGGGGTTTTTGAATAGTTGACAGTCGCTCCCCTAAGAAAATTGCGACAACCCGTATGATTTGATCAATGACATACTGAGGAATGATCACAATAGAGGCCCAGTATGAGAAAGCACCTATGAGAACTGAGTTGATGAGGGTCACCCTATCGGCATAGGAAATATTCGTAGTTCTCCAAGATTTGATTCTCGAGGTAATTTTGTCAACCAGTTTCTAGCACTCCAGCTTGCTTAATCGGCCATCAGTTATCGGCATTCCCAGGTAGAAAAAGGGAGGGATATCCTCTTCAAAACCAGTCATCTGAAGAATCTGGTTTTTAATGGTTGGCACAGCTCCACTGATCATGACTTTAGATTTTGTTGCATTTGAGTTGAGACCAGAGACTTGGTGGAAATGATCCAAAGTATGCATGATCTTTTGGACGCTAGAAGGATCTGCAGCAGAGAAAATCATCTGCAAAAATTAAATGTGTAATATTTAAACTCTTACAGCGCGGGAAATATTTTAAATAAGTCTCTTTTGATGCTGCAGAGAGGCTCCGAGAAAAGTATTCCATAGAAAGAACGAATAAGAGCGGTGAGATCGGGTCTCCTTGACGTAATCCTCTTGTCCCTTTGAAATAACCATGTGTTCCTCCATTGATCTGAACTGTGTAGGAAGGGGATGAAATACAGCTCATGATCCATTGAACAAACTGAGGGGGAAATTTGTAGCCATGCATAATTTCTTTGATGAAATCCCATTTCACACTGTCAAATGCCTTTTTCAAATCAATTTTGAAAATGCATTTTGATTGGGTGGTTTTCCTGCGAAACCCACGGGAAAGCTCATGGCACATTAGCACATTATGAAGGAGTTCACGCCCTCGAACGAAAGCCGTTTGACTATCATTAATCAGATGAGGGAGAACTGCCTTTAATCTTGAGGCCATTAGCTTGGACGCTGTCTTGTAGAAAGTGTTACAACAAGAGATAGGCCTGAAATCAGTTGCTGAAATCGGATTTTCTGTCTTGGGGATGAGGGCAAGAATCGTAGAGTTCAGAGCAGGAAGCATCCAACCTGTCTCAAAGAATTCATTAACAGCTGCACAGAAAATATTTTCCAATTGAGGCCAAGCGCATTTATAGAAACCACTTGAGAAACCATCTAGTCCAGGGGATTTTGTGTTCGAGATTTAGAACAGCGCTTCTTTGATGTCTTTCCTTGTGAATGGCAAACATAACTGGATTTGTTGCTGACAAGTTAAAGTAGGACCTTGTTGGATGAAACACTGGTTTATATGCTGCGAGGGATAAGGACCCATACCCAGGAGATGTTGGAAGTAGTCTGCAAGATGATTTCCAACCTTTTGGAAGCCCGAAACAGTTTGTCCATTTTGATCAATTAGAGTGTGAATTGTGGTGTTGAGTTTGCGCTTCTTCATTTTACTGAAGAAGTATGCAGTGCAGGTATCCCCATGAGCATTGGCCGAAATTTTGCTTTGTTCAGAGATGTGCTGCTGAGCTGATTTTAGGATGGTTATGTAATTTTCTTTCGCATCTCTTTCATCCTGTAAAATCTGCTCATTTGTAGGGTCTGTCATAAGGGATGTTTGAATATCCAGCAGCTGTTGGCGAGCATTCTCACACTGAATATGAATGTCAGCAAACTTTCTTTTGTTAAGGTCTTTGAGTGCAGGCTTAAGAGCTTTTTGCAAGTGAAAGATTGCATGCATTGGAGACCTAGTTCTGATGTTATCAACGGCATTCTCAACAATGGTTCTGAAGCTTGGGTCTGTGACCCACATATCACAAAAGCGAAAACAAGGATGTGATTTAGGACCATCCACCAGCTCAAGAACGATAGGATTATGATCAGATAGACTCTGTGGAAGATATAACCCTACCATATAGTCATTTGCCAGCAGCCATTCTTGATTATAAAAAATTCTATCAATCTTGGATTGAACATGACCATTGGACCATGTATAAGTAGCTCCTTCACAGATCAGTTCTGTAAACTGACAATGCTCAATACACTTGTGAAAATCTTGGGTTTCAAAATTATAAACAGGCGTACCATGCAGTCTGTCACCTTCATACAAGATTGCATTGAAATCACCTATCACACACCAAGCAGCTGCTATAGTATTCGAGATACTCTTAAGGTTCTCCCAAAGACTTGATCTTTCTTCAATTCGATTGAAACCATAGACAAAAGTGTAGAAAGCTTTTGTGTCCTTATTGAAATCATGGATTTGGCAATGTATATATTGTGCATCAACATGTAAATTTTGCACAACTACTTTGTTTGAACGCCAAGCAATGTAAATTCTACCACCCATGTGTACACCAAAATTGTTGCAGATAGACCAAGAATTAAACATACCTTGAGTGAGAATTGATTCTTTCTCAGATTTCACCTTAGTCTCAAGTAGGCAGATTACAGTACCCTTTGTGTCTCGCAAGAAGATCATTGTGTCCTCTTGCTTCCTAGGGTCATTAAGACCCCTCACATTCCAAGTGATGATCTTCATTGGGGATCTGAATCAGATCCTGAGGAACTTTCATCCCCCTTATTTCCATCATCCCCTTCATGTACAGACTTTTCACTAGAAACATTGTCTGACCCCTCTTCATTCTGTAATATATTGAAAGAATTCTTGATTGGAGTCTGCCCTTTGTGTTTCTCTTTTTTATTTGGAACATTCCTGGTTGCTGGCTTAGTTGGTCTGATAAAACCATTGTCATCAACATCTCGTTGATGCTTTGCTTTGGTTGCCATATTTGCTTCTGGGTTTTTGTCGATTTCACCTCTTCTTTCTTCTTGCAGTCGGCAGTCATATGCCCCATCATATTACAGTGGGTGCATTTAATTGGTTTCCAATCATATTCAACCTTTTGTGAGATTATCACATCATACTCATTCAAGAACTTGATCTCATCTAGAAGAGGTTCATCGATTTTAACTTCTATCAAAACACGAGCTGCAGATAAATGTGTTCTGTCCCTTGTTGCCTTATCTGTTTTAATGGGTACACCCACCAGACTTGATAAATTTCCCAGATTCTCTGTACTCCAATATTGAATGTCGAGGTATGGAAATCTTACCCAGATAGGTATTGTTTTGATAGCATCCAGATCTATCTTCTGCTGAGGCGTCCATGGCTTGACCACAAGTGTTTTGTTGTCGAAGAAGAAGATTCCTCTTTTCAGAACCTCGATCTTGTGTTCTTCCTTCTCGAATCGAACCAAGAAGAGCCCTTTGCGGATGGCTGCGATTTTGTTGATCCTATATTGGCCCCAAATTCTTCGCAGATAACCTTCCATGACTGGAAATGGTGGATTAGCTCCAATGACGCTACAAAGAATGGATGAGTTCCAAAATTCGATCTCTTTTTGCACTTCATCTTTTTCGATTCTTGCTATTTCAATGGTTTCTGATTCAGTGAATTCCAGTGCGGTGCCGTTATCTGGATCAACAAGGGATGCGAAGGATGTCACAGCTTGATCTTTCTTCGTTTTTGGCACTTCGTTTGCTTCATTTGGAACAGTTTCTTGTTCTTCTGTATTAGCAATCTGAGTTTGTGTACTAGATCTTGTTTCAATTTAGCTAGATTTTGCTTTTTGGGTTGATTTCTTCTTAGTCTTAGCCATGGCAGGGTCTGAGAGAGCTTCTCTCTCTAAACCTAGACCGAGAAGAATTTTCATTATATATATATATATATATATATATATATATATATTAAAAAACAAGTGATTTCATGATGATTGATAAATTTATGTAATTTAGTGCATGTTTGGCCTAATTTTCTAAATAAGTGTTTTTGCTTCTTACAAACAGCTTTTATAAAAGCTATTTTTGGAGAGCTATTGAGGTGTTCGACCTAGCTTAGAGCACCCGCAACAGTGAGTTTGAGTTTGGCTAATTAAATAATGTGGAATCTGTGGGCCCCTATTAATATAGTCAAAATTTATCCCTTTATTTAACTAGTTTTCCGATAGTAGGTATGAGTTTGACTCATATTAATTAAAAAAGTAAGTGGGTCATACTCAATAATATAATTAATTTGGTCATATTGATAAAAAAAATGACGTGGATGAGGAGAGAAAAAAAAATATGATTAAAATATTAGTGTGTTAAACTCGCTTTCAAACTCGTCGCACGAGACTAACGGCGAGGATCTCGCGAGACGAGTCTCATTCTCACTACTGAAATGTCTTATACGACTTCATTTCATTCTCATCACATGCCATGTCAGCAGTAAGTCAAATTTAGGCTCTGTTCGACAAAATTAGTGTTTCAGATAGTTGATAGCGGTTTATGTAGCATATAACGGTTGAAGCAGCGAATAGCGTTTTAAGTAGCGGATAGCGGATGACTGTTCAAATAAGAATTGTGTCTGGTAAATTTAGCAGATCAATTAACAGATTACTGTGAATTGACATAAAAGGGTATCAATAATTTCCAAAGATCAAATTTACAAAGGGTATTTTTTGAGCGAAAAATATGAAACGCTACACTAAACGCTAAACATTAACTTTATTAGCGTTTCACAAAACGCTCCTTAAAACGCTAAACGCTCCTCAAAAAGCTAGCTTACCGAACGCTAATATTTATGCAATTAGAGTTTTGACTTGGTCAAGATGCTAAACGCTACCCCAAACGCTATTGCCGAACACAACCTTAAACTCACCATTGCAAATGGCCTTATAACATAAAGGATTTTATTAAGGCCCTGTTCGGAAAAATTAGTGTTTTAAATAGCTGATAACGGTTTATGTAGTGTATAGCGGTTTAAGCAGCGGATAGCGTTTGAAGTAGCGGATAGCGGATGACCGTTCAAAATAAGAATTTTGTTCGGTAAATTTAGCAGTTCAATTAACAGATTAATGTAAATTGACATAAAAGGTTATCAAAAATTACCAAAGACAAAATTTACAAAGGGTATTTTTCGACCGAAAAATATGAAACACAATTCCAAACGCTAAACGTTAACTTTATTAGCGTTTCACAAAACGCTTCTTAAAACTCTAAACGCTCCTCAAAACGCTAGCTTACCGAACGCTAATATTTATGCAATTAGGATTTTGACTTGGTCAAGACGCTAAACGTGTAAAACCCCGAAAAATCCAAAGATGTTGACCGTGACGTCGTTAGTAAATTAGGTTTGACTTTGTTATTTATTATTATTCGTTTGTGTTTATTTTTGCTAACACTTGAGCTCGTAGGATCGTTGAGGGACTAACAAGGGTATATTGGAAATAACATGTGTGGTTGTTATTATTATTATTATTATTATTATTATTATTATTATTATTATTATTATTATTAGTTGATTGTCATTATTATGTGGTTATTATTAATATAATTGTTATTATTATAATTGTTATATTATTAATTATGTGAATATTATTTGTTATGTGATTATTATAATTATTATTATTTATTATTATTATTATTATTATTATTATTAGTATTAGTATTAGTATTAGTATTAGTATTAGTATTAGTATTGTTTTCCAGAAAATTCAGATTTTAATTGTATTAGTTTTGGGTTGGATTAGGATTAAGTGTGTCATTAGTTGGGCCTTATAAGTGGTTACTATAAAAGCTAGTTTTTCCCTCTCAAACCCTAAACTCCTCTCAAACCCTAACCCTACCTCCCTCCTCTTCTTTCCCTTTCCCCCTGCTGCTGCCGCCGCTGCCATAGTGCCGCAGCCACCAGGCCCACCACCGTCGGTCGGAAGACGGCGCCAGCGACCACAACAACCACCGCACCAACCCTAGTTTGCCTTCTCTCTCTCTCTCTCTCTCTCTCTCTCTCTCTCTCTCTCTCTTTCTCTTTCGCCTCTGCCCAGACCGTCGCCAGCTGTCGCCCAGGCCACCACCGGGCGCTACGCCACCCAAACGCCGTCGCACCATCGCCCTCGCTGCCGAAGCCGTCACCGCCTGGTTGCTGGAAAAAACCAAGCCTAGAAACCCTAATTTGTTCTTGGTTGGTTCTTGATTTGTATCATTATTATCTTTATTAATCTTGATATTTCCTTGTAATCTAATTTGTTATGTGTAATTGTATATTATAATTTGGTGTATTAAATATGTAATTATTGTAGTTTAAATTATTAAGGTTAGATTATATATGATGTATATTGTTTACTCTATATAAATCATGTTAGGGCCTTGTTAGTATTATCTCATACATGAACTAGAGTTAGTTTACCTTGTTAAATCTGAATTATTTGGTTACAATTGAGTATTAACACATGTGATAGTTTAAATAAAGTTGATTATAGTTTGAAATATATTTATGTACATCGTTCATAATTGCGAAGTGTAGTTATTTTGTATTTTTTTAGTGGAAGTAGGAATTTATTTTTAGTACTATGTTTAAATTCTTAAAAAGAGTTTTAAAAATCTTTCCTACTGTTTTACAAAATTTTTATATATATTATGTATATTAAAGTTCAAATATTTTGGAGTTATGTTACTATTATGCGACTATTACATATTTATATCATTATTACGTTATTATCAAGTTCTCTACCTAAAATGGTTTAATTTATTGACCAGAAGTGGTAGCTTGTAGACCTTGGTTGGCTTAAGGTAGAAACTTTAACCTTAGACACTGTTTAGTGTCAAATTAGGACCCGGGATCGAATGGTAAAAGTTAGAACAGATTTTTGCAAATTTAATCGAAACCGGTAACGGGACAGTTTTGATGGGGTCTAAAGATCAGGTCACCACGGTTAGTGTAGTTATCTTTTGATCGAACCCTTTGGACGGGAGCTTCCCTTAGATGTTAGCTTTAATAGGAATTTTATGGACCGGAATTTGGAATTTTCTAAGTCGAGTTGTACCCCGATTACTAGACCTAGGTCAGATCTGGACATGTTGGGAATATGACGGTTTTAGAGGACCTTAAAGCGTGTATTGGGTCTCGAATTCAACTTAAGAGTTTTAGTAGACATCCCGTGGTTTCCGAAAAGTCCCAAACCAGACCCATAGGATGTCGGGAAGTCAAGTTACGACCCTTTTTGTGTGGATGCTGTAATCTGTCTTGTTATGTGAAATTGTTAATAAATGTCTTGTTGATTGAAAAGGTTTACTTGGAATTATTATGCGATTACTTGGAATGTGTTAGGTAATTTAAAGTGTAAATTCATGATTTATAGGAACCTAGGGGAAGGTTAGTTAGAAGGTAGTTAATACTAACTTCGAAGGGCGCGTTTTGATTAGAATAATTATTCTATTTTAGGCCCAAGCTAACTCCCGTCGTTAGTGAGCTCAAGTGTGTTCGTTTTCTGTGAAGTGAAGTTAACCAGGTAATGTCTATGCTCTAATCCCCACCGGGATGCTCTTTAAATGTGTTTTAATGTTTTCTAATCAGTTTTGAGAATTGCATCCCGAAAGGGGACTTTTATGGAAATGTGACCATCTGTTTTGGATAACTGTGCGTTTTTTTGTTGTGATTATTGATTTATGAGTTGAGGAAATTGAGATGGTCTTTTATGCGTGGTTTTATTATTGGTTTTGATAACCTGGGTTGGGTTTGACTTGAGAGTTGTGAGTTGAGCTTTGCATAAGATACTAATGATTCAAGTGAAACATTAAGCGGGTTTATTTGGTCGTAGCCTGTGGTAGGCAAAGGGTCTGGGACCCTGGCCGTAGCCTGTGGTAGGCAAAGGGTTAGGGACCCTGGTCGTAGCCTGTGGTAGGCGGAAATGTGAACTCTTGATTTTGGTCGTAGCCTGTGGTAGGCAAAGGGTCAGGGACCCTGGTCGTAGCCTGTGGTAGGCGGAAATGTGAACTCTTGATTCTGGTCATAGCTCGTGGTAGGCAAAGGGTGTGGGACCCTGGTCGTAGCCTTTGGTAGGCAGAAATGTGAACTTTCGATAATTCTGGTCGTAGCCTGTGGTAGGCAGAGGATCTGGGATCCGGTCTGATATTCGTTACTTTAAGGGATATGGCATCCCGTCCGCATAATAAAATGGATTGGTTGGGTTGAGGAGAATAGTTAAGGGTTAAAGGTTTTGTAGAATGGTTTGAATGTTTTCCCCCTTTCCCTTAAATGAGTTAAAATGAATTTGAATTGTTTGTAACGGTTAGGGGTAGACATTATTGAGTTTTCCCACTCATTTTTGTAATGTTTTGTTTTCAAGTGAAGAGCTATAGGCTGGGGATAGGAATTAGAAGTGAGGATGGCGTACCTAGTAGTTGTCTTTCATTTTGTTTTTCAATTGAGAAAGTTTTGGAGTTAAGTTGAGTTGTTTTGTTTCCGGATTTGAAGTTGATAGTTTGGTTGTAATTTGAAGAGCGGTTGCTAGTTTCCTTCTTGCCTTGTATTCCTTCGGGGATACGTCAGTAACGCCCAAATAAAAGAAAAAAAATGAGACTTCCGCTAAGTTTTGTCTGTTAACGTTAGTTTGACTTTGACTTTTCTATAATTGGATTTTCGGGGCGTTACAGAATGGTATCAGAACTCTGGGTTGCGACCTGGTAGCTCCTAAGTGTCTATTAGGCTTTTAGTTAGAGCTTAGGATGCTACGTTCGTAGTGATGAGTGTAGGATGGGGGGTATGGAATGTTTGTCTGTTCCTTGGATTTCTTATGTGTTGCAAGTGCGTTCCTGATTATTTTATTTTTCATATGTTGGGTTGTATATCGTCGCCTTTGTTATGAACATGAGACTTTAGCTCCTCTTAAAGAATTAAAAGCCCGAGGTGGGTGCGGAATATAGTCCCGAGGAGAGCCTAGAACAAGAAGAAGACCTCTGATGAGAAATCGAAGGCCGAGAGAAGACTTGACATACGAGGACGCTGGAGATTTTAGGTTGTAGAGAACGTAGCCTCAATGAAAGACCGAGCCTTAAGATGAGGCTCTGGTAGAGTTCAAGGTGGAAGCAGACTCCGAGGAGGACTCTGGGGATGAGTTTGACGATCCTGATTGGACCCCAATCGTGGTCCGCAGGAACCCTCTTTCGTATGAAAATACTCTAAGTAGAGTTAGTAAAAGAGTAGTGGGATTAGTCCCAAGCAGTAATACTTACATGTAATTAGTTTTTGATTGTTTAAATTTATAACCGTGTGGTTTGTTGCTTTTGTTAGCCCCAGTTAGGAGAGAATGAAACTTTATGTGATGCTCGGGTGCAAGAGATATGAAATAATGAATTTCTTTTCTTGAGCTATTGTTATAATCTTATGAAAGTGAAAGGATGTTGGCAAATGATCAAGTGAAATGTGGAGTTAATCTCAAGGATGGAACCCTTGAATTTTTGTTGCAAGTACCAAAGTGCTGAAATGTGATGCTATTAAATGCGATTAGAGTTAAAGTTATGTTTATGGTTCTGTTACTTGTCGAGTTCTTTTATGTTTTAGTCTAATAAGAGTAGTTAACTTCAGAATTCGTATTTACGTTGTGAGAATAAGAACCCTAGTAGTCTAAATCGACCCCTTTGAACCAGGATGTCGGACATGAACGGTTCTCAACCCAACAACGTTAATCGGGAGCGCCCGCAGTCGCAATCAACAAAGACCTCAAACCGCGACTGAACTACGCCAACGTCTTCCTCACTTGATATCAGGGTCGAGTACAACAGCACCAGGGAACAACCTTGCTAGCCTGCTGATGATTGAGATTCTTAACAAGCACGAGGATCTACTGAAGAGGGTGGTGGATCGACAAGGAGGAGAAAGGGAAGATGATCCCTCCACTCTTCTCCAAAGGTTCAATAGCTTTAACCCGCCCACTTATACAGGGGTAGCTGATCCCAAAGTCTTTGAAGATTGGGTTAGGGAGATTGAAAAGATTTTCGACACAACCCGTTGTCCCGAGGAGCTACGCGTGGATTTTGCTGCGTACCACCTGAAGGAGGAGGCCGATCTATGGTGGGCCAGTGTGAAGGAGATACGAACCGAACCGGGTTTTGATTGGAACCATTTTAAGGTTGTGCTGAAAGATCGGTTCTATCCTATGTCCCTTCAAAAGGCGAAAGAAAAGGAATTCATGGACTTACGCCAAGGAGAGCGTAGCGTGCTTGCTTACTCCACTAAATTCACCGAACTATCTCGGTTTGCACCTGCTCTTGTGTCTAGTGAACAACTGAGGATGGATCGTTTCTGGGATGGATTGAACTGCAAAATTCAGGATCGGATGTCATCACGTGAGTTCACGTCTTACCAGAATATGCTGAATGTTGCCCTCACTGTAGAAAGGGTAATGCACGACATGGAGCGACAACTTGGCATGCAAGGGCATAAGAGGAAAGAGTCGCCCCGTTTCAACCCACCTCAACCCTACTAAGAGAAGAGGTTCCGCCCCAACAATTGGCAAAGCAATCGCCTTCGTGGACGTGCGCTCGAATGTCTCGACTGCGAAATCAGGCCGACCTGGGCATTATGCTCGAGATTGTAGAATAAGGATTGTAAGGGGAGGATGCTTTAAGTGTGGAAGCCCTCAACATCACATAAGACACTGTCCCCAGTTGACCTCGGAGGGCTATGACAATGAAAGCAATGGAAATGATGGGAACAATGAAAACCAGAGGGCCTCACCTTTAAGTTATCAAGAACCTGGAAAGTAGAAGAGAAGATGACAGCAAGTAGCCTCACCTGTTTCACTCTTAAAGGTACGTCAAGTTTCGAGGACGAAACTTCTTTTAAGGAGGTAATGATGTAAAACCTCGAGTTTTAGGGAGAACAGAACCATTAGGATTATTACCGAACCGTTAGGCTTAAGTTTAAGTTTCGAGGACGAAACTTCTTTTAAGAGGGTAATGATGTAAAACCCCGAAAAATCCAAAGATGTTGACCACGACGTCGTTAGTAAATTAGGTTTGACTTTGTTATTTATTATTATTCGTTTGTGTTTAGTTTTGCTAACACTTGAGCTCGTAGGATCGTTTAGTGACTAACAAGGGTATATTAGAAATAACATGTGTGGTTGTTATTATTATTATTATTATTATTATGATTATTATTATTATTATTATTATTATTATTATTATTCTGTGATTGTCATTATTATGTGGTTATTATTAATATAATTATGATTATTATAATTGTTATATGATTAATTATGTGAATATTGTTTGTTATGTGATTATTATTATTATTATTATTATTATTATTATTATTATTATTATTATTGTTGTTGTTGTTGTTGTTATTAGTATTTTTTTTCCAGAAAATTCAGATTTAATTGTATTAGTTTTGGGTTGGATTAGGATTAAGTGTGTCATTAGTTGGGTCTTATAAGTGGTTACTATAAAAGCTAGTTTTTCCCTCTCAAACCCTAAACTCCTCTCAAACCCTAACCCTACCTCCCTCCTCTTCTTTCCCTTTCCCCCTGCTGCTGCCGCCGCTGTCATAGTGCCGCAGCCACCAGGCCCACCACCGTCGGTCGGAAGACGGCACCAGCGACCACAACAACCACCGCACCAACCCTAGTTTGCCTTCTCTCTCTCTCTCTCTCTCTCTCTCTCTCTCTTTCGCCTGCATCGCTGTCGCCACCAAGGGCGCTGCGCCACCCAGACGCCGTCGCACCATCACCCTCGCTGCCGAAGCCGTCACCGCCTGGTTGCCGGAAAACACCAAGCCCAGAAACCCTAATTTGTTCTTGGTTGGTTCTTGATTTGTAACATTATTATCTTTATTAATCTTGATATTTCCTTGTAATCTAATTTGTCATGTGTAATTGTATATTATAATCTGGTGTATTAAATATGTAATTAATGTAGTTTAAATTATTAAGGTTAGATTATATATGATGTATATTGTTTACTCTATATAAATCATGTTAGGGCCTTGTTAGTATTATCTCATACATGAACAAGAGTTAGTTTACCTTGTTAAATCTGAATTATTTGGTTACAATTGAGTATTAATACATGTGATAGTTTAAATAAAGTTGATTATAGTTTGAAATATATTTATGTACATCGTTCATAATTGCGAAGTGTAGTTATTCTGTATTTTTTTTAGTGAAAGTAGGAATTTATTTTTAGTACTATGGTTTAAATTCTTAAAAAGAGTTTTAAAAATCTTTCCTACTGTTTTACAAAATTTTTATATATATTATGCATATTAAAGTTCAAATATTTTGGAGTT
Organism: Portulaca oleracea; assembly: GCA_029582165.1. Classification (NCBI taxonomy): domain Eukaryota; kingdom Viridiplantae; phylum Streptophyta; class Magnoliopsida; order Caryophyllales; family Portulacaceae; genus Portulaca; species Portulaca oleracea. The sequence continues at coordinate 397,498 of CM055891.1, forward strand.
ATGTTACTATTATGCGACTATTACATATTTATATCATTATTACGTTATTATCAAGTTCTCTACCTAAAATGGTTTAATTTATTGACCAGAAGTGATAGCTTGTAGACCTTGGCTGGCTTAAGGTAGAAACTTTAACCTTAGACACTGTTTAGTGTCAAATTAGGACCTCGGGATCGAATGGTGAAAGTTAGAACCGATTTTGCAAATTTAATCGAAACCGGTAACGGGACAGTTTTGATAGGGTCTAAAGATCGGGTCACCACGGTTAGTGTAGTTGTCTTTTGATCAAACTCTTTGGACTGGAGCTTCCTTTAGATGTTAGCTTTAATAGGAATTTTACGGACCGGACATTGAAATTTTATAAGTCGAGTTGTACCCCGATTACTAGACCTAGGTCAGATCTGGACAGGTTGGGAAAATGACGGTTTTAGAGGACCTTAAAGCGTGTATTGGGTCTCAAGTTCAACTTAAGAGTTTTAGTAGACATCCCAAGGTTTCCGAAAAGTCCAAAACCAGACCCATAGGATGTCGGGAAGTCAAGTTACGACCCTTTTTGTGTGGATGCTGTAATCTGTCTTGTTATGTGAAATTGTTAATAAATGTCTTGTTGATTGAAAAGGTTTACTTGGTATTATTATGCGATTACTTGGAATGTATTAGGTAATTTAAAGTGTAAATTCATGATTGATAGGAACCTATAGGGTTCCTAGGGGAAGGTTAGTTAGAAGGTAGTTAATACTAACTTCGAAGGGCGCGTTTTGATTAGAATAATTATTCTATTTTAGGCCCAAGCTAACTCGCGTCGTTAGTGAGCTCAAGTGTGTTCGTTTTGCTGTGAAGTGAAGTTAACCAGGTAATGTCTATGCTTTAATCCCCACCGGGATGCTCTTTAAATGTGTTTTAATGTTTTCTAATCAGTTTTGAGAATAACATCCCGAAAGGGGACTTTTGTGGAAATGTGACCATCTGTTTTGGATAACTGTGCGTTTTTTTGTTGTGATTATTGATTTATGAGTTGAGGAAATTGAGATGGTCTTTATGTGTGGTTTTATTATTGGTTTTGATAACCTGGGTTGGGTTTGACTTGAGAGTTGTGAGCTGAGCTTTGCATAAGATACTAATGATTGAAGTGAAACATTAAGCGGGTTTATTTGGTCGTAGCCTGTGGTAGGCAAAGCGTTAGGGACCCTGGTTGTAGCCTGTGGTAGGTGGAAATGTGAACTCTTGATTTTGGTCGTAGCCTGTGGTAGGCAAAAGGGTCCGGGACCCTGGTCATAGCCTGTGGTAGGCAAAGGGTCAGGGACCCTGGTCGTAGCCTGTGGTAGGCGGAAATGTGAACTCTTGATTCTGGTCGTAGCTCGTGGTAGGAAAAGGGTCTGGGACCCTGGTCGTAGCCTTTGGTAGGCAGAAATGTGAACTTTCGATAATTCTGGTCGTAGCCTGTCGTAGGCAGAGGATCTGGGATCCGGTCTGATATTCGTTACTTTAAGGGATATGGCATCCCGCCCGCATAATAAAATGGATTGGTTGGGTTGAGGAGAATAGTTAAGGGTTAAAGATTTTGTAGAATGGTTTGAGTGTTTTCCCCCTTTCCCTTAAATGAGTTGAAATGAATTGAATTGTTTGTAACAGTTAGGGGTAGACATTATTGAGTTTTCCCACTCATTTTTGTAATGTTTTGTTTTCAGGTGAAGAGCTATATGCTGGGGATGGGAATTAGAAGTGAGGATGGCGTACCTAGTAGTTGTCTTTCATTTTGTTTTTCAATTGAGAAAGTTTTGGAATTAAGTTGAGTTGTTTTGTTTCCGGATTTGAAGTTGATAGTTTGGTTGTAATTTGAAGAGCGGTTGCTAGTTTCCTTCTTGCCTTGTATTCCTTCGGGGATACGGCAGTAACGCCCAAATAAAAGAAAAAAAAATGAGACTTCCGCTAAGTTTTGTCTGTTAACGTTAGTTTGACTTTGACTTTTCTATAATTGAATTTCCGGGGCGTTACAAAATGCTACCCCAAACGCTATTGGCGAACACAGTCTAAGTTAAAGTGTTTTACCTAACTTATGATATATTGTTTTTACTAAATTTGATTGTTTAGCCTAACTGCAAAAAAATTATCATGTGTTTTTTGGAGTAAAATTATCATATGATTATTTACATTTTTCTCTTTTTATTAATTTTAAAACTGATAAACATATTTTAATTTTAAGAATAATTACAATCGTATAGTTATAGTTATAGTTATAACAATTATTATTATAACTATATATGGTTTTACTTGACTATACAATTCTTTAAATTAAATATTTATATATCAAAAATTTACTAAATACCATATTTGTAAAGGAATTAGATAATAAAAAATTGTCTAACATAATATTTAAAGTTCTAAATGCTACCTTTATAAAAAAAAAAAAAAAGCATAATATTTATGTGAAATTATGGAAACTAATCACTAAAGAATCTCATAGATTGAGTAATGATTAGCTTGTAAGAAACAAAAGCAGCAATTTACTGCTTCTACTTTTGGAGTTATTTTTTGTGAAAATTATTTTTGTAAAACAATGATTAGCTTCTAAAAAAGACCCTGTTTGGTCTAGTTTGTGTTTTTTAACTCCAAAAAACACTCAAAAGTTAGGCCAAACAAGCATTTAATTTGTGTTCAATCATTAGAATTATTTTATGGAAAATTAGATTTTAATAATCCCAATTTTTATGAATTGAACAATAATAATCCCTACTTTCAATTTGGATTCTGGTGGTCCAAAAAAAATAAAATTGGATTGTAGTGGTACCAAATCCATCTCCATCTCCACCTCCACATTCTTTTTTATTTTTTTCATTTCTACCCCATACTGTTTTTGTTTTGTTTTTTCTTTTGTTCCTTCCCCCAAAAAGGTAACAAATTTTAGTTACTAGAACAATTTTTAAATTATTTTTTGGAGACTCCGAGCAATTATTATGTTTTTTAAAAATAATTAAAGTGAAAAAATTATAAAAAATTGAAAAACTTTGAAAAAAACTGGGAGAAATGCCGTAAATTCATTAAAAATCATGGTAAAAAGTTATGCTAAGTTTTGAATCAAATGAAATAAAAAATCTATGATATTTAGTTATACTCTCGATGATGTCTCTCTACAATCCATTTTTTTTGGACCACCTGAATCCAAATTGAAAGTATGGATTGTTATTATTGTCCAATTGGTAAAGGTCGGGATTATTATAATCCAATTTTCCTTTATTTTATTTAGTACTATTTCGAACTTGCATATTTTTTCCCAGAAAAAGACATTATAGATAACATATTGTGTAATTTTAATTTGGGAAAAAATGGCTATGTAAATAAACCAATGCCGACGTTAGTAAAATTTTAGAAAATTTGTATTATTTATGTTGGTTGTTTTTTATGAAAAATAAATCAAATAAGAGGTGCAAAATAATTAAGAAACCGAGACTTAAAATTTCTCGATGATTTCCCACACCCGGGTGGGAACAGTTGCTGGGAGCGAGAGCAAATGTTTACTCTGGTCACCATAGTTACCTAAATCGGTCACCCCCCCCCCTCCGATCCCTGTTCCGGGGACGTCAATCCCAATCGGCAATTGATACTGCCCTAGGTAGGCGAGGATCGCGACCTGGATCGCCAAATTTGAGCGATCCGATTGTCACTAACACCGGTCACCATTTATAGTGGAAGTTGAGGGCTTTTGGTTGACGAAAGCTGCAAAACCAAGGGTGGCTTTTGCCGAACACCAGTCACTATTTCCGCCCACCGGCACTTGAGTTTGAAAAAGACAAAGGAAAAGTCGAAAACCCTAGATCTGAAAATTGAATAACCAATTGATGAGTATTCGAGGTAGAGATTGAGGACTTTTGATGGAGAAGTTGTTGCGATTCCACCTGCAGGGATATCTCCGCCATCGGTCATGGATTCCGTGGGGATAGTGAGAAGTCACAGAGAGAGAAATTTAGGGATATGGTCATGGACTTAGGGTTAGGGTTTCAGGATAGAGTTATGAAAGCTTCTTGCACACATAACTATAGAAATAAAAGAGCCCAAGAGCCCACTGGGCCCAACAGCATTGCTGAGTGCTGACTATAGCCCGTAAATATGGAGAGTAATAAATACTAATATTTTAAAAGTACAATTGAAACTAATAAATAATTTTAAAACAACTTATAATTAGAGGATGTTTTTATTTATCGATTCCAAAAAAAAAACTATCGGCGAATATCGATCCCAAATACCATTCCTAATGAACCTACCCCCACCGATCCAGTATTTTAAAATTTACCGATTTCGATCCTCGACCCCTACCGATCCCCGACCCTGACAACTATGTTGGTCACAGATGGGACCGGGATCAGTAGCAAAACTGTACTCTCGGATATAGACTGGGATTGGAACCTCCAAAGATTATCCGGATTTGGGTCCCGCTCCAAAGACAATACCCCTTATGTATCTATTTATTTATTTATTTATTCATTAAAAGAAAAATTTATTCTGTTTTGGACATCATTCGTCATAAATTCAAATACCCAAATCAATATATTTCAATTGCAAAAGATTGGTGGAGATTGTGCTTCTTGTTCTACAGAGACAACCGGACACGGTTTGTGGTAGGTAAATTGTCGTTTTCTTCATTGTCTCTCTACTCTTCATCCGAAACTCAGCAAGCTAAATTGTACTTTAGCACATATATAATTAAGGATTAACATCTTTGATATGGTATTATGGTAGGGTGGTTCTGGATCAAAGTTGAATATTGGAGCAGGTTAAAGCACTGAACGATAATGAACTTATTTTCAGTTAAGAAAGCATCTGACAACAGTGCAGATGAGGAGATCTTCCTTGACCAAAAGAGAAAGGTATGTACGCTCGTACGTGAAAACATGAAAATAAACCAGGTGGTATGGTTCTAAATTCTCAATACATGTATGCTTTCGATCTCTTTTCTTCCTGCATCAATGTTAGGTTTAATTCTGAAATACAATACAACATGATATAATCTGCAGAAGAAACGGATTCATAAGGATGGGTGCTGTGGTTTCACATACTATCCGCGAGCACTGTTTATTACTTGGGGAAGTGATACCCGATATTGGTGTTGGAACTGCTTCAAGGAAACTGAGTGAGTTCCTCTTCGCTCCTCTTTTCAATAATCGATTACTTGTGGTCATGTGGATGTGACAAGCCTAGGGGGTTATTTTTTTGGCTGTTTTTGTTGAAACTACTTTATTAGGGTGTTTGGCAATCAGTTGTTGGTTGTTGACCGTTTTTGGCTGTCAACTATTTTGTAAGCTATTTAACTTTTGACTTTTTTGTTATCTATTTTTGTTGGTTGTTTGTGTTAGATGTTTGTGTAAAAAGTGTTTGGTAGAGTTAGTTGTTTGCAGTATGTCTTATTTGTTTGATTTTCAATTATATCTTTAGTTTATGAAATGTGTGGTTAACATGGTAATTTACATCCCAAAAAGTCAATCATTTACAAAAAGCTCTTTATAATTTTTTTACAAATTGACTTTTTGAGGATAAAAAGCCGATTTGATCCGCCAACTCATCAAACACTCCAAATTGGAGTGCTGGGATAAGATTGCCACTAAAATTTCCCATAAAGTCAAATCTGCCATTGACATTTCCTAAGTATAAAAAATGTCATCACATTATCCAATTAAGCTAAAAAATGCCACTCACTCCAACTTTTACCTGCTATTGCAGGTTAATATTTAAAAAATTTTAAAAAATTAAAAATTTAATCCCAAAATTAAATTTTCCCGGAGCCAAACCCATCCCACTCCTACTCTCCATCCCCGCTGGTCTAGTCATTCGGTTCGCTGTCCCTAAACCAGCGAAGGTGTCTCACCCAGCATGGCACCTTCCCTCCATTTTCATCGCCACCATCGCAGGACTGATTCTGGGGCCGCTTCCCGTCGGGGCGTGGTCGATTTTTTTGAAGGGTACTTGTTCTAATGGTGGTTTTAAGCCTTTACCTCAAATGCTTGGTGATGGGGACTCCTTAGATTTGCTCAAACTTTACTGTGTTGTGAAGCAGAAAGGTGGGTTTGAGGCAGTTTCTAAGAATGGGTTGTGGGGTGAGGTGGGTTCAATCTACGGAGTCGGGTCAACTCTTGGGTCGGCTATGAAGTTCATTTACTTGAAGTATTTGGAGGCCTTGGAAAGTTGGAAAGAAGAAGGAAAAGCAGAAGAAGAAGAAGCACATACAGCAGAATAGGAAAAGAAGAAGAAGAAGTTGAAGAAAAATCTGATTTTTACAAAAAGGGGAGGGTTGGGGAAATATTTAATTTTGGGATTAAAATTTTAATTTTTTTAAAGTTTTTTAAATATTAACCGGCAATAGCAGGTAAAAGTTGGAGTGAGTGGCATTTTTTAGCTTAATTGGATAATGTGATCGCATTTTTGATACTTAGGAAATATCAATGGCAAATTTGATTTTATGGGAAATTTTAGTGTCAATTTTAACCCAGCACTCCTCCAAATTGACTTTTTGAATCGTCAAACAGTAAAATGGCTCCCAAAAAGTCATCCAAAAAAGACAGACACCAAATACCCGCACACTTGGATCAACTTCGCTACTTCCACCTTTTCATTACTACAAGTAATTAAGCTCATCGGTTAATTGGTCCACCAAATAATTAGCTACCTTGGTAATGTCAGATCTGATGGCGGGAGTTAGATACGAGAGCGTGTACGTGGTGAAGTTGACAAAGTCAGCATTCGGGTGGAAGAACCCAATTATTTTAAGGCTAAACGTCTCTGGTGAAGACACAAAGGAAAGGCAGGTTAGCCTGTTCAGAAAGCCCAGAGGAGAATGGTTTGAGCTTAATGTCTCGACTAGCTACTCATGATTTTGTACCGTTTATTTCTTGTTGCAAAACTAATTCCATCACAAGTTGTTTAATTAGTGTTTGTTGCATCATGTACAGAGAGTATGGTCATCCATGAGCGAAATGAAATGTTTGTTGCATCATGTAATAGACTAAGGTCAAGTTTCTCTTGAATTAAGTGGAATATAGTTTAGATGTTTAGGTTCAATAATCACAAAAATCACAAAGAGATTCAAATATAATGCAATCCATAGGCAAGGGATTAACCAACGCAACCTAACATGCCACTGATCACAGTTTATGCTCCTATACCAATCACAAACACAAAGAATTAGGGAATTCATTTTAGGAAAATGGGATTATAATGATCCCTACTTTTACAAATTGGTCAACAATAATGTCTAGTATCGATTTGAATTCTGGTAGTCCAAAAAAATAAAAAATGGGATTGTAATGGTACCAAATTCACCTTCACATTCTTTTTATTTTTTTTCATTCCTAACTAATATTGTTTTTGTTTTTTGGTTCATGCCCTCAGAAGTCAGAAAGGTAATGAAGTGTAGTTACTAAAACAATTTTTAAATTATGTTTTGGAGACTCCGAGCAATTATTATGAATTTTTAAAAGGAATAAAAAAGAAAAATCGAAAAAATTGAAAAAAATTGGGAGAAACGCCGTAAATTCATTAAAAATCATAGTAAAATGTTATATTAAGTTTTAAATCAAATACAACACAAAATCTATGATATTTAGGGTATATTCTCGATGATGTCTAACTAAAATCAAATATTTTTTCACCACCAGAATACAAACCGAAAGTATGAATAATTATTGTCCAATTTGTAAAAGTTTGGATTATTATAATATAATTTTCCTTCACTTTATATCATTTTGGGGTTATGTATAGAATCCTTCGGTTGGACTAGATTCATGAACCCAAAGTTAAAGGTTCAGAAAAGTGTACTGGGCCTGACCCCACTTGCTATATTATGATGAATAAATGATTGGGCCATTGCCCATAATTTTTCGAAAAGAAAAAAAGAATTGGGGAATTTATTTAATTAGATTATTTGCATATCTAAGCCAAAACAATCTAATCAACTTATTCTAGGCTTAAAGATGGGACTCTCTCAACCCTCTCATCAAAATTGTTGACTCTACAAAACATGTAATGATTTTGATGATAACAAACGATAAGATTAGTCTTATATATGAGGTTGGAAATTCAACTGAATTTATTAATATGTTACTGATATACAACACTTATGTACCTCCAGTATATTAATTGTGGAATAATTGTTTGAACTTTGTTATATGAATTATATCATACTAGAATACTTGAGTAAGTTAATTATATATGATATCTTAATAATTGATTGGACAAATCAATGAAATATTTGGTTAATATTATGAGAATATTAAATGATACAATCACAATACCTAAATAACTTATTTTGAAAAAATTTAACACTTGGCGGACCTAGCCACCTAGGTAGGTATTCCAGAACTTGCTATGATGGTTGCAAGTCCGTGAATTACTCTTTGTATAATTAGGTGTCGCGTGTCCCACCAATTAGGAAACTATAGTTCAATTATATTATGTAGACATTTCAATTTCTAATTTTCAATTTTTGGCGATTTCAGTATAATTCATTAGTATTCGATCAACATATTTATGTTTTAAAAGCGAAATTAATTTTTAAATATATCGAAATTAGAGAAAAAAATTAGAATTATCTTTTTTATAATTGGTTGTGGAACATAAAATTATTACGCTTTCACCATTTAATGAAACCCACAGACTCTACTATTATAACTATATAGATATAAATACAAATTATTATCATTATTACTAGTCTTAAACACGTGTGATGCACAGTATGCTCTCCAATTTGCTAATCACGTATCTGGGTATTCCAATAGGTGCCAATATGAAAAAGAAGAGTTCTTGGGCGCCTATTCTGAACAAGATTTAATCACAGCTCTCAAGCTGGAAAGCTTGCTGTCTATCCAAGGCTAGTCGTTTGGTCATAATAAAATCATCCTAAATAGCCTCCCTCTCTATTATCTCTCATTGTTCAAAATGCCTAAGTCTATGGCAACAACTATCAATCGAATATAGGCAAAATTCTTCTGGGCTAAAGGAGGAAACAGTGAGAATAAAGGTTGTGCCTTGGTCAGATGGGAGATTGTGCAGAGGCCGAAAGATAGGGGTGGCCTGGGAATTGGAGACTTACAATTGAAGAACATGGCACTCCTTTTTAAATGGCGGTGGAGATAAGTTTCAAAAGAAGGTATGTTGTGGAAAGATGTTGTTAGATCGATTCATGCTGAAGATTTTGCCTTGCTTCCTTCAAAGTGTAAGCCATGGCTTGCTGGACCCTGGAATGACATCAAAAAAGCAATCAATGATGACAAGAGCATTCAACAAGTAATGAAGCAGCATCTAAGGGTGAATGTGGGTGATGGATCTCATATTATATTTTGGGAAGATTGTTGGCTGAACAACTGTATCTTAAAAGAAACATTTCCAATGTTGTTTCAAGTTGCTACATATAAGAAGGGAGCCATCAAGGATCATGGTTGGTTTGAAGGTGATTTGTGGAGGTGGATCCTAGCATGGAAAAGAGAGCTTTCTGCTGATGAATTGGGTGCTGAACAAGAGCTGAAATCTCTCCTTCAGTTGTACTACCTTAGAGAAATGTCATTGATAGGATTATTTGGGTTGGTGCTTCGTCATTCTCTGTGAAATCTGTTGTGCATCAAGCAAAAGCCATTGTTTTTGGGCAGGCTCAGTATGACTTAGTAATGGGCTCCATTTGGCAAAAACTTGCGCCCCTCAAAATAGAAATTATGGCGTGGATTGCTCTTCTTGGGAGATTAAATACTGGAGAGATGCTTCAAAGGAAACAGATCATTCAAGCAACAACGAATATATGTCCTTTGTGTGATCAAATGTCAGAAAGTGGTTATCATCTATTCATTTCCTGCACATTTGCACAGTTCATCTGGGCAGATTTGATGTAGTGCTTGGGACATGTCATAGTGCAGCAGCAGCATTCTCTGAAAGCTCATTTTGAAAATTTGGTGCTAGTGAAGTTTCACTGCAAAATGAGGACATACATATGGTTGGCATCTTTATTGGTTGTGATTTGGTTCATTTAGAGTCATAGAAATGCTATAATCTTTTATCATGAGGAGAGAAACAAGAATTTGGTGCTACACAATATCAAGTGGAGGGTCTGCCTCCGGTCCACTGGTTGGAAAGAGACTCACAGCTACTCTATTGAGCAGTTAACTATGAACTTTCATCAAATCCCAACCATCTTCAATTGACTGTCAGTTGTGATGCTGGATGTTATCAGTCTGGTTGTTATCAGTCGTTTTCTTGGTTAATCTACTACTGCAATGGTGGTGTGGTGCCTATCTGATTGTAATGGCTTCTATTGTAATATGTTGTTGTGTTGAACTCAGAGTCTTTGGCTCTTTCAGTGCTCGTTTGCACTTGTTTTGTTGATTGAATAAAATGGCTCGATCGACCGCTACTTATAAAAAAAAAAGAATAAAAAAGACAAAGAAATATAAATGTACATACAAATTGTAAAGAAAAAGTATAAATAATGTCATCACATAAAAGATAACACAATAAGTTGTACCAATTAAAATACAAACCAAATTGATATACACATATCTTGTTAAAGTAACACAGTAAAACAATGCAATAATAGTAGTTCTCAACATAGGATAATTTGAGTCTGCAACTGGATCACTACAACAGAACAGGCCTGCAGCGACCGTTACTATCGGCCGCAATCGGGCTCTATCGGTCGCAGCAGAGGGCGGGCGACCGATATCAGCGACCGATACGTATTGGTTGCTGCATATCCGTCGTTTGACGAACCGAGCGACCGATAGATATCGGTCGCCAAACTTGGGTTCGATACATGACATGGCGACCGATTGTTGCTACTATTATATTATCCATATATATATATATATATATATATATGTAAAATATTCAGCTGCGTATTTTTTCCACCTGTCAGTTTCATACATAATATAATTAAACATATATAATATTAAACATTCATGCATAAGTTTCATACATAAGCTAAGTTTCATACATACATACGTTTCATACTTAATATCCGTACATATATATAATAACTAAAAGTTCATAAGTTCAAGGTTGGGGAGGGAATTGCGAGGATCCTGATAAATTTAGATATTGAGATGGGGAAGAAGAACTACCGCCTTGTTGTTGATGTTGGAAACCTTGTGTCAATTGGCTTTGAATCTGTGAGAGGGCAGATGAGTGGGCAGCAAGTTGATCCCGCATAATAACATCGGTGGACGGAGTTGCGCCGGCATGCCTCGAAGAAGAACTACCCTGGGCAGGGGGTGGAGTATCATAGAAGTACGAGGTCGCACTCCCAAGACTATAGACAACTTGGTCTTTGGGTTTGTACCCCCCTGCCAGTTGGAGGTACCACTCCCTAGCTTCCAAGGAGTTCTCAATTATGCCACGTTCCTCACACTTTTGGCGAAAAGTTTCCTGCAAGAATTCATACATAAGTAGCAAACACAATAAAAAACGGGCATAAAACATGCATGCCCACACGTCGTTGTTCAACTAAATTCCAAACACGCATAAAACATGCACGACCACACGCCGTAGTTCTAATTCAATCCAAATACAACTTTAAACATTTACGGCCACACGCCGGAGTTCAAATTCAATCCTAAAGAAACTTTAAACATGTCTGGCCACATGCCGGAGTTCAAATAAGTTCCAAACACGCATAAAACATTCACGGCTACACGCCGGAGTTCAAATTCATTCCAAAAGAAACTTTAAACATGCACGACCACACGCGGGAGTTCAAATAAGTTCCAAACACGCATAAAACATGCACGGCCACACAGCGGAGTTCAAATACAATCCAAAACTAACATTAAACATTCACGGTCACACGCCGGAGTTCAAATTCAATCCAAAACACATATTAAACATGCACGGCCACACGCCGGAGTTCGAATACAATCCAAAACTAACATTAAACATTCACGGCCACACGTCGGAGTTCAAATTCAATCCAAAACACATATTAAACATGCACGGCCACACGCTGGAGTTCAAATAAATTTCAAACACACATAAAACATACACAGCCACACGCCGTAGTTCAAATACAATCCAAAACTAACATTAAACATGCACGACCACATGCCGGAGTTCAAATTCAATCCAAAACACATATTAAACATGCACGGCGACACGCCGGAGTTAAAATAATTTCCAAACACACATAAAACATGCACGACCACACGCTGTAGTTCAAATACAATCCAAAACTAACATTAAACATGCACGACCACACGCCGGAGTTCAAATTCAATCCAAAACACATATTAAACATGCACGGCCACACGCCGGAGTTCAAATAAATTCCAAACACACATAAAACATGCACGGCCACACGTCGTAGTTCAAATACAATCCAAAACTAACATTAAACATGCACGGCCACACGCCGGAGTTCAAATTCAATACAAAACACATATTAAACATGCAAGGCCACACGCCGGAGTTCAAATAAGTTCCAAACACACATAAAACATGCACGATCACACGTCGTAGTTCAAATACAATCCAAAACTAACATTAAACAGGCACGGCCACACGCCGGAGTTCAAATTCAATCCAAAACACATATTAAACATGCACGGCCACACGCCCGAGTTCAAATAAATTCCAAACACACATAAAACATGCACGATCACACGGCGTAGTTCAAATACAATCCAAAACACAACATTAAACATGCACGGCCACACGCCGAAGTTCAAATTCAATCCAAAACACATATTAAACATGCACGGCCACACGTCGGAGTTCAAATACATTCCAAAACACAAGTTAATGTTAGTGAATATGTGTAAAGGAAACTTACATCGAGTGTGGCATCATATGGGGAACTCCACACCGGATTCCCCGCAGGATCTCGCCCACGGTTAATGTGAGTGTGGACTTCAGACAGGGTCATGAATTTCCCCTCGGCTATCTACAAGTTAAAATAGTAAATGCAAACAATTGTTTAGGGAGTTCGTAATTGTTAATGTATACATATAACTTTAATTTAATAATTGTGCCAGTATAGGATTCACCTTCTTTTTCATATAACTTGCTGCCGAAACCGAGCCGACGTGCGTAATGCAATTGGCGGAGTTTTCATTGTTCCTGTTTGCTTTGGCGGCATTGGACCGTCGAATGAAATCCTCGGTTTGGGATTCCTCCTCTATTGCATCACGGTGATCATTGTTCATATGAGGTACAGGGTCCGTCCTCTTCTTGGTCCTGACCTTGTACCTTGTATCAGAAGCCCGGTCGCACAATTTCGTGTGTCATCCACTAAACACATCTCTTGTTAATTCTTCATCCCACACATAATGCCGCTGTATAAAGTAATTTATTAGTGATTAGTTAAACGACTATTACGTAAAAGAAAATCATAACCCAATTTGCATAATTACTTACACAGAATTCCCCCAACAAAGTTGTTTTCTCTGATTTGGACCATTGTGAAGCAGGCTTCGGATTTGGGTGGGAACGAATTTGCCCTCCAACAAACCGTACTAAACGGGTATCGGCGAACCTATGCAATCGTTACGAAAAAACATATAAAGTTAATAAAACCAATTCTAAATAAATGTACATAGGATTTTTGTGATCATCATATGAATCCTCCCCCCGTTCAAGTCTTATACGGTTGGGGTATAGAGCAGGGTCGATCGGAGCAGCTCTTTGCCAAACACTATGTGGCTGTCTCCCCCTAATATAATAGTTAATATCAAGTAAAATCAAAACACAAGTTAGTTCCAAACTTATATATATATATATATATATATATATATATATATATATATATATATATATATATATATATATATAAAATGGCATGCGTACAAGTAGAATGCATTGGCTTCAACTAAGTACATGAAAAATTTGAACCAAGTTGTGAATATAATAAAAGTTCAATGACTAGTAATGTATATTGACAAGATAATAGAATTCACTACTCATACTCCTCTTCATCCTCACTACTAATAATCTCAGTACAAATAGGGTTTAACATATTATCCTCCTCTATTCCCACTCCTTCTTCCCCCATAATGGATTCATTAGCATTATCGTTCATGGGTTCCTCATCACTTAAGTCATCTCGATCTTCGATTTGGTCCTCATCAATGCCAGATAGTGTTGGAGGATTTTCAGCGCCATCCTCTTGATATGCGGCATCATCAATGTCGTCAATCGTTGACCTCAGCTTTATGATGAGTGTTGCACACTACTGGTTTCTATCTCGCCTTGTACTAGAATAATGAGTATAAAACACTTGCATTGCTTGGGATGCCAGCACGAATGGTTGATATACTCGATATCGTTTTGTGTGGTTCACATCCACAAGATTGTAATGCTCATGTTTGTTCAAACCATGGACGGAGTCAAACCAATCAACTTTGGACAAAACAATTTTGTAATTTCCAAATCTTCCCAAGTATTCCAAATGAATGACTTCTTGGAGCGTCCCATAGAAGTCTACGCCGTGCATTCCTTTGACATATATACCCCAGAGTTGGTGTTCGACTTTCCTTGCCGTTGAACTTGGAAGTTGTAGTTGTTAATGTAGTAATGGTTCCATCAACGCACATTTTTGTTGGGACCATAGGCTAACGCTCGAATGAAGTCATCTGTTTAATTTGAATTGATAGCCTACACAATATAATTTTAGCAAAGTCGTCAACTTCAAGTGGACAACATTATGATAATTGAACTAGAATCTTACTAATTCAATCAAACTTGATCGTTCACCTTTCGTTTAAACCATTCGGGAAATTGTATGCCAAATTTGCTCCACAAATCCCCTATTTGTATGCATGGGTGTGATAGGCACATGTCTTCTTCAAATTGCCTTTTAACAAATAATTTAAGGTGTTGACTAGGTAATTAGTTACATGGAGCATGTACATACACATAGCGGCGTGCAATCGTACATACCTTTCATACTTTTCCAACAACTCGCTATTTGAAAGAACATATGCATGCGCCGCAACAAACTCTTGTCGGTTGAAGAACCTCTTTTGACCCTCACTAGGCGCATATCCAATGATTGAGGAAAACACATCAGGGAGGGGTTCGTTAACATTGTTAACGTGCTTCACATCAGGGCGTGCGTTTCTTTTAAGGTCCCTAGACTTTGTTTGAACTTCGGGGGAAAAATATGCATCACAGAAGTTTGCTATCTCCTCTATTAGGTATACATTGCAGATAGACGATTCTACTCGTGCCTTGTTCCCCACTTTTTGCTTTAAGTGGTGCAAAAATCTACAACATTTTAAAAGTAACAAACATTGATGTTTCCTTAAGATACATAATTCATCTCATAGTAACTATGAAAGATATGTAAGTTTAGTTGTACCTTTCAAAAGGATACATCCACCTATACTGCACAGGCCCTCCCATCGCTGCTTCATAAGGAAGATGTACTGGAAGGTGTTCCATGACATTGAAGAAGGCAGGGGGAAATATCATTTCCAACTTTCATAGAATTTCCGGTATGTTTCTCTCTAACCGGATCATGTCACTCACCTTTACATTAGAAGCACATAAATCTCTAAAGAATTGGCTGAGTTCAATCAATGGTTTCCAAACTTTTTGAGGAAGTAGCTCCCTGGTTGCAATTAGTAACAACCTCTCCATGAAAACATGACAATCATGGCTCTTCAACCCCTGCAACTTTGAATTTTTGGAATTGACACATCTGCTCAGATTGCTCGCATAGCCATCAGGGAGTTTGAGGCCTTTCAACCACTCACACAAGGCCTTAATTTCTTCTTTACCCATTTGATAGGGAGAGTTCGACATAGTTTCGGTGCTAGTCCCATCTTGGTGATGAGTTTCTTGAATGTTTAGCCGACGACGCTTGCAATGGGTGGCTTGGTCCCTACGCGAGTTCTTATCATCCTTCGTCTTGCCTTTAACACTCATGATGATTCAACACTTGATCAAATACATTCTTCTCAACATGCATGACATCCAAGTTGTGTCAGATTTTAAGATCTTTCCAATACAGCAACTCCCAAAATATGCTTCTCTTGTTCCAATTGTGAGACTCTAAATACCCATCAACATGGTTGTGCTGTTCCGTGTAGCTCGTGAAATTGCATACACGATCCCAAATTTGTTCCTCATTCAATCGAGGGGGTGGATGTGAATTTTCTTCCTTATTCTTTGAGAAAGGACCCTTACATTTTCGAAATGGATGGTTCTCTAGGAGAAATTGTCTATGACAATCGAACCAAGAATGTTTTCTACCATGTTGTAACCATCTAGCCTATGTGTTCTCCATATAGTAGGGACAAGACATTTTTCCCTCGTGGTCCAACCAGAGAGCATTTCGTATGCCGGAAAATCGCTTATGGTCCACAACACGAATGCCTTCATTTTAAAATTTTGCTTCTTAGAGACATCATACGTGTCAATTCCAACCTCCTATAAATGTTTCAACTCATCGATTAAAGGTTGCAAGTAGACATCAAGATTGCCCTTTGGACTTTTAGGCCCAGGAATTAATAGAGTGAGAAACAAGTACTGCTTCTTCATGCACAACCAATGCGGCAAATTATATGGAGTTGCAATCACCGGCCAACATGAATACACCTCACCGAAACTGCCGAAAGGTGCAAAACCATCTGTGCATAGCCACAACCGTACGTTTCGGGGTTCGGACGCAAATTCCTTATGGAGGGCATCGAAATGCTTCCACGCTTCACTGTCGCACGGATGAACCATAGTTCCATCTTCACGTGCATTCATTGAGTGCCACCTCATGTGCTCCGCAAATGTCTTAGTTGCATACAATCTTTGCAACCTCGGCCCGATTGGGAAGTAAATCAATTGCTTGTGTGCAATGCGTTTCCCACGCAACGTCGTTTTAGCATACCTATCGGCTCCGCATTGGTCACACTTAAGTCAACTTTCTCCTTCCAAAACAACACGCACCCATTGAAACACGCGTCGATTCTCTCATGTGGAAGTTCTAAAGCACCAAGCAATTTCTTCGCTTGATAGTAGGTGTCTGTCATCTCATTGCCAGGGGGACAAACGTCTTTCATTAAGGCTAACAGACTGTCCACGACTTTATTTGGGAGATTGTACTCACATTTTATGTTAATCATCCGTGAGACAACCGACAACAAAGACATGTCACAACCTTCATACAAAGGCTTTTTGGAGGCATCGAGCATTTCTAAGAACTTCTGAGTCCCTTCCTCTGGCTCATCTTCCCTCGTATCATCACCGCAGCTCAAAGGCACATGGCCCATGGCATCGGTGATCATTTCTGCATCTTCGCTGACACCTCCAAGACTAGAAGACCCATCAACAACAAGCAGCACGGTTTGACCACTACCCTCGAGAGTGGCAAAAGTCTCCCCGTGACTTATCCAAACATAATAATTTGGACGAAAGCCGTGTTTGTACAAATGTAGCTTCACAATATCCTCGTCAATGTACTTCAAGTTTTTGCATTTGCTACAAGGACACCTAAGTTTACCCAAACTACTCCATTGTTTTACAACAGGTATAAATTCTTCATTCACCCTACGTACGAATTCCACACTAAGATATTCACCATCATGTCTTTCATACATCCATTTTCTACTACTCTCCATTATGTATTTAGCTGCATACAATGTATATATCATTGTAAGGGATTAAGTCACAGCTAATTAAAGCGAATACATAATTTCCATGAATATAATGTATGTCATTCTTTATTGTTAATAACTATATCATGTTTCATTGAATTTCAACTAAACTTTTATGCCTATTAATTAAAACTTCAAGTAAACTTTTTTTTGACATCTACAACTAAGTTATGTCACCAGTCAAGAGGATCATGCTATTATCCAAGTAGAGTGTGTTTGTTCCTGTTAATCTATGATTGAAAATGACTTTCATGAGTCGTAGACTCTCCTTTATATTGTTTGGTTCACCAAAAGTTAGCGCAATCTCAGCAGTGAAATTGCGCGAGGTCTATAGTGCTTTGGGAGTTAGAAGCGTATCAGATTCAGTATAATGCAATGTTTCAATTGTGCAACCTGGTGGGCATCAAGACAAGGTGGGAATGAAAGAGAAGCTTATAGTAAAGGGTTTGATAGAAATCGTGTTGGGCTTTCTTGCATGTAAGATTCATAGATCCATCAAAGCATCGTGTCTTACTTTGATGGACCTATGAATCTTACATGCAAAAAAGCCCAACACGATTTATATTAGACCCTTTACTATAAGCTTCTCTTTCATTCCCACATTGTCTTGATGCCCACCAGGTTGCACAATAGAAACACTGCATTGTATTGAATCTGAGACGCTTCTAACTCCCTAAGCACTATAGACCTCGCGCAATTTCACTGCTGAGATTGCGCTACCTTTTGGTGAACCAGACAAATAAAGGAGAGTCGATACGACTCGTGAAAGTTATTTTTAACCATAGATTTTCATGTCACAAACACACTCTACTTGTACACTAACATGATCCAAACTCAACCTCTTTTCATGACATCTACAACTAAGATACTAGAAGTATAAATTAACCTACTTACTACTATAAACTACCATGACTAATAACCTATATTATTATGTAGCACCTGGTTATTGAGTACTTAAGTTAGTAAATGGATGTGACATAATTGATAATAATTAATGTCTTCATTTGGAGTTATAAGTAATTAAGTTAGAAATTAGGTTGGATTAGCAACAAGTTTACGCTACCAACTTCATTGGATAGCTTTATCAAAGGCAAGTCTCTAAATGTCAATTCAACCTTGTTGTGATGAACAAGCTCACGGAGTTATATGTACGGCTAATCAACAGGTTGTGACGTAGCAAATGCCGATCGTTTTGCATTTAGCATCCCAACCACCTTTCAAAAGAACACCCAATAAATCAAGATTGAGTTCTTGGGTGTTAATTTTAAAAGTGGTTGGGATGATAAAAATAAAGATCGACATTTGCTATATCACAAGCGATTGATTACCTGTACATGTAACTCCGACAACTTGTTCATCACAACAAGGTTGAATTGGCATTTAGAGACTTGCCTTTGATTAAGTTATCCAACGAAGTTGGCAGTCGCGTAAATTCATTCCTAATCAAACATAATAACTAACTCACTTAGTAATAACTACCAAAATCATCCAAACTCGACACTTTTTTATGACATCTACAACTAAGCTACTTAAATGGTTGTTGAGTACTTACGTAGCAACTTGTTGTTGATTACGTAAATGGACGTGACATAATTATTTACAATTTATGTCTTCATTTGGAGTTATAAGTAATTAAGTTAGCAATTAGGTTGGGTTAGCAAAAAATTTACACTACCAACTTTATAGGCTAACTTAAGTAAAGGGACGTCTTCAAAAAACAGATTCATAGTTCTTATGGGGAACAATCTGTCAGAGTTTTATAAATATGTCATCATGGGCTTGCGACGTGTCAACCATGGTCCTGATGCATTTAGTTTCGCAAAAAGCTGTGAGATAAACTCCCAAAAAATCAAGATTTGATTTCTTGGGTGTTTATCCCATAACTTCTTCAAAAACTGAATGTGTCACGACCTTGTAAACCCTATAATCAATTAACCCTAACCACAGCCCTAACCCATACAAACATCCTATAATTAATTAAACTAATTAAACTAATTATTCATAACCTTATAAACCCTAAACTATTCAAGTAAATTACTCAAATACAACAACATATATGAATTTTACAATTAAAAATCAACAAATTCAACCCACACATATACTCTTACATTAATAAATAACAATATTATAACTTTAATTTCAAGCCCTAACAACATAATACTATAATAAACTATAAGCATTCATAATAAACCCTAAAAATTACATTCAAAACATACACTATTCTAAATTTGAATTTCAAACCATAACCACACTAAAATTACTCAAATACAACAACATATATGAATTTTACAATTAAAAATCAACAATTTCAACAACATATACTTTTACATTAATAAACAACAATATTCTAACATTAATTTCAAGCCCTAACAACAAAATACTATAATAAATTATAAGCATTCATAATAAACCCTAAAAATTTACATTCAAAACATACACTATTCTAAATTTGAATTTCAAACCATAACCAAACTAAAATTACTCAAGTAAGTTACTCAAATACACCCTAAAAATTTACATTCAAAACACATTTTTTTAAATCGAATTTCAAACCCTAAACTTGACTAACACTAAACACTACCTTAAATTTGAATTTCAAACCATAACCACACTAAACTTACTCAAATACAACAATATAATATGAATTTTACAATTAAACATCAACAATTTAACTACAAAAATAAATTAGGGGACTCACATTGGTGGTTGCCGGAGATGTTGGCGTCGGTGGTTGCCGGAAGTGTGCGCACGCTGGTCGTCGGTGGTCGCAGTGTCCGCCGGCGTCGACGGTGGTGACCGGAGCGAAGGTGGTTGGGGCGGTGGTTGGGGTTGGGGTGTGAGAGAGAACGAACGAGATGGAGGGAAAGAGCAGCGTTAGAATGGTATTCTGCCCGTTGAGTCATTAAAAAGGGGCGGCAACCGATAGCCAGCGATCGATACCGTATCGGTCGCTGGCTCAGCGATGGATAGAGAGTCAGATGAAATAAATGTTGCCGTTGTAGTATTTACTGAGCCTCGCGACCGATACCCGGTGACCGATACGATATCGGCCGCTGGCTCAGTGACCGATAAAGTCAACGCTGCAACCGATACAATATCGGTCGCTAAATAGTGACCGATCTGGTATCGGTCGCTGCCTGTCGGTCGCCCGTGTCAATCTGAGCGATCGATACATATCGGTCGCCTGGGTCGGTCGCCGTAGACGTTTCATGTTGTAGTGGATATGCAATTCAGGTACAAAAAAAAAAAAATTAGAAGGCTGGAATTGGAAGTAAAATGACATTCCTAAACAACAATTTTGGAGCCTGGGAACCATTTTTCAGTGCCAAAGACAATCAATAACAGAGCAGCAACAATATTATATAGACCTAGACTTGATACACGACCATAACAAACACCCATTCATATCAATTTCAGCCATCAAAACCCATCTACAACAACACGACAACAACAATAGCAACTACAACAGAATGAGGCTGTAACGACCCGCCCTAAACCCGTATTAATTAAAACCTTAATTACAGTAATTAGCCCAAAATACGCTAATAAAATTATTCTTCTTTTATTATTATTATTATTATTATTTGTTTCTATGCGTGACAGGTCTCAAGTAAGGCGATGGCTAAATGGGTTAATTATATGTCATCTCGGATGTTTGTAAAGCTATAAATATTATTACGAGTTTATGAATATTTTTACGATAAGTTATATAATTTATTTTATTATTCTCGATTTTATGCTTTTACCCGAGGAAGGTTATATCAATTTTGATGTCCATTTCGTTCACGATTTATGTCATCCAACCTTCCTAATTACATTTTATTGTTCAATTTATTTTATTAGTGTTATCCTACCAATTTATTTTATGTGGTTCAATACTAGTTAATTTTACCCAATTTAATTCCAAGAAATTTTATTTAGTTTTATACTAAACTATTTTATCAAGTTTATGTCAATTAGTTTTACCTAGCTAATTTTCAATTACAAGATTGATTTAGTTTAATTGCTAATTAGAGAGTTAATTAAGTGGAGGGTTGTATTTTTATAAGGGGGTGACAAGGGCCTTCTAATCCATTTCAAAAATCAAATTATTGCATTACAAACTCAGCACCCCTCTTCCTCCTTCCTCTGTCTGGCCGAGCAGCCCCCTGCCCCGCCTGTTTCCGCGCGTCTTCGGCAACCGGACGGCCGGTCGGCAACCACCAGAGGTGGTCGGACTTCTCCCTTCACCCCTTCTCTTGTTTTCTATTCCAATTTCTTCTCCAAGTGGTATTCTCTCAAACCATAACTCAAATCTATTGATTCCTAATCTGAGTTTCACTTATAAATTGTGTTATTCTTGAAGTTTTTCATCTTCTTTATGGTTTTAAGCATGAATTTATATTGTGGTTGGATTAGGGTTTGAATTTGAGTTGTAACATGTGAGTTTGGGGTTGATTTTAAGTGTTTAAGTGTTGTATTGTTGTTGAATGTTTGAAATAGTTTTTGCATGTGAGTTTTAAGGACTTGATTGAGCAAGATTAAGTGTTTAACTTCTGGGAAAATTGATGGATGATAGCTAATTTGAAGTTTAATTGAGTTTTATTGCAAATTAGTGGTAAGAAGACATGCATGTTGTTTTTTATGGCCATATAAGTTTCTGTCTGGAATCAGAATAATACAGAGGACTAAAAGTATGAGTTTAGCCCAAATTTTTACTTAAAAAGATAGCTTTATTCATTGTCTAACTATGGGCTTTGGAATTTCGAGAATCCGGTACGTGTAGCTTGAGTTATGAGCGAAACCGTGAACGGTGCGAATTGTATTTGAATCTGAGTCAGTAGCTGGAGGACAATTTTTCGTCCATTTAGAGACTTTTTTGGTTCCAGTGGTAAACATAAAAGTTTTAGGTGACGTTTTAAGCTTTCCGGAAATGTATGGTTTGCATTCATCCGATATCGGGAGTGGATGTTATAGGGTCGAGACTGAAGGTTATCAATTGAGTTTCTGCCCAGAAAATTCTTTAGTAAATTTGGATTTTTGTGAACCAATTTCAATCATTAAGGGATCCTTTTAGTTTGGAGACTCTTGGGTCAATATTAGGATATTCAAAAAGTGTCTTCTAAGTTGAAAATACTATCTTTTGGAGTTTAATATTATTTATCAAGTTATGTCTTTTTAGCTAAGTTGAGAACTTTAAGTTATATAATAGAAATCGACTCTAAGTTGGAAGTTTGAAGTGTTCCATTAGTCGAAGAGTTCTTTGAAACTCAATAATCATAGGATATATTCCTTCACTAATGCATAATTCCAATTCACCTTTCAAACACTTCCAAAATCCAATAAACACCATCGTTATAAATTCTTCTTCGTCGCTTGACGATATATCCGAAAAATCAAGAACTCTCTAATTTCCACTCTAGCCTTTCATTCCTTAATTCTTCATATTCCATCAATATGATCTCTTCAAATCATTCTATAAGTTAAGCTATTCATCGTTTACTTCCAAGCCTTTATGAGTTTCGTATCAAAAGATCAAACCGAAAGTTTTAGTTTTCAAATTATAGCTTCTGTTTCTGTCCGGGCTGTTTTTCAAGCCCTTCCCTTCATTTTTGGACCTCGGTCCTGTTGACAAAGTTGTAGAACTTAATTTTCCCTGTTCCAGGAAGTACTCGTTTGTTTAATTCCGAGTTTTCTAGCCCGAGTTATGCTAAAAATCCTATTTCTTAAAAACCTGAAATTTTCTTTCTAAGTTATTACGTTCGTAGTTTCTATTTTACTTAACGTTTGAAACTCACTAAAAACCTTATTCGGTTCTCTACTTTATACTTCTCTTATCCTAGTTTCCAAGCCGCCCAAGCCATCCCGAGGCCGAGACGTGCCACCTATCTTCGTTTCAAGTCAAGGTACGCAAATTGTCCAACCCTTGTGGTTTAATCGTCATGCAATACAATCATGTATATCAATGTCATTCATATCATTATGATGTTTATCATATTTATGAATATCATTAACATGTATACTATATCTATTTTCAAAAGTGGTCCCGCCATATTATTATAATTCTAGCTAGTCACGTGAAGTGCTAGCCTTTATTCATCTATAGGGTGCTCCTGATTAGAGTGACCAGACCTGGCCAGTGTCCGACTGCTTAGTAGTCCCCCAACCCAAACTCCAGATCGGTTTGGGGCGTGCGCGTGTTAGGTGCTTTGCACCAGATCGTAAGGGATACCACTCTATTTTCTATGTATATATAAATATATATATATATCATGTCTACTTTTATATGTTTATATCTATGCCAAATCCATTTAATACATGTTTAGCCCCGTCCCCGTTTTCAAAATGAATTTAAATGCCGGAACTAAAACCGTTTTCGAACGGTTTGACGTGTTGGAGGTTTGTGTACTGAGTGTTTCCCCACTCACTTTGTGTATGTTTTCAATGTTTTGTTTTTAGGCGGTCCGAGCTCCCAAAGTAAAGACAAGGATAAGCAGAGGTAGAACTTCCACGTGCAGGGTAGTCTTAAAGGGCGGATTTGGCCGACCTCGGTGGTCTTCATGGTTCCAAATATTAATTTGCATTGGAGAAAGTTTAATATATATATATATATATATATTTCTTTGATGGGTGTATAAGGTGTAATATCTATGGTTTCGGTGATTGTTTATGTATGGGTTTAAGTGTAGTATTCATTTAGTGGTTTATGTATATGTTGGTGGTTTGTGTGCCTTGTCCCGAGTGGGGACGGAGGTAATGCCTCAATACTTGTCTTTTCCGCTGCGCTAATCACAGGGTTATGGCATGATTAAGGATAATCTTGTGGTTAAGGGTGTTGGGGTGTTACAGAGGCTGTTGTTCGTCGTTCCTTGTTTGTTTGTTTGTTTTTTTTTTTTGGGTACAAAACCTCATCAAATCCGACCCAACTTCTCCAAACATATACCTACAATACTCCCACTCAAAAACAAACACCAAGGATTATTTTAACATCAAAAGACACCAAAAACCAAACATAAAATTCATGCAAATCTGAAGCTAAGTGCAGTAATTTCAAGATTCAGCAACACAATTGATCAATGTTTAAGGTGTAAATCAACCAACAAGAGCACCCAACTATCACATAAAATGAACAATCAAACTCCCAGACACTTAATCGTAGCTTAGATAGTCAAAATCACATAAAACCCCGGAGCAGGTGGAAAACGTTATACATTCAATACTGCGCATGACAACAAGCGCATGAGAAGAATCGATTATTCAACCTCAAATTACATCAAGCATTCACCAATCTACTCCATAATGACCCTCTTACCTTAATACACATCAAACACTAAGTAATTATGAACAAAATTCCCCAGATCAACTGTATAGAAGCTAATCTTGAAAAAAACCCTAATTAACTACAAATCATGATAGGAACATTAGACATAACTTAAACTCTAAATAGTTCACCAGAACTTGCAATATAAACCACCATGTACCAACGTCCACCACAACCCACCGTCGTCAATCACCACCAAGGTCCACCACATCTGGTATTAGGATCTGATTCTCTCTAATAATCTTTGTGATTTCTGGGGAGGAGTTTTTCGCCGAGAGTGGAGATCGAGGTAATCCGATATACTTATAAAGTGGATATAATGACAGTCGAAATCAATTTGGATTTAGATTCGGATCTATAATTGGATAATGGGTTATTAGTGAAAGAGGTAAGCTTTGGAGAACTTCTAGATTGAGAGAGGCGCATGTGAGAAGAAGGGGGTGGGTAAGGGAATACTGTCAGTTATTACGCGTGAATTATGGAAATTGAAAAGAGGCATGATTTGGAAAGGCAGTATGTTAATTTATTTATGTGCATTTCTATTGGTTCATTCACCAAAAAAACATTTAGTATTCAGTGGACTTCACTAACTTTTCTATTATATATTATATAGATTATTATTATTATTATTATTATTATTATTATTATTATTTATTTATAAAATAAGTTACATAATATGTTCATAGTAAGCCTAGTACAAAACTCTTTATAATAAAAATTTAATGTCACATAAAGTTAGCTTTTTTTTGCATTTTGGACCTCGAACTTTAGGGGTATGTATTTTCTGAACCTTTGGTTTACAACATTAATTTTTTAGACTCTAACGTTTGTAGGTTGAATAAAAAATGACCTTAAAGTTCCTGGGATAAAGAAAAATGTCTCTGTTTCGTTCTTTGTTTTCCTCCCATGGATGTTTGAATTTATCTCACAATTAACGTGAAATTTCAGGACTATGGTTAAAAGTTAAAATTAATATTGAAGCAAACACCTATCTCATTCATGTCGCTGTTACTTAGACCCCTGAGTGCAGAGGTTTAAGTAACTCCAACATGAATAAGAGATGTTTATTATAACTTTAATATTAGTTTTAACCTTAATCTTGAAGTTTGACGTCAATCGAGATAAAAATTCATACATGGAAAGAAAAAGAAAAACAGGAAACGAGCCTTTTTTTCAGCCCACAAACTTTAGGGTCTTTTTTATTAGCCTACAAACTTTAGGCACCGTTCTTTTGTGCATTTAATTTGCGTTGCGGTTAGTTGCAGTAGATTATGGTTAGTTGCGGTAGATTGCGGTAAGTTGCGGTGGAAATAGTAAAAAGATAATGGTAATTTGCGGCATGTTGCGGTAATTTGCATTGCGGTTAGTTGCGTTAACGCATAAAAGAACGGTGCCTTAGGGTCCAAAAAATTAAAATTGAAAACCTAGGGTCCAAAAAATTAAAGTTGAAAACCAAGTATTCAAAAATTAAACACCCTAAAATTCGGGGTCGAAAATGCAAAACACCCCGTAAAGTTAATACAACACTACATTACATAAGTATGTATGTTGGGTTTTTTATGGGCTAAATTATTATTAGTTTAACCTCTTATTATCTTTTTTTAAAAAAAAAAGTTTCAAAATTCAAGATTTATTAGATTATTATGTTTAATTTGCTTTGACTTCTATTTCTTCTTTAATGTTGGATTTTATCTATGCAATCCATGTCAATCAAATTGCCGACACCATATATTGTCAATAGGTATGTTACGTTCAGTTTTAAAAGAAAAATCAATTCCTTAATAAACTAAAATTAGAGAAAAAGAAAGTAAAATTATCTTCTTTCTAATTGGATTTTATCTTCTTTCTAATTGATTATTATTATTCCATAATAATTATAATCACTGATATTTGCACCAAAATAATTTAATTCAACATTTATCTACTTTTTAATTGATCGAAATTCTTATAATTAATCTCCTCTTCTCCATTAAGCGGGACCCACAAACTTTACTATTAATATTAATATTAATATTATTATTATTATTATAGGCAACACCAAAATAATTAATGTTATTTGCACTAAAATAATTTAATTCGAAGTCTAGTGGGTCTATTTCGTGGGACCCACAATGATTTCTATTATAATATATAGATTATAATTATAATTATTATTATTACCCATCATTGGCTAGGATGGGTTGGATAATTAGTAGGGAATAATTTTGTTTTGGGACTTTTCTCGTTATTATTGTTATTGTTATTGTCTATAAAGTGGACAGTCAAAAAATATCATTCTTTTCAATTTATGTTATGTTGGACAAAAGTAAAATGTACTATCAAACTTTCTATGCTTTTTTTCAATGGAAGAGTAGATAGCGAATGACTTTTAAATTTTAGGTCAATTAGAAATAATTTTTTCAAATTGCCAAATTTAGGGGTAAGATTGTTATGTTGGACTAAAGTAAAATGTAACGTTACATCCGACCCTTCCATACCTTGTTTGGATAGGATTTTAGAATACTGATTTTGGTTTGTGTTCTGGTTCTATTATTGTTGTTGGTGTTGGTGGTGAGTGTTTTAATTAGGTTAAACATGGTACATTTTTATATGATGTTATTTGGATTATTTATTTGTATCCTTCAAATTAAATGGTGAAAATTTAAAAATAAATTTATCAATAAATATTGCAGACCTTGTCATAAATCTATTAATGTTTTAGAAAAATTCATCAAAATAGGCAAATTTATCAATTTGTTACAAGAATTTATTAGTGGATAAATTTGCTTTATACTTCAATGCCACAAGCTTAAAAAGAAAAACTTAAAAGTTAAAACTAAAGGCTGGGAAACTTATTTAAGTTCATATTCTTTTTGACTTATGATAAGTAAGTTAGTGTTGATCATTGTTGATAAGTACAGATGAGTATTTATCAATGGTAATGAGTGTTGATCAATAGGGATGAATGATGATAAATTAATTAGTTACAATTAGCAATAATAATTAACAATAATATTAGTTGTTTTATGACTCGATTAAGAAACAAGACACTATTCTTTTGTCCTATTTCTTTAGAATAGGGTACCAATTTCATAACAACATATTCTTTTATTAATAAAATAATTAGTTACATTACGATTTTTTATTAGTTATAGTTAATAATATAATTAGTTATAATTAGTACTAATAACAACAATTAGCAATATAATTAGTTATACTATTCTTAAATCCGTGCCGTGTTGCAGGTTGAAATTAGTATTATTTGATACAAAAATTAGTCTAAATTATTAATGTACATATGATTTAAAAAGATTAAAACATAAATTATATAATTAAATTAAAGAATACAATAAGTTGTTCTAATAAAAATACGTAAAATTAAAATAAATGTAGGTCAAAAAGTGAGAAACTTACAACCCAACTAAAATTTATAATACATTTATTAGATATTACGATCATAGTAATGCGTATATATTTTTAGTTTTGGACTACAATTATGAAAACATATGTTTATTTGTGTTAATTGCAATTGATGATAATTATGAAAATGTATTTTTATTTGTGTTAATCATAATATTAGTATGTTGTGAACCGTCTTCGAAAGGTGTCGGATAAGTTAATCCACCCTACGCAAAGTGCTTTTATCACTGGGAGGTTAATTCATGATAATATTCTTATCGCTCATGAAGTTTTGAATAAATTCCAGAATATGAGTGGTACGAAAAGTTGGGTTGCTCTTAAGCTTGATATGGAAAAAAACTTATGATCGGATTGAATGGGACTATCTTCGTGAAGTTCTAAAACAATTAGGGTTACCTCAACAATGGATTACGTGGCTATTGGAGTGTGTCACTATCATCTCCTACTCGTTATTAGTTAACGGGGAGACAACAGGTTTCTTTACACCCACTAGGGGTATTCGCGAACTTTCTAGGGCTTCAAGTACTAGAAATAGTGGTGTTGGCTTTAAACTAGCTTTACACGCTGAGAAAATCCCGTGCCTTTGTTTTTGTCGACGATAGTTTACTCATCTGTCGTACGAAGATGGAGGATTGTCAACGCTTACAAGGTCTTTTGGCCAAGTTTTTTCAGACTCAAGACAACTTGTTAATTTTCACAAGCCTTCCTTAATTTTTTCCAAAAATGCATCTGATCGAGAAAAACAATTGGTTGCTGGGATTTTTGGGATTAACCAACAAAACTCATTAGGGCAATACCTTGATTGCCCTTTATTTAAAGGGAGGCCTACTAAGGATACTTTTAACCACCCGGTGGCTAGTGCTCAAAACAAATTGCAGCCTTGGAAAGTTAAGTTTGTTTCTAAGGTTGGGCGTGTTGCTTTAATACAATCTCATATTGAGTCAATTCCTTCTCACGTCATGCAGTGTTTTCAAATTCCTAAAAGTACTGCCCACAAAATTGATGCGGTGAGTAGATCCTTCTTTTGGAAAGACCTAAATTCGAATAAAGGCCTCCCCATGGTGGCTTGAGATAAAATTTGTTGGCCGAAAAACCTTGATGGCCTGGGGTTAAGAAAGTTGGAGGCTGTTAACACTGCCTTCATTTGTAAACTTTTATGGAGAGTTTTGTTTGGTAAAGGATTTTGGGTTGACCAGGTTCGGGAAAATATGTCCGTAATAACGACTTGTTTGCTTTAAAGCCAAAACCCACATATTCTTGGGCCTGCAAATCAATTTTGAAGGTTAGGTCGCTTTTTGCTAAAGGTCTCAGGTGGCAGGTTGGTAGTGGTGAAAAGATAAATTTTTGGCTGGATAATTGGTGTGGCCAGACTAGTCTTCTTGAACTAGTCCATGGTTCTGACCCTTCGCAATTAGATTGTTCTTTGCAAGTTGCAGATTTCATTAAAAATGATTGGACATGGGCTTCAAAGAAATTGGAAACCACACTTAGCCCTGATGTAGTGGCCTTAGTTAAGGCAGTTCCTCTCCCTTTTAACCCGGTTGAAGATTCTCTTTGTTAGGGGCTGACCAGTAATGGGGAATTCTCTACCAAGTCAGCAACTTGGCTAGCGCATGAAGGTCTTAATTTTTAGCAAGTTGGGAATTTCAAATGGATTTGGAAGCTCAATGCTCAACCAAAGCTCATGGTCTTTCTATGGAAGATGTTTCAAGATGCGCTTCCTATTAAAGCTTATCTAGTATATAGAGGTATGGATGTGCCCTTACAATGTCCTTTTTGTAATTTTGCTTTGGAAAGTGAACAACATTTGTTTATTGATTGTGACTACGTGACTGAGGTGTGGTAACTAGCGGGAGCAACATAATTGGCTTCAACTAGTTCCTGTAATCAATGACATCTTAGAAGGGTTTCTTCATAAGTGTATAACGCATTCATCTATTTTTGCCCTTGACAGGGTAGTTGCTCTCCTTCGGAGCATTTGGAAGACAAGAAATTTGGTTGTCTTTAGTCAAAGATCTACCCTTGCTGGGGGTACTCTTCTAAGAGCTAAGCGAGCTTCTGCTGAGTGGCGAATTAGAGAAAGGTTGACTGAATCGTTGGGCGATCCTGGTTTTCAGCAACGAATAACAAAACTAGGTGGGTGTCTTGGGGTAAGCCTGCGAGGGGTTTTGTCAAAATCAACTTTGATGGTTCTAAGAGTCAGTGTGGAGCTGGAGGTGGTTTTATTATTCGAGATGAGGGAGGGAAGGTGGTTCAAGTGGCGTCTTTTAACCTTGGGAATTCTTTAGTGTTGGTGGCGGAAGCTACAGCTATGCGGAATGGGATCGAGCTACGGTGTTGGGTGGCTTTCGGTGCATTATTTTGGAAGGGGATAATTTGGTGCTTATTAAAGCAGTAGTGGGAGCTTATAAGGTTCCCTAGGAGATTGCGACCTTAGTCAAAGATATCCAAGCTTTCATGGCATTGTGTTCGGATTGTTAGGTGTCTCATATTATTCGTGAAGGAAATCGTGCTGCAGATTGGTTAGCTAAGTTTGGTGTTACATTAGATTCTTCCTATTGTTTCGATTATTGTTTTCATAGTTGCTTATCCCTTGTTGTAAGTGAGGATGCACTTGGAAGATTCCTTGAGAGAAGGGCTTCAGTATTGTTGTTTGCCTGTTATTAAATAATAATAATAATAATAATAATAATAATATTATTATTATTATTATTATTGTTATTATTATTATTATTATTATATTTTTTAAAAAGGAAATTATTTCTTAAATAAACTGAAATTGAGGAAAAAGTTAGAATAATATTTTTCTGATTGGTTGTGGAACTTAAAATTACTCGTCTTTCACCATTTAATAGGGCCTACAAACTTTGCTATTACAATTATGTAGATCCTTTAATTAACAATATAATTGATTATTTTATGAAACTTTAATAATTAAAAATATAATTACCTAGAAAAAATGATATTGTCTTTTTATTTTCTTTTCTTTAGAATTTCAAGATTTCTAACCCTTCTTCCAAGTCCCAAGGTATTACGAAATTCCCTCCAATTTTTGCCCCCTTCTATTCTTATACTATGATTTGTCTCATTCCCTCCCAAATATTATCTATGTGAATTGCTATTAGTTTTAGACTTTTAGGGTTTGATTTAATCCATTTCTAAATCTCTTTTGTCATTCTTCTCTTCATCTTCTTCAAGTTTAAGGTACCAATTTTCAAGAAAGTTACTTCCAAATCACGTCTTTATTTCTTTTAATGAATACTTACAGCTAGAATTAATGTACTTTTTTTATTACTTTTATTCCTTTTTTCTATTAGCTTTGTAATTTGATTTGATAATTCATAAAAATAATATTGAAAATAATACATATATTACCATAATATGTGAAAGAACCTAGGGGGTGAATAGGGTTGTGAAAATTTCTGCAAAATTAGATTACTTATAAAGGACGTTAGTTCCTTAGTCTGCTCAGATTAAGGTTTAACACAATTCAATAACTGATAATAAGATAAAGGACAATAAGTAGTGTATGAATAACCTCCTTTATTTCAGTCAATTAAAAAACTGTTTGACATAACCTAATGTAAAGGACCTTAGGATTACAGAGAACCAAGCGCCTTGCTATGGACGCTTCACTTATTTCTGGAAAATTACACCCATCAAATCTCCGTTTGGTGTTCACACAAATCGACTCCTAATTCCGTCTAGGAGTCGAATTTGAAAGCCTAACACAACTCTAGATCCGTGTAGAGTTTGATAGCACTCTCACACAAAAACACTCAAAACACTTTCTCTCAAACACAAGAACACACTTTTCTTTGTTTGAACAATCGATTGCTTCCTTGGAATCGTTGATTTCTTCCAGTGGATGAGTGGTCTTCTTATATGCAATTTCACAAACATCCAGAAGAGAGTCGTTGAAGTTTTCTGCGATTCTTTCCAACTTTGCGATTTGGTTATCCTTACATTTTCAGCTTTGATATCTTTCCTTTTGAGAGAATTGGTCCGGAGATCTTTGATCAAATATTCTTCTTGATTCTTGATCGATTATACTCTGCAAAGATAGGAAATTGTAATCAATTAATCTGGTTAGAGAGAAAATATAATTTAATTTTAGGAGCTCCAGCAAACTTCCCTGTTATTTGTCTTTCGCTTCAAAACTCAGGACTTCACAGTAAAGGCCCTTGTCTTGTTTTGTGAGACTTCCATGAGTGGCATTATTGCTTGTTTAGGTCAATGCCCTTTATCATGCATCAGATAATGACCTTTGCACAGACGGGGTTTCTTCAATCTCCCCTTTTTTGAGTGAAAAACAAAACTATATGGAAACACTATATAACATTGATATATCCAGTAGACACAATTATATCAAGCGACAACTAATAACCATCATGCATAGTAGATATTGTTTTACAGACCATAGAACCGCAAAATGTGACATCAGAGGTCACAAAAGTCAACTCCCCCTTTTTGGCTTTCACCAGAAAGGAAACAGAAGGAATGTTTGGCAAACAAAAATAAAACAGTTCAAAACCAATGGAAAGCATTAAGATATATAGGATGAGGGATCAGGAATAGTAGGGTCATCTGGGATGGGGGTTGGAGCAGGGGTCTTTGGGACATACTTCTAAGAGGCGAGGAGAAGGTCCTTTAGATCTACAGTGGTACTGATGAGATCAGTGCGTATGGCGTGAAGGGCCTTGACTTCGTTGCGAAGGACCATGACTTCATCCCGCAGAGAGTGGACTTCCTTTTGAAGGCTGGAGATGTGTGCTTGGAAAGCAGTTTGAACGTCCTTAGTGGCGGCTGCTGAAGTGGAGGCCTCTGTTGCCTTAACCTCATCAGCATGGAGCCAAGAGTTGTTCGGCTGTTGTTGGTATCCAAAGGTGAGAAGCAAAGAGGGACCAATGGTGGGCAAACTGACGGAGGATTGTTCAGTGCCATTGAGAGGAACTCGACAGAATTGAAACACTTTGGTAAGAAGATTCCCATATGGGAGAGGCCCAAAAGTGGAACCGGAAGCATGCATGATATGGTGAACGACCATTTCCCCGAGTTCGGGGTGTTTACCGGTGAGGACATTCAAGAGAAGGGAGGCACAGGCTTCATTGATGGTTTCTTTGTTTGTGCCTCTAGGAAGGATAGTGCGCACAACAATGTAGTAGAGAAACCTAGCTTCTGAGGTGAGGCCCGTGTACTGGGTATTCTTTTGCTCAGAGGGGCGGGCAAATCGCCTGCGCAGTTCTTGTTTTGGGTCAGAAGGCAGGGCTAGGGGCAGCTTAGTGGGATCAGTGGTGAGACCTAAGATACGTTCTATGAGGTTGGGAGATATAAAAATCTCGACACTGGCGACAGTTGTTTGGAGGGATCGATTGGACATGGAGACCATATTCGCATAAAATTGAAGGACAAGGGAGGGATATATTACCGGTTCACAGTTAAAGAAGGATGAACACCCGAGGTCCTTGAGGATAGCAAAGGATGGAAAGATCTTCATGAGGGAGTCTAGATCAACATTTTCACAGCAGAGAATCAATCGATTTCCCAGATTTTCGAGTACTTGGTCTCGTGGGAGAGCCAGAGTGGTGGAAGGATGAGGAATGATGATATGTGTAGAGGAGGAGGAGTGTGAATGGGTTGGACTAGGGGAGTTTTTGCGAGATCGAAGTCGTTTTGCGACTTAAGTAGGGGGGGAAGGGGCAGATGATTTTTGAGCAGCCCTTTTCTTCCTGAGCAACCCTTTTCTTCATGGTGGAGAGGGAGAAGGTTGGGACAATGATATTGATAGGTGGGGAAAGGTTGTGATGGTGCTAGAAAAGGTGTGGTGGTGTTTAAATAGTATGAGGGAGGAGGGACAGTTTATGGAAGGGAGGGAGTAATTAAGGCAAGTGGTAATCTGAAAAAAGGGAAGAGGGAAATTTAAGGGGGCGGTTGGAAATAGGTAATGATATGGGATGGGAAGGAGTAAAGATTCGAAATATTTTGAAAAGGGGAAGGGGTGCGTTGGGAAGGAAATTGGCGGTTGGGGATAAATTTATTTTGATGTGATTGATGGGGATTAGAGAGAGAGAGTGAAGGTAGATTTTTTTTTGTGAGAGAGAATAAAAGGAATGTGATGGATAATGACGAAAGTTTTGAAAAGAAAAATAAAGAAAAATAATTTTAAGAAAAACAATTAAAAAAAATCATACCTAGCAGTAATTGAAAAACTGTCAAGATGATTTTATGCCAAGGTTTTATATGAGATAGACTCAAGGAGGTTGTATGACAAGAGTGTCAAGGACCTTCATGAGCGTATAAGAGTAGAGCATACCTGGCAAATGACCTTTGCTCCCCCTGAAAGGGAGAACTCTAGCTCCCCCTCAACTGGTCATCAGGTTGTAACATGCCAAGCTCCCTTCTGTTAGTGATGAATTGCTCAGTGGGAAGGGCCTTGGTGAAAATATCTACCAGTTGGTGATGACTAGGAACAAAGTGCAATGTGATATGGCCTTTGTCTACATGATGTCGGACATCAATATGCTTGGTGCGAGAGTGCTGAACTGGATTCTTGGTCATTTGAATCGCACTTTGGTAGTCACATTTGATTGGAATATCTGAGAATTCTATCCCAAGGTCCTTCATCTGTTGTTTGATCCATAGAAGTTGTGCACAGCAAGCCCCGGCTGCAATGTATTCTGCTTCTGCTGTAGAGAGGGCAACTGCATTTTGCTTTTTTGATTGCCAGGATATCAGAGATACTCCAAGCATTTGACATCCTCCAGAAGTACTTTTGCGATCAGTTCTTGATCCAGCAAAATCTGCATCTGTATACCCAGTAAGATGAAGGGGATTGTGGCTGGGGCACCATAGTCCAAGGTCCTTGGTACCTGTAAGGTATCTCAGAATTCTTTTGACCGTAATCAAGTGAGATTCTTTGGGAGCACTTTGAAATCGAGCGCACAAGCACCCACTAAACATAATATCAGGACGACTTGCGGTTAGGTAAAGAAGAGATCCGATCATACCTCTGTAGTGTTTGTCAGGAACGACCTTACCAGTAGGATCGTGATCAAGTTTTAGGGTAGAGGACATTGGGGTGCTGCTTTGCTTAGCAGTTTCTAGACCATATTTTTTTCAAAAGTTCTTTCACATACTTACTCTGATTTACAAAGATACCATCTTCATTTTGCTTGATTTGTAAGCCAAGGAAGAAGTTAAGTTCTCCTACTAAGCTCATCTCAAATTCTTTGCTCATAAGATCAGAGAAGTCTTTCACTAAAGTTTCATTAGTAGCACCAAATATAAGGTCATCCACATAAACTTGAATTATAACAGAATCCTGACCTGAGGTTTTGATGAACAGCGTTTTGTCTATGAGACCTCGTTTGAATCCATTTTTCAAGAGGAAGGAGCTCAGACTTTCATACCAACCTCTAGGGGCTTGCTTGAGCCCATAAAGGGCCTTTTGAAGTTTGTAGACATGAGTGTCTGGGTCATGTTGTTCAAATCCTTGAGGTTGCTCAACATAGACTTCTTCCTTCAAATGTCCATTTAGGAAAGTACTTTTGACGTCCATTTGGTACAGCTTCATATGAACTGATGAAGCATAGGCCATAAGTATCCGAATGGCCTCTAGTCGGGCAACTGGGGCAAAGGTTTCTTCGTAATCAATGCCTTCTTCTTGATTGTATCCTTTGACCACCAATCTTGCTTTGTTTCTTGTCACAGTGCCATGTTCATCTAGTTTATTACGAAAGACCCATTTTATACCAATGACTGGATGATGCTTTGGTCTTGGGACAAGCTTCCAGACTGAGTTTCTTTCAAACTGGTTGAGTTCTTCTTACATGGCAAGGATCCAGTTGTTGTCCTTTAGGGCTTCTTCAGGTCCCTTTGGTTCAATCTGTGAAACAAATGTATGAAATGCACAAAAGTTTCTAAGAGAGGAGCGGGTTTGAATACTTGTTTCCAAGCCTAACAAGAGGTTGTCAGCTGGATGAGCTGGTTTGAACCTGAAGGTTCTTGATGTCTCCTCAGTGTTTTGTTGTGCAGTATCAGTCATTTGAGGAGTTTCTGTCGGTGAAGGTCCTTGTCCTTCACTAGGTGAAGGTCCTTGTTCTTCATCATGTGAAGGTCCTTGTGCTTCATTTTCCTCATATTCTGAAGTTGATTGAATAGAGTCATCTAGAGGAGGTTCTTCGTTTTGTTGAAGAGGACCTTGCTGAAATATACGAGGAGTGTCCTCGTCATCATCATCTTGATGAATCTGGAATTTGATGGATGACCTTTCTGTTGGAGTGGTGGCAGTTTCATCAAAGACAACATGAATGGATTCTTTCACCTTTTTGGATGCTTTAATGTAGACTCTGTAGGCCTTGTTAGATAAATAATACCCTACTAAAATTCCTTCTTCACTTCTTGGCTCAAATTTACTTAAGGCCTTTTTGCCATTGTTAGGAACGAATCATTTGCATCCAATGGCCTTGAGATGAGCTACATTTGGTGTCTTACCCTTGAACAACTCATAAGGTCACTACAACAAAAGTAGTTTATTGCAACACACCATAAATGTTACATGAGACCCAAAAAGTGTTACCTTAGATCTATGGCAACATTTTACAAAATGTTACATTAAATGTGTGTTGCAATAGGTTATTGGAACACATTTTAAGCTATTGCAACGCTTGAAGAAAAAAAACGTTGCCTTAGGTATTTAAGCTATTGCAACACTTGTCAAAAGAAATGTTGCCTTAGCTATTAAGCTATTGCAACACTTAGAAACAGAAACGTTACCATAGTTAATATGAAAGGCAACAATTCTTCACATCCTATGGCAAGACTTTGTGAGTGATGTATCCCTTTGAGCTTTACCTAGTGTAACACAATCTTCTTGTTTTACAACAATTTATTGTTTTTTACAAAATCTTAAACAAACTGTCAAAATATAATAAATCATAACCGACATATAAAAATTTATTCCATTGAAGTATAATTACAAATCTAGATCATCCAAATGTTTCATATGTAGTTCACCTCTCTACAACTTTTCAACATCCGTCCAACAAACAAAATATAATTAGCATTTACACCATAATAATTTGTACTTTACCCAAAAGTAATATCCAAAAAGCTTCCAATGTCTCTTTCAACAAGCCATATCATCAATTATAAAATATACACAACAAAAACACATGTAGGTAGCCGGTCTTTGAACTTCAACTTCATTATCACCAAAAGCATCGTATTCTATCCAACCTCAACCAAGATAACCTGTGAGACAAAAAAATTAGATGGTTTAAAATTAGAAAGCTTTGTACAAATTAATATATTAGGAATTGGACGGAGGGAAATGTTTGATTGCATAGTACTAGTTAAAAAACCAATAAAGAAGCCACATTACTAGCTAAAACTAAGCGCACTTCACATTTTGAATTCAGCTCGTAATAAAATATCACAAGTCAAACAATCTAAGGAAATATAAATTATAATTGATGAAATATAGTACTAGTTAAAAGACCAACGTCTAAGGAGGAAGACTGGCATTATAATTGATGAAATATAGATTATGCAATAACTTAAATGCAAGAAGTCTGGAAATAATTTCTTCGAAAAGTGAAATAGCCACCAATTTGTTTGACAAAGAAGACAGACATTATAATTGATGAAATATACACATGTCGCATGCCCTTCACTAACTATAGTATTATGACATCAACAAACAAAGCGAGCATTCATGTCATCAAACAATCTACCATACATCATAAATAATAAAAGACAAATATTGCAAGCATCGGAAAGGTATATCAGATCAAGACCTCCAAAAATTGCCTATCAAGTATACAAAATAAAACAAAAGGTAAAAACAAAAATAGATAAAACAAATTAAGATTAGTTGCCTACTTACCTGGCTCGGCACCAACTTCATGCAAGTCATAAAGAAAAGCTTCGAAGAAGATGACGACTTGCTCATGATCCTTCCTACAGAGATATGAAGGGTGATAGACTGATAGTTTTTTTTTTTTAAATTAAGATAACATTGACCAAATGATCAACTATAGTGTAAATTAGAACATTCAAGGATGGTTTACCAACTAATGATACTTGCACATAAGAAAGAGCTTTCACCATTATTCAATGCTCCATACTTCTGTACATTCACTTATACTCATTACAGTAAAAAGTCTGTTGAGTATGTGGATTTATTCCAGCTGCCTTCTGTGTAGCAAGGGCTTTCATTATGTTCTCAATGTATTGATGTAAGGAGAATAAAAAAAAATGCAATAATTTGATAAGAGCTACAATCCAAAACAGTAGGAATAGCTAAGAATACATCTCTTTGAATGAATATAAATTAGCTATAGAATAGGATACCTTAAAAGAGGAAGCGTATACATGCAAATGACATCATAGAAGACATTTGTACTCATTAAATACACATGACAATGACTTATATGAATTGCAATTAAAATCTATCGGGCCTGTGTAAACATACAAGGCTTGAAACGCCCAAGCTTCTAAAGCAAATAGGCACTCTACAAAACACAATTCATCACAACACTCTTATATATTATTCCCATTAATTTATTCTATAGTACTAGTCACAATGCATGTGCATTGTACAGGTAGCAGCAAATGTTTGACATGAGAACCTGCTATGACTGATCAACACAATGGCAATGTAAATTCCTGTACATTGAAGTTATCAAGTAACTGAGACTTGCCTATTCCATCATAGAACAAGAAATGACACCAGTGAGTATCATTGACAAATAAGAAATGACATTAAAGCATGAAAGAATTGAAAGAGGAGCACGAGTACGACATGGAACATGAAGAGTCGGAGTAACATAGGGCACAACACCCTGTTCTTATCTTGTTGCATTCAGAGCATCAGTGACCCTATCTTTCCTCTCACCAACCTCATGCTTCATTAGAACCTCCACCTTGGGAAAATCCAGAATGCAAAAGAATCTAATTTTTAGAAGATTTTTTTTTTTGAAAATAATCAGATGATTTCGTCAAAAAATATAACCTACAATGTCTTTTTGAAAATAATCATCATGAATCACCAACTGATTTTGGTAATGAGTTCAGTGATTCAACATGCTTAAGCTACAGAGTTGGGTAGGCCTCAGTTCAGTCAGACATTTCATCAAACAGTTGGTGGGCACCAAAGAAAAAACAATTATGGCCGCAAACCAATCATATGTGTGACTTACAATTCAACCATAACAATATTGCAAGACACCGATTCAATATATACTAACCATTGAAGTCGTACAGTCACCCAACTTCAAACATAACAAATTGCAAGATATAGATTTGATAGAGAGAACCCATTGAAGTTGCATAGAGAAACCCTAACTCAAACATACATGTGTATTGCTGCGATGCCAATTGAAGACCCTAAATTTGTTCAATCAATTTATACGTTCACACATATATTTCATGGAATTGAGCAAAAGGGGAAAAAAAGATGAAAAAGTAGAAGAAGATTATATCGTGTTGAATAATACCGCAGAAGGGCAAGGATGATGTCGCTTGTTTGTTCGGTAGAAACTATCGA
Organism: Portulaca oleracea; assembly: GCA_029582165.1. Classification (NCBI taxonomy): domain Eukaryota; kingdom Viridiplantae; phylum Streptophyta; class Magnoliopsida; order Caryophyllales; family Portulacaceae; genus Portulaca; species Portulaca oleracea. Next base: position 437,354 of record CM055891.1, read on the forward strand.
TTCCAGCTCCCGGAGATCAGCGGAGGATTGAAAGGAAATAACCATCAATGCCAATAACGGGACTGGAGACTAGCGTGAAGAATGGAGAGGCTCCAGATTGAGGACGTGGAGATTGAATTAGGGATAGGCAGAGATTTGTTCGTCCATTTGGAGAGAAGGAAAACTTTTATTTATTTAAATTTTGGAAACAAATTTGGAAAGATATGATTGGAGGGAAATGAAAAATTGAAAACAACTTTTGTCAAATCCCGCCCCAATGGGCAATTCACCTTTTTTTTTCTTTTTTTATAAAAAAAGTGTTGTAATAGCTTGCATTGGTAACATATTAGAAAAAATGTTGCATTAGGTTATCTCTTATGCAACATTTTTGTGATGTGTTGCTATAGATACTCTATTGTAACAATTTTTCGAAATGTTACTATAGCGTGTGTTACAGTCGACCACTTATGGTTAGTGGGTGTTTTCTTCATGAAGGACCTTATGGTACATCTGTTGAGAATATAATTTGAAGCATTTATAATTTCAGCCCAAAGAAAGAGGGGTAGATTGTTCTCACAGATGATTGTTCTGGCCATGTTTTCCAGTGTGCGGTTCTTTCTTTCAACCACACTGTTCTGTTGTGGTGTCCTTGGGGCAGAGAAATTATGTGTAACGCCTTCTTGATCACATAATTGTCCAAATTGGTCTCGATTATCAAACTCTTTTCCATGATCTGTTCTTATAGACACCAGATTGAGTCCTGTAAGGACCTTAAGTTATCTGTATAATTTCTCAAACTCTGGGTAAGCTTATGTCTTATCCTTGAAAAATAAAACCCAGGTAAATCTTGAATAATCATCAATAATGACTAGTATGTATGACCGTCCTCCTAGACTCTTGTAAGAAATTGGTCCACAGAGGTCCACGTGCAGCAGTTCTAAACATCTAGAGGTGGTTACTTGAGTCAAGGGTTTGAAGGAAGTTTTAGTCTGTTTACCTCTTGTACATGCATCACATACTTTATCATGAATGAAGTTCTGAGATGGTAGTCCTCTAACCAGACCTAGGTGTTTTAACTTTTGAAGGGTTTTCATGTTCACATGTTCTAATCTGCGATGCAATAACCAGTTTTCATCTGATGTAACTCTAAGACATGTAAGGTCATTGGTCCTATGATCATTAAGGTCAATAACATACACATTGTTCATCCGATGACCTCTAAGGACTATTTCAAGAGACTCTTTCTCTACAACACATGAGTTCTTATTGAACCAAACTTTATAACCCCTATCACAAAACTGAGAAATACTTAAAAGATTATATTCTAAACCTTCTACATAATATACATCATTTATACAATTGATTGAATCCTTACCGACATTGCCGACTCCAAGGATCTTCCCTTGGCTTTTGTCTCCAAACGTTACCTTTCCACTCTTGTTGTGCTTGAGTTCTCTGAATTTGGTTGGATCTCAAGTCATGTGTCTCGAGCATCCGCTGTCCAAATACCAGAGGTCGTTGTGAGCCCTGAGGCATACCTGCACTAAAGGACATTATACCTTTCTTTGGGCCAGGCTTTGTAAGAGAGATTTCTTTGTTTTGAGGGATAGCTCTACTGTTTGACTTCTTTGGAACCCACTTGGTTCTGGTCCTTGGTTTTGGTATATTTGCGGGTCTATGAAGAGGTAAGGTTTCTGGTTCGGTTTTGTGTGAACCAGGTTTATCTGTAGAGGTTTTCTTCTCAGGGTGTATGATAGAGTGAACTTGGTCTATTTCTTGATTGAGAATGGAGTTCAACTCTTTTCGGTTCTGTGTCATTTCATCTCTCATGCTGACATTGTCAGAGCTGAGGTTTTTGATTATCTCATATTGAGTTGCTATGGTTTTGGAGTTTGTTTCAGCAATTCTAGTGAGATAGTGCACTTTGTTAGTGAGGGTTGCAATGTAATCAAGCAGATTGAGCAGTCTTGGTTTTAAATTATGTTCAGGACATTTAAGAAAAAGGTTAGTGAATACCTCTTCATCATCGTCCACTTCTGCTTCAGTAAGGTCCTTTGCCATAAGACAAAGATTTGAAATTTCCTCAAATTCACTTTCACTTTCACTGCCTTCACTTTCACTCCACGTGGCAACCATAGCTTTGCTGCTTAATCTTTTTCCTCTGAAGTCATTTTGTTCTTTGACTTTCTTCACGTGAGGACAATCTCTAACCAAGTGATCTGTTGCACCACAAGCAAAACATTTGTATTCATTTTCATCCTTGGTTTGAGTTTTACCTTTGGGTGAAGGTCTTTTGGAGGATGACTCTCTTATGTAGCCACAGAATCTGGGATTCTTTCTGTATAGTCGCTTGAAACCTTTAGCCAGCATGGCCATGGTTTCTTCATCATCATCTTCAGATTCTTCTTCTGGTTCCTTGGTGCTTTTGAGGGCAATGTCCTTGGTTTGAGTGCCTTCAGACAGACGAATCTCATGTGCAAGGAGCTTCCCTATCAGCTCTTCAAGCATCAATGTCTCTAGATCTTGGGCTTCTTCAATAGCAGTTACTTTTGGTCCCCATTTATGTCTGGGCAGACACTGAAGGACCTTGTTCACTTGCTCTTCGTTTGTGTAGGTTTTCCCAAGCGACTTGAGATGATTGGTTATTCCACTGAATCTTTTGAACATTGACTCAATGGATTCATTCTCTTCCATCTTGAAGTCTTCATACTTTTGAACTAGTATGTTGATCTTGGTCTTCTTCACTTGATTTGTTCCTTCATAGGTTGTGACCAAGTAATCCCATATCTGTTTAGCTGTATCAAGATTTGACACCCTTTCAAACTCGTTAGGATTAAGACTGCAAATTAAAAGATAATGAGCATGAGTATTTTTCTTTTCTTTTTCTCTTTCATCAGGTGTATACTCAGATCTTTGTTTGTTACGTTTTGTTCCATCATCAGCAGTCTTTTGTGGAGTTGGAAAGTTTCCTTCTCTGACTATGTCCTAAATGTCCTCATCTTGATTTCTCAAGAATATCTCCATTTGGCGTTTCCACACTCTGTAGTTGTCACCTGTCAGCAAAGGTGATCTGTTCCATGAACGTCCTTGACTTAAGTCTCCCATATTGTGATCTCCCATGATCTTTGCCACAGAGCGATTAGTCTCTGAATATTCAGTGGACCAGGCTTTGATACCAATTGAAAGAACCCTAGGAGGGGGATGAATAGGGTTATGAAAATTTCTGCAACATTAGATCACTTGTGAAGGATGTTAGTTCCTTAATCTGCTTAGATTAAGGTTCAACACAATTCAATAACAAATAATAAGATAAAGGACAATCAGTAGTGTATGAATAACCTCCTTTATTTCAGTCAATTAAAAAACTGTTTGACATAACCTAATGTAAAGGACCTTAGGATTACAGAGAACCAAGCGCCTTGCTATGGACGCTTCACTTATTTCTGGAAAATTACACCCATCAAATCTCCGTTTGGTGTTCACACAAATCGACTCCTAATTCCGTCTAGGAGTCGAATTTGAAAGCCTAACACAACTCTAGATCCGTTTAGAGTTTGATAGCACTCTCACACAAAAACACTCAAAACACTTTCTCTCAAACACAAGAACACACTTTTCTTTGTTTGAAAAATCGATTGCTTCCTTGGTATCATTGATTTCTTCCAGTGGATGAGTGGTCTTCTTATAGGCAATTTTGCAAACATCCAGAAGAGAGTCGTTGAAGTTTTCTGCGATTCTTTCCAACTTTTGCGATTTGGTTATCCTTCCATTTTCAGCTTTGATATCTTTTCTTTTGAGAAAATTGGTCCGGAGATCTTTGATCGAATATTCTTTTTTGAAAGAACCCTAGAGGGGGGTGAATAGGGTTATGAAAATTCTCTGCACAAATAATCAACTTGTAAAGGACTTTAGGTTCTTAATCTAGTTAGATTAAGATTCAATATAATGCAGAAGTATGATAAAGGACAATAAGCATAAACTGACTAACTTCTTTTATTATACTGAAACAGAATGAAGCAGAGCAACCTAAGGTGAATGTCCTTAGGTTGTACACAGAATAACCCAAGGTGAAGGACCTTAGGGTTTACAGCAGAGAACCAAGCGCCTTTCAAGGACGCTTCTTATTTTCTAGAAAACAGCACACACCAAATTCAGCCTTTGGTATTTTAGCTCGATCGATCCTAAGTCCGTCCAGGAATCGATTACACAAGTATGAATCAAACCTAATTCCGTTAAGGATTGATTACACTCAACCACTAATTTCTCACCGAACACAACTTTTCTACATGAAGAAAAGAACTCAAAACAGAGCACCCTCTGTTTTGGTAACACCCGATTTCTTCACTTGGAACCGTTAATTCAATTCATGCTTGGTCTTTCCTATTTATGTGTGATTGTTGCTGCTTGTGTCCGTTGAAGAAAGGATCCTCCTTGCTCTGATTTGCTTCTACTTTCCTCTGGACGAAATCTTCCTTCCTTTTTGAGTTTTCCAGATTTGCTTCATTTTGTGCGAGTTTTCCGGATTCAAAGATCTTGTTTTTCTTTCCAAACTCTTGCTCGATTGTTTCCTGCAATGCATATAAAGCAATCAAATTAGTCTGGTTAGAAAATGGACAAAGAGAATCAGATGACTCAGTTTCCAGAATTAACTTCCCTGTTTCTTTGCTCTTTTTGTCTTTCGTGCTTGATATGAACGTCCTTGAGATGCTTGACGTAAATGTCCTTCAGCCTCTTTCATATCACAACTTTTCTAGCTAGATGAATTTTGGCTTTTATTCCAAACCGATCTAGTCACTAAGCTAACATCCTTGAAGGGTTCTAACATTCTTGATTCTTGATCGATTATACTCTACAAAGATAGGAAATTGTAATCAATTAATCTGGTTAGAGAGAAGATAGAATTTAATTTTAGGAGCTCCAGCAAACTTCCCTGTTATTTGTCTTTCACTTCAAAACTCAGGACTTCACAGTAAAGGCCCTAGTCTTGTTTTGTGAGACTTCCTTGAGTGGCATTATTGCTTTTTCAGGTCAATGCCCTTTATCCTGCATCAAATAATGACCTTTGCACAGACGGGGTTTCCTCAATATGGAACCACCCTAATATTGGAGCAAAAAAACAATAGTACAATTATTAACTCTAAATCTACAATATCGTTTAGCGAGTGTTTAACTTTGAGTTCACTATACATGAAATATCATACTTTTCACAAATTTTATCATAACATTTTACACCTTACCGTACTTTTTATAATTTTACCACACCACACCATTTTTACACTATACCAAATATATGAAAGAACATAACCTTATTTTAAGAATATAAAAATATAATAGTCTCAATATATAATTCATTTTTTGAAACTAATGCCCATGCGTTGTAGGCTTGTAACGCCCCACTGGCTTGGTGTCCTAGTCTATAACCTTATAAAAGGGAGAATAACCACACTGTAGCAATCTACAGTATCTTGGCCTTTATCGTCAATTTACAGTATCTTGGCCTTTATCGTCAATTCCTCTTTTTGAACAGGCAGTCCTGCTTTTGGACAGTGCCTTGAGCCCTTCAAACACCTCATAATTCTCTCTCATCTCTCTGTCTCTCTCTCTCTTTGGATGTTCTTCTCTATCAAGCCATTTCATTTGATAATTAACATGTTGGAGATGAATACGATGTACCCTTCAAAAGGGTTGGGGGAGTCAACGTTTTTTTATACAGACCCAACAATTTGGCATCAATTCAAGGTAACTTCTACCCTTCAAAATTGTGGGTGTTGATTTTTATTTTTTTTTTAAAAAAAATTTAGATAGGTTGGTCAGAGGATCATAGTATTTACATGAGGGGTCAGTATTGTTGTTATTTTGGTAATTTTTTGAAAGGTACGTCAATTTTTTGTGTGAATTTCTACATGAGGTGGTCGTGCTCCTGTAGCTGGACAAACACAGAAGGAGACAGTCGGTGGACAAACGGAGGCGGCAAAGACGAAGGTAGGTAGTTCCAAATCAAATCAAATATGATGTTTTCCTTCTTCCACATAGAAGGATCCCCATACATGTTCCAACTTTTATGTTTTGCATCACCCACCCAATTTCCAATCGTCAAATACTCAAATTTGCTTTTTCCCTTGTGATTTCTGTGCTGGGTTTCATATCTTTGGTTATAAATTTGATTCTGATTTTATGGGCACTGCTATTGTTGTTTTGCTTGTTAGGGTTTTGAATTCGGAAAATTTTCAGTGTGTCTTTTTTGTGTTTTCATGTTAGAGAATTTTGAATCTTTGATATTGAACTATGTCTTTTATCCCATCGTTGTTCCTAATCAGAAGCATTAACTGAAGTCATTGAAAGATAAAAATTCATTGATCTTGGGTGAAATTGGATAAGTCATCCATTAAGAAATAGGCAAAAGTAAGAAACTAAATACATTAACTTGTTTCCTTGAAAACTCACTCCATTGATGGATCCACTAATGTTCTCAATTAATTTCTGCTTTGCTTTGGTGCAACCTGCCGATACAATTACAAACAAACTGGAGCACTCATGTTCCAAATCAAATCTTATGTCTTGGCCCAAAAATTATTCTCCCTCCGTTATAACTTATCACAGCAACTAGGAGTGAGTCAGTGAAACTAGGGGTGAGCGGGAGCGCGAGCAAATCTTTGCTCCGGGTCACAACCAGGACCGAAACTGAAACCGGGACCTCCGAGACAACGCCTTTGAATCTGGTGTCGGTTTCAAGTCTGTGACTCGCGGAACACTAACCTCGATTCTCGATTCTCGGTCTTGTAGGATTCTCGGCCTCACCGGTATTTTTCACGGCATTTCTATCTCCGTCATTCGTCAGTTTTTCGTCTTTTATCACTTCGATTCTCGATCTAAATTAGTATTGTGGTTCGTCTTTCATTTGCAGAGAAGGACGCCAAGAACTCTCGATTCGTCCAGAGGCACAACAGGTATTATCATTCTCATTTTTGTTTTCTATGATTCAATTTTGATTTTCGATTCTAGATGAGGTGCAAAAGTGCTGAATATTTCAAAATTCAGGGTTTCAGATCTTTTGGACAGGGCCTTGAGCCCTTCAAACTCCTCATAATTCTCTCTCATTTCTCTCTCTCTCTCTCTCTCTCTCTCTCTTTGCTTGTTCTTCCCTATTAAGCCATTTGATTTGATAATTTGCATGTTGGAGATGAATACGATGGACCCTTCAAAAGGGTTGGGGGAGTCAACGTTTTTTTATTCAGACCCAACAATTTGGCATCAATTCAAGGTAACTTCTACCCTTCAAAATTGTGGGTGTTGATTTTTTTTTTAAAAAAAATTATAGATGGGTTGGTCGGAGGATCTTAGTATTTACATGAGGGGTCAGTATTGTTGTTATTTTGGTAATTTGTTGAAAGGTTCGTCAATTTTTGGGGTGAATTTCTACATGAGGTGGTCGTGCTCCTGTAGCTGGACAAACACAGAAGGAGACAGTCGGTGGACAAACGGTGGCGGCAAAGACAAAGGTAGGTAGTTCCGAATCAAATCAAATCAAATGTTTTCCTTCTTCCACATAGAAGGATCCCCTTACATGTTCCCACTTTTATGTTTTGCATCACCCACCCAATTTCCAATCGTCAAATACTCAAGTTTGCTTTTTTCCCTTGTGATTTCTGTGATGGGTTTAATATCTTTGGTTATAAATTTAATTCTGATTTTGTGGGCACTGCTACTGTTGTTTTGCTTGTTAGGGTTTTGAATTCGGAAAATTTTCAGTGTGTCTTTTTTGTGTTTTCATGTTAGAGAATTTTGAATCTTTGATATTGAACTATGTCTTTTATCCCATCGTTGTTCCTGTTCAGAAGCATTAACTGAAGTCATTGAAAGATAAAAATTCATTGGTCTTGGGTGAAATTGGTCAAGTCATTCATTAAGAAATAGGCAAAAGTAAGAAACTAAATACACTAACTTGTTTCCTTGAAAACTCACTCCATTGATGGATCTACTAATATTCTCAATTAATTTCTGCTTTGCTTTGGTGCTACCATGCCGATACAATTACAAACAAACTGGAGCACTGATGTTCCAAATCAAATCTTATGTCTTGGCCCAAAAATTGTTCTCCCTCCGTTATAACTTATAACAACAACTAAGAGTGAGTCAGTGAAACTAGGGGTGAGCGGGAGCGCGAGCAAATCTTTGCTCCGGGTCACAACCGGGACCGAAACTGAAACCGGGACCTCCGAGACAACGCCTTTAAATCTGGTGCCGGTTTCAAGTCTGTGACTCGCGGAACACAACACTAACCTCGATTCCCGATTCTCGGTCATGTAGGATTCTCAGCCTCACCGGTATTTTTCACGGCATTTCTATCTCCATCATTCGTCAGTTTTTCGCATTTTATCACTTCGATTCTCGATCAAAATTGGTGATGTGGTTCATCTTTCATTTGCAGAGGAGGACGCCAAGAACTCTCGATTCGTCCAGAGGCACAACAGGTACTATCATTCTCATTTTTGTTTTCTTTGATTCAATTTTGATTTTCGATTCTAGATGAGGTGCAAAAGTGCTGAATGTTTCAAAATTCAGGGTTTCAGATCTTTTGGACAGGGCCTTCAGCCCTTCAAACTCCTCATAATTCTCTCTCATCTCTCTCTCTCTCTCTCTCTCTCTCTCTCTCTCTCTCTTTGCTTGTTCTTCCCTATCAAGCCATTTGATTTGATAATTTGCATGTTGGAGATGAATACGATGTACCCTTCAAAAGGGTTGGGGGAGTCAACGTTTTTTTATTCAGACCCAACAATTTGGCATCAATTCAAGGTAACTTCTACCCTTCAAAATTGTGGGTGTTGATTTTTTTTTTAAAAAAAATTATAGATGGGTTGGTCGGAGGATCTTAGTATTTACATGAGGGGTCAGTATTGTTGTTATTTTGGTAATTTGTTGAAAGGTTCGTCAATTTTTGGTGTGAATTTCTACATGAGGTGGTCGTGCTCCTGTAGCTGGACAAACACAGAAGGAGACAGTCGGTGGACAAACGGAGGCGGCAAAGACGAAGGTAGGTAGTTCCAAATCAAATCAAATATGATGTTTTCCTTCTTCCACATAGAAGGATCCCCATACATGTTCCAACTTTTATGTTTTGCATCACCCACCCAATTTCCAATCGTCAAATACTCAAATTTGCTTTTTCCCTTGTGATTTCTGTGCTGGGTTTCATATCTTTGGTTATAAATTTGATTCTGATTTTATGGGCACTGCTATTGTTGTTTTGCTTGTTAGGGTTTTGAATTCGGAAAATTTTCAGTGTGTCTTTTTTGTGTTTTCATGTTAGAGAATTTTGAATCTTTGATATTGAACTATGTCTTTTATCCCATCGTTGTTCCTGTTCAGAAGCATTAACTGAAGTCATTGAAAGATAAAAATTCATTGATCTTGGTTGAAATTGGTCAAGTCATTCATTAAGAAATAGGCAAAAGTAAGAAACTAAATACACTAACTTGTCCTTAAAAACTCACTCCATTGATGGATCTACTAATGTTCTCAATTAATTTCTGCTTTGCTTTGGTGCTACCATGCCGATACAATTACAAACAAACTGGAGCACTGATGTTCCAAATCAAATCTTATGTCTTGGCCCAAAAATTATTCTCCCTCCGTTATAACTTATCACAACAACTAAGAGTGAGTCAGTAAAACTAGGGGTGAGCGGGAGCGCGAGCAAATCTTTGCTCCGTGTCACAACCGGGACCAAAACTGAAACCGGGACCTCCGAGACAACGCCTTTGAATCTGGTGCCGGTTTCAAGTCTGTGACTCGCGGAACACAACACTAACCTCGATTCCCGATTCTCGGTCATGTAGGATTCTCAGCCTCACCGGTATTTTTCACGGCATTTCTATCTCCATCATTCGTCAGTTTTTCGCATTTTATCACTTCGATTCTCGATCAAAATTGGTGTTGTGGTTCGTCTTTCATTTGCAGAGGAGGACGCCAAGAACTCTCGATTCGTCCAGAGGCACAACAGGTACTATCATTCTCATTTTTGTTTTCTTTGATTCAATTTTGATTTTCGATTCTAGATGAGGTGCAAAAGTGCTGAATGTTTCAAAATTAAGGGTTTCAGATCTTTTGGACAGTGCCTTGAGCCCTTCAAACTCCTGATAATTCTCTCTCTCTCTCTCTCTCTCTCTCTCTCTCTCTCTCTGGATGTTTTTCCCTATCAAGCCATTTGATTTGATAATTTGCATGTTGGAGATGAATACGATGTACCCTTCCAAAGGGTTGGGGGAGTCAACGTTTTTTTTATTCAGACCCAACAATTTGGCATCAATTCAAGGTAACTTCTACCCTTCAAAATTGTGGGTGTTGATTTTTTTTTTAAAAAAAAATTATGGATGGGTTGGTCGGAGGATCATAGTATTTACATGAGGGGTCAGTATTGTTGTTATTTTGGTAATTTGTTGAAAGGTTCGTCAATTTTTGGTGTGAATTTCTACATGAGGTGGTCGTGCTCCTGTAGCTGGACAAACACAGAAGGAGACAGTTGGTGGACAAACGGAGGCGGCAAAGACGAAGGTAGGTAGTTCCAAATCAAATCAAATCTGATGTTTTCCTTCTTCCACATAGAAGGATCCCCTTACATGTTCCAACTTTATTGTTTTGGATCACCCACCCAATTTCCAATCGTCAAATACTCAAATTTGCTTTTTCCCTTGTGATTTCTGTGCTGGGTTTCATATCTTTGGCTATAAATTTGATTCTGATTTTATGGGCACTGCTACTGTTGTTTTGCTTGTTAGGGTTTTGAATTCGGAAAATTTTCAGTGTGTCTTTTCTGTGTTTTCATGTTAGAGAATTTTGAATCTTTGATATTGAACTATGTCTTTTATCCCATCGTTGTTCCTGTTCAGAAGCATTAACTGAAGTGATTGAAAGATAAAAATTCATTGATCTTGGGTGAAATTGGTCAAGTCATTCATTAAGAAATAGGCAAAAGTAAGAAACTAAATACACTAACTTGTTTCCTTGAAAACTCACTCCATTGATGGATCCACTAATGTTCCCAATTAATTGCTGCTTTGCTTTGGTGCAACCTGCCTATACAATAACAAACAAACTGGAGCACTCATGTTCCAAATCAAATCTTATGTCTTGGCCCAAAAATTATTCTCCCTCTGTTATAACTTATCACAACAACTAGGAGTAAGTCAGTGAAACTAAGGGTGAGCGGGAGCGCGAGAAAATCTTTGCTCCAGGTCACAATCGGGACCGAAACTGAAACCGGGACCTCCGAGACACCGCCTTTGAATTTGGCGCTGGTTTCTGGTCTGTGACTCGCGGAACACAACACTAACCTCGATTCTCGATTCTCGGTCTTGTAGGATTCTCGGCCTCACCGGTATTTTTCACGGCATTTCTATCTCCGTCATTCGTCAGTTTTTCGCCTTTTATCACTTCGATTCTCGATCTAAATTGGTATTGTGGTTCGTCTTTCATTTGCAGAGGAGGACGCCAAGAACTCTCGATTCGTCCAGAGGCACAACAGGTATTATCATTCTCATTTTTGTTTTCTATGATTCAATTTTGATTTTCGATTCTAGATGAGGTGCAAAAGTGCTGAATGTTTCAAAATTCAGGGTTTCAGATCTTTTGGACAGGGCCTTGAGCCCTTCAAACTCCTCATAATTCTCTCTCATCTCTCTCTCTCTCTCTCTCTCTCTCTTTGCTTGTTTTTCCCTATCAAGCCATTTGATTTGATAATTTGCATGTTGGAGATGAATACGATGTACCCTTCAAAAGGGTTGGGGGAGTCAACGTTTTTTTATTCAGACCCAACAATTTGGCATCAATTCAAGGTAACTTCTACCCTTCAAAAATTTGGTTTTGGTTTTTTTTAAAAATAAAAAAATTAGATGGGTTGGTCGGAGGATCATAGTATTTACATGAGGGGTCAGCATTGTTGTTATTTTGGTAATTTGTTGAAAGGTTCGTCAATTTTTTGTGTGAATTTCTACATGAGGTGGTCGTGCTCTTGTAGCTGGACAAACATAGAAGGAGACAGTTGGTGGACAAACGGTGGCGGCAAAGACAAAGGTAGGTAGTTCCAAATCAAATCAAATCAAACGTTTTCCTTCTTCCACATAGAAGGATCCCCTTACATGTTCCCACTTTTATGTTTTGCATCACCCACCCAATTTCTAATCGTCAAATACTCAAATTTTCTTTTTCCCTTGTGATTTCTGTGCTGGGTTTCATATCTTCGGTTATAAATTTAATTCTGATTTTATGGGCACTGCTACTGTTGTTTTGCTTGTTAGGGTTTTGAATTCGGAAAATTTTCAGTGTGTCTTTTCTGTGTTTTCATGTTAGAGAATTTTGAATCTTTGATATCGAACTATGTCTTTTATCCCATCGTTGTTCCTGTTCAGAAGCATTAACTGAAGTGATTGAAAGATAAAAATTCATTGATCTTGGGTGAAATTGGTCAAGTCATCCATTAAGAAATAGGCAAAAGTAAGAAACTAAATACACTAACTTGTTTCCTTGAAAACTCACTCCATTGATGGATCCACTAATGTTCTCAATTAATTGTTGCTTTGCTTTGGTGCTACCATGCCGATACAATTACAAACAAACTGGAGCACTGATGTTCCAAATCAAATCTTATGTCTAGGCCCAAAAATTATTCTCCCTCCGTTATAACTTATCACAACAACTAGGAGTGAGTCAGTGAAACTAGGGGTGAGCGGGAGCGCGAGCAAATCTTTGATCCGGGTCACAAATGGGACCGAAACTGAAACCGGGACCTTCGAGACACCGCCTTTGAATCTGGTGCCGGTTTCTGGTCTGTGACTCACGGAACACAACACTAACCTCGATTCTCGATTCTTGGTCTTGTAGGATTCTCGGCCTCACCGGTATTTTTCGCGGCATTTCTATCTCCGTTATTCGTCAGTTTTTCGCCTTTTATCACTTCGATTCTCGATCTAAATTGGTAGTGTGGTTCGTCTTTCATTTGTAGAGGAGGACGCCAAGAACTCTCGATTCATCCAGAGGCACAACAGGTATTATCATTCATATTTTTGTTTTCTTTGATTCAATTTTGATTTTTGATTCTAGATGAGGTGCAAAAGTGCTGAATGTTTCAAATTAAGGGTTTCAGATCTTTTGGACAGTGCCTTGAGTCCTTCAAACTCCTCATAATTCTCTCTCATCTCTCTTTCTCTCTCTGTCTCTCTTTGGATGTTCTTCCCTATCAAGCCATTTGACTTGATAATTTGCATGTTGGCGATGAATACGATGTACCCTTGAAAAGGGTTGGGGGAGTCAATGTTTTTTTATTCAAACCCAACAACTTGGCGTCAATTAAGGGTAACTTCTACCCTTCAAAATTGTGGTTGTTGATTTTTTTTTTTAAAAAAAAATTAGATGGGTTGGTCGGAGGATCATAGTATTTACATGAGGGGTCAGTATTGTTGTTTTTTTGGTAATTTGTTGAAAGGTTCGTCAATTTTTGGTGTGAATTTCTACATGAGGTGGTCGTGCTCCCGTAGCTGGACAAACACAGAAGGAGACAGTCGGTGGACAAACGGAGGCGGCAAAGACGAAGGTAGGTAGTTCCAAATCAAATCAAATCAAACGTTTTCCTTCTTCTACATAGAAGGATCCCCTTACATGTTCCCACTTTTATGTTTTGCATCACCCACCCAATTTCCAATCATCAAATACTCAAATTTGCTTTTTCCCTTGTGATTTCTGTGCTGGGTTTCATATCTTTGGTTATAAATTTGATTCTGATTTTATGGGCACTGCTACTGTTGTTTTGCTTGTTAGGGTTTTGAATTCGGAAAATTTTCAGTGTGTCTTTTCTGTGTTTTCATGTTAGAGAATTTCGAATCTTTGATATTGAACTATGTATTTTATCCCATCATTGTTCCTGTTCAGAAGCATTGACTGAAGTAATTGAAAGATAAAAATTCATTGATCTTGGGTAAAATTGGTCAAGTCATCAATTAAGAAATAGGCAAAAGTAAGAAACTAAATACACTAACTTCTTTCCTTGAAAATTCACTCCATTGATGGATCTACTAATGTTCTCAATTAATTGTTGCTTTGCTTTGGTGCTACCATGCCGATACAATTACAAACAAACTGGAGCACTGATGTTCCAAATCAAATCTTATGTCTTGGCCCAAAAATTATTCTGCTTCCGTTATAACTTATCACAACAACTAGGAGTGAGTTAGTGAAATAAGGGGTGAGCGGGAGCGCGGGCAAATCTTTGCTCCGGGTCACAACCGGGACCGAAACTGAAACCGGAACCTCCGAGACAACGCCTTTGAATCTGGTGCCGGTTTCTGGTCTGTGACTCGCGGAACACAACACTAACCTTGATTCTCGATTCTCGGTCTTGTAGGATTCTCGGCCTCACCGGTATTTTTCACGGCATTTCTATTTCCCATTCGTCAGTTTTTCGCCTTTTATCACTTCGATTCTCGATCTAAATTGGTGTTGTGGTTTGTCTTTCATTTGCAGAGGAGGACGCCAAGAACTCTCGATTCGTCCAGAGGCACAACAGGTATTATCATTCTCATTTTTGTTTTCTTTGATTCAATTTTGATTTTCGATTCTAGATGAGGTGCAAAAGTGCTGAATGTTTCAAAATTAAGGGTTTCGGATCTTTTGGAGAGTGCCTTGAGCCCTTCAAACTCCTCATAATTCTTTGTCATCTCTCTATCTCCCTCTTTGGATGTTCTTCCCTATCAAGCCATTTGATTTGATAATTTGCATGTTGGAGATGAATACAATGTACCCTTCAAAAGGGTTGGGGGAGTCAACGTTTTTTTATTCAAACCCAACAATTTGGCATCAATTCAAGGTAACTTCTACCCTTCAAAATTGTGGTTGTTGATTTTTTTTTAAAAAAAAAACAAATTAGATGGGTTGGTCGGAGGATCATAGTATTTACATGAGGGGTCAATATTGTTGTTATTTTGGTAATTTATTGAAAGGTTCGTCAATTTTTGGTGTGAATTTCTACATGAGGTGGTCGTGCTCCTGTATGATGCATACGTATGAGACAAAGGAGACAAACGGTGGCGGCAAAGACAAAGGTAGGTAGTTCCAAATCAAATCAAATCAAACGTTTTCCTTCTTCCACATAGAAGGATCCCCTTACATGTTTCCACTTTTATGTTTTGCATCACCCACCCAATTTCCAATCGTCAAATACTCAAATTTGCTTTTTCGCTTGCGATTTTTGTGCTGGGTTTCATATCTTTGGTTATAAATTTAATTCTGATTTTATGGGCACTGCTACTGTTGTTTTGCTTGTTAGGGTTTTGAATTCGGAAAATTTCAGTGTGTCTTTTCTGTGTTTTCATGTTAGAGAATTTTGAATCTTTGATATTGAACTATGTCTTTTATCCCATCGTTGTTCCTGTTCAGAAGCATTAACTGAAGTCATTGAAAGATAAAAATTCATTGATCTTGGGTGAAATTGGTCAAGTCATCCATTAAGAAATAGGCAAAAGTAAGAAACTAAATACACTAACTTGTTTCCTTGAAAACTCACTCCATTGATGGATCCACTAATGTTCTCAATTAATTGTTGCTTTGCTTTGGTGCTACCATGCCGATACAACTACAAACAAACTGGAGCACTGATGTTCCAAATCAAATCTTATGTCTAGGCCCAAAAATTATTCTCCCTCCGTTATAACTTATCACAACAACTAGGAGTGAGTTAGTGAAACTAGGGTGAGCGGGTGCGCGAGCAAATCTTTGCTCCGGGTCACAACCGGGACCGAAACTGAAACTGGGACCTCCGAGACACCGCCTTTGAATCTGGTGCCGGTTTCTGGTCTGTGACTCGTGGAACACAACACTAACCTCGATTCTCGATTCTCGGTCTTGTAGGATTCTCGGCCTCACCGGTATTTTTCACGGCATTTCTGTCTCCGTCATTTGTAAGTTTTTCGCCTTTTATCACTTCGATTCTCGATCTAAATTGGTGTTGTGGTTCGTCTTTCATTTGCATAGGAGGACGCAAGGAACTCTCGATTCGTCCAGAGGCACAACAGGTATTATCATTCTCATTTTTGTTTTCTTTGATTCAATTTTGATTTTCGATTCTAGATGAGGTGCAAAAGTGCTGAATGTTTCAAAATTAAGGGTTTCAGATCTGATTCTATTTTTGGTTCCATTATTGGTTGGTTTAGTTGAATTGGTAGATTGGTTGTGTTCATCGATTTTTCCTGTTTTAGGCCTTATGGACATCTTCATTTCGTTAAGCGATGAATTTTGTTACATGAGACTTGAGATTTGACTCTTGAATGGTATTATGCTGCTGCTGGGCGATGCATTATGTTTTATGCTTGATGTTCTTCTGTTGAATCATTTCTGGTATATGTGTACTCTTCACAAATGAAAAGTACTTAATTTAGATCTAGAGATGCTCTACATCGGTATCTCTTCTAATAATACCACATGTGTCATCAGCTCAGAGTCCTGTTAGCCTGATTGTCGTTGACTTGAACTAACCTAAATTGTTAATTTAGATCTACAAGCTTCAGAATTCCAAAGAAAGGCACATGGCTGATCATTCTTTCATAAAACATAGCTTTCTAATATGTGCTTGATGGTAGAGTAATTCAAGCTTGAGAATTCTTCAACTGCTTCTTAAGGTGAGAATTGAAATGGTTTATGAACATCAAATTTGAATTCTGAAGATAAGCCATTTAAAGGAGAGGCCTTGCCTTGACCAAAGAAACCCATCGCTCCCTTCCACCTCAGGGCACAACACAGACACGTTGTACTAACTGAAGAAACAGTGTCAAGATTGATAGTTATGCTTCACAGCCTATACTGAAGACTGATTTGTTAAACTTAGAAAGCAGAAGTCTCTTATCATACACCTCAAAAGGTGGATAAGAAGGCCAATAATCATGTTGTGATGTAGTTGAATTCAGGCTCAGATCGGAGAACTAAAGTATGAATTAGAGTAGCCAACCAGCTCATCAATCCCTTATGGAAAATGGGGCAAAATCAAGGAAGGGCATCCGAACCACAACCCACGCCCACTGGCGGATCCTAAGCAACGGCGACGGTGGCCACGGTCACTATTAAATCCAAAAAAAATTAATAAATTAGTATAATTTGGAATTAAAAATTAAAAATTATATGCTTATCATATAAAATAAAAGTATATTGGCCACCCTTAATTAAAAGGTCGAGATCCGCCACTACCCACACAAGGGAAGAATCTATGTTCATATTAATTGCCTCCAATTAGAGATGTTTGAACTTACTAAAAATATAAGAAAAAAAATTTTAGAAGCAAAAGAAAATGTGAGTTCAATCCTCTAAGAAATTTTGCATTACTGTGAGATTGTTGTTGGTCCATTAGGACTTGGGATGATTATTGTTGTGTTGCTGTATGGAATTTTGCATTACTATGAGATTCTGAGCTAATTGTTGTGAGTTGTCACTCATTGTTGCTTTGATCCCCATTATTAACCAATGTTTGCTGCTATGAAGGCATTGATCTTGTTTTCCTTGATTGAGCAGGTGACAGTACTTGGTATGATCACAAACTGAGAATTTTGCTCGATACAATTGTTGATAAAATAGTCAAGTTTGAAGTAAGGCCTGACAGATTTGCAATTATAAAGGTGAATGAGTTTCCACTCCTTGCTGGTTCTGTTGACTTTCTGCTTAAATTTCATTTGCCTGAAACAAGGATTCTTGAGAGTGCTAAGGGACTAGCTTATTGCAATCTCCAAAAGACAACACTTTTTCATACTTGTATTTTTGTGTATTTAATCGGTCTATATTTTGCTAACAATTTTTTTATCTGTTTTCAGGAAAACTTTAAGCAAGCATTCATCAAGAAAGAAAGGCATGATCCAAACGTAGTTCAATATAAATATATTTTTGATTTTTTATGTTTGTTTTTTCAATTCAATGTTACGAAGACATATTATATATCAGTTTCTTGTTCGTTTGCTCTAATTCTCCCCCTTTTAAAGCTTATTGATGTTTTTTTAAAGGCATTATTAATAGTGAGTTGTTAAAATGTTTTGCAGATTGTGGTGGAAAGAATTGGGACTGATATGCTTATGAATGAGGTAGGTGAAGTTACTAGGTATGTATGCCCTAATTCGATTGAGGTTTATTTTTAGTTTCTGGGTTCTTGTTGAACAACAGTAAGCCAATATATACATGTTATTTATATGCTTCATGAGCAATTGATATAGGACTCGATAGTTGAAAGTTGAAAGTTGGTTCAAAAGACTTGATAGGGAATTGGTTTGGTTTAGGCTTGATAGCCTTGAGTGTTTGCACTTTTTTGCTTATCGATGAGGTACACCTATATGGTTGTCATACAACTCCTCGTCCGTTCGGTTAGATGAGGCCCAATTCGAAATATAATTAAATATAGTTATTTAAAGTTCAACTATATTTACCATTAAGTCTACCAAAGTTCTAGAATAATTTTGAGTATGGATAAACCTCAAAAAATTAGTGGTCAATCCAGGTTAACAGCTAATACAGAGAGTTGAAACAGACAGTGGTGTATCTATATTGAATTCAAAAACAGTTATCCATACATCATAAAACCAAAATCATCAATAACAACTACAGAAGAAGACTAAATGAATCTTGCTTTGGCACCAATTAGGGAGTAGAAAACACATGAATCACTCCAAATTTTCCAATAAAGAAATGTCAAAACAAAGAAAAAAATTTCAGGGTAGTCACAATACCTATTGCTTTGCTGTATTCCAAATTTATAATGACCCTATGATTATTATTATTGCTAATTAATAATAAAAGTGAAATTAACATGTGGAAAAGTTGCCTCCTTTGAATAATTACAATGGTCAACACATGACTTCTACGTTTTTCTTATATTCTTATTGGAAAGAATGTCACATGTTTGTGATATATCTTTCAATTTTCTACTCCTTTTGGCCATCCAAGAAAATAAATTTTATACTCCATTGTAAGATTTTAGGGTCTGGTTAAATGATCAATATTGAAATTCAAATAAAATTTTCAGTACATTTACATGGAGAGAAAGAGAAAGGGAAGTTTCTCTTTAGTTGTGCCTTGTTGAGGTACAAAAAAAAATGTCGTCTTCACTTTACCATTTTCTTCACATTGCAGCCTGAAACCATGTTTTCTGGGTACAACTTGGTAGCAAAAGAGTGTATTTTGGTGAACTTCCGGGTAGGTTTGCAAAAATTTAATGACTTTCCATTATGACTCATTTCCTACTTGATTTTGCTCCTCAAAGTTAAAGTAGTAGCTTTTTTTTTATTTTTTATCATGAAATTAATGAAGTGGATAAGATGGATATCTTTTTTTATCATGAATTTTTTTGGGGTTTGTTGTGAATGACCAGTTTTAGAGTGAAAAGAACTGGACGTTGGATGACTTTCTTTTTGGTCGTATTTTGGATCCTCGAACCTTTCTTTGTTCTTGTATCTCATTCTTACTCTTTTTCTTGTCTTCTGCTACAAATGTCACAAACAAGAGACAACAAACAACATGCAAGTGCTTTCAATTTCATGCTTTAATATTAGTTCTGGACGTTTGATCTCTTTTAAACATTCAAAATACTATGCTTTAATTATTCTTTTAAAAGTAGAAACATATTTATATTATACTGCCATGTTTTTTTTTGATAGTTTGTTTTTTCACTAATTTTTCTTATTTCTTGTTATCTATCATATATTTTTCAATCCTAATAATTTATTAATTATTATTTTTATCTTACAATTAATATTGATTAAATTAACCCCAAGAAACTATTGTAGGATGCTAACTCACTATTTTATATTTTGATCCAACTATTAATGTGATTTTCCCCTACCACTTGGGCATTTGTCAAAGCTGAGCTATACCTAACCTTATGTTTTCAAATTACAGCTTTTAAATTTGGGGCAAACAAGAGTAAATCAAGGAGAGACATGCCAAAATTTTGGGCTTGGTTTTCTTATGCAAACCATTCTCCAGTTTCCTTTTTCCCCATCTCTCTTTATGTTTCAGTCTGTCTGTTTTGTCTTAAGGCTTCATTTCAATTTTTCCTTGTTTTGGTATCAAGTGAAATCTGCGGTGATTGGAAATTTGTTATTGCTTTTGTTTATTGTTACCATTGTTGCCCTTAATTAGCCAGGGAGATGTTGATGCGAATGCTTTCAATATATTTTAATTGGCTCTTATATTTAATGGTTGGACACACGTTGTACATGTTTAAAGTTAAGCTAAGCCTAGAATGAAAATGATAAATGTCTTGTGCAAGACACATATTAAGTGTCTTGCCATAGTATAAAACCTATATATTTGTAAATTAAATTGAAAAAAAATTACATAATTGGCTTCTATAACTATAATAATATATATAAATGGTATAAAATCACACTTTTATTTATATTTTTTAAAATTTACAAAAGAACGTCTAATATATGCATAGAATTGGGCATTTAATGAAGTGGCTAAAATGAATATCTTTTTTTTTTGGGAAATTCCAAATGGTAGGCACCAACTATTGCTTATTCCAAGTGGTAGACACCTTTTAATATATTCCAAGTGGTAGGCTTAGTTATCAAATAATTCCATCCTGTGTAGGCATGCCTTTAACTTGCCGTTAGGAATATGTAAAAAAAAAATTAATGTTTTGAAATGCTAAAACACTCTACACTCAGACTGCAATGGAGAAACTGGAAACTCCTTTCATCCCCCATAGCAGCACATTCAGACTCAGAGAACCCTAGCCGATTGATTTCCTCCCAATTCAAACTGGCACCCCTGCTTTTCCTTTTTCCAATATTCAAGCGTCAAGTTGTTTTTTTTTCCAATATTCAAGCGTCAAGTCGTTTATCTTTTGGGTAACCCTAATCCCTATTTACTATTACTTTCAAATCAAGCATTATTAGGTTGTTAAAAGTTGAACCGTGTTGTGAAATTGGAATTTGGATTTATATGCTAAAATGTTGATTGAAAATTATGATGCTAAATTCGTTTGTCCATTCTCGTACTTGAATTTTTTCTTTGGGTTAAACTCTATCAACTTTACCGGTGAAAATGAGAAGCAAGGGATGGATGAATTTGTGGGGGATGAAAGGAGCTTCCCAGAAAGCAAAGGCCACAACAACGCGTACGAGATTGAGAAGCAAGACAATATGGGTGAGGGAAATAAGTACTTTGCTAATGGCAAGTATTACAACGGATATGTCACCAAGGCTGAAAATGGGAACCAATATGAGAATCAGAATCAGAATGAGAAGCAATATATACATGGAGGAAGAAAGTGGTTTCCCAGAAAAGGAAGACGAGGGGAATGAGTATGAGACGGAGAAGCAAGCTATGAGTTAGAACAAGTACTTGGTCAATGACAAGTATTACAGTGGGTATGTGACCAAGAGTGGAAATGGGGATGAGAAGCTGGGAAGAATGGATCAGGGTAAGGAGAAGTACTTTGTTAATGGAAAGTATTACAGTGGGTGGATCAGAGTTTCCAGTTTCTCCATTTGCAATATGAGCGTGAAGTATCTTAGCAATTCAAAACATTTAATTTTTTTTTTTATATTCCTAACAACAGGTTAGAGGCATGCCTACGGGATGGAATTATTTGATAATTAAGCCTACCATTTGGAATATATTAAAAATGTGTCTACCACTTGGAATAGGCAATAGTTGGTGTTTACCATTTGGAATTTCCTTTTTTTTTTTAATCATGAATTGTTTTTTTGGGTTTGTTGTGAATGATCAATTTTAGAGTGAAAAGAACTAGACGTTGGATAACTTTTTTTTTATCGTATTTTGGATACTCGATCCTTCCTCTGTTCTTGTATCTCATTCTTACTGTTTTTCTTGTTTTTTGCTACAAATGTCACAGACAAGACTGACAAGAGACAAGAGACAACAGACAAGAGGCAAGTGCTTTCAATTTCATGCTTTAATATTAGTTCTCGACGTTTGATCTCTTTTAAACATTCAAAAAATATAGTTTAATTATTTTTTAAAAAAATAGAAACACAATTACTTCATATCGCTTTGTTTTTTTATTAATATAATTTTTCAATATTTTTTCTCATTTCCTTTTATCTATCATAAATTTTACAATCCTAATAATTATTAATTATTATTCTTTTTATCTTACAATTAATGTTTATTAACTTAACCCCAAATTTTGAATTTAATTAAGCATACTTTTAATTGACTATCCTATAAAATTTTATGATATTAGTTTTCCTATCACCTCTAAAAGAAAAATTAAGAAAATAGCGAGGTGAGTAGTTGATAACTAACATTAAACAAATTAAAACACTCAAGTAAATACCTTTTTGTATCAGTGTAAGACTTCCAAAAATTGCACATATTCAGCCACAATATTGTGCTCCCCGGGTTTACTTCTAACGAGAATGTATGGTTGTTAGGGCTTACACATATTGGCAGCCAAAGGGTAGTCCAAATTGCGCCGGGGTTCGTGATCGTTTTCGTTCTTGGTAAGTCTGATAATCTCAAACTTGAATTGAGCATGCTTCAAATGATTGTATCTAGGTTGTAAGGAATACATTGGCACAAACCTGATAGACTAAGAGTAGAAATTATGAAGACAGAACATACAACATTACTGGTTCTTCAGTGATCTATATATAATAAACAGTTGAACTAGCTATTTGCCTATATGGTTCGGTTAGTGTTAGTGTGCTAGGAAGAAAGGAAACAGGAATTCAACTGATCAAGTAGACCTATTTCTAAATTCTGTGCTTTTGGTTAGATCCAAATCTACATAACAATTTACTCCTTATGCAGTCGTCACTGCAACAGAAAACTTAACCTAAACATTTTAGTTATTACTTTCGATTTTTCTTCATTGAATCAACATTGAAAAAATTAATTGCTTAGCTCGCACTTTTTTTGAATGGTTGATTGTTGAATGTTTTGTTTGTTTTATTATTGCTTATGAATTCCATCTGTTGGTTCTTATTTAGAGTAAGAAAAATGATGGCAATTCTTCAAATAATGGCATAAAGCTTGACTGAATTAAAAGTGGGAGACTCAATTCCTTGAGACAACCATGAATTCTCCAGCAAGTTTTGCCTCCATGTTCTATCTCATGTCAATTTACGTTTACCTTGTGTTTCTGTTTTACATGCCGTCTTTAGCATTTCTCTTAAGATTCATCTAAAATTCATGAGGTTATCGTCTGAAATTAGCAAGCTAGACTGTTCAATAAAGAAGTGCGAGCTGGAGGTAGATGTGGCTCCATTAGTTTACTAGGTACCTTTTGAAGCATTATAAACAAACCTTATTCTGATACATTTGTAAACCTGATAAGTCAGAAGAACAATATTCTCCTCGTGGGTATTTACGGACCAGAGGTACTGTTCTCAGTAAATACTTTAACCTCTCCTCTTGTACAACCTTGAATTAATTTCAGGAACAAACAATTACATGAAAAAAAAAAATTCAATTCATTCAAACACTTCTTATAATAAATCTTCAGCAGTAATAAAAAATCTCTCAGCTATGAACCCAAGTCACAAACATCCATACTAAGACACAGAGAATCATAGCTCAACTACTATTTTTAATTTTTGCTCACTCTAGACGTTCATAACATGTTTCCAGTTACTGTACATGATTCGTCCACAGAGCTGTCTTCCATCCCATATTTTCCTTGTCTTCAACACGCGCTATCCAAATTAAGAAGTTTGGTTGTCGCACTTTCCTAATTTTAGTTAATGTTTATATGGGGAAATTAGTGGATGGAGACGTGCTATAACTTTGTCCTATCTTTGATCCATAAATAGAATCAACAACAATGGTGAACATCACCCCTACACTCTACGTCTCTGCTTCATACCAGATAAGAAGTCTAAATCGATAATTTTCCTCAATTTTTCGCGCTTACGGATTTTGCTTCTCTGTTTTGCTTAATCGCTCATTGGATAATATTTACTGGTTGATGTTAACATGATGTCCATTTTGAAAATTTCAGTTTCCTCTTCCTTATTATTAGTGGGTCTTAGGGCAGGCGGCTCAGTACAATTTTTTGACGAATGTGACAAGATAAGGGAATTTTGACGAATGCGACAAGATGCTTGTGTTCGAAACTGTCACCGCATGAGATGGATTTTTTTGGAACTAAGCCTTGACACTAAGCAAAATACTTCTTTGTCTGTAGTTGTTTTCTACTGTTGAGAAGTCATGCATCAAGTCTTGGTTGCATTCTTTCTGAAGCATAGTTTTCTCCAAAAAAACATAATGCAGTAGTTTTCTCAGATTTGGGTTTGTGTTGACAATATGTTTCAATTGATTGTTCTCCTTGTTCCTCCCTTCTCACTCTTCCACGATTCCAATTATTCTTCTTGTTTTCTCCCAACTGCTCTCTTTGTTGCTCAGCCTCTCCTCCCATGGTCTCATCATCATCAGCAACATCATTATTTAACATGGAAATCTCATCAAATTGGTACTTCTCCACCAACTTGGAAGACTCCAATGATCCATTTGAGTTTGCTTTGAGTATGATGGTTTTTGTTGAAAAATGTTTGCCAACTAATTCTACTCTTAAAACTTGCAAGTTAGCTTGTACTTACCCATTCTAATGCTTGCTCGTTCAATTTTGTGAATAAACTTTATTGCACCTAATTTCGGAACCACTGCGCGCAACGCGCGCACCTTTCGGCTAGTATTTAAAAAAACGAGGGTAAAAAGAACGAGGATCATGTGATGACGTGAAAAACAAATTACCACAGTAAAGAAAAAAAATTATTTTCCGAGACTCCGAGAGTGGCAAGAGTACAAAGACGACACACGAGCTGTGTGTCCTATCCTAATATTTAAAAAGAACGAGGATCACGTGATGATGTGAAAAAACAAATTTACCACATTAAAAAAAATAATTTCTTCTTCAAGAGGATCAAAACCACAGGTATAGCGTAACTATTCCCTGTTTACGCTGGTTAAATGGTAACTATGCATACTCCCATCCTCTCGAAGAGTCGATGTCATAATGTCACAAAATCACACGTAACTAGCCCCATAATAAATTGATGACATCTGCTAATTACAGTCTTAAAATATTGTTTATCCCCTATTGCGATTACTGTTTGCATGATGTTAGGATCCCTCTAGGACCTAGGTGGTGTCACATAATGCGCACCGAATGTGTGTGTGATCTACTGATTATTGAATCGACGGTGTAGCTAAGTCCAGCACATAATAAACCGTCAAAGAAAAAGTCTTTCACTTTGACTTTTTTTTTCTTTGTTTTGTTAAATTTTGGGGTCCCCTTAATTTTTTTAACATAAATGTCCCTTTTACACTCTCACCCAAATAATTGATACAGATTTGTAGTTTTACACTATGGGACTATTCTTCAAGGTGTAAAATCAAGTTGGATAGGGTTTGCAATATCACATCATTTATTTTTATTATTATTTTTAAATAAATTATATGAGTAGAATAAAAATTTTTGAATATACATTACCTAAAAATATAGTCTTGTTATTTTTAAGGGTAGGGTAAGGTAAGATTAAGTTAGATAAGACAAGGATAATTCTAAGTAATTTGCGTTCATTTCAGTTCAAGGTTTGATGTAGCGTAGCCAACATTGTCTAATTCAAATATTTAAATTTGTCCAATTTGAAAATTTTCCTTTTTTTTAGACATAATATTTGAATATAATATTTGTATTATTTTTTCTATTATTTGAACCCAATTTCGATCTGGATTTAATTCCCTCCAAATTGTCCTTCAATAAAGACTGAGTTCAGACATCAATTTCTAGTTTTGAATTTCAATATTGACCAAATTTAATGGACCCAAGTTTAACACGAACCCATATTTTGCCAACGTTGGTTTAATGGTTATAGTTTTTTATTTTTATGATAAAACTAATTGATATTTTTGAATGATTATTTATGAGTGTACTCTTAATGCTATGTTTTTTGAGCCTAAACTAGTTCAATATCACGCCTTTATTTTGGCTGCTAGTATGTTAAACCTATATCCTTGGAGCTTCCACTAAAGAGTATAGTTTTACCAGTATATAATATGTTTTTTTTTTGGTCTCCGTGTGAAGTTTGTTCAATCGATATGATTTAATAATACATTAGATGAAGATCGACTTTTAAATCGTTATAGAGTAGATTATGAAATTATCTATCAACGATAAAGATGTAGAGCCACCGAAAAAAGTTAGAGTCAAACTTCAATAAAACTAGTATTAGTTACTTGAAAGTTAATTTATATATATATATATATATATATATATATATATATAGACAATTGGTATATATAGATTCCAATTTTCCTACATATATATATATATATATTTATATATATATATTACAAGTACTGCAACAAAAGGATCCATCGTTGGCGGGCTAATTTGATGCACAATTATTTCAACAATCCTTGGGCCAGTATCTCTGTCGTGGCTGCTGTTTTTCTCATGTTGCTCACTGTTGTCCAAACCTTTTACTCAATTGCTCCATATTACAAAAACCCATGAGTTACCGTTTCACTTCACGTCTTCAAATACGTACATGTTATCCACATGTACGTTGCTGTTGGGCTTCAACCGGTGAAGTTCTGATTGTTTACTTTGTAATTTTTCAAGGATGTTGTATTGTTGTGTGGTCTTTATCTTTTTCATTGTATCAAATTAGTTGAAGTGGGCTTTTGTCATTCCTGTCCAGCGTCTATTCCAAATATGTATGGTGTGTAACATTGTTCAGTTTCAGATCAGGGCTTCACAAAGGGATGGTCTAATAAAATATGATGTTGCACATTTTCTCAGTTAGATATGCCATTCGTTAATCCAATGATCCATAAGGCCCACCATCAGATTCCCTTGGAAACTTAAAAACTCTAACCAAATTTTAAAGCCGGGCGTGTTATTTTGAAGGACAAATTTATAGACTGGGTAAATATGGATAAATATTTGTGAGTAAATTATTGAAAAATGTGTGAAATTTGGAAAACGTAGGCAGTTTGGGTAATAAGCAATATGAGCATTTATTATATATTTTGTAAAATTTTTGAAATATTACACATTTTTCAAATGTAAATTATATCGTCCACTGTGATGTACCTATCTAGATACATCACACGTATTGAATACATCTATTTTTTATGTTATGAATTTTTATAAAATAATATATTGAAAAGGTGTCGACGTAATTAGGATGTCATTTGTTATTGTCGACGTAGTTAATGCATTCCAAATTTCTTATAATTAACCAACAATTAATAGTACCTATTAAACAAATAGTTTCAAAAATCATACCAAGTATTAATTTTATTAAAATCAACACACTTATATAGTGTCTTGTCTCAATGACGTATCATCACTTTTACGATAAGGACCATGATAAGCGTATTGAATTAAGATGGTTAATATCCATTTTGAATTGTCCATAATTTATATTTTTGTAACTTTTAGTAATATTCTCTTTCATAATTATCTATATTTTATCAAATATAAGAGTACAACACTAATTAATTAGGACAACAAATATAAGAGCATGTTTGGTTACTCAAGTTTACTGGGAAAGTTAGTCAACTTTCTCAAGTTGAGTTAATTTTCCCATGTTTGGGAGTTAAATAGGGATAGAAAATTTTTTAATTGGGACCCATAATTTTCCTAAGCTTCATGGTGAAAAATTTTCCAGTGGGGGGTATGGGAAAAAAATTTTCCCATTGGAAAGGAAAAGTTTTTTTAACTTCCCGAAAATGCCCCTAAAAACTATTTTATAAATTAATATATGTAGGGTAGTTTGGACATTTCTAATGAGTTCCCACAAGTTTTCCCATGTTTTCAAATATAAACCAAACACTGTAAATTATTCTCTCCCAAAGAAAATTTTCTAGGAAAAACTTTCCTGAGGAAAAATTTCCGAGGAAACATTTTCCCTGGAAAGAACCAAACGCGGCATTAAATGATAGCCTTATTTTATCAATCATAGTACTGAATGCCCATTCTATGAAAAGTTCTATATTTATAAAAAAAATATAACAAATAATTAATTTTATATAGTTTATAAGTGGTAATAACCCTGAAAATAATGGAGCATACATTTATAATAGCATAAATATATATATATATATTTAAATTTTTAAATTATTTAGACAAAATTTAAAATAGTTATTAATCATTTTAATCAAGACGCACTTGTAATGTGTAAATGTGTAATCATGATGTGTGAAGTTGAGTTGGGCTTTGGATCCAAGGGCACAGTTAGGATGTACACTTTGAAAACAATCTGACACTGATAACAAAGAACTAAGTCAACTAACCTGTAATCTACTGGAATCCAAAATAATCCAATAGGAATTCATCATAATCAGCTAATATCCCATACTCAAGTTCATGGTAATGATATGTTCTTTTGGTAAGTAAGATAAATTTGGATAACCTAAAGTTTAGGGAAGTTTGGGGAGAAATTTTTAGATTTCACTAATCCTTAAATTGTTGACTGTGTACAATTTAGGTAAATTTGTGTTAAAGTAAGTAAAATCAGATAAGATGACGTAAAATAGAGTGAAGTACAAAATCTGAATGATCTATTCAAGGAAAGAATATATAGGACGAGGTTGGATTAACAATCCTTTACTGCTTTAATTACACTGTCCAGTATTTGGAACGACTCAATTTAGTCATAAAATGATAAGGTTTTTTCTCCCACGAAAACAAAGTGACTTTTAAGACATCCAAATTCTTTATACAACCTATCATCAAGCCAAGTTGCTCACGATAATACTGACAATAGTTGTATTTGAGCAGGCCAAATCTTTTAGTCAGGATATGTTGTTGCAATTTCTTGGACCAAGTTTCATGTATCTCACAAAAATTTGCCCATTACACTTCAAACTTGGCCCTTTCCAGACCAACCTATATGAATTTTACTTTGAGCTCCGGGACCATACTACTACATAAATTCATGGGGCATTAAGGTGGAGGTAGGAAACTCAAATAATATATATGCACATACTACTGCTCACTAGAATATACTGTCCAAATACCAACTTAATTAACTAAAAGTTACCCTCTTATTTTTCTATGTTAGTATCTGTATAATATATCCGTAATTATCTATCACTTTCCTACCTCGCTATATCAATTTATTCGTATATGCAATTTACCATCAGCAGAAAAAAAAAAAGAGGGTGTACGTAAAAAAGAGTGGTTGGCCACGTAAGACTGAGAGGGACTCCGGGAGCGCCACCACCTCCATTTACCCTCTTGCTTTGTTCCATCACTGTTTTAGCACTCTAAACTGTGAAAGCGCGCATTATAAGCTAGTATATGTCTATATATGAAAGGTCGATATCTGGCCTGGATCGTACCTTTAATTCTCATCTTGTTTTCTAGCTTCTTGTTGTACGGACTGTGTTCTGACCCATCCTTTGCAGAATATAGATATAATCTTGTATTTTTGGACTACTACTTACTTGAATGTGCAGCTATGGAAGAGTCATGGAGTTGAGTTACATAAGTACGCTAAGCTGTTTCAACTTTAGGTTGTCAAGATGATGAATTTGCAGTAACCTTTGGTGCTAAAATTACATAATTAATTAATAACTCAAAACCACTTTTTTTGTTGGATTTTCTTACTTGCTAAATGAAGTCGATGTTGAAATATCAAGTATATATGAATAAGTACTCTAATCCAATACTCATATTGTTGTAATTATTGTGATCAGAGTCTGCCAACCCTATTAATTTAGGGCATCAAACAGTAGTTTTTTTTTTCCCGTTTTTGGACAAATCAAAAGAGAGTAGGCAGAAAACAACCAAAAATCTAAGTCAATATCTGTAGATTTAAAGCAGCAATATACTGTGTTTGTGGGATTCTGTCAGCTTTTATTCTGCTCCCTAGCTACCTCCCGTTTTCCCTTGGCCTTCTTAATTCATATAGATATGTACACTTGCTTATTTATATCTACAAGCAGTCTGGTATTAATTCTAATCTTTCAAAATTATGTATTTCTCAATATATATAATATATAAAATTACTATCTTTAAATTCATAATGAAAAATACTATCTTAAAAATATGATGTAATAATTGTTAATCATATATCATATATCATATATATATATATATATTTCTGGGTACAAAGGGTGGGGATCGAAATTAGTGTAATTTTATGAGGGCATTTTAGGTATTTTATGTCCATTTAAATAATCTTTTTTTAATTAAAAAAAAATTAAAACTCACATCTAAATAATCCATGTACGTTCACCTATGCTTAATTCATCATTACTTATCCATCATAAATAAGAATAAGAATAAAATTAATTAAGAATATATTACTCCTTACATTTACTTAACAATTACGATCTAAAACAAACGGCTACTACTACAATAAAACCTTGATTCAATTTTAATGTTCACCTATATGTTTGATTCACCATTAATTATCAATCATAAATAATAATAAAAATAAAAATAATTTAAAATATGTTACTCCCTACATTTACTTAACCGTTACCACAAAGGTGGTAACACAAACAGCCACCACTAAGGCAATAAAATCTTAATTCAATTTTATATTAAATTTTTAATTAATCTCATAGCTTAAAAAAAAAAATCATCCAAAATATTCCTATAAAAACCTTGGTGAGATTGTGTAGTCACCATTCATATTTTAGCATAAATAGTTATAATCGTTACAATAATTCTAAAATTTATATTTTACTATCCTACACAAGCACAATGTACGTATTTATTCACTTCTACATCAATTTTTATCTAGAAAAAGATTATTGAAAAATTAAGCAAGAGTTTCAAGATCGATTATGAAATTCTTGCAATGCGAGTTGTGATGTACTTTCGAGTAAACGTATGGTCTTCATCAATAGAAAGGTATCTTCATATACTTTGTTCGATTCAAAGTAACTTATATATTATATATAATTATATTATATGCTATATATTTTTTCACTTAAATAACTTTATATCATTCAACCATACAAGTACATGAAAATGTATATATTAGTAGAATATATATTAATTCACTTATTCACTATTGATATGGAACTTACAATATTTTTCCTATGGCTCATACATTCACGCACGCATCAGAGCAAATTTTTCCCTGTTACAATGGCCGTATAAAGGAAGGTAGTATCTATACCTTAAAATGTTAATAAACATATATTCTTTTCCGGATACAAAAAGTAGGGATCGAAATATTTAAGTTTTAGTCGGGGCATTTCTGAAAAGGTATAATTGACTATTTTATTTTATTTTTAAAAAGAATACTTTACACATATAAATTAGTATAATAAAAATTTACGCATGCTAATTACTATTATCTGAAATTTTGTGGAATCATATACATTGTCATCATACTGCAACTATTAACTTATAGATACAAATTTGAATGTCAATGGTCAATTTCTTCCTTTTCATAACTTTTGGTTTCAATTGTCTTTAATTCAATTCTTTTGACTATTTTAATAAATATTGTAACTTTTTTCATTAAATTATTTTACTGCTTGCTATTTGATTTTCCACCTTTTTTTTCAATATAAACATCCTCATCATTTTAGTTAACCTTTGCATATTTGAATAAATAGCCAAAAGTGTATTTAATTACTCTTGAAATTCTTCTCTTTATCTGTTTTTTAATTTATGTTAATTTTTGCTTCATTCTACTTTACTTTTAAACATTTTCCTTATCATATCTCTTAATAATTTTTAAATGTTCACGTTCTTCCTCCACATTCTAATTCTTTTCTTTTATGGTAGCCAAAATTATCTTTGATCATAAGCACCATAGAAAGGATAATTAAAATGTTTCAACATTTCTCCCAATTGGATCTCAATCTTGCACATACTTTTATTTTTAAACTAGATTTATTATTCCTTATGTTCTTCAAATATTAACTAAAGTAGAGTTTTATTCTTTTTGTTTGCTGACAAATAGAGTTTTATTCTAATATATACATTACAAAATCATCATGAATTATTATGTTGCCAATATGTTTAGTTTGACTAATTATCTTTTATTTCAGTTCAATAGTATTTTTTAAATTCACTTATTATTGTATTTTATACTCCCTCCATTTTTATTTATCTGTCGTCTAGAAAATTGTGAAAAATTTTGACTGTGACGTTAATATCTTAATTTGTATAACGATTCATCATACAAAATTTATATCATTAGATTCGTAATAAAAAAACTATTAAAAACTATTTTTTTTGTAATAATTTTATATTAGAAATTATTGGTTAAAAATTGACACTGAAAAATGTAAATGACATATAAAAAAGAACGAAAGGAGTATTAAATTGTGGATTTTGAAATGTATGAATTGAAGATCTTAATATTGAAAGAGAAAGTATACATACAACTAGAATTTTGTTCTACTATGAACTTATACATGTTACACATCACAAGAGGTTTATGGTGTTTTTTTAATTATTTTTTTGGTTGCAAGGTTTTCTCAATTTTTTTAATAAATGAATGATTGTTTCAAAGAATATTATTTTATCTAATTTCAAGGTGAAATGCATGATAATCATCACTGAATTTCAAAAGCAACATAGAGACTAAGAAGCTATATTTAAGAATTAATTACATCATCGTTTAGTGTTGGTACAAAATATTTAATAGAAAAACTATATTTATAAATATTAAATTCATAAATATTTTCATAAAAAAGTAAATAAATTAAAATTTTTTATAATGTATGTAATTTAATCGTGTCCCGTGCAATATATATATATATATATATATATAATTGATTCTATTTAATTTTTTTAATAAAAATCATGTAATATTAATGTGTATGCATTAATGTGTGTATGATGACATTATGACTTTTTTTCCTTTTCCTTTTTTTTCATATGTATTATTCTTTTTATTTTTCATTATTGTTTTTTTCTTTATTCTTTTAAATATACATCGGTAATATTTTTAAGAACACGTGTGGTTCGGTAATATTTTCAATAATACGTGTGGTTTATTCGCGTCCCGTGCAACGCACGGGTCTGAGTACTAGTATTACTAAAAGTAACATTGAAAACTATAACAGTTAACATAAATTAACATGAGGATAATTAATAAGAAAGTGAAGAACTAACTTTTATTGGGCTAAGCAAAGAAAAGACCCATTCTTTGTACATTTTCCCCATTTTCAACCCCCCCCTGCTGTTTTAAAAAAAAAACAATTAAAATTGAGCCACCTTCAAACTGTTCTTGATTGACAGGGGAAGGCTAAAGGGGATTAATACATAGACATGTGAACCTTCCTCCCTCTTAATGTTGATTCTCTTAATTAAAAGTTAAACTACCTTGTTGGACTAATGCTAATCTTTCCCTTTGGATTGGCCCTCCCTTGTTGATTTTTTTTTTGTTTATTTAATTTTATCTTTGGAGGTTCAAGTTAGAATTTGATTCTAACGTCACTTTGTCAATTTTTGAGTTCTTGGGAAAAAAAAGGGAACAAAACGTGCTAACCCCAAGTGGGAATTTTTTTCTACTGTATTATTCTATGTTGACATAAGTACAAAGTTAATGGATTATTATGAAAGCAATCTCAAACTAGTACTCCCTCTTTTTATTATGAATTTAATAATAACAAATTTATATAACAAGTTGTTGTACATGTTGAGAAATTTATGATTCTAATTTTTAAAGTTAAACTATACAATTTTCAAAGACAATAATTAATATGTAACAAGGGAAGTGTTCTCTCCGTTCCATATTAATTGTCGTATTTGGAAATTGTGTAGTCAAATTTAAAAATTTTGACTATAAATTTTTCAACATATACAATGAGTTGCTATATAAAATTACCACTATTAGATTCGTAACGAAAAATACTATCATAAAAGTATAATATTGCAATTGTTAATGATATATTATATAAGAAATTATCAATCAAAAAGTGACATTGAAGACTGTAAAAATCAAAATTATGACAATTAATATGTAACGGAAGGAGTATAAAGCTAATGGGTTAACGATTACTACGCACTACTATAATGGGTTAATGAGTACTGCGTACTACTACATTTTTTCCTTAAAGTTTGAATTAGTCAAAATTGTAGAACCAACTAGTAAAGGATGTTAACACCATTTGAGGTGCATTGAATTTCCATGTGTAAGAAAGCTTAATAGTTATTTACTCCCTCCGTTCCATATTAACTGTCGTCTTTGGAAATTGTGCAGTCAAATTTCAAAAATTTTGACCATAAATTTCTCAATATATATAATGAGTTGCTATACAAAATTACCATCATTAGATTCGTGACGAAAAATATTATCATAAAAGTATAATATTGCAATTGTTAATAATATATTATGTAAGAAATTATCAATCAAAGACTAACATTGGAGACCGTGAAAGTCAAAATTATGACAATTAATATGGAACGGAGGAGTATTTCTTTAACTTTTAGCTGCACATGGTTATAACTGCCTCTCCTTCTTTTAATATTTTTAAGAAGTGGTAGACAAAAATTAATATCATAAAAATTTATAAAATAGTAAATGATGAATATATAATATTTTTTTATGGGGTTCGACTTATATTAAAAAAAATTTTATGTAATTTTTTTCATGATCAGTATGCTTATTAGCGTTAGTTTAATTTATTGTAAAAGATAGCTTCAATATACTTTCTTTTCGAACAAAAACTTATTTAACATACAAAATTTCACATTTGGTTTAAATTGAATTAATATTCATAGAGTAATGTAAAGCACCTGAAAAATTTTCTAAATTTCCACAATAAAATTAAATATTTTTTGCAAATTAAGTAGATAAACTTAATTTACAAATCAATGACTTATATTGTTAAACTTTAAAAACTAACTAATATTCATAGATAAACCTAATTTCAAAAAAATATAAACATTGAGTTAGTATATTTTTATAACTTATATTCAATTAATATTTACAAATCAATGAGGAAAAATAAGTTTCATAATTGGCTTAGGTTTGAAACTTTTTACCTTTAGAAATAGTAATTAATTGAGATCATATGAAACGATAAAGTTAGTTAAAAAAGTCAAATAAAAAAAATAACGGTAGTGTCTTATTGCATTTTCTAGAGAGACTAATCAGTTGTCGAGTTTTCTTCCAAAAGACAAAAACACATCAAACAAGACGTAAGAAAGTCCTACAAATCTATTTTTATGTTACATAGGCCCTGATTCTTTTAGAAGATAAGTAGAATTTACCTGCATCTTATTTACTTTATTTAGTTCTAGCTTCTATACTTGCGCACATGCATTAGCTAAAATGCCTTAACCCATCTACATTACTAACACACTTTTATATATATATATATATATATATATACACACACACACACACACATGAGAGAGAGAGATACTCATACTGCCTCACATATGAAGTCTTACTAGCCTTGTTCTTTGAGATGCCAACAAGTAGGTAAATAAGTAAAGTAAGGTAAGGTGCGGTAAAACAAAGCAAGGAAAGGTAAGTAAAACAAAGCAGCAGAGGTATGTAAATATTATATCATACATTTCATTTTCATTTTTAAATAAATTATGTGAGTTGAATAAAGAATTTTAAATATAAATAATGTAAAAGTATGTTGGGTATAACAAGGTAAGGTAAAAGTAAGGTAAAGTAAGGACATGTAAAATTTTCCTTACCATTCTAAAGAATAGAGACGTTGTTCTTTAAGGGTATAGATGTAAAATAAGGTAATTAAGGAAAAAAAAAAGTAGTGGAGGTAGCTAAATATCACATCACCTATTTCTTCTTTATTTTTAAATAAATTCTGTGAGTTAAATGAAGAATTTTAAATATAAATTATTTAGCTAATAGTATAATCATATTCTTTTGAATGGTTAGATAAGGTTTTATTAAATAAGAGAAAGATAAACATATCCTACCAAATTAAAGAACAAAGTCAGAGTGTTGCGCTAGAGTTTTTTGCATTTTGGACCCCGAACTTTAGGGGTATTTATTTTTTGAACCCTTGGTTTTCAACTTTAATTTTTTGGACCCTAAAGTTTATTGTTTGAAAAATAAGAATCCTAAAGTTTGTGGGCTAAAGAAAAAGGCCATTGACTCATTCTTTGTTTTTGTCCCATAATTGAATTTATCTCCCGATTGACGTCAAACTTCAAGATCAAGGTTAAAACTGATATTGAAGCTATAATACACCTCTCTTATTCATGTCGGGGCTACTTAGACCCCTAAATACAGGGGTTTAAGTAATTCCAACATGAATAAAATAGGTTTATTATAACTTTAATATCGGTTTTAACCTTAGTCTTGAAGTTTGATGACAATCGAGAGATAAATTCAAACATGGAAAGAAAAAGAAAAATGGGAAACGGGATTTTTTTTCTGCCCAGAAAATTTAGGGTCTTTTTTTTCAAACTACAAACTTTAGGATCCAAAAAATTAAAGTTGAAAATCAAGAGTTCAAAAAATAAATACCCCTAAAGTTCGTGGTCCAAAATGCAAAAATCCGTTACGCTATCCAACTTTACTTACGCTACTTCTACTTGTCGATTAACAAAAATAAGAGAACCATAATATTGTTGCAAATGAAGTTATCATATGGTAATGGCAACAAGGCTTTTTGTCCCACATAGGTAGAGAAATGAAGTTGAAAGTGGTTTATATATCCCACCACACTTAGTAGTATTAAATAAGTGTGAAGGGGTGTTTTATGGAGGAGGGTATGGCTTGGGACTCCTCACCCGCCCGCGCGCCGCCGCCGCCGTCTGTCCGGCCGGTCACGGTCACGGTCACGGTGACGGGACGCGGGTCGAGGTTCTTTTTATAGCCAGCCCAAGTGTGTTCTAGCCGTTGCCCAACGGTCATTTTGCCCGTTGCAGTAACGGCCATAAAGCCGTTGCCCGAACGGCCAAATAACCGTTGGCAACGGTAGGGGATGTCCCCTGCCAACGGTAGGAAGATAGCCTATAAATTGGGCTCTTCCATGGCTTGAACAACACACCAACAATCATCTTCTTCTTTTCATCTTCTACATCCTCTTCCATTAATATTTTCTGGGCAATCAGTTTTTTACATACTCCAAGTTCTTAGCCTTGAGTGCACAAGTCTAAGAGCTAGCTGAGTTAACCTTGGGGAGTGACCGGCAATATCGATTGTCACCTAGATCGTGCCGTAATTGCTTTCAAGGCAGTGGTTTATCCACGACTCAGTTCTTGATTCCGAAACCAGCAGCCTTGATTCAATTATTTCCAACAATTTAAAAGCGATTATTATCAATGGCTGCTCCACAAAAATCTCTCACTGAAACCTACAGAGTCGAGCCTCTCGATGGGACTAACTACAAACGTTGGTCTCAAAAATTGCTTCTATGTCTGGAGTAAATAGAGATTGATTATGTACTATCGTCTCCACATCTCAACGATCCAAATGCTCCACCGCCACAGTATGATCCTGAGAGAACGCCTACTGCGCCAACAACTCCACTCATCCCACTCGATGAAATCGCCAAGAAGAAACTGGAGAAAGATAACAAAATGGCTCGAATTTACATTCTCACCAGCATGACAAATCCATTGTTTGATTTGTATGTCATTTTCAACACTGCCAAAGCAATATGGGAAAAGCTGAAGATCAAGTATGGAACTGAAGATGCTGGAATGAAGAAGTACGTGGTCGACAGGTGGATGGAGTTCAAAATCGTCGACGACCAACCAATATTGGAGTAGGTTCACATTTATGAGAACCTATGTGCTGAGGTGCTGAACGAAGGAATGAAAATGTGCGAGATTCTTCAAGCAAATGTGCTGCTTGGAAAATTCCCACCATCCTGGAAGGACTACAGGAACCACCTAAAGCACAAGAAGAAGGACATGTCTCTTCAAGAACTAATCAGTCATATGAGGACTGAAGAAGCGAATCGATTAAAACATAAGATGTCTTCTCTCTCTGTGAATTCTGCTAAGGCTAACCTCGTTGAATCTGTTGGTCCTTCAAACACAGACAGGTTCAAGGGAAAGAATAAGAGGGATCAGAAATCTAAGCAGTGGAACGGGCCTAACAGTAAAATCCAGAAAGAGAAGGGGAAAGTCCACTGCTACATCTGCGGAAAACCAGGCCACAAGGCATATCAATGCAACCAGCACAGAATGGCAAAAGGAATCAGGCCAACTTGACTGAAGACTCCGAAGTATTCTGTGCAGTAACTGTCGAAGCAAACCTCGTAACCAATAACACAGAATGGATCCTGGACAATGGAGCGACCAGACATTTCTGCACCAACAAGGAACTGATGCATGACTTCGAGGAAGTTCCAGATGGAGAGAAGGTCTTCATGGGCAATGCTACCACTGCAGCGGTATTGGGTAAAGGAAAAGTTCTCCTTAAGTTTACTTCTGGAAAATTATTATGTTTACTCAATGTGCTGTATGTACCTTCCTTACGTAGAAACCTAGTTTCTAGTAGCCTCCTTGACATTGCTGGTTTTGAAGTAAACCAAAAGGCTGGCAAAATTGTCATACTTCGTAATGAAGTATTTGTAGGGAAGGGATATCGTAGCAATGGCCTATATGTTTTAAATGTTGCTCCCGAGAATGATAAGACTGGTTCTACTTCTACTTATATCGCTGACTCTGTTGATTTGTGGCATGGTAGATGTAAAACCCCGAAAAAATCCAAAGATGTTGACTGTGACGTTGTTAGTAAATTAGGTTTGACTTCGTTATTTATTATTATTCGTTTGTGTTTATTTTTGCTAACACTTGAGCTCGTAGGATCGTGAGAGACTAACAAGGGTATATCGGTAATTTCGTGGGTTTAGTATTATTAGTTTTACTCTATTTTAGTATTATTATTAATATTATTGTGTTATATGAATAATTACGTGAATATTATTTTGTTATGTGTTTTCTATTAATATTATTATTATTATTATTATTATTACTATTATTATTATTATTATTATTAGTTTGTTTTTTTTAGAAAAATCAGATTTTAGTGTTGGGTTGGGTTAGGATTCAGAGTAGATTAGTTGGGCCTAAATTGTTAGATAATATAAAAACCCCTCCCTCTCTCCCTCAAACCCTAATCTCTCCAAACCCTAACCCTACACTCCTCTCTTTCTCTCTCTCTCCCTCCCCGTGTGTCTGCCGCCGCGCCACCCAACCACCGCCGCACCGCCGTCCATACCACCGGCAGCCACCGCAACCACCATCACCGTTCTCTTTTTCTCCTTCTCTCTCTCTCTCTCGAGCTCTCTTTCTCACTCCTTCGCTCGATCGCTGCGCCACCACCGACGCATCGCTGTCGTCTCCGCCAGCCGCCGATCACGCCGCCACGCAACACTCGACGTCGGTCGGCGACACATCGACCGAAAAGCCGCACAGTTGGGGGGAAGTTGCTGTTGCTCGAACCCAGGCACCTCCTCCGACAACCGTCGTCGCGCCACCCTGCGACACCAACCACCACCCTTGAACGCCACGCCGTCCTCCGACCTCCGTACGCCACTGACGCCGCCCCCGACCGGCCGCCCAGTCGCCGGAAACTGCTACCCTAACCCTAACGTAAACCCTAAATTTTTTTTACAAACCCTTTTCTTTTATTTCTCTATATTTTTCTGATATTATTATTATTATTATTATTACTATTATTATTATTATTATTATGGTTATTTCTTGATTTGGTTAATCTTGTATTTTGGGTAATTAGGGTATAATTTTTACTAGGTTGTTACTTGTAATTAATTGTTCTTGTATTGTATTATTTACTTGTAATTTTGTATAGATTATTATGTGTATTTTTATGTTCTAATTTGGTGTATTAGGGTTTGTAATAGTTGTAGTAAGATTATTAATGTTCAATTGTTTGATATATTTGTTTTCTTGTGAAGCATGTTTAGGGTTTTAGAAAACTATTATTATTGTATGCACGAATCTTTAAAGTGTAATTACCTAGATTAATTCTTGAATTGTTAGTTAAATATTCACATGTTCTTTAATTCTCTTAGGGTTCATTCATGTTTAGTTTCATGTTTAAATCTTGTTAAATAAGTTAGGTTGATTGAATTACTAAAGTTCGATTCTTGATTATTAATTTATGATTCTTGATTTAATCTTGTTTAAAGCAATTGGTTGTTGGGATTCATGATTAGTAGTTTAAATGTTTATATGTTCTTTATAGTTATTCACATGTTCTTTAAGTTCTTTCTTATTTATTGGTTAAGAAATTCATGTTTAGGTTAGTGTTAATATTTCATGCATGCTTTTAGGGTTAGTAGAAATATTAAAGTTGATTTCATGTTTTACTTTTTGGTTTTGATGATAATAGGAGGTTTGATGTTTGGACCTTGGTTGGATTAGGTTAATTACTTTGGACCTAAGTTACTGTTTAAACCCAAATTAGGACCCCGGGATCGGATTGGTGGAAGTTAGAACCGAATTTGCAAATTTAATCGAAACCGGTAACGGGACAGTTTTGATGGGGTCTAAAGATCAGGTCACCATGGTTAGTGTAGTTGTCATTTGATCAAACCCTTTGGACTGGAGCTTCCCTTAGATGTTAGATTTAATAGGAATTTTACGGACCGGACTTTGGAATTTTATAAGTCGAGTTATACTCCGATTACCAGACCTAGGTCAGATCTAGACAGGTTGGGAAGATGACGGTTTTAGAGGACCTTTAAGCGTGTGTTGGGTCTCGAATTCAAATTAAGAGTTTTAGTAGACATCCCGAGGTTTCGGAAAAGTCCAAAACCAGACCCATAGGATGTTGGGAAGTCAAGTTACGACCCTTTTTGTGTGGATGCTGTAATCTGTCTTGTTATGTGAAATTGTTAATAAATGTGTTGTTGATTGAAAAGGTTTACTTGGTATTATTATGCGATTACTTGGAATGTGTTAGGTAATTTAAAGTGAAAATTCATGATTGATAGGAACATATAGGGTTCCTAGGGGAGGGTTAGTTAGAAGGTAGTTAATACTAACTTCGAAGGGCGCGTTTTGATTAGAATAATTATTCTACTTTAGGCCCAAGCTAACT
Source organism: Portulaca oleracea (assembly GCA_029582165.1). NCBI lineage: Eukaryota > Viridiplantae > Streptophyta > Magnoliopsida > Caryophyllales > Portulacaceae > Portulaca > Portulaca oleracea. The sequence continues at coordinate 478,321 of CM055891.1, forward strand.
CGCGTCGTTAATGAGCTCAAGTGTGTTCGTCTTGCTGTGAAGTGAAGTTAACCAGGTAATGTCTATGCTCTAATCCCCACTGGGATGCTCTTTAAATGCGTTTTAATGTTTTCTAATCTGTTTTGAGAATTGCATCTCGAAAGGGGATTTTTTTGTGGAAATGTGACCATCTGTGTTTGGATAACTGTTTGTAATTATTATACTTTGATTTATTAAGTTGAGGAAATTGAGATGGTCTTTTATTAATGGTTTTCTTATTGGTTTTGATAACCTGGGTTGGGTTTGACTTGAGAGCTGTGAGCTGAGTGTTGCATAAGACACTAATAATTCAAAGTGAAACATTAAGCGGGTTTATTGTTTTGATGCCTTTGATAGGCTAATATTTTTGCGGGCGATAACCCGGAGACCAGGAGTTGATGCCTGTATGGGTTATGTGTCAGGAGATCAGGGTCTCATCCCTGATATAGGTTAGATGTTTATGATGCCTTTGGTAGGCGAATGTTTTGATGCCTTTGGTAGGCGATTGTTTTGATGCCTTTGGTGGGCGATTGTTTTGATGCCTTTGATAGGCTAATGTTTCTGCAAGCAATAACCCGGAGACCAGGATTTGATGCTTGTATGGGTTATGTGTCAGGAGATCAGGGTTTCATCCCTAATATAGGATAGATGCTTTTGATGCCTTTGGTAGGCGATTATTTTGATGCCTTTGGTAGGCGAATGTTACTCTGAGGGATATGGTATCCCGCCCGCATAATAAAGTATGGATTGGTTGGGTTGAGGGAAGTAGTTGAGGGATTAAAGGTTTGTGAAATGGTTTGACTTGTTCCCTCTCCCTCAAATGAATTGAAATGAACTTAACTTGTTTTTAACGTTAGGGGTAGACATTATTGAGATTTCCCCCTCATTTTTGAAATGTTTTGTTTTCAGGTGGTGATCAATATGCTGGGGACGGGAATTAGAAGTGAGGACGACATGTCTAGAAGTCGTTAAATATATTATGCTTCTTTTTGAAAGACTTGAAGTTAGTTTTGAGGTTTATTTCAAAGTATGAGTTTGTTAGTTGGTTTGCCGTTGACAGACAGTTGTAGTTTTCCTTCTCGCCTTGTATTCCTTTAGGGATACAGCAGTGACACCCAATAAGAGTTTGAGTCTTCCGCTAAATTTTGTCTGTTAACGTTAGTTTGACTTTGACTTTTCTATAATTGAATTTCCGGGGCGTTACAGTAGACTTGGACATGTAAATTATGCTTCCTTAAACAGACTAAAGAACATGCGGCTAGTTCCTAGTATTAGTAATGAGAATTGTTCTAAGTGTGATGTCTGTGTTGAAGCAAAATTTGCTAAGAAACCCTTTAAGTCAGTATTGACAAGGTCTACACAGTTGCTTGAACTTATCCACTCAGACTTAGCAGACTTTAAGAACACAATGAGTAAAGGAGGAAAGAAGTGGTATATCATCTTTGTAGATGACTACTCTAGATATACCAAAGTCTATCTCCTTAAGTCTAAAGATGAGGCTGAAGAAATGTTCTTAAAGTATAAGGTAGAAGTTGAGAATCAGTTAGATAGAAAGATCAAGAGGCTTAGATCTGATAGGGGTGGTGAATATGATTCAAGTTCTTTAGCTGTCTTTTGCGAGAAAAACGGAATCATACATGAGACCACTGCCCCTTACACACCTCAACAGAATGGCATAGCAGAACGGAAGAACCGTACCCTTAAGGAAATGATGAATGCCATGCTTGTGAGTTCTGGTCTATCTGATAATATGTGGGGGGGAAGCTGTTTTAACTGCTTGTTTTATTTTGAATAGAGTTCCTCATAAGAAATTAAATCAAACCCCATATGAACTCTGGAAAGGGTACGCCCCAAACTTGAAATATTTGAAAGTGTGGGGGTGTTTGGCCAAGGTAGCCTTACCCGGTCATAAACGCACAAACATAGGCCCTAAGACCTTTGATGCTGTCTTCATTGGTTATGCTCAAAACAGTGCTGCTTATAGATTTATGTCTTTAAGTGATTACTCCATTTCTGAGTATAGATATGCTGAGTTTTTTGAGCTTGTTTTTCCATTGAAGAAAAATGTGCCTACTGTGGTATCTGATAATGTGCCTAGCTCTATGCCTGAAAATGTTAGTTTGCCTACTTCTAGTTCTGATGACAGAGGTATGACAATAGAACCTAGAAGGAGTAAGAGGCAAAGAATTGCAACTGACTTTGGTCCAGACTTTATCACTTCTTGTCTAGGGGAAGTGATTGACAAACATGAAATAGATGTCTTGACTAATGAAGTCGCATCTGTATTTCTAATTGAGGAAGATCCAAAAACCTACACTGAGGCAGTTAGGTCTATTGATGCAACCTTTTGGAGAGAAGCCATTAAGTGTGAAATAGATTCCCTTGAGTCTAATAAGACTTGGGAATTAACTGACTTACCCAAAGGTTATAGACCTATCAGTAGCAAATGGATCTTTAAGAAGAAATTAAAGTCTGACAGTTCTGCTGACAAATATAAGGCTGGACTAGTCATTAGAGGCTTTGATCAAAAGAAGGGAATAGATTACTTTGACACCTATTCTCCAGTAACAAAAATAAGCACCATTAGGACTCTAATTGCCTTGGCTGCCATCTTTGATCTTGTTGTGCATCAGATGGATGTTAAGACAGCTTTCCTTAATGGTGACTTAAAAGAAGAAATTTATATGACTCAACCTGAGGGTTGTGAGGTTCAGGGTCAGGAGGATAAGGTGTGCAAATTAAGAAAATCCCTTTATGGTCTAAAGTAAGCGCCTAAGCAATGGTACGAAAAATTTGACAGTTCCCTTGTGGAAAATGGGTTTACTGCAAATTTGTCTAATTCCTGTGTTTATTCAAAACTGATAGGATCAGATTGTGTGCTTATATGTTTGTATGTTGATGACATGCTGATCTTTGGCACAAACTTGCATGTAGTTAGTGACACTAAGAAGTTGTTGTCTTCTTTATTCGAAATGAAAGATATGGGTGAAGCTGATGTGATCTTGGGAATTAAGATATGCAAAACAAACACTGGGTTTGCCTTATGTCAATCACATTATATTGAGAAAGTGTTAAAGAAATTTAATCACTTTGATGTGACGCCTGTTCGAACTCACTATGACCCCAACCTTTGCTTAAAGAAAAACAACGGCATTAGTGTGTCACAAACAGAGTATGCCAAGATTATAGGAAGTGTAATGTTCTTAATGAACTTTACTCGTCCTGACATTGCTTATGCAGTAAGTAGATTGAGTCGGTATACTCATAACCCTAGTCAAGAACATTGGAATGCATTTTATCGTTTGCTTAAGTAGCTTAGAGGTACAATAGATTGGAGTTTGCATTTTAACAAATTTCCAGCTGTTGTAGAGGGTTATTGTGACGCAAACTGGATTTCTGATAATGATGAAGTTAGTTCTACCAGTGGTTATGTGTTTACTTTAGGTGGAGGGGCTATTTCATGGAAGTCTGCAAAACAGACTTGCATAGCCCGCTCCACCATGGAATCTGAATTTATTGCTCTTGAGTTAGCAGGTCAAGAAGCAGAGTGGCTCAGAAGCTTGTTAGCTGATGTGCCTCTATGGGGAAAACAAGATACACCTGTCTCTATACATTGCGACTCGCAGGCAGCAATTGGAGTGGCTCACAATAGTGTCTACAACGGAAAGAGGAGACATATCCGCATCAGACACAGTGCAGTGAAACAATTGCTGAAACATGGTGTCATATCCTTGTTGTATGTGAGATCCGAAAAGAATTTGGCGGATCCTTTCACTAAAGGATTGACAAGACGAGTTGCATTAGAAGCATCGAGGGGGATAGGGCTTAAGCCTATGGCTTGAAGAAGTATGGTGGACACACGTTTGTGGTCAAACGAAACCATACTAATCTTCGAGATGCACTACATTCCTATCCCTATGATGCCAGGTAGTGCTTTGAGGTTGAGTTTTACTCTTAATGAATCTACGCCCGTTTTGGGGGGTGCTAGTGATACACACTGATGGATTCACCGATTGTATGATGTACGGATGAGCTAGTTGCTCTTAATAATTCCATAGCCATAATTTATTGGTGGTCTGTATTGAGACAGACTTGATGGAATTACCTATATAAGTGTGAAGGTTTGGCCGCCTTCTATGGGAGAATAAGGCTATCTCTCTAGAGCACTTATGAAACCCAAGGTATACACATGGCCATAAAAGCGTAATTGTGTTATCGCGGAGTATGTAATTTCTACAGGGTTGATATGTGTTGTGGGGGTCTCGATCAAAATCCTTCAAGTTCAAGGCATAGTCCACTTGTTAGATTATTGATTGTTGCCTTACATCACTAATGTGTCAATTCAATCTTATGATATTGATACCTAAGTATCTGACCCATTCTTGCCCAGATCTTCTTTCTTGTTCTTTATGCTTTCCTTGTATGCCATTAGTGGGGGATTGTTGCAAATGAAGTTATCAAATGGTGATGGCAACAAGGCATTTTGTCCCACATAGGTAGAGAAATGAAGTTGAAAGTGGTTTATATATCCCACCACACTTAGTAGTATTAAATAAGTGTGAAGGGGTGTTTTATGGAGGAGGGTATGGCTTGGGACTCCATGCAGCGCTGCCGCTGCCGCCGTCCGGCCCGGTCGTCCGGTCGCGGGGCGGTCAGGGTTCTTTTTATAGCCAACCCAAGTGTGTTCTAGCCGTTGCCCAACGGTTATTTTGCCCGTTGCAGTAACGACCATATAGTCGTTGCCCGAACGGCCAAATAACCGTTGGCAACGGTAGGGGATGTCCCCTGCCAAGGTAGGAAGATGGCCTATAAATTGGGCTCTTCCATGGCTTGAACAACACACCAACAATCATCTTCTTCTCTTCATCTTCTACATCCTCTTCCATTAATATTTTCTGGGCAATCAGTTTTTTACATACTCCAAGTTCTTAGCTTTGAATGCACAAGTCTAAGAGCTAGCTGAGTTAACCTTGGGGAGTGACCGGCAATATCGATTGTCACCTAGGTCGTGCGGTAATCGCTTTCAAGGCAGTGGTTTATCCTCGACTCAGTTCTTGATTTCGAAACCAGCAGCCTTGATTTAATTATTTCCAACAAATATAACTTTGTTCGCTCATGCCAAGTGCTACTTCGCACGCAATTTTTAATGTAACAAGTAGACTTGTTTAACTGAGGCTATTACCATAAATAGAAGAGTTTGTGGGATGCAACCAAAGCTATATGCGTCAAAATCAACTACATATATACCTTAATCGTCAAAATTCTTCGTACAACCAGAAGCATTAATTAGTTCAAAAGTTCTCAACTGCAATCCATATATGACTCTTGATACAAAAACTTAATTAACAGATAGTTACTAAAATAACTACAAAGTACAAATATTTGTAATATATAATATTCAGACCCTATTCTTTGGGCCACAGTTCATGCATCTAAAATATTTAAATACCAGATTTTTTTTTAATAGGTAAGCTGTCCAATACACTGGGTCTGTATCTCAAGGGTAGAACCCAACGGATCTACAATATAAGGGATATGGGAGCATCAATAACGCAAAACTGGACCTCACCTTTACCCCACAACATCATCTGAATTGAAAAAGGAGAAATGTCTCCCACAAAATTGAAACCTTATAAGATAGAGATAAAGGTGGACCTATTGCGAATCAGACAAGAGGTAATTGTCATTTAAATGTTAGGCATACAAAGTCTTTAAAATGTATGAAGTAGATTGTGTCTAGCTTACTAATCGATCAATTCTGGTGCACTTACCTCTGATACATAGTTTCACGGTGAACGTAGTACCCATACATTTCGTTATTAATTATCACTAGAGACATTTTCAAAATTATGAAAGCGTACTCATAAAAGTCACAGGAGTAAATGAAGACAAGGTAGGCCCAGAATATCACAAGAAAGCTTAGGGAAGAAGGTAATTATGGAAGAGTGATTGAGGAAATCTAGCATGTGTCTTTCACACATGCAAAAAGTAGGGGAATCAAAGATTTATACACTCTCTTCATTTCACAACATTTATAGTTTTTATTCACTTCTTTAACTCATTATATTAATTTGTCACTTCATATTCTTAATATAACATATCTTTATTTGCATGGGCGGATCTAGGGCCATGTGAGGGGTGGCCACGGCCACCGATTTAAAAAAAAAATTAGTATAATTTGGGATAAAAATTATGGATTTTATGTTTATCTAATGAATATAATAGTGTAACGGTCACTCCTAATCAATAGACCTAGATCTGCCACTGTTTATTTGTCATTTTACCTTTCTTAGAGTTAACTATTTCAAAATGTCAATTAAGGAAACGCCAGAGGGAGGCACTATCTGTTGCTGAAGTCTTAGGTCTAAATAGGAGTGATCTGATCCTGATCACACTACAGTTAACAGTAGAGACATTTTTTTCATCAAATTGATGGAATTGTTATCTGTTAAACTTGAACAGTGGAGACTGCTTTTAGGTATCCCTTTTTTTGAAGTGAGAGATGGAGTGGGAGCCCATGAGCATGAGCAATTAACACCCCTTTTTACCGTATATGCATGCATGTGTGCTGTTTGGTAAAAAGCAGCAAATGGTGTGTGAGTCTTTCTGAGAATCGTGTATCCACCCCGGCCACTTGAAAAAAAAAAAAAAAACACGATGCTCCAAACAGATTCCAGAAACACCACCTAATCATATCTTTTGTATTATTTGTTCTGGATCTTTCTTTTAATCCCAGCATTGGAGGTGGAATATTACCACTTGAGTATAAGGTGCATGGCAATGGCAGTTTCCAAAATGATCAGCAAATGGTAATTCTAAGAAAAGACTGTTAGTTTTAACTATTAGGGGCCGTTTGGCATGCAATAGGAATGGGAATGAGAATTTATAATGACACTGGAAATGAGAATTCATAATGGTAATGGGAATTAACATGTCTTCATCAATTACCAATCTTCTTGTTTGTTTTGTCGTAATTCAAATTGGGAATAGGATTGGAAATAAACACACATTGACTAAAATACCCTTTTATTGATTTATGAATGTTTTAATAAATTGAAATGGATAGAAGGTCATAAATAACACATATTTACTTCTAGAAAATCAATTACCATATGAATTTTTTTAAATAAATTAAGTTCATAAATATTTTAATAAAAATTAATTAAGCATCAAATATGAATTAAAAAATTAAAAGCAAGTAAATATATAAACGTTCAAATTATGAATGATTCAATAAATTTACATGATAGACCAATTGTTGACAGCTCTCGCAAGATTCAATAACAATAATATTTAATTATAATAAATATTTAATTAATGGAAGGAAAAGACGTAAACCCTACTGCATTAGGAATATCTCAACCGAAAGATGCTTAATAACAATAATATTTAATTAATATAAGGGATTATAAGCAAAAGTAATACTATGTTTAGGTGTAATTGACAATAAACGTGAGTTTTTATTTAATATAAGCAAAAGAAATGAATAAATATGAGTTTTTATTTTTTTTTAAATAGGGCTAGTTTTGGTATTTAATAGTGGCTAACGAATTCCCAAAGTCTATTACCATGCCCCTCCATGGTAAAAGTTTGTTGGGAATATACCCCTTCTATTCCCATTCCCATTCCCTTATTTTTTTTTAATTACCATGAAATAAACATGGTAATTATATTCTCATCCCTCTATTCCCATTCCCAACCCCCTACTCCCTCGTACCAAACGCCCCCTTAAGTAATGTGATGCCACTAGGGTTTTGTCCTAGCTAGCTAGGGTTGAGGCCTTACGAAAGATTATAAGAAAAGACAAAGTTGGTGACTAATTATTTTGGGCTACTTCAGTTAAGTTTTTTTTCTTTCTTTTAACATTTATAGAGCGTTTGGTAGTAATCCCAGGGAAATTTTTCTCGGAGAAAATTTTCCATGGGAAAGATTTCCCGGGGAAAGATTTCACTTAGGCCCCCCTAAGGGAAATTTTCCCTAGGAAAATGAAAGAAATGGTGGGCCCACTGTAATATTTTTCTCAAAGTCAATCCACTCCCAAACATGGAGAAAATAAGTTAACTCAGAAAAGTTGACCATTTTCGTTAAAATTTAGTTTGTGGCCTGATGATTGGGCAATTACGCTACAACACTAGCTAGAAGAAATTCGGTAATTTAGAGGGAGAATTTTTCATAATAACGGGTAAAATTCTACTGAAAAGCACAATTAACCTTCGACCAAATTTCGACGGGAACAGTGAATCTAAAAATTTCATTCAAAAATCCAAATTTTCGACGAGAGGTGTGTCCCCATTGAAAATATCTTGACAGAACAGACAAGCACTTCTACAGAAAAATTTTCACGGAACCTTGCACCCCAATTGACAACTATTGGTTTTTTATTTTGTTTCCAGTTACCTGTGTGTATGCACATGTATGTATATATGTATGTATATAAGCACACACACTATATATATTATATACAGTACACACACATATCAATAAATAAAAATTTAGAAAATTGATACAATGGTAAAAGAAATTATCTATTAATTATATTAAAACAAGACCTCCTAAGGAAAACCCAAACGTAAGAGAAGGGATTTGAGAGGTTTGGTTTTTCCAAACCAAACTCCAAACTTATTAATATTTTTCTTCAACAAAAGTATGATATTTTGCTTCCACAAAGATTTGAACCATGGTAGGAAATATGAGAATTTAGAATAGTTATCACTTGGCTACCACCTCTTTAAGGTAATAATTACCAACTTAAAAAAAAAATCATACAAATACGTTACAATTATATGCAAATAAAACAATATTCATTAGTTTTTTTTTTTTATAAATAATATTAATTTGTTAGCCTTTCTTCCACCAAATTTACTAATCAAATATATAATACTTCCAATATAAAAACAATCTATAACAAAATAAAATTTAAAAGATATTAAAATGTAATAATCTCATAAAAAACCTATATTATTGTTCTATGGAACATAACGCCTAATAAAAAAAATATTAAACTTTAATATAGTTTTAAACATGATTCTTAATTTACATAGTAATCTTTTTTAGTTTTCTTTTCTCCTCATATTGGTCATTACAAAATAAGAATGTCACAAGCTATATATATATGTACATTTTTCTATCCACATTCACATAGTTCATGTAATACCCCGGGTATGTGGTTAAAGTGTGGCTTAAAAGGATTGAAATGACTACTTATATCACCAAGGTGCACCTTCTTTTATGGTAGCTCATCCGTTGGGAACTCCTCAGTTAAGCGTGCTTGGTTGGGAGTAGTCCAAGGATGGGTGACCTCCTGGGAAGTTTTCCCAGGCAGCGTGTGAGCGAGGACGAAGCACGCTGGAAAGACTCGTGGTGATTTGTGGGGACAGTCAACGATCCTTGAAGCGCACGTATCGTCCATTTGCCGTGGCAATGACATTACTGATTCAAAATTAGTATTAATGAAATATTTACGTTAAGTAAGTATATCATATTATGATATTATAGTTTATTTAAGATATTAATATAAATTTATAATTTACTATTAAAAATAAATTAGCTAAATTAATAAAAAAATTCATCATGCATCGCACGGGAAGTCAAAAGCTAGTATTTTCATTATACATGATCAATCATAATGATAAAAACGTTCAATTATTGTTAATATCATAATTCAATTCCTAGTAAAACATAGAGAATTAGCAGCACTAAAAATTACCAAATCTTGCTAACTCGCCAATTCTCGAAGTTCTTGTAACGCCTTCTGTTGTCGTATTTTTGGGAGTACGGTTGTTGTATCCATAGGGAGTTGTGTTCTAGACACTCAGAATTAATTTTAGTGTTTTAAGCTAGATAAATAAACCAGTAATAGTGGTGGTGATGATCAAAACTACAAACTATAAAAGTAATAAAGGATACGATCAAAACTACAAACTCATCAATTTGAACGATCTAAACTACCAATTCTAAACAAGCAATTAAGAGGGGCTGATTGCATCATTGAAGAACTTCAAAACCCTCTCTTGAGGGTCAGAGACTTGCCAAAGCCCTTTCTCAAGGGTCAGAGGTTGGCTTAACTATTTGATGTATGCAAGCTCACTAAGATCAGAGTATTGAACTTACAAACACCATAGAGTCACACACACACTGCAGATTGTATTAAAACAAAGCTGATTGGAAGCAATTAACTGGAATAGATTAAAAACTAACAAGGAAAATAAAGATAGACTTACTTACAACTGATATAGACACACCACAGCTGCAAACAAGGGCAAATGACTCTCACAATCTAGCTCGTACAGACACACCAGAGACAGATTGATCAAGCTCAACTAACACTTGCTGGATTCTTTCCAAAATCTAGTGACAGGAGCTGAATTAACCAAGGGTGAGAGTTATCTGGTACTCACAAACATACAGAGGTTCTAAGACACTTGATAATGTTATTGAATAAACACAAATAATTGAGTTGAGTTGCTTGAAACACAGCTTATATAGTACACCTAATCAGTTTGATTAGCAACTGCTTAAGCATAAACATTCTGTCTAATCTCCCTGGACTAAACTAAGCTTATTTAAACTAAATAAATACATCACATTACATCATAATCTAACTAATATAGCCGGATTACATTTGCAAAGGAAATAAAAGAAAAACACAAACTGAAACCTGATTGGACAAAATTCCAAATGGGTGGCTGAATGGACCAATCAGGACCTTTCCTAGCTGGGAGGGTAAATATTAGTTTCCATAGAAATTTTCCCAGGCATTCCTAAGCTGGATGTAATCTCTACAGCTTAAGGAAGGAAGGAAAAGACCAAAATAACCCTTATAGAACCGTAGGCAAAAGACTTAGCTCAGAATCGAGGTTCTGCAAAAATTGATATATGTTGGATCCCATGTTCTGTTGCTTGTAACTTGAGGATACCATGCTTGATCATGCTGGGACTTCACTTGGACTTGAAAATGGCATGGCAAGGAACAAAATTCACCTAGGGAACTTTCTCTGAATCTTCCTCAATCCAAAGATATCATATTGAGAAAGACTACTGCTTGGACTATTGTTGCTGGGAACTGAATTTGGTATGAATGACCAATGTTGATGAGCTGAGTGGCTGTAGTTTCCAAAACTTGTTTCACAAGGGTGTAACAAGCTTGGATGGATGCTGTTGGTGGAATGGTGGGTTATGAAGATGATGTAGAACTCTTGAACAAGGTCTGAATTGCTTCGTGACCTGCTGTGATTGCTTGGTTTTGGAAGCCTTTTATTTCTGCTGGATTTGCTCCTATTGCTGCTGAGTTTGGTAAGTCAGCAAGGCTTACTCCTGCTCCTCGTGTTGCTGCTGAAAGTGCTGGTGAAGTTGATGGTGATGTCTCCTTTGCTGATGATGATACTACTGCTGATTGATCTGCTGGATGGTCTTCATCATCCTCCCCAGGTTGAGGAAAGTTTGTCCTATAACTTGGAAGGTCTTCATCTACTGGTTTTTTGGTTTATGGACCCCGAACTTTGAGGGTATTTATTTTCTGGACCCTCATCTTTCAAAGTTTATATTTTGGACCCAATACTTTGTGGCCCAAAGTTATATTTGACTCCGGCGATGACCTAATTGTTGCCTAAACTTCCCAATATGAGCTTTTGTCATTTTTTTCCTTCTTTTGACTGTTGTTTTGAAATTGACCAGACTTCGACAGCTAAGGGTGTGTGAAATTCATGAGTAAAAAACAGTAGGGTAAAAATTAAATTTTGGTAACTTTTGGTAAATTTTGGTAACTTTTTGACAAATTTATGCTCATATGGGGGTTGGAAATCGTGCAAGAAGAGAAAGAAGAAGTTGTGGCTGGAAAATTTTCGAAAGAAAAAAAAAATCGATAATGGCTTCAAAATATGGGGTCCATATTGTTGCCAGAGACAAAATATAGGGTCCATATTGTTGCCGGAGACAAAGTTTAGGGTCCAAAATATAGACTTTGAAATATGGGGGTCCAGAAAATAAATACCCCCAAAGTTCGGGGTCCAAAAAGTAAAAAACCCCTTCATCTACTGGGAAATAAGGCCTGAGATCTGCCATTGAAGGTTGCTGAGCCTCCATACTCTTCAGAAAGATCCAATCTATAGGCATTATCCCCTATCTTTTCAAGCACTTCAAATGGTCCATCTGCTTTTGTTTGTAGTTTGCCCTTCTTCCTCTTGCTTGGAAACCTGTCTTTCCTCAAATGGATCCATACAAGGTCTCCTGGCTGGAAAGTCACCTTCCTTCTGTGCTAGTTGGCTGATGTAGATACCTGCTCAGTAAATTTGGTGATCCTTGCTCTCACTTGCTGATGAAGCTCCTTAATTTGATATGCTCTTTTACCTGCTTCAAAACTAAATTTGACAGAAGTTGTTAGTGGAACTAAATCCAAAGGGGAAATTGGATTTTTACCATAGACTACTTGAAATGGTTAGTAGCTTGTGGCCTTGGATGGTGCTCTATTGTAGGCAAACTCAACATGGGGCAAAAGAGTGTCTCATCCTGCTTTATTTTTGTGCATCAGTGCTCTCAATAGGACTCCAAGTGTTCTATTAGTAACCTCTGTTTGTCCATCAGTCTGGGGGTGGCAAGTGGTACTATACTTGAGCTGTGTGCCCAATTTCTTCCATAAAGTCACTCAAACGTGGCTCAAAAACTTTGTGTCCCTCTCAGACACCATAGTCTTTGGCACTCCATGCAATCTCACCACTTCTTGAAAAAATGATTCAGCTATCTTGGTGGCATCATGAGTGGTGTGGCAAGGTATGAAGTGTTCCATCTTGTTGAATCTATCTACTACCACCATCACTGAATCTTTGCCTCTCTGTGTCATTGGCAAACCAACAATAAAATCAAGGCTGGCGTCTTCCCATGGGTTGTTTGGTACTGGCAGTGGGGTGTAGAGGCCTTGGGGTAGGCTATGTGACTTGGCCAATTGACATACATTACACCTCTTCAGTAGGTTCTCCACATCCTTCCTCATTTTGGGCCAACTGTAATGCTCTTTCAGCATTATCAAGGTTTTCTCCACTCCAAAATGGCCTGCTAGACTCCCTCCATGGATCTCATAAATAAGTAGCTCCCTGAAGCTGCTTTTAGGATTGCATAGCCTGCTTCCCTTAAACAAATATCCTTGGTTTATATGATATAGGCCCTGGGCTTGCTGCTAACACTTCCTGAACAAGTCTTTAAAGTCTCCATCTTCCTGATACAAAGCTTTCAAATGCTCAAAACCCAAAACTCTAGAATCAAGTATATGAAGCAATATATACTTTCTACTCAGTGATCTGCTCCTTTGGTTAGCACTCCTGACCTGTGATGGATCATGAAATGGTACTGCTACATGTACTCGACCCATGCTGCATGCCTTGGGTTCAGTTTGTGCTGCCCTTGAATGAATTTCAAGGCTTCATGATCACTATGAAGGATGAACTCCTCTCCAATCAAGTAATGATTCTAGTGTTGCAATGCTCTGATGATTGCATAGAATTCTTTGTCATAGACATTGTATTTCTTCTTTGCATCATTGAGCTTTTCAACAAAATAGGCAACTGGTCTCCCTTCTTGTGACAGAAATGCTCCAATCCCAACTCCTGAAGCATCACACTCTACTTCAAAGACTTTGCTGAAGATGGGCAGTGATAAAACTGGGGCTGAAGTGAGCCTCTCCTTGACTTCTTCAAATGCTCTTTGTACTGTTGTAGTCCAAATAAAGGACTTTTGTTTCACCACTTCAGTCATTGGTGCAAGGATTGTGCTGAAATTCTTGACAAGCCTCTCATAAAAAGAGGTCAAGCAATGAAAACTTCTGACTTGCTGAATTGAGGTGAGAGCTGGCCATTCCCTGATTGCTTTGATTTTCTCCCCATCAACTTGAATCCCTTTTGCTGTTACAATGTATCCCAGGAAGATCACTTATGAGGTAAATAAGTGACACTTCTTGAGATTGCCATACAACTGCTCCTTGCTGAGAATTTCTAAAACCTCATGCAAATGCTTTACATGCTCTTGTTTTGACCTGCTATAAACAAGAATGTCATCAAAGTAAACCACAACACTCTTGCATATTTGTTGCTTTATGACCTGATTCATGAGTCTCATGAAAGTAGATGGGGCATTAGTCAGACCAAAAGGCATGACCAACCACTCAAACAATCCTCCCTTAGTCTTGAAGGCAGTTTTCCAGTCATCTCCCTCATAGATCTTGATTTTATAATATCCACTCCTCAAATCTATCTTAGAAAATACTGTTGAACCATGTAACTCATCCAACATGTCCTCAAGCATAGGTATAGGGTACCTATACTTGATTGTGATCTTGTTAATTTCCCTGCAATCTATACACATTCTCTAGCTCCCATCTTTCTTAGGCACTAACAAGGTTGGAACTGCACATGGACTTAGACTCTCCCTAATCCTTCCCTTCTCCAATAGTTCATCCACCTGCCTTTGTATCTCTGGTACTGTTGGAGTAAAGGTAGGAATAAGGAGTGGTCATTTTGTGGGGTTGAGGGTTCTTCAAGGTCTAAAAGGATTAAGTCCTTTTGTGTGTTATACTCATGCTGATTAGATAATAGCAACACATCAAGACTTGGTTCAAGAGAGAGGTTTTTGGACTTTTTTGTGAGCTGTGAGGGTTTCATGGGGATAAGGGTAATCTTTTTGTGGTTCAAGGTAAGGGTATATGCGTTTGCTCTACCACAATGACTGACTAATCTATCATATAACCAAGGTCTCCCCAAAAGTAAATAACATGCATCCATAGGTAAAACATCACACCAGACCTCATCTTTATATGATTGACCAATAGAGAAATTCACAAGGCATTTAGTAGAAATTTGGATACCTTTCCCTGAACTGAGCCATTAAATGGTGTAGGGAGTTGGGTGGGGTTTTGTGGCTAGGTTCAGCTTCTACACCATGGTGTTGGAGGTTGCATTGGTACATCATCCACTGTCTATGATTACTGAACAGACTTTCCCTCCTACTGTGCACCTAGTATGAAAGATATTCTCCCTTTACTCCTTAGCTTCTTCTACTACTGTGCTGCTTAATACCCTCCTGATCACCAACATTTCTCCTTCATCCGGACCCTCATCTATGGCATCATCATAGATAGGATCATGATCAGGCTCCTCATAAACATGTTCTTCTTCCTGCACAAATTTAAAGTCAATAAACAAGGCTGTTTGGTACTCTGCAAGAGTCACCAGTCTCTTGTTTGGGCATTCTGAGGCAATGTGCCCCATGCCTTGACACCTGAAACATCTCCTCTCATTGAATGTCCTTCCTGTAGGGGCTGTGGGTCTTTGGGGGCAGGTTTGGGGCTTTGTTTGAGGTGGTTTTGGGGGTGGGAATCTGTTTTGTGGTGCTTAGGATGGTTGTGGTCTGGGGGTGGATTGTAGGCTGGCTTTTGGTAAGAGTAAGGTTGTTTTTGTGGGAAGGCTTTAGGTTGGGGTTTGGATAGGTATTCCCTGGACATGCTCTTCGTTTGCTGCTCCACCTTATGAGCCTTAGAGCTCAATTCTTCTAGGCTGGAGTAGGTTTGAAGCTCCCCAACATTCCTGATGTTGTCATTCAACCTTGACAAGTATCTCACCAAAGTCTGCAAATCATTTTCCCTTAAATCAAACCTCCACTACAAGTGCTCGAACTTTTTGTGTATTCTTCTACTGATTTTCCTCCATGAATCAAATGCTGTAACTTAGAGTAGTTAATTTGCATATAATTCTCAAGCAACAACTTCTCTTTCAGCTTCTTTTTCATTTTCTCCCAAGTTCTGACCTTATCTTTCCCAAGCTTCTCTAATCTCCCCTTTTGCAAATTGCTCCATCAGGTTGAAGCATGTCCCCTCAGTTTGATAGCCACAAGCTTAACCTTGTTTTCATATGATACCTCCTTAAGATCAAACACCCTCTCTATAGTCTGCAACCAATCTAGGAATACCTCAGCATCTAAATCTCCCTTAAACTCAGGTATTTCCACCTTGAAATCTAATTTTTCCATTCTTCCTTCCTCCCTATCCTCCCTATCTTCTCTATCATTTCCTCTCCTGAAGTATGATCTCCTCGTCCACCTTTCCTCCTATGATCTCTCCTATGAAATCTCCTGTTAACTAAAAATCTCATGCCTACTTCTCCTATAAATCTAGAATCACCAAATGGATTCTCCTCTTTCTCCTCCTCAATATTTTTTTATTTCTATTTCCACTTCTTCATACCCTTGATCTTTCTCAATCTCATCCTCCTGAATCAGTTTTTGTTTCAAATATATATAATTTTTCAATTGATCCCTCAAATACTTCACTTGTCTCTCCATCTCTGTCTTTTCTCTGAACGCCTGCTCTGCAATCTTCTGGGGTGTCTTACTGGTGCTCGACATCCTGAAAATTACAAACAAACTTCCCCCAAGATAGAACATAATGCTCTGATACCAAGATGATGTATGCAAGCTCACAAATATCAAAGTATTGAACTTACAAACACCATACAGTCACACACACACTGCTGATTGTATTAAAACAAAGCAGATTGGAAGCAATTACCTAGAATAGATTAAAAACCAACAAGGAAAATAAAGCTAGACTTGCTTACAACTGATACAGACACACTATAGCTACAAACAAGGGCAAAGGACTCTCACAATCTGGCTCGTACGGACACACCTGAGACATATTAATCAAGCTCAGCTAACACTTGCTGGATTCTTGCCAAAATCTAGTGACATGGGCTGATTTAACCAAGGGTGAGAGTTATCTGGTACTCACAAACATACAGATGTTCTAAGACACTCGAGAATGTTGTTGAATAAACACTGATAATTGAGTTGAGTTGCTTGAAACACATCTTATATAGTACACCTAATCAGTTTGATTCGCAGCTGCTTAAGCATAAACATTCTGTCTAATCTCCCTGGACTAAACTAAGCTTACATAAACTAAATAAATACATCACATTACATCCTAATCTAACTAATGTAGTCGGATGTAATCTTGAAAATTAGTTACCATAGTAATTTTCGCAAGCATTCCTAAGCTTGATGTAATCTCTACAGCTTAATGAAGGAAGGAAAAGACCAAAATAACCCCCATATAACCCCCAAGCTTGCTTGTAACTCGAGAATACCATACTTGATAATGTTGGGACTTCGCTTGGACTTGAAAATGGCATGGCAAAGAACAAAATTCTCCTATGGAACTTTATCTGAATCTTCCTCAATCCAAAGATATCATATTGAGAAAGACTGCTGCTTGTGCTGTTGTTGCTGAGAACTGAATTTGGTCTGAATGACTAATGCTGATGGGTTGAGTGGCTGTAGTTGCCAAAACTTGCTTCACAAGGGTGTAACAAGCTTGGATGGATGTTGTTGGTGGATTGGTTGGTGATGAAGATGATGTAGAACTCTTGAACAAGGTCTGAACTGCTTGGTGACCTGCTGTGGTTGCTCGATTTTGGAAGCCTATTGTTTCTGCTGGATTTACTCCTGTTGCTGTTGAGTTTGGTAAGTCAACAAAGCTTACTCCTACTCGTCATGCTCCTGCTGAAAGTGCTGGTGAAGTTGACGGTGATGCCTCCTTTGTTGATGATGCTGTTGTTGCTGATTGATCTGCTGGATGGTCTCCATCACTATTCTAACTACCTTTTCTCATAGAGTTAGTCTAATTAAACTATAGGAATGACAACCCTAAACCTAGTCAGAATTCAACTTTCTTATGTCAAAACCCTAACCATTTTCTCTACCTACACTAGCAAATTGACCTCACTTCTCAGCATAAATCATTTGCCTAAAAAATACAAATAAAAGCTCTCTCGAGCATTTCATCGAACATGTGGTAGGCATGAGAAACCCTCTAATTACAAACACGGATTCGATAGATTAGGACTAAACGAAATCAATTAGTCATCGTACAATTCAATCACAATCCGAAACTATGAATTAATTAAAATAAGAATGAAAATCAAAGATAAAATCAATGCAACAAACACACATAAAAGCATGAACCTAAATAGAGAAGGTTAGAGAAACTTAGTCTTGAATTAGATGTGAAGAACAAAGTGTAATTCATGAACAACAAACAAATTAAACCTTGAATCTACCCTAAAAGCCTCTAGAGAGGCTAGGGAGAAAAACTCTCTCAAAACCTAGAAGGAAGAACTAGAATAAGAACGTAATAATGAAAACTCTTGTATTTTCTAACTTAAAACTGCAACTTGGCATGTGTTGACATCTTGGATTTCAACAGTTTAGCACAACCTGTGTTGGAATTTGACACAACTTGTGCTCACTTGGCTTGAATTTCTTTCTTCACTTTCCAACCTTCTATTACTTCTTGCACTCTTCCTTAGCATCGCGAATCCATGTATTCTTTATCACAAAGAGCGAGATTACCTAAAATCATATAAATTCACACACTTTAGTCATTAATAAACAAAGTTATAGCAAAATTAAACATTGAATCTATGTGAAAGGACCTTAGAAAGTAAAAATAAGTCAAGTACAGAATGCTAAAAACCCGTAAAATTATGTTTACGCCTTGCTTGTCCTCAAGCAAGATCATCATGAAGTACTAAAGAAATAGGGGAGGAAGAAAACCAATGTCTCCCACTAGTAGAATTTGGGTGATTTAGCCACTGAAAAATGGCGTCTGTTAAAGGATCAGACGCTAAATCAAAGAAATAGAATTAAAAAAAATATAAATTGTAAATTGGCATCTGTTTGTCTATAACAGGCGCCAACATGTCAGTAAAAAAATAACCCTTCTTTCATATACAACGTATGGGACTTTCGAATTTTTTTTAATTGTAAAAAGTGTCATCTGTTTGGAACCAAAACAGACGCCAAAAACCAAAAAGGCGTCAGTTTTGGTTCCAAACAGACGCCACTATCACAAATAATAAAAAAAAATTAAACGTTGCATGCAATTAATGGTCCCGACTGCAGTGCACAATTGGCGTCTGTTAGCCCTAAAAACAGATGCCAATTTGAACTAAATTGAAAAAAATAATCTGCACTTTGTCATCTGTAGCCATTGTCGTCGTTGCCGAAGAAGAAGAAGAAAGCAAGAGAGAGATTGAAGAAAACCTCATTCACGCCGCCGGTTCAAAAAATTCAGGTAATTTTATAAGTTGTTTATTGTTTCAGATCTGTTATAATTTGATTAATATTATGAAAAGTGATTAATTTATAAATTAAAATTGATGAAAAACGAATGATTTGAATATTTGTAGTCTTGTTTCATTTTTGTTGAGTTTCGTTGTAGATCTAGTTTAGTTGAGTGGGTATAAGTTGAAAAATTTAGTAGTTTTAGTTAATTTGGATGAATTGTAATATATTTTTGATGTTGAATTATAATTTTAAGTGTGAAAATCGGGTTCCTAATGTAGATTTATTGAATTTAAATATTGTTTGTATATTTTAGTTTGATTTTAATTAATTGTGTTTAGGTTTTAGTTTTAGTTTTAGAGTTAGTTTTAATTTACAATGTTGAGAAGTATAAATATGTATATATAGGTTGAGCATAATGTTGAATTTTATATGTGTTGTAGTAAATTTAAATATGAATTATTATATTTACTGTGTAAATATATATATATATATATATATATATATATATATATATAGGGAAGTGATCATATGAGCATGGTGTTTATGTGAGCATGTGAGCATGTGAGATGTGGACCCTTGGATCTTCAATCAATGGATGAGAAACAAAAGAAGAGTTTGGTTTTTTTTTTGTACCATTGTAAGCCAACCTCACGTGATGCTGGGAGAAAAAAGAAAATGAAAAGCACTTGCCCTCTTCCCAAAAACGGCGCACGCTCAGCAATTCAAAATCACAAATTGAAGTTTCAACACTCAACTGTTCATCTCCCATACTCATACACACTCGGCTGAACATTAATATCTCATACTCATCCACACTCGACGGCGAACTGGACGACGAAGTTGATGGTGAAAGACGAAGTCGACGGCGAGAGACGACAAAGTTGGAAAGTTTTCAAGTAGACGGCGAGAGACGAACTCGACGGCGAAAGATTCATATCCCCAATTTCAATTTCTCATTCAATATCTGTATTTATTTGGTTGAAGGTTGAATTCATTCAATTTAGGGTTGCTTGTGATTTATGTTTGCCTCCCCAATTGCAAATTCCTCCATTTCATATCTCCTTGATGGAGAGTGTCTCTGTTCCATAAAGGAGGAAGAAGGCAAAAAAAGATTGGGAATGTCTCTGTTTGACAGACATCACTTTGTCGATGAATCATTTTAAAGGAGAAAGAAGGATTGGGATATACTTGGCCTTGAAATTACATGAAGTGGACATCAAGTTCTATCAACATGGACATCAAGTATAACAACAGGGGACATCAAGTATTAACTAGACATCCAAGAGTAACAGTAGTGGACATGAAACATTACCAACATGGACATCAAGTATAACACCAGATGTCCATATTAATAATACTTGATGCATACGAAGAAACATGATGTCCACAGTCCATATGCGCATTGTCCTTTTTAGTAATACTTGATGTCCACAATCCAAATTGGATGCCTATCACTATTTACAAATGAATAAAATTACATGATGAATTCCCATGTCCACAATCTACATTCGTGATGTCCTGTTTGGTAATAATTAATGTCCATAGTCTAAAATGATGGATTCCCTCACTCTTCACAAATGAACATCAATAGTCTAAATGATGGAATCCAATATTTTAGACCGTGGACATTAAGTATTACTAAACAAGACATCACGCATGTGGACTATGGATAGGGGAATTCATCATGTAATTTTATTCATTTGTAAATAGTGATGAGCATCCAATTTGGATCGGACATCAAGTATTACTAAAAGGACAATGCGCATATGGGTTGCGGACAACATGTTTCTTCATATGCATTATACCCAATCATATGCGGGATTTAATTGACGTGTACTTGATATATTTTTATTCATTTAATTGGCATGTGGACACTCATCTCATGTGCGTGCACTTGATATATTTTTATTGATTTGTCAATAATGAGGGCATCCATCATTTTAGGTTATTGACATTATAAACTAACAGTGCGCAGTGGACATCAAGTTCTATCAACATGGAGATCAAGTATAATAACAGTATGTCAAGTATGAATATTGAAACTTGAATATCGTACTATGCAATCTAAGTATGAACATTTTTTGTGTTCGGATTGTGGACATATCGTAGTTTGAAAAAGGGCAATGTATGTATTGACTGTAGACATTATATGCCTACATATATACTTTTCTAAATTCATTTTAGTGACATGCACTTGATATAAGTTCATTAATTTCTCAAAAGTGATGACATGTATAATGTGTGCCTTGTAGGCAATAAGGTAACTAATCGCGATGGATATGTGATTGACATAGACTTTAATTGGCAACCCCATGTTATAAGCAATTTATCTGGCATGAAATTTAATAGTGGTGGGGCATGTATTTTAAATTTTTAATTAACATTTTTGAGTTTATTTGTATGTCATTACTAGTTGTGGACATCTAGAATTACCAAAAAGGATGATACACATATAGATGGTGGACATCTAACAGTGACAACGTGGACATTACACATTTAAAATGTGGACATGCTTCATTATCGATGTGTGATTGGCAACCCCATGTTATAAGCAATTTAATTGGCATGAAATTTAATAATGGTGGGGCATGCAGTTTAATTGACATTTTTTAGATTATTTATATGGCATTATTAGTTGTGGACATGTAGAATTATCAAAAAGGATGATACACGTATAGATTGTGGACATCTATCTGTGACAGCATGGACATTACGCATTTAAAATGTGGACATACAGTCATTATGGATGTGTGATTGGCATGGAGTTTTATTGTCATAGAAGAAGCAAGCATTTGGTATTGTGGACATTTTGGTGATGTTGTAAGGGAACACCAACAAGATGCCAGCCATTTCATGTACATGCATTTCATATTTAATTTTTGATGGCACCCATTCCCATTGGAAAACAATAAGGGTTTCCATGTTTCTAGATTGTGGACATTAAGTATATTCAAAGAAGACATCACGGATGGCATGCAAAATATGTTGTTGCACACATGTTCCACTAATGTTGTAGACATCATCCATCATTAATGCGTCAAGTACTAACATAGTCTCATACATCGTTCCTAAGCAAAATACCAAGTACGAGAAAAAACCCTCAACACTCATCAAACTTTTGTTCATGATACACAAACTACTACATAATCCAAATCTAGCATTTAACCATCCACATAAGCCTCATCAGCGTTGCCCTTATCAGCTGTAGATGACGCAGTCTTATCTATTATTGATGTGAACAACGACATCGTTTCAACAACCCTCCTCTGCACGTCGCGAGCTTCACCATCGTCCTTTTGCAGCTTATTGATCCTTTCAATCGAGGATGATATTCGCACTCTTGCGTCAATAAAATCTCTTAATGCTTGTTGCGTCAATAAAATCTCTCAATAAAAATCTTTCAATCGATCTCCCTGCAATGACAATGGAAAAAAAATGAAATGTCACAAAAAAAATAATGACTGTGGACAACAATCATATAACATCCCAGTTTCATAATATGAAACTCAACCCCGAAACCAAACATTTTGAAATGTCAGTTGCGCAACAAATTCGTGCATTCAAATCACTTCATTCAATACTGTGGACACCATACTTTTCAGCAGCGGATATAAACTAATGTCCCTGTGGACAACAATCATATAACATCCTAGTTTCGTATTAGGAAAACCACCCCCAAAATCAAACATTTTGAAATGACGTCAGCTACACAACAAATTCGTACATTCATATCACTTCATTCAATCTGTGGACACCAAACTTTTCAGCAACGGACATCAACTAATGTCTCTGTGGACAGTAATCATATAACATCTCAGTTTCATATTAGGAAACCCACCCCCAAAACCATACATTTTGAAATGTCAGCTACACAACAAATTCATACATTGGAAACCAAACTTCATCAGTACTCTGGACACCAAACTTTTGATAAGTGGACATCAACTAATGTCATTGTGAACAATACCCATATAACACACCACTTTCATAATGGCAAACCCACACCCCAAAACCAAACCTTTAGATGTGTCAACTACAGCGCCAGTTCGTTTGTAAAAAATACACACTGACATTGGAAAAACCCTAATTCATTGCCTAATCCCTCACCCAAAATCACATTGGAAAATCACATTGGAAAATCACATAAACTGGACCTTAACTCGTACATTCAAATCACTTCATTCAATACTGTGGACACCAAATTTTTCAGCAGTGGACATCAACTAATGTCCCTGTGGACAATAATCATATAACATCCCAGTTTCATATTAGGAAACCCATCCCCAAACCCAAACATTTTGAAATGTTACTTACACAACAAATTCGTACATTCAAATCACTTCATCAATACTGTGGACACCAAACTTTTGATAAGTGGACATCAACTAATGCCACTATGGACAATACCCATATAACACACCACCTTTATAATGGGAAACCCACACCCCAAAACCAACCTTTAGATTTGTCAACTACAGCACCAGTTCGTTTATAAAAAATAAACACTCACATTGGAAAAACCCTAATTCATTGCCTAATCCCTCACCCAAAATCACATTGGAAAATCACATAAACTGGACCCTAATTCGTACATTCAAATCACTTCATTCATTAGGTTCTATTGACAACATACTTTTCAGCAGTGGACATCAACTAATGTCCCTATGGACAATAATCATATAACATTCCAGTTTCATATTAGGAAACCCGCCCCCAAACCTAGACATTTTGACGTGTCATCTACACAACAAATTCGTACATTCAAATCACTTCATCAATACTGTGGACACCAAACTTTTGATAAGTGGACATCAACTAATGTCATTGTGGACAATACCCATATAACACACTACTTTCATAATGGGACACCCACACCCCAAAACCCAACCTTTAGATGCGTCAACTACAACATCAGTTCGTTTGTAAAAAATATACACTCACATTTGAAAAACCCTTATTCGTTGCCTAATCCCTCACCCAAAATCCCATTGGAAAATCACCCAAATCGTCTACCTAATTCCGCACCCAAACCCCCACCCAAATCGTCTACCTGAAAATTTTCCAACTTTGTCGTCTCTCGCCGTCGAGTTCGTCTTTCGCCATTGAGTTCGTTGTGGAGTTCGTCGTCGAGTGTGGATGAGTATGGGAGATGAATGTTCAGCCGAGTGTGTATGAGTATGGGAGATGAACAGTTGAGTGTTGAAACTTCAATTTTTGTTTTTCAATTGCTGAGCATGCGCCGTTTTTGGGAAGAGGGGCAAGTGCTTTTCATTTTCTTTTTTTCTCTCAGCATCATGTGAGGTTGGCTTACAATGGAATTTATAATGTGTTTCGGTTTAGTTTAAATATATTATATTTTAGGATGATTTTTAGGAATTTTAAAAATGATTTAAGTAGTTAACATGTGTAATATACAATTAGGAATACATTTAATTTACTATGTATGTTTTGAATTTATAATTTAATTTGTTTAATTAATAAGTTAATACTATAAAAAAAATTTACTATATATAAACTATTATGTAATTTGTACGTACGTAGTGAATAATTATAAACTATTTATTGTTTAATTTGTAATAAGTTAATACTATAAAAAATAAATTTACTATATATAAAGTATATATAAACTATTATTTATAATTTGTACATACGTAGTGAATAAATTTACTATATATAAACTATTATTCAATTTAAGTACTGTAACGACATTATGGGGAATATTACCTAAATTAAACTTGATATAAAATAACACAATGTCACCAAGTACTTTTTCCATGAAATTAATTGTAGTTTAACGCCAATCAACAAATTGAGAAGTTGGGGAATATCATCCTCAACTTTTGAAATTTTTTTTAGCATGCTTCAAAATCATTTGAAACTACATCATGGAACAAGTATATTGGTTAATTGTGATGTTAGTTTAGACGATTAAGTTGGTATACTATTCCAAGTAGTTTATATGTAGTTGTCATAAAAGGAGGTTGAGTGTGGATGATTTTGGTCGTAATTAGTAAGTGAGTTAGCCTCTAAAGTTGGTAGCGTAAACTTGTTGCTAATCCAACCTAATTGCCAACTTAACTACTCATAACTCCAAATGATGACATAAATTATATAAATAATTATGTCACACCCATTTACTAATTTAAGTACTCAATAACCAGTTGCTACATAAGTAAATAGGTTATTTGTGATGGTAGTTTAGAGTAGTAAGTAGGTTAATTTATAGTTCTAGTATCTTAGTTGTAGATGTCATAAAAAAGAGGTTGAGTTTGGATCCTGTTAGTGTCCAAGGAGAGTGTGTTTGTGACCTGATAATCTATGGCTGAAAAAGACTTTCATGAGTCGTATCGACTCTCCTTTATTTGTCTAGTTCCCAAAAAGGATCGCAATCTGAGCAGTGAAATTGCACGAGGTCTATAGTGCTCTGGGAGTTAGAAGCGTCTCAGATTCGGTACAATGCAGTGTTTCTATTAGACAACTGGTGGGCAAGAGAAGCTTGTAGTAAAGGGTCTAATAGAAACCGTGTTGGGTTTTCTTGCATGTAAGATTCATAGGTCCATCAAAGATAGGCACGATGCTGCAAATTCAAATTGATGAACCTATGAATCTTACAAGCAAGAAAGTCCAACACGATTTCTATTAGACCCTTTACTACAAGCTTCTCTTTCAGACTCACCTTGTCTTGCTGGCAACCAGGTTGCATGTAAATTGGGTTTATACGTAAGGATGTCGAACTCGAGGATGGGTATGAGGCATGTTTAGGTTTTCGGTTTGTTAAGAGTTTTCAAATGCGGAAAGCAGTAAATAAATCAAAGGAAAGCAATCAAACTACACCTAACATGAATCATTACAATCAACACTAAGTTAAATAATTTAAAGCAAGAAATAAGAAAGCAATAAAAACATGGAATCAAATAAGCACTTAAAGCAATCAATGAAACCTAGAATCAACAATGAAATTGGGAGCAAGGAATTATACCTTTGATGACCAGAATCTTCTAATCTTCAACTTCTACTTGATTTCCCCTCGAACAAATGAGAAAATGTTGATTAGATTACTAAGAATCCCCAAATCCCCACTTGAGAGTGGAATTTGTGACCCTTAGCCCTCCTCCTCACTAAAAGTGGATTTTATTGTGGCTAACTTAATAATCAAAACAAACATAATTCAAATTAAAGCATAAAAGAGCAAGGAAATGAAAGAAAACTTCTGAAATTGCTTGATCAATGTTAAATACAAACTAAGCTTGGAGAACAAGGAACATTGAAACCCTGAGAGAGACAAAGTGATTACAAACTTGAAAGATAAGTTGCAATGAAAACTTAAGTAAAAACAGTGAAAACTAAAAGCTGCTGATAATTTCGTCCTAAGGGTTTATATACAAGCTAAGGTTGTTACACAAAACGCATCATTTTAACTGGAGATTATGTGCAGAAAAGCAGGGTGACTCGGGCGAGTCACCCCTTGACTCGGGCGAGTCAAGGTTCTGACACTGGAGGATGCCTTCTTTGGTATTTTCTCTTCGGCTGCACAGATACACGACTCGACCGAGACCGAGTCGTCCATGTGACTCGGGCGAGTCACTCTTATGGCTGCTCCTTGCCTTAGCCAAATTTCTGAGCTTCCATGGTGGTTAGCTGAGGCTTGTCACGCCCGAGTCAGAAGGTGACTCGAGCGAGTAAGCCTTCTGATCTTCACTTCTCCTTAGCTCGGTTTAACTTTGCAAGTTGCAAAGTTCCAGATGGTGGTCTTGGGTGAGTCATCCTGCCGTCCAGTGTTTCTGCTTCTACATTCTTTGTGAAGTTTTGCTCCGTTTTGGCTCGGTTTTGGCTCAACACCCTATTTTCCTACAAAACTAGGAAAACCTCATAACTAACATAATACACGGGGTTAGAACACGTAAAAACACCCTAATAAAGAGAAGAATTCGGCTCATAACGAGACTGAACACCACTCCCACACAAGGGTTTGCTCGCCCCGAGCAAACTAAAAACAAATATAAGGTCTAAAAAGAAAAACTAAAAACCCTAACTCACTTTCGCAGGAATCGCGGATGCACTTAGCACATGCATCAAGCCCTTTAAACCCCCTGGTAGCCCGAGTGGATGAGGTAGGTCTCGTGAGGGTTTATAGCAACTATACCCACAAAAGCCCAAGAAAAGGAGAGAGGGAAAGTGAAAAACAAAACAAGTTTGAAAAGAAAGAAAAGAAAACTGCTCGTTTCAAGAATTATGTTATCGTAATCAAGAAAACGATATTAATCCTCCAAAAGGAACCGTTATGAGCATCTCCAATACACCTAACTCAAACAACTGCCAATCTTAAAGGTTTTCGATCCCCTACACCTCATGTAAAGCTACTTCCCTTGTGCGCAAGTGCAATTCGGTTCTAACTAATTCCGTTTGACCCCTAAAACTCACACCAGAGCTTAAAAACAAAACGAACAAAAAACACAAAGAGTCGCCCTCCCCCGCATTTGGTCGCCCTTGGCTTGGTGAGGGTCGCAGGTGATGCAAGGAAAGGTTCCTCACTTAACAACACTTAACTTTCTTTATGGGTTGGGCTTTCCCAACAATTTTTTTTAACAGCTTAAAGGTCGAGGTTAGTTTTGCGGGAATTGCAACGGCCCAAAATTGGGGTTTACCCTCCCAACACAGTCTTTTCCATACACCCCTCCGTCGCAAACGATATAGGAGCAGCTTAAGGGGTATTAGCGCCGTACCACTAATACCGGTCCCGTGTAGGTCACTAACTTTATGTTGGTTAATGTCGTTCAACCTACACGCCCCAATTAATTCATTTATTTGAGAACTGACTTCTCTTTTTCTTTGTTTTTGCTTGCTTTTTTTTTCTTACTTTTTTTTTTTTCTTTTGCAAAGAACAAGCTCGGATACGGGTCCCTAGGGTCTCCCAGTTTTAACTAGAACGTGAAGAAAATCAGGGCTCTCGCTACACATTCGATGAAGGGAATCTAATTAAAGTGAGCCATGACGATCACCCAAGATAGGGTCGAAAATGCTCAAACCGGCTTCTTTTAAAGAAGATTAAGAACGACTTCCCAATTTTTGACAACAAAATCCGAGAAACAAAGCAAAAACAAAACAAAACGAAAACAAAAACTTTTAAGGTTTTTCACTCCCTTTTTTCTCCTTTTTCACACAAAAATTTTCAAATTTTTAGACACAAACTACGAAAAACGAAAACAAAGACTTAAAAGCTAGGTGATCTACCCATGACAAATGGAAGTATCACCCCCCACTCCCACACAAAACTTCACATTGTACTCATTGTGAGAAGAAGGGTGTCACAAATAAGGTAGAAAACCTAAAAACACACAAACAAACACATAACAAATAAAAATGGTGGCGACCAGAGCCCACACGGCTCCAACAACAATATATATCCAACATTCACACTCAAGGGGTTCGCCACCCAAAAAAAACCAAGCATGCAACATGGAACATCAATATATTCACAATCAAAGAGAGGGTAATATGAAGTTACCTGAAGGTCTTCAATAAATGCATACCCAATTTGCGATACACGAACATAACACCATAGGTTAGAGACAAACAACGAAAGCATACTATATGTGAAATGTTTACATGCTAGATCAAAAGGAAAAACAAACTATACAAGACAAGAAATTAAGGACTTACTAATTAAAGAAAACTCAAAATATTTACAATATGTACATGATCAATGACTAACCTCAACCCCGAATCTCATTATGTGAGGCGGGAATTAAGGGTGAAATATCTCGCCAGCTACCCGGTCCTACGAATGATCAAATCAAACGCAAACCATACAACCTCCACCACATAACTCAAACATATGATTCTCAAGCTTACAATGACAATCATCCAAACCAACGAACCATGGCAAGCCAATGAAGCAACACTCAACATCCAACATCCCAAGTTTGCAAAACCATATCGGAGAACCTTCCACCCATACCCCATCATACCTACACACCCCCCCACACATGTATCACAAGATATAAATCAAATAATCCAATGCAAAAGATAAGAGGGGGGTGGGATGCTTACAATCATTTCTCGTCTCCTCCCGGAGGAGGGTAAGGGTGATAGGTAAAGTAGGTTGGGTAGTACTGATTAACGTAATCTGGTGGTGCCGGCGGACGATTGGCCATGGCATAGTGATAGCACCCCCAATCTCCCCAATATTGATTTTGTTGATGGAAATAATCGTCGTAGCGCTGAAAATACCCCTCGTGCCTATCGAGCGTCGATTGTTGGGGACGTAGGAGTGCTTGTTGACTCTCCACTAAGTTGTGAGTGCTTTGAAGCAAAGTTTGTTGCTCCTGGAGATCAACACTCAATCTATCCAATTGGCTACTCAAATTTCCCATCGTAACCTCTTGGGAACCGCTACCACTTGCTTCACCCTTATTCGCCAGTTCCCCTTCTTCTTCCTCATCCTCTTCCTCCTCTTCCTCTTCTTCATTCGCAAAAGGGTCGTCGAGACCCCCTACTCGACGGGTGCTTCTCGGGTTTTCCCCGCACGACCAATTGTGTGCATTGGTCACATCTAACTAACGCACAGCCCTATCATGATCCAAATGAATTGACGTTGCATCTCTGTCGGAATCGTGCTTATAGATGTGTTTTGTGCGATGCTTTTCAAGTATGTCAATCCGTTGCAATCGCACACCGTTGATCGAGTCGAGAAAATACCGTGGGGTAAACTTGCTTATGTACGCTCCAAACCTTTGTTTCTTCAAGAAGTGGCATATGATATGCCCCATGCCGATCGTGGTTGAAAGGTTCTTGGAGGTTATCTCCTTTAAGCAATGTAGAATGCATGACCCCGTATTGACCCTTTTCCCCTGGAGGGTGTTGAAAATCACAAACAAGTCATCCCTCCTGACGTTGGCCCTCCCATCATCTCTTCCAAAAACCGAGCTCGAAACTATTCGATGAAAAATCCTCACAGCCAAGTTGCATAAATCCCGAGCCTTGGAATTTTTGGACAAAAAGGAGATGTCTTCGGCGTGCGACCATTGGTGCTTCCTTCGCCAACATGTTAAGCTCTTCATGGCGGCTTGCTCATCAAAATGAACATTCTCCTCATAGTAGATTCGATATTTCGGTAAACCAAGCGCGCGGCATAATTCTTGCACGGTGTAAGTCTTCTCTTTGTTATCAATTCTATACGGAAATTTCGCTCTTTGTTTCCGGTCGTCCTCGACATGTAATGAGCTTAGAAACTCGAGGATCGGCTGATCATAGATGGAATCTTTGATCTTTGTGAATGAACCCTACCCCAAAGAATTGATGATGAAATCAAAACTCGAACTACAATAGACCTTCCTCACAATCGTTTCGTCATACACATCCGGGGCACAAATCTTTCGATGTTGGTACAACTCATATTTTTCCTTACGTTGTGCATCCCGGAAGGTGATACGCAGTCCTGGACTAGCTTGAATCGGAGTTGGTGGTTGTGGCTTATAACGATCCTTGTCCACAGCCGAGGAAGATTCGGGTGGAGGTGAGAGAGAACGCTCCTCATTTGTGTGTGCGCGCTTTGAACGAACCATAGTGTACTTAATGCAATACAAGTTAACTTAAGCTTACCCAAACAGCGACAAACGAACACAATCACTCAAACCCTAATTTCCAAGAACAATTCACAAGCAACACCCAACTTAGTCTTAAAATTGAACTTTGAAACACCAAATGTGAATGTTACCTTCCAAATAGGCACAATGGAAGAAAGTTGTTGAGTGGTTGAGTCCAAAAATCGAGCTTCAAGATACAACAATACCAAGGGACACACTTAAACACCAACAACTTGAAGTACAAGGTAACCTTTGCTAAATGTTTGAACTTCCAAGCAAGAAGCAACAATTACCAAACTAAAAGCACCCAACGCTCCCTTGTTTCTAAAGTACTCGAACACCAAGCAAAAAAAAAATGAGGATGTCGCGCACTAAACTTGCACTTGGAACACCACAATGTTGCGCACAAATAAAGGAAATCGCACCTTGGACACCAACACCAGCTGCTAACTTCTGCAGAAATCGCACAATTAGGGTACGATTTGAGCAGATCTGAGAAGGAGAAGGAAGAATTGAGTGAGTAAAAGAAGTGAGAGTACAAGGTTTAGGGTTTGGGGGAAGTATGTGAGTGAGATGAGAGAGAAAACAAGTAAGAAAATATGAGAGAAGTGAGAGAAAAATAGAATAAAAGCCCCGATAAATCGCAGATCTGAGTGCGACTCGGTCAAGCCGTCTAAGTGACTCGCCCGAGTCACCTTTCTGTGTGCAATGAGAAATCCTGGTCGAAAAACGACTCGACCAAGTAACCTGGATGACTCGAACTAGTCATCCTTTTGGAAGTTGGGCTTTTCTCGTGAGTTTTTCTTCTGCCGAGTCCCAGTTGATTGACTCGAGCGCGCTACACCTTGACTCGCCCGCGACCCTCTTCTGGACTGAAATTTGCCTTTGCGTTTATTTTGAACTTCCTAGAGCACAGACACAGGACTCGACCGAGTCATACACTGACTCGACCGAGTCATTCTTCTGGAAACCTGGGAAGTTCCTTTTCTACTTGAATCTTTGGCTCGACTCAGTGGGGCCACTCGGACGTGACGAAGTGCAACTCGCCCGAGTTTTGTTTCTGCCCAAAAACTAAAAATACTTAGTTTTCTCAACAAAAAAAAACTAAGTGTTCAACTCTCACTTCCACTAAAAATCTTTCAAACTCTCAAACACTCAAAAACCTCCCCGGGCACCTTAGAATCCGAACACCTTCCTACTAAGCATAAACTCTATCAAAAATCTATCCTAACTAAGAAACTCAAATGAAAGGAAATCAAAAAATTCACAAAACTAAAGAGATTAACTACAAAAACTTTTTACAAAAAAAGAAAAGAAAGTCGGCATGCATGCCTCCCCACTCCTACACAAAAAGGTCACACCATGTCCTCATTGTGACTAGAAAGAGAGGAAAACAAGTACCCTAAAAGAAGAAAAATCAAAAATCACACCAAAGAAACGAAAAAGAAACTTCTCACCATTTAAATTCAAAAGATAAGGAAGGATAGTACCTGATTAGATCATAAATAAACTTCGCATGGCTTGTAAATGGAGATTGAGTATACATGCCATGAAATGATGCACATACGAGCAATAAATGGATCCTTCCTTCTTGTAAGTGCATAATTAGGAGAAGTAAACAAAGAAAACAAATCAAGAAAAGAAAACTAAAGTTACAATATATACAAGAATGTTACCATTCCTTTCTTCAATGAACAGACGGGTCGTGGAATGTCACACATTCCACATCCACTTTTTCAGGAAGCTCCAAGAAAGGCTTCAACCTGTGACCGTTAACTTTCCACATAGACTCATTGGTGGGGTTTTTAATCTCAACTACTCCTGATGGAAACACGGTGGTCACAATGAATGGTCCGGTCCACCTAGATTTCAACTTACCCGCAAACAAATGCAAACGTGAGTCATAAAGGAGGACTTTCTGCCTTGGGACAAAGGTTTTCCTAAGGATAACTCCATCATGCAAAACTTTCGATCGCTCCTTGCTCAACCTCCCGTTTTCATATGCTTCCCTCCTTAATTCCTCTAATTCGCTCAAGGTAAGCTTCCTAACCTCCCTAGCTACCGAAAGATCAAGGTTCAAGGCTTTCAAAGCCCACCACGCCCTATGCTCAAGTTCAACTAGTAAGTGGTATGGTTTCCCAAAAACTACTCTAGATGGAGACATTCCTATGGGGGTCTTGTAAGCCATCTTATAAGCCCACAAAGCATCGGTCAATTTGACAGACCAGCCTTTTCTATTCTTAGACACTGTCTTCTCAAGAATTTGCTTAATTTGCTTATTAGACACCCCAGCCTGACCATTTGATTGGGGATGATAAGCGGTTGTCATTCTATGCTCAATAGAATACTTCCTAAGCAAAGCTTCGAAGGATCAGTTATTGAAATGGGTCCCTTGGTCGCTAATGATCGCTCGAGGCACCCCAAACCTAGAGAAGATGTTTTCCCGAAGGAACCTAGTCACTACTTTTGCATCATTTCTCTTCGACGGAATGGCCTCTACCCATTTAGACACGTAATCTATTGCTAAAAGGATATACTCATTCCCTAAGGAGGTCAGAAATGGTCCCATAAAATCTATGCCCCACACATCGAATCCATCTACAAAGATCTCGGGTTGTAAAGGCATCATATCTCTCCTAGATATCCTCCCTTCCTATCCCTAATCTCACAGTCGAACTCCTGGAGCAATAACACCTACCTAAAAAGTCTTGGTTTCGAATCGTTCTTTTCCATCAAGTACTTAATAGCTGAGTGATCTGTATAAACAATAACCTTAGCACTAAGCAAATAAGGTCGAAACTTTTCAAAAGCATACACAACAGCTAAGAACTCTTTTTCGGTCACAGTGTAATTAAGCTGGGCCTCATTAAGTGTGTGACTAGCATAGTGAATCACTACCAGTTTCTTTTCAATTCGCTGACCAAGCACAACACCAATAGCAAAATCGGAAGCGTCACACATTAACTCAAACGGCTCTCCCCAGGTGGGAGGCTTGAGAATAGGACGTGATGTCAAGGCATCTTTAAACATGTTAAAGGCCTTTGAGCATTCATCAGAAAAGTCAAAAGATACCTCCTTGGCCATCAAAGCAGATAGAGGTTTAGTAATCTTGCTAAAGTCCCTAATAAATCGACGATAGAATCCAACATGCCCTAAGAAAGACCTAACCTCCTTCACACAAGTTGGGGGGGGGTCAAGTTTCTAACTAGGTCAATCTTTGCTTTATCCACCTCGATTCCATCCCTTGAAATCACGTGGCCTAAGACTATCCCCTTTCGTACCATGAAATGGCACTTTTCCCAGTTCAAAGTCAGATTTTCTTCTTTGCAACGACTCAAAACTCGACTCAAGTTTGCCAAACACACATCAAAAGTTGTGCTAAATATGGAAAAATCATCCATGAAAATTTCTACACAATCATCAACAAGGTCTGAGAAAATAGAAACCATGTACCGCTGAAAAGTTGTGGGGGCGTTAGAAAGTCCGAAGGGCATGCTACGGAAGGCAAATGTACCAAGTGGGCATGTGAACGTAGTCTTCTCTTGATCACATGGGGCTATGGAAATCTGAGTGTACCCCGAATACCCATCTAAAAAGCAATAATACTCGTGCCCTGCCAACTTATCTAACATCTGATCCATGAATGGTAACGAGAAATTGTCCTTTCTCGTGGCCTTATTGAGCTTTCTATAATCAATGCACACTCTCCATCCGGAAGGTATGCGGGTTGACACTAACTCACCTCTCTCATTCTCCACAACCGTCAAACCCGCCTTTTTTGGGACCACATGCATGGGACTCACCTATTTACTATCGAAAATAGGGTATATGATATCATTGTCTAGCCACTTCACAATTTCTTTCTTTACCACTTCCTTCATTTGGGGGTTAAGCCTCCTCAAAGGATCCCTATGGACCACACTATCGTCTTCCAAGTATATCCTATGTTGCACGATGGATGGACTAATTCCCCTAATATCTTCGAGTGTCCACCCCAAAGCCCCCTTATTTAACCTAAGGACCTCAATCAATTTGTTCTCTTGATCCCCACCTAGGTCAGACGCAATAATAACCGGGTAGGTTTCACTAGGGCTAAGGAATACGTACTTCAATTCAGATGGAAGAGGCGTTAATTCAAGAGTTTTGGAAGATTGTGGCTCAGGCTCTACTGTTTTAGGCACATTTTGAGAGGCAAACAATGATTCATACAACAATTCACCATCGAAAACATCCGAGTCACATAATGAAGTCACACAATCTGGGTCAATTCCTAACTCAGCAAGCTCATCCATACTAGAAACATCAGCAAAGTCAGATTGGTTACTATCCTCAAAATCACTCACCCAGTTCAAAGCACTACACTCTCGCTCATCAAAGCCTAAGGGAGACTTTTGCAAATCAAAGATATTTAGTTCCATGGTCAAGTTCCCAGAGGTCAACTTCATCCTACCGTCTTTGCAATTAATCCAAGCATTGGATGTGGCAAGGAAAGGTCTGCCTAATATGACGGGTATCTCATCACGAGTGCTATGAACTCTCGCGGGCTCTAACACTATGAAATCTACCAGAAACACAAAAGTCCCTACTTGAATCAAAACATCTTCTACTATCCCCTTAGGAACTCTAGTGGACCGGTCAGCTAACTCTAGCACCATCCTAGTGGGTTTCAGCTCACCCAAGCCTAGGGTCTCATAAACATGCAAGGGAAAAAGGTTGACACTAGCTCCTAAATCAAGTAAAGCTCTATCAATCTGGCTATCCCCTATGGTTATGGAAATGATTGGACATCCGGGGTCTTTATATTTCACGGGAACTTGACTTAAAAGGATTGAGCTCATATTGGAGGCCAAAAAGGCCTTTTTGGGCACTTGGGTCGCTCTTTTGGTAGTGCACAACTCCTTAAGGAACCTAGCATAAGATGGACACTGTTGAATGGCATCTAACAAGGGAATATTGACCTTAACCTGAGAGAAAGTTTCCCTAATCTTTTCCAAAAACTTATGGTCCTTATTCCCCTTTAACCTTTGCGAAAAAGGTGGGGAAGACTTGTAAGCCACTGGTGGTAAAGGACTAGACACAGGAGCTACTCTAGGTAAGCTCTCCACACTAGGAGGCTCAACAAAGATAGTTGGCCTCTCCTCCTCGTAAGGCTCATCTTCAACAGACACCAACTCATCAATAGGCTCATCACTCACAGATTGTTTACCACACACATCAGAAGGTGATTATCCACTTCTTTTCCAGACCTAAGGGTGATCACAGCATTAAGGCCTCTAATTTGGCTAGGGTCACAAGACGACGAACCGGAGGCTTGCCCATTGGGGTTTGCCTTGGGTTGTCTAGGGAATGTACCTCTATCCCTAGTAGACATCATTAACTGCGTGAAATTCTCATTTATCTGTTTCATCGCTTTAGCCATACTATTAACTGAATCCTGAACTTCCTTTAAACCAGTCTCTAATTCCTTAAACTTCCTTTCCTGCTTATCCTGTTTATCCTCACTTGGATACCCCGGTGGAGGTCGGGTATGGGCAATTTGGGGTTGAATGGTTTGCCTTTGAGGTGCTTGATAAGCAACCTAGGGTGGTGGTCTAGTCTGGGCTTGAGGTTGATGAAGAGGAGGTGGGTTTCCTTGGAAACCTCCTCCTTGGTGCATTGGTGGCCTCAAAACATT
This sequence comes from Portulaca oleracea, assembly GCA_029582165.1. Taxonomy (NCBI): domain Eukaryota; kingdom Viridiplantae; phylum Streptophyta; class Magnoliopsida; order Caryophyllales; family Portulacaceae; genus Portulaca; species Portulaca oleracea. The sequence goes on from CM055891.1 coordinate 514,705, forward strand.
CTGATTATCCGGCCCGTAAGACAAGAGAGGGTGCTTTTGCATCCCTTGGTACTGTTGAGGTCGGTATTGATTAAACATCGCATTCACATTTTCCACACTCGAAGACACATGTTGCATAAACAAGGGACAATTAGCATACACATGATCTGGTCCTTGACACCAAGCACAAGACAACTGAGATTGGGGGGTTGGGGAAACGGGTCGTTCCAAAGCATTCACCTATGCACAAGATTGGGACTTAGAGGTCGCAAGTTGTTGCTGAGCTAAGGTTTTTATCATGTTTTCTTAGGAAGCAAACCTAGCCTCATATCCCGTGGTCTCACTAACCGCGTGGACTCCTCCTTTTGCATTAGACAATTGTGCTCCTATAGACTTGTCCCTAGTGTTACCCCACTGCATAGCCCTTTCTGACATACCCTCCAAGAAATCCCAAGCTTCCTCCGCAGTTTTGTCCATAAACCTTCCTTGACACATAGACTCTAAGGTCACCCTTAGGGGTGTGCATATATTATTCGTTTTTGAACCGAATAAACCGAGGGCCGAACCAAATTGAACCGGCCCAAACCGAACTAATTTTTATTCAATTCGGTTTTCGATTTGGACTTTATGCCTTATTCGTTTTCGGTTTATTCGGTTCCGGTGAAAACCCATAAAAAGTGTGCATTATTCGGTTCAAAACTGAATAAACCGAACACTAAACCGAACCGATTTTATTCGGTTCGGTTTGGACTTTGCCCCTTATTCGGTTTCCGATTTATTCGGTTCGGCCCGGTTTGGTTCGGTTTTGAACCGATGAACAGCCCTAGTTTCCTGATCAACTCCCTCGTATACTATTTGACACAATCTCACTAGATCAAAGCAATGATGTGGAAACTGAGATAAAAGATTCTTAAAGCGCTCAAAGGCTTTCCAATATGGCTCTCCCATGTCCTGTCTAAACTTCAAGATGGAATTTCTCATTGGAACAGCCATAGAATTCGGGAAATACCTCTTCATAAACACTTTCAAGAAATTATCCCACGAGTTTATAGATCCCGGCTTAATACTATACATCCACCTTTTAGCAGAATCTCGCAAGGCAAAGGGCAAGTACTTCAGCAAGACATAGTCTAAGGGTACTCCTGGTGGTGTGACCATACTAAGATACTCCTTGTATTCCGCTGCCCATATAAGTGCTAACCCCGTCCCAGTAAGAAGAGGAAGATTATGAGTATGATATTGTCTGGGATCAAAGGTAACCCCTTGAGGTAAGGCTGGTAACACAAAACATGATGGAGGTGGGTCATATAAAGGATAGAGCTGGTCGCTCAAGGTTACCCTCGGTTCTTCCTCACCCATGTTAGGCAAGTCAACTAAAGGTGTCTCTACTCTAACCAGTCTATTGGTCTCCGGAACACGAACCCATCCTATAGAATGATGCACTTTCTCTCTTTTTGTTGGTTTTTCTATTTTTCAATTTTAGTGATTTTTAAAACTTAACACTAATCGATCAAAGCAATTGAACTATTCACACTATGCACAAACAAACCAAGCTCCTAAACTACCAAATAACGCCATCCCCGGCAACGACGCCATTGTTCGGTTGTGTAAATTGGGTTTATAAGTAAGGATGTCGAACTCGAGGATGGGTGTGAGGCCTGTTTAGGTTTTCGGTTTGTTAAGGGTTTTCAAATGCGGAAAGTAGTAAATAAATCAAAGGAAAGCAATCAAACTACACCTAACATGAATAAAAACAATCAACACTAAGGAAAACAATTTAAAGCAAGAAATAAGAAAGCAATAAAAACACGGAATCAAATAAGCACTTAAAGCAATCAATGAAAACTAGAATCAACAATGAAATTAAGAGCAAGGAATTATACCTTTGATGACCAGAATCTTCTAATCTTCAACTTCTACTTGCAGGCCCGGCCTTGGGGGTAGGCCCAAGGGGCGACCACCCAGGGCACAGGACAATCTAAAATATTTGTGTTGATTTGAAGGGCCCCAACTACCTGCCACAAAGGCTAGCGTCAATATATGTATGGGCCCAAGGCCCACTGCTTTACTTTTAATTCCATGAGTCTTTTATAAATTAAATTAGTCTAAGAATCTCCAAGTCCCTAAGGCCCAACAAAACCAACCGACAATTTGGGGCTACTTCACAATTGAATGTCATATTGCCATTGGTGGACCATGAATATTTGTTGAATGTGAGGTCAAGTGTTTCGAGTCATGTGTTTGTCTCATGTTCAATACTTCAATGTTCTTATGAGTTATTGAGTTATGATTATGTCCTAGTTTTGTCTGAAGCTTCTTTTTTTTTGTGTTATTGTTTGTTAAAGTATCTGAAGTCTGGAATATGAAGACTAAAATTCATAAAATTTCCCTTTTTCTTTTTTGAATCTTTTTGCTCCATATAATCCGTATTGAGGGCCTTGTGACAGAGAATAATCCAAAGTGACTTTTTGGTTAATGATAGTCTATATTTTTATGTTATTTTCTCATAGCATAATATTAACATTTTCCGGTAACCAAAAAATGATGTGACCAATGGCAAAGATGACTTTTCAGCCAATTAGAGTCTATGTTTTTCGGCCAACAACACATAGTTCGATGACCACGTCATTTTTTTATTATCAGAAAATAAAATATTATGCTATGAGAAAATAAGATAAAAATATACACTGTTATTGACCGAAAAGTCACTATGAATTATTTCTAGTTACAAGGCTCTTAATACGGATTATTTGGAGCAAAAACCCTTTTCTTCAGAGCCAATATAGATAGACTTATAATATTACTTATGTAGTGATATGTTAGCAGAAATATAATGTTATTGTCTCATTGAGAAGACAAGTCTCACACTCTCACATGGCAAAAGCATAACCTGCTAGAAATATTATCTACTTTAGAGAGGAGGAGAACATGACAGTCTTGACAACTACAGTAGTAGAGTCAAAGAAACTCATGATAGTCTTGACAATTGAATTTCATGATATTATTCATGTCAATTTGTGCTTATTCATCCATATTTGAAAGTAGGTAGTTGTATCCAAGGGAACAAGATCAGTAGAAGGAAGAACCAAGCAGGCCCCAGTAGCCAAAACGCTCAACCACAGTACATCTTTAGGCTGAATGCCTAAATAGAAAATGTCTGAATAGTCGAAATTAATCTTTCGCAGGCATGCATTCAAATTCACAGTATTGTTATTTTGTACGATTGTTAATGCATTTGTTTAAAGGGCCCCAATCTATAAAATAGTCTATTATGTTGCCCGGGGCCTCAAAAATGTCAGGATCGGGCCTGTCTACTTGATTTCCCCCCGAACAAACGAGAAAATGTGGATTGGATTACTAAGAATCCCCAAATCCCCACTTGAGAGTAGAATTTGTGACCCTTAGCCCTCCTCCTCACTAAAAGTGGATTTGATTGTGGCTAACTTAATAATAAAAAATAAAAAAAAAAACATAACTCAAATGAAAGCATAAAAGAGCAAGGAAATGAAAGAAAACTTCTGAAATTGCTTGATCAATGTTAAATACAAACTAAGCTTGGAGAACAAGGAACATTGTAACCCTAAGAGAGAGAAAGAGATCACAAACTTGAACGGTAAATTGCAATGAAAACTTAAGTAAAAACAATGAAAACTAAAAGTTGCTGATAATTTCGTCCTAAAGGTTTATATACAAGCTAAGGTTGTTACACAAAACGCAGCATTTTAACTGGAGATTATGCACAGAAAAGCAGGGTGACTCGGGCGAGTCACCCCCTGACTTGGGCGAGTCAGGGTTCTGACCACTGGAGGGTGCCTTCTTTGGTATTTTATCTTCGGCTGCACAGATACACGACTCGACCGAATCGTCCATGTGACTCGGGCAAGTCACTCTTCTGGCTGCTCCTTGCCTTAGCCAAATTTCTGAGCTTCCATGGTGGTTAGCAGAGGCTTGTCACGGAGCCAGAAGGTGACTCGGGCGAGTCAGCCTTCTGATCTTCACTTCTCCTTAGCTCGGTTTAAGTTTGCAAGTTGCAAAGTTCCAGATGGTGGTCTCGGGCGAGTCAGGATATGGCTCGGGCGAGTCATCCTGCTGCCTAATGTTTCTGCTTCTCCATTCTTTGTGAAGTTTTGCTCCGTTTTGGCTCGGTTTTGGCTCAACACCCTATTTTCCTACAAAACTAGGAAAACCTCATAACTAACATAATACACGAGGTTAGAACACGTAAAAACACTCTAATAAAGAGAAGAATTTGGCTCGGAACAAGACCGAACACTGCACAATAGAAACACTACATTGTACCGAATCTGAGACGCTTGTAACTCCCTAAGCACTATAGACCTCGCACAATTTCACTGCTGAGATTGCGCTACTTTTTGGGAACCAGACAAATAAAGGAGAAGTCGGTACAACTCATGAAAGTCTTTTTCAGCCATAGATTAACGATTAACAAACACACTCTCCTTGGACAATAACATGATCCTCTTGCCTGGTGACATAGCTTAGTTGTAGATGTCATAAAAAAGTGTTGAGTTTGGATGATTTTGATAATTTGTAATTAAGTACATTATTGAATAATACAATTAAACATAAACTATTATAATTATGAATTTAAGTACGTACTGAATAATTTATTATCATTAATTTTTTAGTACTGAAGCAAACCATCATATGCACAGTACAAGCAGTACACCCTTCCGTTGGCCCTCCAAGATGATCAACCAAGAACTGTTGTCCCGGTCAACCCTAAGGACGGTACCGTTTCACAAGTACTCGCAATTGAAGGGGTGTATGATAAGGTTGCTGACATGGACAACACCCAAGTAATAGTGGGTAACACGTTCGATATATCCAATGAGAACGATGGAGACAACGACGATGACGAAAATGATGATGGTGACGATGAGGATGTGGATGAGGACGATGAAGAGAACGATGACTATTAAATAAGAATACAATATTCGAATTTTGATTGTGTGATAAGTGCAAACATTATCTATTGCTCAGTGAAAACTATTTCATTGTGTATTCTATTGTACATCCATGTGTTGTCTCGATATTATTATTTCTTTGTGTTACCAAGTCTGTAAAGAATTGTATTTCGTGGGAGTTGAAACTAATTTATATTTTTTACTATTTTATTTTGCAGTTTAGATGACAGGAAGAGAGGAATTCCGCAGAGGTTGGACCCGTGGTGAGTCAAGACCTAATGCTAGAAGTGGTTCATCCTCAAACCAGCAATCCCCATACATTCCTCAGTTTGATCCTGTTCCTGAAGCTTTTCCTGGCGCTCATGGGAGCAACTTCGACCTTTTTTCTCAACTAGACCCCTCCACCATGGATCTCATGGAGTTCTTTGGGCCCGGTTTGCGAGGAGCGAACCAGACCGTAGGTGAGTACTATGATCAGGGGTTTCAGGGGGAGGTCCATACTGATGTGGGGGGTGCCCAATCGGAGGAACGTATGGATTGATCAAACTGTAGGGGAGGGAAACCAAACCGAGCAGGGGGGTCCCCAAACTGAAGGGGAAATCGACACCCAAACGGAGCAGGATGATGTTAATGACCGCTATCGATTTGAGCTTGACGTACCGGCAGATGCTAAAAAATGCCAGATGGGAAGTTTATCATAGAACCCTGTAATGGCACGTGAGTATCAATCTGAACTTTGATTATGCACGTGTAACTTTGTGTTTAAAATTAATTTTGTATGTGTATGGCCTCTAACCAATGTTTCATTTCTTATTGTTTAAGTGTGTTGCCTTATGGGGGACACGCAGTTAGGGCCATTATGGAAATAGTGAAGCAAAATTTCAAAGGCTTTTGGACTAAATGGAAAAGAGTGTCTGAGGATACGCGTGAGATGATATTTGATGAGTTCATGGTAAACCCCTCGCATGGTTCCCTATTTAAATTTTGTGTACGTACTAATTCTTATTGTGTTGAATACTTTTATATATATGGTTCTCCAGCGTGACCTATGGCATAATGCGTGTATGTTTGTGTATAGTTATCCGGCGTGTGGCCGTTGAGATATATTAATATGAATTAGTGTATGTAAATTGAGGGATAATTGTCCATTTATAAGGGAAACTATGCCGAAAATTTTTCAGGGTTTATGATTGTAACGATATGATGTAGCTTGTTTAATTTGCATGCTTTCTTCATGTATGGTTTAAATGTAGAAAAAATACTGGTGGGAGTAGCACCATGAGGCGGAAATACATGAATGGTTTAGACGCCGGGCTATCAAACAGTTCAGCGACGTTATCGGCAAATCAAAAAAGCGTTGGATGATGGGGAAAGGCGAACCAAAATGGACTGTCGAAGATGAAATTTGGAGAAAATTCATTGATCAATGGCCAGACCCCAAGTTCGCTGAAAAGTGCAACAATATGAGCCAGACAAAGGAAGATGGACCAAGAGAAGGGCCCGCCATCACACACAATGGGCCCAGTTCCATTCGGTGTCGTCAGACATAAACTGGTAAGTTAATTATGACTTTATACACAACGTCATAGATATATGTTTTTACTAGTGTAAAAACCCCAAACAATTTAACGTTTACATATCAACTTACGTACAGAAATAAAAGAAAACTGTGACCCTGCCATATGGGAACAGTTCGAAGCAACCCATATGAAGAAGGGCACCGATCAGTGGGTGCACGACAGGTTCAAGGAGTTTGGTGTAAGTATCTTCATCATTCAATATTTTGAGTAATTATATATGATTTACGTACGAACATTAACTTGAATTCCCTAATTCCAATTCTATGTCTCCCCCAGGAGAAGATGCATAGCGATTATGAATCATACAAACGGGAGATGGAGGCCAAGCAGCGGGAAGACGGACAAACAATAACTCCTATCATGTCTGTTGGTTTGACAAACAGTTGCAAAGTCGGGGACACGTCATAGGCATGGGGGATGTGGGGGAAGCTATGAAGAAGCGATTCCCCTACATCGAATCTAGGAGACGTGCACGACGTCGTAATGACTCCGGTCACATCGACACCCGAGCCTCTGTTACGAAGATGAACAGATAGCTTCAGCGACAACTCGAGGAAGACAGGTGTAAAAACGAGGAAGAAAGGTGGAAAATGGAGGAAGAAAGGAAAAAAATAAGAGGAAGAAAGGCTCCGATTTAAGGAAGATATGGTGGAACAGGTGAGGCAACAAGTAAGGGAACAAAGGGCGGAGATGCAACGACAACAATACCAGCAGCCACCACCTTATAACTGGCAAGCACCTTACCTCACTAGATCTTCCTCTGGAAGCCAAGTGCTCTACATTGGATATGGGCAAGGGGGGCGATCCACCCTACACAAGTCAGCAGTACCCTCCCCCGCCACTGCATTTTACCTCGACGCCCCACCGTCGCACTTCTCACCGGACCACCCCGTTACGACCAGCCCAACCTCAGCCACCATGCCTCATCATAACTCATTATTTGCTTACCTAGGTAAACGTTTTTTTTTCATATATCACAAAATTAAATTACTTACACGTTCCAATAATGACTTACACGTTCCAATAATTATTGTATCCCAGGTAACCTTTTATTTCAAAGGGCCGACGATTTGATACACGGTGATGATCATGATGATGATGACAACGATGCTGACGAGCAGGAAACTGATGACGATACAGATGAAGATTAATTATTTTGATTATATTTTACAATATTTGAAAATTTCAACACTTTCTTATTATACTTGTATGGTTAAACATCCATATATTTACTAATTATGTACGCACATACGAACGTATTAATTAACTTAACGTATTAATTAACTTAACATCCTACCTCAACACACAATTGATCTCCTCAACAAGTACTGGCGAAACTTCCTTTGGGGCGGTACACATGACTACACAAAAACTCCAATGATTAGTTGGGGAACCACATGTAGGCCGAAGGACCAAGGGGGCTCTGGTCTACGTAACCTACAGCTTTGGAACAGAGCGGCAGTGGCGAAACTGGTCTGGGACATTCAAAACAACAAGGAGCTGCTCTGGGTCAAATGGATCCATACGAGATATATTAAAACCTCACCCTGGTGGGACTATCTCCCACCTTATGACGTGTGCCCATATACTTTAAGCATCTTTGTGAGATCAAAGAAACCTTCAAATGGGGTCTGCACTGGGTAAAAAATGGCATTAGTGTACTACTGCTGATGGAAACTATAGTGTCAAGCATGGCTATCACTGGCAGCTGCCCACAACACAACTCCCTCTTTGGATAGATATCCCTTGGAGCAGCCTAGCCACCCCTCGACACGCCTTCATCACTTGGGTCTGCCTGCAGGGGAAACTCCCAGTTAGAGCAAGGACAAGGCAATGGAACAACGAGCGGATCCACACATGCCGTCTCTGCAATGCTGAGACAAAGACGCAAGATCATCTTTTCGTTGCTTGTCCAGTGAGTGGGGAAGTTCGCAGGAATTTGACGGACTGGCCACCTTGTGCCAGTTTTGCTAACCCAACTGGTCTGGAAACCTGGGCATGCGCAATCAGAGATACAGCCTATAGGAAGATGGAGAAACTCCTTGTCTATGCCGTCTTTTGTGCCTATATTTACATCACCTGGAGGAAGAGGAATGCTCGGGTTCACAAGTGCAAGGAGAATACAACACAGGGGCTCATCCAAGCCATCAAGATTGAGATTAAGAACCGTTGTTTGAGTTTTGCAAAATATCAAAGGAAAGCTAAGCAGATCGTTGATATTGTTCTAAATATGTAATCTTGGGCAGTTTTAATTTGCACTGCCTTGTAGCTCCTTTTTGTTTGTGAATATAGCTTGTGCTTTTTCGCAAATATATATATATATATATATATATATATATAATAATAATAATAATAATAATAATAATAATTATATAGTTAATATATAGCATTAATAATAATAATTATTATTAACAATATAATTAACAACGTAACATATATAAATTATCAAGCTAGCTATAGTTATAGCTAAAATAAATTACAAATTAATAATAATACTAATTAATAATTAACTATAACTAAAATCATGTATACATACATATGTACATGCACATTAATATTAAGCACCGGGCCGGGATTCATATTATGTTAATTTGTCTTTTATTTACATTTAATTACCAATTCCAGATCTATACATTAATTATATTAATGTAGAAATTATAATAACAAATAATAATATAAATATTATTAAATATATATACTATAATAATACGTAATTAATAGTTATAATTAATAATAATAATAATAATAATATGTATTAAATTAAGTAATGGCCGGCCAAGATATAAATTGAACAAAAATACAAAGTACCAAAAATGTCGTCTGTAATGGGGGAAAAACATACGCCTTTTTGGTTAATACCAAAATGGCTTCTATTTCCCCCATTACAGACGCCATTTTTCACTACATATATAAACGAATCCATCTAAAATTTCCCTCCGAATTTTTTTCCCTCCTCTACAACACCACTTTCCATCTCCCCTCAATTTTCTCTCATCTTCTCTCAACATCTACTCCTCAAATCCATATTCTTAAATAATTGAAGATGATAATGTTTGAAGATTGAAGATTGAAAATTGAAGATTGAAGATAGAAGATTGAAAATTGAAGATTGAAAATTGAAAATGAAAATTGAAGATTGAAAAATGGAAATATGTATTCATTACAATTTAGTTTTTTTTTTTGTATCGTATTAGTTAGAAAAATCAACATTATTAAAGTTGTATTATATATTTATTTTAATTGTTTAATGTTTAGGGTCATGATGAATATGTTTAATTAGTGTGATTTTTAATTTTTTTATTTGTTATTTCTACATATATATATATATATATATATATATATATGAAATTGTACATGCATGGGAGATATATATCATTTTTTATTATATAAAAATGTATTTTTTTTTTCATTATTTATGCCTCCACAAATCTTTTTACACAACTTTCTTACAAATTTAAAAAAAATTAATTGCTCCATTTTAAATTTACAACCCACAAAATATATTGTATAGTGTAATTAAATATATTGGAATATATTTAATTTGTACCGACGTTTCACTTTTTTTATTTTTTAATTGGAAAATGGCGTCTGTTTGAGGCCTTAACAAAAGCCATTTTGTTCTGAAAATTGGCGTCTATTAAGGCCCTAAACAGACGCCATATTGGTCTGAAAAGGCGCCTCGATATCTACAAAAAAAGGCGCCAAAAACAGACGCCTTTTCCAAATTGCCTTTAAAGGTTTTGGCGTCTATTTAAATCAGACGCCAATACCTAAATGGCGTCTGTTTATACCTATTATTGACACCAAAAACAGACGCCAAAAGCCCTTGTTTCTACTAGTGTCCCTCTCCAAGGGAAGGGGCATAATAGACAACCAAAACCAGTGTATACAAAAGTCTCGTAGCGAGGTCAAGAATCAAATTGAAACAAGAATTGCAACTCAAATCAAGATTGCAAAGCCTAGTAAGCAATACAACCAATATATTCCAACCCAAATGCAATCAAGTTCCATTCAAATGTTTGATGAACTAGTTGGGATCGGTAGGACCTCACTTTAGTGTATGTGAATCATTCCCCTCGTGTGTTTGAAAAAGATATAGCGGTTCACTCAAGACTTTCCCAAACATGCATACTACCATAAGCTTGCCAAATTTCTCAATTCTCCACCACTAGAGACAAACCATGCAAATTTTCTAATCAAGAGTACTTTTTAGAATAATATTTTTAGAATAATATTTTTTGTTACGAATTTAATGGTAGTAATATTATTTAACAAGTGATTGTCAATATCGAAAAATTCAAGGTCAAAACTTTTTAAGCTTAACAACACAATTTCCAGTGAGCACAAATAATATGAAACGGAAGGAGTATCATATAATACATACTTCTTACCGTTTACCTTGTGATGATTTTTATTTTAGAATTTTAAATATTTATATAATAAATCTGAAATAGCATCCCCCACCATATTTGTTTAGGCAATCCCCAACATATCTCAACACCACGCTATATTTAAAATGACGATAATAAACTGCTAAATAATAATTATCTTTATTTTGACGTTATTAACAGCTGGTATAAAAATATAAAATCGCATCTTATGTTTCTAAACAAATGTATAATTTTCCATAAAAAATATAATTAATACTCCGTAAGCTTTAACATTTTAAATGTGTTTAAATTTCACAACCTGTTATTGTTTTTCCTACTTGCCTTTTTCTCTGTGTCCAAAAGACTATTTGAAGTTTATTTGGCCTTTCACTGGTTAAAGTGAAAAAGATGTGTCACTATAACCACATTTTTATTTTGCACTTTTCTGTTTTCCTCTCCACATTTGATGACTCCAAGTTTCTTTAAACGCCTGTACACATGACCCTTCATAGGGGTAAAGTGATAACGTACATAAATAAGAATGAAATTACAATTTCTTTTTTTTATAGAAGAAATTACAATTTCTTCATTCATTTTAATTTATTTCTTGAGTTCTGTGCGGTTAATTACAAAAAACAAATACAAGATAGTATAATATGCATTTTGCATAATAGATGATGCATTAGTAGTTTAGGATTATTATAACAAAGCCAACATATTATAATCCATGCGATACATCACTATTAAAAATATGTGTATTACCGAGCACTTTTTCCAACCAATTTAAAATGGTTGGAAAAAACTAACTGTTTTAACAACCATTTCATATTTTCTAATTTTCCAATTATTTTTCTACTTTTAAGTGGGAAAAATTGTTGGAAATTCAAACCACTTTTGCTAAATTAGTAGGAAATTTTTCCTACAAATCATTTTCCTATTCTTTGAAAATGTTGGGAAAATGGTTGGTAATTCGACCATTTTTCCAACCATTTTTCAATAGTAAGAAAAAGGATTGTAGGAAAAATTTTCAACCATTTTAGCAAAAGTGGTTGGAATTTCCAACCTTTTTTTCCCATATAAAATTTTAAAAATAGTTGAAAAATTAAAAAATGTGAAATAGTTGCTAAAATGGTTGATTTTTACAACCATTTTCAATTAGTTTGAAAAAAGTGGTTGGTAACGTAGATATTTTTAATAGTGCATGGAAAACGTATTAGTTATCAAGTTAAATTATAATCGATATCATGTATGAAAAATTATTTAAATTGAGTATTAGTTTGCAAAATATTTAATAGATATACTAAAAGAGTTTGATTAAATTATTTATTTTTAGAACTTTAGATATTCTTGTGTTTATTCCATACTTTTCATTAATTCCATCTTTACAATACATTTAAAACATTATAAATTTCCATATCAAATTTTGCAATTTAAATATGATTTTTGGATTTTGTTTTGTTTTTTCAAAATAACATTTATGATTACAATAAATTATATAAATTCGGAATCAGCTTAGAAGCAATCAAATCTATCTAAATTCATCACTTAGCTTTAGATTTTTCTTAGAATGTTTTGTTTTAATTTATTGATAGATATTTGTTTTTAGTGCTTTAGCAAATCCTACTCCCCAAATCCTATGTTATAAGTTACTTTAGAGAAAAGCTTAAAATACAGTTAGTTAGGTAATTGAGGTATTTTCTTAAAATGGAGCTAGATAGAAAATTGTGGAGTAATAATGAAAAAGAAAATCTAAAGTTAGGTAATGGGAAGCTAAAGTTAGGTAATGAAAAAGAAAATGCTAGTTAAAAAGACAAAAAAATGGGATGGAGAAAATATGTTTTTAGTTTTTGTGTAAAAACTAGTTTTATTACCATATTTTTTATTTAGATTTTACTTATATTTGTTATCCAGTAAATAAACAAATCTATATACTTATAATGACAATCTATGTGGGACCCAACAAATATTCCAACGAGAGCGTTTCTAGGAATCTCAACCAATCACAATTAAGAAAAAAAGGACCCAATTTTTAATAATTTTTTATTTTATTTTCAACCCGATTTTATTATAAACCTAAGCTGCTTCGGACTCTGACACCAATTACAGTTGTTCCATAACTGTTTTAAATTTAATTTTATTTTAGAATTAAAAAAAAACTATTACAAATCTGATACGGCTTTGGACTTTGATAACGTTTGCAACAGTTCCATATCTATATATATTATAACATAAATCATTGTGAGTCCCGCAAAATAGAGGCACGGGAGTGACTGTAGGGCTATTGACCAATTATAACGTATAAAATTATATTTTTTTTTAACTATTTTCAATTTGTTTTTTTAATTTCAATCCAGATTTTATTTCAAAATTAAAAAAATCAGAAAGTATCACTAATCCTTATTGCTTTGGACTCTAAATTAAATTACTTTAGTGTTGCCTATAATAATAATAATAATAATAATAATAATAATCTATATACTTATAATGACAATCTATGTGGGACCCAGCAAATACTGCAACGAGAGTGTTTTTAGGAATTCCAATCAATCATAATTAAGAAAAAAATGACCCAATTTTTAATAATTTTGTATTTTATTTTCAACCGGATTTTATTATAAATCTAAGCTGCTTGAGACTCTGACACCAATTACAGCTGTTCCATAACTGTTTTAAATTTAATTTTATTTTAGAATTAAAAAAAACTATTACAAATCTCATACGGCTTTGGACTTTGATAACGTTTCCAACTGTTTCATATCTATATATATTATAGTAGAAATCATTGTGGGTCCCGCAAAATAGAGCCACGGGACTGACTGTAGGGTTATTGACCAATTATAACGTATAAAATTATATGTTTTTACTATTTTCAATTTTTTTTAATTTCAATCCAGATTTTATTTCAAAATTAAAAAAACCAGAAAGTATCACTAATCCTTGATTGCTTTGGACTCTGAATTTTTTTAAATTATTTTAGTGTTGCCTATAATAACAATAATAATAATAATAATAATATATTATTATAATAGAAATCATTGTGTGTCCCACGAAATAAAGGCACGGGAGTAATGTAGGGGAATTGGCCAATCACATCGTATAAACTTTTTCTATTTTCAATTTTATTTTATTCTCAATCCTTATTTTATTTTAAAATTTAAAAAAACCAGAAAGTATCACTAATCCTTGACTGCTTTGGACTCTGAATTAAATTATTTTGGTGCAAATAACAGTAATAATAATAATAATAATAATAATAATAATAATAATAATCTATATTCTATATATTATAATTGAAATTATTGTGGGTCCCATGAAATAGAGCCACAGGAGTGATTGTAGGAGAATTGGTCAATCACAACGTAGAAAATTAATTTTTTTTTCTATTTTCAATTTTTTTATTCTCAATCCGGATTTTATTTTAAAATTTAAAAAACCAGAAAGTATCACTAATCCTTGACTGCTTTGGACTCTGAATTAAATTATTTTGGTGCAAATAATAGTAATTATTTTGGTGGTTCCTATAATAATAATAATAATAATAATAATAATCTTCTATATATTATAACATAAATCATATGTAGATATGTAACTTTTGAGCAATTTATTATAATATATTTTCATTTGACAATCTGATTATTGTTTTGTTCATTTTAAATTGTACGTATAGTTATCATTTAATTCTACTTTTTAATTTAAATAACTATTTCATGGGTTGAAGACTAGTAAAGTTTTAAAAGCTTGGTATATTACGGAAATCAGATGATAGGCCTGTGGGGGCATTAGACTATCTTTATTGGAGAGTATCCCAAATGGGATACTCCTCTTGACACATAAGCAAAAAATTAAGATGTCTCTATCTACATTGTTAATGGGGTAACTTCACATGGAGTTCTCTTAATTTTTATAATTAAAATTGGTTCAATTAATTGTATTTCCTTTCTCTTTATTGTAAAAGTAAGAATAGTTGAATTGAAAAAATAAAAATAAATCCCCACTTGCATTAAATGTCAGAGGTACTCTAAGGAGTACCCTAACACCCCTTCTCTCTCTACCTTTTTATTTTTCCTTTATTTTCTTTTCTCTCTCTCTTCCACATGGCACTCCATCTAGGATGGGGTACTCCCCATTAAAGATAGCCTTAAAACTAGGGGTACTATGCTTTGTGCACCCACGGACCACACATACCTAGCGTATTCTCCTTTTATGAGCATTTTTCAAATTAGTTTATGAGTATTTTTTGTTGGAAATATTTCAAGAGTATAAGACAATTATATAGCCTAAAGAATAAAGTATATCAAGTATAAGGATCATATATAAGTGAAACAATAAGAATATGATCAACACGGGTGAAACAGGAAGCAACACGGGTCGTGTTGCCTTCCAGAGAGCAAGGAAACAATTCCTGCACTCAACATGGGTCGTGTTGGATCAACACGGGTCGTGTTGAGCCAACACGGACCGTGTTGAATCAACACGGGTCGTGTTGAACGTCAGGACTGTTTTAAATGCTAACGGCTATATGATTTCGTGTAATTAGTTTTTGATATGATATTTAAGCACGATTATTATGAGATTCCAAAAGCTATATGACTTGACTTGGTCAAGGTCATATTAAGTGTGTGATCCTCCATTAAAGACACTTGATTGTCCTTTGACTAGGGCATCCTAAGTGTGTTGGTATTCTCCTATAAATAGGAGACATCCTAGGCTATTTGAAACACACCAATCTAAGCAATCACATCTTCATTCTTGTCTAGACTGCAGCTATACTTGAGTGATTTAAGAGAGAAACTATTATTCTTGAGTGTTTACAAGTGCTAAGTTTTATCCCTTTGAACATTTACGGTATCGTAAATAGTTCTTAAGGAAAGTGAGTATTAAGCCACAACTCTTAGCGTTATCCAAGCGAGTGTTCATTGTTTTATATACCGTTACTCCCTTTCCTCCAACAATCTTAAGAACTATTTAGGAATGGCCTCGCTACGTGATATGTCTAGCAACTTCCAAAAGCTAGAGCACTTTGAAGGAGTGGATTTCCGGCGTTGGCAAAGCAAGATGCATTTCTTGCTAACGACTCTCAATGTGGCATATGTGCTTAATATTGAGATCTCTCCCAAGGTGAATCAAGAACCGTCGGCCAAGAAGGTGACAACCGAGGAGTCTCCAAAGGAGGATGCAATTGTCAAGAGTTCCACGGGAGATGGAAGTGACGATCAAATAAAGACGTCCGTGGAAGATGCGGAGGCTACTCGGCAAAGGCTCAAGATGGAGAATGATGACTACATTTGTAGAGGATGCATTCTCAATGGGATGAGCGACACCCTCTTTGATGTATATCAACATGTGGAGACGGCAAAGAAGCTTTGGGAGATGCTTGAAGCTAAGTACATGTCGGAAGATACGTCAAGTAAGAACTTTCTTGTTAGTCAATTCATGAAATTTAAGATGGATGATAATAGGAAAATTCTAGACCAATTCCATGAGATTCAACGTATTTTAAGTAACTTCAAGCAAAACAATTTGAACATGGATGAAACCATAATCGTATCCTCTATTATTGACAAGCTACCTTCTTCTTGGAATGAAACTAAAAGGGCTCTCATGCACCGAAAAGAGGCTATGTCTCTTGAAGGTTTGGCTAACCATCTTCGGATTGAAGAGGAGTTACGCCTACAAGATGGTACCAAAGAGAAATCTAAGGTCCATATGGTGCAAGAGAGTAAGGGAAACAAGAATAAGAACAAGAGCCACAACAAAACTAGCAAGGGAATTCAAAAGCCTAAGCAAGTTTGTTGGGAATGTGGCAAACCGGGGCACACAAAGAGAGAGTGTTACCAAAGGAAAAAGAAGCATGGTCTTTTGAACAAAGATACATCTAAGGGCAAGAGTAAGGAGAAGGAATCCAATTCCTTCGTGGCCATGATTAAAGATCATATTAACATGGTATCCATTGGTTGTAATGATTGGTACATAGACTCGGGTGCGTCAAGGCATGTTTGCATTGACAAGAGTTTATTCAAGACTCTCAAACCGGCGGATGATGGTGTGAAACTCTACATGGGCAATAACCATCCGGTTAAAGTTGAAGGCATTGGGCAAGTGGAACTTGTTTTCACTTCCGGTAAATCTTTGCTTTTAAATGATGTGTATTTAGCTCCGGAAGTATGTAAGAATCTTGTATCCGGTTATCTCCTTAGCAAGTTTGGTTTTATGCAAGTTTATGATGGAGATAATTATGTACTTTCCAAGGGAGGGACTTTTGTAGGGAAGGGATATGCTTATGGGGAGATGTTTAAATTGAATGCGAAAAGTAATAAAGATGGCATGATTTCCACTTATATGCATGTGTCTACTTTGAATAAGTCTTTTCTATGGCATGCTAGATTAGGACATGTGAACTTTTCAAATTTGAAAGAAATGTCTAATCTTGATTTGATTCCTAAGTTGAATGATGACATAGAAAAGTGTAAGACATGCATGCTTAATAAAATCACCAAAAGTTCATTCTCAAGTATAAAAAGAACTTCTAAATTGCTTGATTTAATTCATAGTGATTTAGGAGTTTTTCATAGTACACCTTCAATAGGTGGTAAGAAGTATTATGTGACATTCATTGATGATTATTCAAGATATTGTCAAGTTTATCTTTTGAGTACTAAAGATGAAACACTTGAAAAGTTTAGGGTTTACAAAACTAGAAGTGAACTTCAATGGGAGACCTTGATTAAAACTTTAAGATCCGATAGGGGAGGGGAATATTATGATCCAAAGTTTTTCCAAGATACGGGCATTGTTCATGAGACAACCGCCCCGTATACACCACAGCAAAATGGGGTTGCGGAAAGGAAAAATAGAACTTTAAAAGAAATGGTGAATTCTATGTTGTCAAACTCCGGTTTAAGTAATGGATTTTGGGGTGAAGCCATGTTAACGGCTTGTTATATTTTGAATAGAGTTCCATTCAAAGGGAATTCTAGTACCCCATATGAGTTATGGAACAAAAGAAAGCCAAGTCTTAAGTATCTTAAGATTTGGGGTTGTAGGGCTATTGTAAGAGTCCCGGAACCTAAGAAAAGAAAATTAGGTGAAAGAGGAATTGAGTGCATCTTTATAGGCTATGCTCAAGATAGCAAAGCTTATAGATTTTTGGTGGTTGAGCCAAATGAGTACATTTCGGTGAATACGGTAATGGAATCAATAGATGCAATTTTTGATGAGACTAGGTTCTCTTCAATTCCTAGACATAAAAATGTAATTCAAGATATTGTTCCTATAATTGAGCCTCAAGATGAAAATCATGAGGGTATATCCATACAAGATGATCTTCCAACTCATGAGGTTATTCATGATGAAGAAGATGAAAGTATTGAGTTAAGAAGGAGTAAAAGATCAAGGAAACCAAAAGACTTTGGTTCGGACTTCTATGTTTATTTAGTAGAAGGTTCTAGGGACTCAGTTGAAAGTGAGCCCCTATGTATGTACAACATAGATAAGGATCCTAAAATTTTTAAAGAAGCTATGCAATCTCATGATGCTTCTTTGTGGAAAGAAGCGGTACAAGATGAGATTGATTCAATAATGGAAAACAATGTTTGGATATTGGTTGACCTTCCTCCGGGAAGTAAACCAATTACCTCTAAGTGGATCTTTAAAAGGAAAAGGAAAGTAGATGGTACCGTTGAGAGGTATAAAGCTCGGTTGGTTGTAAGGGGCTTTACTCAAAAGTACGGTATTGACTACTTTGATACATATGCACCGGTGGCTAGGATAGCTTCAATACGTGTATTGTTAGCTTTAGCTACTATCCATAAGCTAGTTATCCATCAAATGGATGTCAAAACGACATTCTTAAATGGAGAACTAGAAGAGGAGGTGTATATGGAACAACCCGAAGGGTTTATTGTTGAAGGTCAAGAAAAGAAAGTTTGTAAACTTATAAGGTCCTTATATGGACTTAAGCAAGCACCTAAGCAATGGCATCAAAAGTTTGATGAAGTAGTGCTTTCAAGTGGTTATAAGATCAATGAATCGGATAAGTGCATATACTCTAAGTTTGAGAATGGAAAAGGGTGATTATATGCCTATACGTTGATGACATGTTGATCTTCGGGACTGACATGGAACAAGTTAATAAGACCAAAGAATTTATATCCTCAAAGTTCTCTATGAAGGACATGGGAGAAGCGGATGTAATTCTTGGTATTAAGATAATTAGAAATAATGATAAGATAAGTTTATCTCAAGAGCATTACATTGAGAAAATATTGAATAAGTTTGGAGGTGATAAGGTGTATCCGGCAATGACACCTTATGATCCAAGTAAGAAACTAGAGAAAAATTTAGGTTCTCCGGTTAATCAACTTGAGTATGCTAAGTTGATTGGAAGTCTCATGTATGCTATGACAAGTACAAGGCCAGACATTGCTTATGCAATTGGCATATTAAGTAGGTTTACAAGTAATCCGAGCAATATGCATTGGTTTGCAATTCGGAGAGTATTAAGATATTTAGCTGGTACTAAAAGTTATCAACTCACATATAAAGGAGAACCTTCGGTATTAGAAGGTTACTCGGACGCGAGTTGGATTAATAAAGGAGATTTCTCTTCTACCAGTGGATGGGTGTTTCTTTTAGAACGTGGAGCAGTTTCTTGTGGTTCTAAGAAACAAGCTAATATAGCGGATTCCACTATGTCTTCGGAATTAGTAGCATTATATGCTGCTTGTAAGGAAGCTGAATGGTTAAGGAACTTATTGTTGGAAATACCGGTTTGGTATAAGCCAATGGCTCTAATCACAATTCATTGTGATAGCAAAACTACTCTTGATGTTGCGTATAGTCATGTTTACAATGGCAAGTCAAGGCACATTGGTTTGAGACATGCTTATATACATCAACTTATAAGGGATGGAGTAGTGACTTCAAGATATATCAAGTCAAAAGAAAACTTAGCCGATCCTTTAACTAAAGGATTGTCTAGAGATTTGATAAAAGGTACTTCAAAGGGGATGGGTTTAAGTGTAGCTCCAATATCTACTAATCACAACAAAGACTCAACTTTATGAATTGGAATACCACCAATTTCTAAAGTTCAAATGAGTACGGAGTTGCTTAAATTAGTAGGAAGCATCAATTTTATTATCCCAAGGACAAGTGATGCTTAAAAATCTGTAATGACAAGAGGATGAGTATTAGTACTCTTAATAGACTTTGTGGAAAGCCTAATTACAGGGGTGGTATAATTACAAAGTCCACCTATGTAAGTGTAATGTGTGGCCGCATAAAGGAACTATGAGCTAAAGTTCCGAAACACTTATGAAGGATAAGGACCCAAGGCCGGATAATAGTGTCAAGGTATTTACACTCAAGATTTAAAATATATGTGTGTTATGAGTATAGTTGGTCAATATAAATCCAAAGTTCAAAGCTATGTCTACTTTGCGATTTGGACACAATTTTGGCTCATATACACTAATTGAAAAGTTCAAAGAGTAATCTACTTTTCATTAGGCATATGTTTGTGAGTTTCTCTGGTGATTACAAGTTAAGGTATATCTCAAATAGCGGGGGTATAAGCTCCTTAAGTAAAGTTATCTCAAGGGTTTTTTACATACTCTTGAAATAGCGGGGGATTGTTGGAAATATTTCAAGAGTATAAGACAATTATATAGCCTAAAGAATAAAGTATATCAAGTATAAGGATCATATATAAGTGAAACAATAAGAATATGATCAACACGGGTGAAACAGGAAGCAACACGGGTCGTGTTGCCTTCCGGAGAGCAAGGAAACAATTCCTGCACTCAACACGGGTCGTGTTGGATCAACACGGGTCGTGTTGAACGTCAGGACTGTTTTAAATGCTAACGGCTATATGATTTCGTGTAATTAGTTTTTGATATGATATTTAAGCACGATTATTATGAGATTCCAACAGCTATATGACTTGACTTGGTCAAGGTCATATTAAGTGTGTGATCCTCCATTAAAGACACTTGATTGTCCTTTGACTAGGGCATCCTAAGTGTGTTGGTATTCTCCTATAAATAGGAGACATCCTAGGCTATTTGAGACACACCAATCTAAGCAATCACATCTTCATTCTTGTCTAGACTGCAGCTATACTTGAGTGATTCAAGAGAGAAACTATTATTCTTGAGTGTTTACAAGTGCTAAGTTTTATCCCTTTGAACATTTACGGTATCGTAAATAGTTCTCAAGGAAAGTGAGTATTAAGCCACAACTCTTAGCGTTATCCAAGCGAGTGTTCATTGTTTTATATACCGTTACTCCCTTTCCTCCAACATTTTTTGTAACACCCCGATCCCTTTTGGACCGTGGACATTAGAAATATAGGTAATTGTTTTAAGGATCGATGACTAGCCTACATCATGAGTCCTACCAACGTGCTTCTTCCTTACTCACACTCTGCCTGAAAGAATTTTCCTATAGGCCACCTATCCAGAGACTACTCCCAACCAGCACCCTTAAATATTAACATATGAATTTCCTAAAATGAAGGTGCACCTTGGTGATATAAAAAGTCATTTCAAACCTTTTAAGCTACATTGAAATCACATATTTGGAGTTTTGCAATCTTTGTATTTTAATTTTATGTGTACCTGGAGTTATATATGTTGTATATATTTATGTTTTGTGAGCATCCTATGTGACTTTCTAAAGCAATTAATAATTGTTAGGATTGTGTACTAAAATATTCAGATCACCTGATTTGTTTCCTAATTGTGTTAGGAAATTATTTAGGTTCCTTATATGTTGGGTTTTCTAATTACATTAGATTTGGTAAATGTTATTGGAGTGGTATACGTAGTCAATGTTTGGTTATAGATTAATTGCCATGGATTTCTTTGATAGCCTGTTGGCCAAGGTTAGTCTTTCTATATATACTCAAGTTGCTAAAGGTTATTATATGTGTCTCATGGAGAGAACATTAAGTCGCCCCTAAAGAGCACTGGAGGATTGTTGAAGCGGGTGTCTTCTGAAGAGCACCATTGAGAGTGATGGTGTATAATTGAGGATTAGGAATGAGTTCTAACTTGAGATTTGGATTATCCTTGTAAATTCTCTGAATGGTCATTGTAACACTCTAATTGTAAATTAAGTCCCTCTATTTAGTGCATTGTTTCATGGTTTTTTCCCAATTCGACTTTGCTCATTTTAATCCTTATGTCGATCTTATTTACTTCTTTTTTATTCTGCACACTATTTGTAATCTTCAACTCTAGATTCTAACAAGTGGTATCAGAGCCAAGGTTGGTGTAGTTGCTGGCTTGCATATTACAAGCGGACAAGCTATAGAGAGTTCTTGCCACATAATAAATGAAGAAAGATGAAGATCGCGTGAGTGCACTATGATGACTGAAAGTAATAGTAGCAAATAGCGTGGAAGACTAGCATGCAAGGAACAAGTGGGATCATATTCTGGCCTAGCGTGGCTTAATGACGAGGACAGTGGCGACATAAAGACATCATGGGCAAGGGATGTGTGCGCACAATGGTTGATCTCTTGATGGTGGCCTTGGTAACTTGGAGTGAAGACGTATCAGTTCTCGGGGGAGCGACAACTTTAAGATGAATTGAGTCTAGGTGAAAAAAAAGGAGCGGTGCGAGTTCCTTGTAAGATTTATCTTTCCAAGGTAGAGCCATGGATATAGACAAACATGGATATAGACAGACATAGACTAGGAGAGCCATGAAAGTATCTCCCTTATGAAAAGTGAATAACGAATAGTTTGTAAAAGATTTTACGGAGCATACTCACACAGCTTGGAAGTTAGTTTTACAAGCCATTATTTGAGTGACTGTCACAGTTCATAGAGAGATTTCTTCAACCGGCACACCCTATTTTTCGAGGAAGCCTTAAAACTAGGCGGTAGTTTTATGTAAACTTCTTCTTCTGAATCTCCATGTAAGAAAGTGTTATTTGCATCTAACTGATGTATATCCCAACCCCTCGTAATTGCAACAGAAAGAAAACAACAGACACTAGTCATTTTTGCAAAAGTCTGATTGTAATCTATGCCTTCCACCTGATGGTCCCTTTGTATCACCAAGCACGCTTTATAGCGCTACAAGGTTCCATCTTGATTGTACTCGACCTTATAAACCCATTTGCATCCAATGTGTTTCTTTCCTCGAGGCAAGTCAAAAATGTCCCAAGTTCCAGTTCAAAGAAGAGCTTGTACCTCTTCATTCATAGCATCTCGCCATTGTTTATCTTTGATGGCTTCATGATAAGACTTGGGTTCATGTATCTTCATAATAGTTGCTAGGAAAGTTTCATGTGAGTCAGAAAAATTTGTACGAGCAACATACTTGTGTAAAGGATATCGCATACCTGAAAATTCCTCTTGGCATGAGTTAGCAGAGGTGGCAGGGTTTTGTACTTGAGCATTGTAGCATATGCGGTCGTTCCAATGGGTTGGGCACTTCCTGTCACATTGGGCTAGTCTGGTCCCAAAACTCTCAATCTCAGATTCCGTACTTTTCTCCCTATCTTGGAAGGATACGATCCTTGGTCTGTTGTCGTACTTGAATATCCCCCTGAGCCAAGAGCTAGAGCAACGGGATTGGAGCTAGAATGGTTGTCTATTGACACGTCCATTGAAGCAGGGTTGGCTAGATGATCGATCACTTGGTCTGTCATAGGTACGGAACTAGTGCCATTGTGGTTGATGTCAGGCTTGTCGCTACTGGTCTGATTGAACATCCAATAGTGTTCCTCAGAATCTAGAAATTGTTGTTGATGATGATTTTGCACATGTTGTCCACAATTTTGAGGTACTTGCTCAAAATTCAGAAATCGTTCCCACGTCAAGTGGGCCTTAGTTGATCGGGGCTAATAGGGGGCCAACTACCATTCGCCGAGGTTCATCTCCGACTCCCATAGGTACTCCCTTGAGTTACACTCGAGTTGCTCAGAATTGGTCGGGTGTGCCTTGGATGGGGGCCTTTCTTGGGATGCCTCTCAATTCTCAATGCCCAATGACAGACGGAGGAGCACCCCAATCCAATCCTTAGGTTTCCAAGGTGCCATACCGGTCATTATCTAAAAGAACAAGTAATTAAAGTCATATAAGTTGCATAAGTTCTCACTTAGAATTACATTGCTCTTATTATACAATAATCCATACAATCCTTAAAATCATGTGACCTCCTATGTGGTCCCATCATAGCCCTTCCGTCCCAATCCCGCCTTTTTGCACTATCTCATCATTCCTTCGGGTTCTCCTCAGGGGCGGTTGTACCTATCATGGGAAGTATTTCCTGAGTTAGCAATGAAATTAAGTATGGGGAAGGAGTACGGTAATGCATAAATACATAAGCAAAAGAGTGAGTTTGTCACTGCCTCGACAGTAAGTGATGGCCTTCGGACGTCTCCCTTTAAGGCATTCACCAAACATTGTAACTTTATAGGTGCACCTATCATTTGGTTAACACTTGGACAGAGCGATAAACGATATTATGACCCTCGAGTCGTGATTGATCAAGGTTCAAGCTTTGACTGATGGACCTTGGTACATCAGCTTCCCCTAGTATGCTTATAGTTAAGTTTGGTCTTTGGGCTTTGACTAGTGAATCTCGGAACACCAGTTTCCCCATGATATGCACCGTCATTGTTAATTTTTCCATTTATGCCCCATGAACATCACGTGTCTGAAATCCCCATACCTTTGTCTTACCCCTGGCTTCCTAAAATCATTTACACAATATTCGTCATTAAAAACACGTACCAGCTCATCCTTTAAGCTTTTGAGTTGCGTCAACTTGAAGAGGTTCCTAACATGATCCTATCCTCAAACTTGCATACATTAATACCGATTTTATCAAAACTGAACTGTGGAAGTCACTATTCATGTGCAGTAACTCAATTTTAAAGGTCCATAATAAAAAAAATTCAAAACTCATTCATTTCTTAAGCTTTGAGGGTGATTCAAGTTGGAGAAGTTCCTAAAATTAGTATAGCTTATAAGCATATTTTTAGATTACCTCAAACTTATATACATTAATGCAGATTTCAACAAAACTGGACTGTGGTATTCACTGTTTACTGGCAGTAACTTATATAGTTTTAAAGGTCCTTAGTCAAAAATTCATAATTAGTTCATTTCTTAAGCTGTAAGGGTGATTCAAGTAGGAGAAGTTCCTAAAATTAGTCTAGTTTGTGACCATATTTTTAGATTACCTCAAACTTTCATGCATTAATATAGATTTTAACAAAACCAAACTATGGTATGTCCAGTAGCCAGACGGATAAGTTTTGCTTAGAGGCCTTTAACTCCCCTAATATTTAAGCTTTTGCTAAAAGGAATTTTGGGTTACCTTCCTCATACGTCATGTTATCATCTTTATTTAGAAAGTGTTTGCAGAAGAGGTCTACAAGGGGGAGATAAATCGTTCTGATCCCTAGGTGAAGTGGTTACTAGGGTGTGGGAAGAGGTTCATTACCTTGGATATTCTTGGTTATTTCTTAGCTCGATCTTATTATAGTTTTCATGGCTTGATCTTGAACAACAAAACAACCTTCCAAAATTTGAGAGTGGATCGAGATGTGTCCCGAATTGAGTCATTGAGTCATCTCTCAAGGTCCCCTATCTAGCCCCAAGAGTTCTCTTTTCTTTTTCTTTCACTTAGAGCTTACTAAGTGTTCATTTTCCTTGTTATGGTTATTGTTTAGGGAGGTTATGGCTGAGGGAAGTAATGAAGACTGATTTTAGGGAGAGAGAGAGAGAGAGAGAGAGAGAGAGAGAGAGAGAGAGAGAGAGAGAGAGAGAGAGAGAGAATTAGTGGGTTAGAGAGAGAGATGGGGGGTGGACAAGTGAGGGGAGAGGAGAGAATGAGGGGGTTGATATAGTGATCATGTACTAGCTTGATGGAGTGTGAGAGTGGTTAATGTAAGGAATATTTACTGCTGATTTTTAGTTTCCTAGGACCCTCTTGTCACCTCTCCATCCATGGGAATAGGAGGAGAATGATTGTCATGCAAAGGATAAGCCCCATCATTCTTTTCATGGGATGCTAGTATAGATTTTAGTGTATTATAATGCAAGTAGTGGTTTGATCATGGGGGTTGATTTTCATCAAAATTTTCACCCTCCACCCCTATATAATGAGGTCCAAAATTTTTGCTTGGTGATCGACCAAGATGTTTCCGGAAAAAATTTTGCGAGTACCGGTTTGCTGAAAGAATCCTTTTTGTTGGTTTATGTTTTTGAAACAAAGATCTTAGTTTCTTTGTTTGCAAATTTTAATGTAATTAGTCATTCCCTATAGTTATTTGATCAAATTTCGGTCATCTTTCCCTTTACTTCTAACTGTTGAAGTATTTCAAGAGTTAAGAGGCTAAAGAGACCAAGTTATAAAGTTGAGGGTTGACCAAAAGGTCAAAAATAAGCTTACAAGGTGAAATAGACCCAACCCGGACCGTGTCAGGTATGACACAGGTCGTGTTAGGGTCCATAAATCTATAAAAAGATTCCCGTAATCAACATGGACTGTACTGTGTTAGTACGGGTTGTGTTGGGGCCAACACGAACCGTGTTGGAGCCCAACTAAGTCCTTGTTTTCAAGTCCCTTGATTTTAGCCTGAGCATTAATGCGTAGGGTATCTTTAAGGATTATTCTTGACTGATATTCTCAGTCAAGATTAACCCTTTAATGATGGTCGAAACCCCATAGACAAAGCCCTCAAATCGTGCTCTTTTGATTGTTAAGATTGAATGCTCCAAGTCCTATAAATAGTGTATGATTTTCACTCATCCAACACACCTCAACTTCTCCTCTATCTTCCTAGAGAGCTTCAATGCAACTCCTAAGGTATTGAACTGCAACAACTTCTTGAGAATTTCTTGAGAGATCTTGTACTTTGCTTACAAGAGGTTAGGCTTTACCCTTAAGTCAATTCACGGTCTTGCGAATAAGTCTTAAGGGGAGATGGGTTTGACCCTCGACTCCTAGCTACCTAAATGAGCTCTCATCTTGTGCAAGTGACCGTGTTACCCCATATTTCCAACACTAACAAGTGCAACAACCCGAGGTGGTTGTCACTTGTACATAAAGAAAATCAACTATTTATTCTAATCTAGAGAAAGAGGGTCGTTACATCTAGATTTGAACTCCAATCCATTATCACTCCTGACAGTTTTAATAGCTTTGTTAAACTGAGTCTTGATCATGTTTATAAAATTCTTAAAGACGTTTTTTGGTTTGTCCTTTGTCATGAATCAAGAAGACCCACACACCCCTACGAAAATCATCCACAATAGTGAGAAAATATCGAACACTAGAAGAGGAGGAGACTGTATATAGGGTCCCTATATATCACAATAATGAATAATTTCAAACAAATAATCTACCTTACTTTGACTTAAACGAAATTGATTTATAGTTTGCTTTGCACAAATTTAAATATCACAAGCTTATTTATTTGGTTTATAACTGCTAACATAACCTAAACTCTTAAAGAAAATAATCAACATGTCATGAGAGGGGTGGCCCAAGCGTTAATGCCATAACTGACCCGTTTTGACAACATCAACTTGATTGTTCCGTTGTTGTCTCTTTCTCAACTAGTAAACCCTGCCTTTTTGCTCACGCAAGCCAATCAGAAACTTCGAGGTGCGGTCCTGTAAAACACAAACATTATCATCAAAAATTGTTATACAATTTAGGTCACAGTATATACGAGACACAAATAATAAATCGTAACTCGAGGAGGGAACAAAAAGAGTGTTCTCCAAATGAAGTTTTTCCACAAACGTGCTTCCTTGATCTATGGCCAATGTCATTTCTCCATTAGGTAGATCAACTGCCACAGGGCGACAACAGTCACATCTTTCAATAGGTTATTGTTACCTATCATATGAGTTGAAGCTCCACCATCAATTAACAATGGGGGCTCACTTGTGAGGTCTTCATTGAATTTTGTGATTTCAACTAAAGACAAGATCTTGTTTGCATGAGATTTTGTGAAAACAGCAAAAACCGCATCATTTCCCACTAGCTTCTCATGTGGTTGCTTGACCATGTACAGTGGCATGAGCTCCTTCTCTACCACTACATATTCCTCTTCCGCCAGCTCGGCCGCCACATCCACCACGGCCTCCTTGTCCTCTGCCTCGCGTTGTCCACCCGGGGGGATATCCTATAATCTTGAAGCAATTGGCTTCCATGTTCCCGAGTTTTCCGTAGTGGTTGCATCTCACTCTGTTGCCGGCTTGACTTCCTGTTCAGTTTGAACTGTAGATGCTGCAACCGGCAGTTTCTCCTCCCTTTTTTCACGATATGTTGATGACTTTCTTCTTGTGACATCAAATTGAAGGCATAATCTAGTTGAGGCCACGAATCCATGGCTAGGATATGAGCATGAACGGTCTGAAACCTCTCATCATCTAAACCCATTAGAAATTGATGAGTTTTTTCATCTTTGGAATCTCGAACCAACTTTTCGCCAATATCCCACTTACAATTCCCATATGTGCATCGATGGGGGATGGTTACTGGTTCCACTTCACTCCACAAGCTCATTAATTTTGAGTAATATTCTACAATAGACGTACTTTCACTTGTTTGCAATTTGCAATCTTGGACTTTAATTCATGCTTCCTGCCTTCCTGGGTATGTCTGATGTTCCACAACGCTTCTTCAAATCTTTCCACATTGTCTTGGCTTCATTGGCATAGGCGATTGAAGGCCTAATCTTGTCATGAACAAAACATTGAGTAGCCAAAAACATATAATAGCATTCACCATGATCCAGGTATCTCTCTCACCTTGCTCATCATCTGTCTTGAGAAAGAAGGTCCCATCAACGAATCTAAGCTTGTTTCTAGACATGAGAGTTATGGTGACTGCCTTCTCCCAAAGATCATAGTTTTCTCCATCGAATACTACCGTCGTGATTATGGCTCCTGAACCTTCAGATGGATGGATATGTAGTATCGAGAGGCATTATCAATTACGAATTTGGTAGCCATCTTGAAAAAGTCTCTAACAAAATCCTCAAGCTTTGATACCCATAAAGAGATGTGAGATAAATTTAATGAGGGAAAAATTGTTTTTTATGTCTCTTCCTTCATTGACCACCACCCAAGGTTTATATACAATATCGAGAGATAACCCAACTAACATAAGTTAGGACTCTAAGACTCCAAAAGAAGCAAGGATTATGAAACCTACTCTAATTACAAGATTAAATCGTACTCAAATACAAATATAGTATAACAACTCTCTCTCTCTCTCTCTCTCTCTCTCTCTCTCTCTCTATATATATATATATATATATATATATAGGGAAATTGGATTCTAATAATCCCTACTTTTGCAAATTGGATGCCAATAGTCCCTACTTTCAATTTGTATTCTGGTGGTCCAAAAAAAAATAAAATTGTATTGTAGTGGGACATTTTCGAGAGTATACCCTATGTTTAGACCCAATTTTGTGTCTAAATACCGCCTAAATCCTTAGCCTTATGACATGTTTCGTAGTTTAATTTAATAACTTTTAATGCGTTTTTGGTTATTTTGTATTCAAAACGTTGTAAAAAGGGAAATTTTGCAACTATTTTGGGAATCCCGAAATTTCCCGAGTCTTGGTAGAGTCGAAGGCGAAGGAATGCGGAAAGGTCGGACATGTCAAGATGCTCAGAAGACCTTTTGAAGCCGAGTTGGACCGTGGCCACGGTCATGATGACCGCAGCCACGGTGCAGTCAAGTCAGGAGCAGAAGAAGTTGAAGCCGAGCTAGATCGTGGCCACGATCATGATAACCCCTGCCATGGTGGGTTCAAGACTTGTCCAAGGAAAGAAGAGGCCGAGCAAGACCGTGGCCACGATCTTGGGAGACCGTAGCCACGACGGTGCGAAGAGAAGCGAAATCTGCAATTCGCTACGCAAGACCGTAGCCACGGTCCCATAGACCGTACCCACGGTCTCCTTATGTTCTGCGTGATGTTTTCGGCTGTGTGCTGCGTTTTGCCAACAAATCTCCACTTGTATATATACTCCTTGTTGACGATTTCTTAGGGGGCATCTAGAGATAGACTTAGACATTTTTCCAGCTTGTAATTAGTGGATTTTAGAGAGAGATTAGTGAGAGATTAATCTAGGGTTTTGGTGATTTGTGTTTGTTATTGAAGATTTGGGTATTCAAACAATTGAGAGATTGTTGGATCATCTTTTTATTGCTTTCCTTTGTTCATCTACAGCATTTTGATAATTATTCTCTTCCCTTAACTCTTTTATTAATTACTTTGCTTGTTCTTTAATTTCTTTGCTTGCTATTTTGATTATTTTGCTTGTTTATGGTTGTTTGATGTTAGAAATCATGTTTAAGTTTGGTTTGGATGTTGTTAGCTTAGTTATTATCATGATTAGTGGCTAGAAACCCTATGGGTTAGGGGATAATTAAGGGTGTGAATGGGTGATTAGGTTTGGGTTAGCAATATTAGTGAGTAATTAGTTGGGAAATCAATTTCCAACTCCTTTCCTTCCCTCAAGTGGGATGTATTTGGGTTCGAAAGTCCCCAAACACATCCAACACTTGAGTTGGAAGGTTGGAATTGGGATAGTTAGTACTCTACACACGGAAGTGAATGGAGGCTAACTAGGGAATTCTGTTTCATTAACCCTCCGGGTCCGTCGGTGGACTTTGGGGAAGTTAATCCGGACTATCCTCGGAAGAGGAAGCTCGGTGGGTATTTTCTAATGGAATTGCAACTTGATTTTCTTCCTTGTTATTCCCTTGTTGCAAAACTCATTTCCTCATCCCCGTTTGCATCCCGAAAAGCCTCCGAAGCCCATTTTCGATTCCTTGACCGACCTTAGATTTCTTTGTTGCGTTTTTACCTCTTCTTTCAATCCGTTGCCTTACCTTAGCAATCTTGACCCGACCTTTGACCTAGTTTCTATGACCAAGGCCGCCAGCTCCCTGAGAAAGAACGATAAAAATCGAGGTCCACAAAACCACTGTTACACCCTAAATATCATAGATTTTGTGTTGCATTTGATTTAAAACTTAGTATAACACTTTACCATGATTTTTAATGAATTTATAGCGTTTCTCCCAAATTTTTTCATATTTTTTACAATTTTTTCACTTTTATTATTTTTAAAAAATCATAATAATTACTCAGAGTCTCAAAAAATAATTTAGAAAATGGTGTAGAAACAACAATTCATTAACTTTCTAGGGGCAGGAACGAAAAAAACAAAAACTGTAACGCCCCGGAAATTCAATTATAGAAAAGTCAAAGTCAAACTAACGTTAACAGACAAAACTTAGCGGAAGACTTCAAATTTAGTTTGGGCGTTACTGCCGTATCCCCGAAGGAATACAAGGCGAGAAAAGAAAACACAACTGTCTGCTAACGGCAACTACTAACAACTCAACAAACTTTAAGAATTCATAACGATAACAAAATAAAAGATTCAAGGACTTCTAGACTCGTCGTCCTCACTTCTAACTCCCGTCCCCAGCATTTAGATCTTCACCTGAAATCAAAACATTTCAGAAAATGAGGGGGAAATCTCAATAATGTCTACCCCTAACGTTTAAAACAGTTTAAGTTCATTTCAATTCATTTTAGGGAGAGGGATCAAATCAAACGTTTTACAAACCTTTAACCCTTAACTGTTTTCCTCAACCCATCCAATCCATATTTTAATGTGCGGGCGGGATACCACATCCCTTATAGTAACAAATATCATACCGGATCCCAGATCCTCTGCCTACCACAGGCTACGACCAGGGTCCCAGACCCTTTGCCTACCACAGGCTACGACCAGAATATCAAAAGTTCACATTTCCGCCTACCACAAAGTTACCACTGTGGTCCTGCACTTTGCCTACCACAGGCTACGACCAGAAAATCAAGAGTTCACATTTCCGCCTACCACAGGCTACGACCAGGGTCCCAGACCCTTTGCCTACCACAGGCTACGACCAAAATATCAAGAGTTCACCTTTCCGCCTACCACAGGCTACGACCAGGGTCCCAGACCCTTTGCCTACCACAGGCTACGACCAAATAACCGCTTAAATGTTTCACTTTGAATTATTAGTGTCTTATGCACAACTCAGCTCACAGCTCTCAAGTCAAACCCAACCCAGTTTATCAAAACCATTAACAAAACTTCGAATAAAAGACCATCCAATTTCTTGACTCAAATAAACCAAGGTCACAATCGAAACAAAAGATTATCAAAACAGATGGTCATATTTCCACAAAAGTCCCCTTTTGGGATGCAATTCTCAAAATAGATTATAAAACATCAAAACACATTTAAAGAGCATCCCGGTGGGGATTAGAGCATAGACAATTACCTGATATACTTCACAGCACAGCAAAAGAAGAACACACTTGAGCTCACTAACGTCTCGCACTAACTCGGGCCTAGAATAAAAGTAATTATCTAATCAAAACGCGTTCTAACGAAGTTAGAATTATCTATTAACTACCTAACCCATCCCCTAGGAACACTTAGGTTCCTATCATTTACGAAATTACACTTAACACCTCCAAGAAAACACATAACAAGATCACATATTATTTTCACTCAACAATTATTATAAAAAGAAGCAAGCAGAGGGCAGATTATAACGTTCACATAAAACGGGTCACAACTCGACTTCCCGACATCCTATGGGTCTGGTTCTGGACTTTTCGGAAACCTCGGGATGTCTATTAAAACTTCTATGTTGATGACCAAGCCCATATCAGTCCCGAAGGACTCTAAAAATACCCATCTTCCCAATTGGTCCAGTTCTGACAGGTTCTCGTAAAACGGTTATAACTCGGGCTATACAATTCAAACGTCCGATCCGTAAATTTCCCATGGCTCCTAACATCTAAGGGAACCTGCAGTCCAAAGGGTTCGATCAAAAGGTAACTACACTAGCCGTGGTGACTCGATCTTTAGACACTAACGAAACTGTCCCGATCCCGGTTCTTAATAAATTTGTAATTTCGGTTCTAACTTTTACCAATTGATCTCCGGGTTCTAATTTGGGCTCAAAACAGTAACTAGGGTCTAAGGTATAAAGTCCAACTTAACTTAGGGTTCAAACATCAAACTTCCCATCATCAAAACCAAATTGCAACACATGAAATCAACTTTAATAATTTAATCTAATCCTAAAACATGCATAAAATAATAAAAACATTATCCCAAACATGATTTCTACAATAAACTATTTCAAGGTCCTATAATAACAACATGGAACGGTATAAAACATGAATTTCTTAATCAATAATCAAGAAAGAACTTAAAGAACATATGAATAAAATATAAAGAACATGTAAACATTCAAACTACCAATCAAGAATCCCAACAACTAATTTCTTTTTATAGCCTCCATCAAGATTCATGAATTACTAAACAAGAATTGTACTTTTATTATGTCAACTTAGTTTATTTAACAATTTAAACATGAACAACCTTTAAAAGAAAAGAAAGAACATATAAATTTCCTAACTAACTATCCAAGAATTAACCTAGATAATCAAAATCTTAAATTCATGCATACAAAAAAATAATGTTATCTAACCCTAACATGATTTATAATGTACTATATTAATCAAATAAATAACACATAAAATCCTATCACTACAATCATGATAACCAAAATAAGAAAAAGAAAAGCATGAAGGTACCTACTCACTTAAACCAACTCAGGTGCAATACATACGAATATCACAATAATAACCATAGTAATTTACACTAATAGCATTATAAACTTGCTTGAACACACAGTCATGTTTAGCCATACTATTACAACTATATCAATTAACATATGAACAACATTACCCACAAAAGAAACTACAAAACTAATAAACCCTAATAATCATATTTCGTAACAGTAATCATGTTGCAATTCTTTCAATAAATCTTGCATGAAATAATACAATAATATTAGTAATAATACAAAGGAAATCTAAATTAGGGTTAGGGTTATACAACACCAAAGGGTGGCTACGAGTGGCGGTCAGGGCAGCGACAGGTGGCAGTCACGGGCGACGGTCAGCAACGGCGGCGGCGAGGGCAGACGGTGGTTGTCGGCGGAGGGCACTGTGGTATCAGCAGTCGTCGGTCGATGCACAACAGGAGCATCACACCTCGTTCTGGGCAGCGACAGCAACTCCAGTGGGCGACGACACTCGCACGGTGGTCGACCGGCGTCTGGGAGTCGACGGCGGTGGTCCCGACGGTCGGTACTAGCGGCGTGATACGAAAGAGATGGGGAAGGAGAGTAGATCGAGAGAGAGATTGAAAGAGAGAGAAGGAGAGGAAGAGAGGGGCGGTAGTCACAGTTTCCAACGGCGGCGACGTGGTGGTTGCCGCGATGGCCTGATGGCAATGTGGTGAGGGCACGGCAGGGAGAGGAAGGGAAAGAAAGGCAAGAAGTCACGTAGGGTTTCCTTGGAGTTTTGATATCTACTTAACTACTCTCAAACCCTTCTTGATCCATACTAACCCAACCTAATTCTGCCACTAACCCATCTACTAACCGTCTAATCACCCAACTCTAACTAGAATTTTCTACTACTTCCATCTAATACAATACCTAATACCATTACAATACTACTACCTCTCAAGATAATAAAGATTATCATAATAATAAAATTAACCATACCCACCTAATATTACTAATTTCTAAGCGTATAATAATACCTATATAAAAAAAATAATCATCAAATAATAATAGTACTAATACTAATAATAATAATAATAATAATAACAATGGTACGTAGTGGCGTAATAATAATAATAATATCAATAATAATCACATAATAATAATAATAATAATAATATTAAAAATAATACTAATAATAAAAAGACTTAAACTAATAATACTAACACCCAAGAAATTACTGATATACCCTTGTTAGTCCCTCAACGGTCCTACGAGCTCAAGTGTCAGCATAAACAAACACAAACGAATAACAATAAATAACGAAGTCAAACCTAATTTACTAACAACGTCACGGTCAACATCTTTGGATTTTTCGGGGTTTTACAAAAACAATATAGGGTAGGAATGAAAAAAATATGAAGAATGCGCAGGTGGATTTGGTACCACTACAATCCAATTTTTATTTTTTTTTTTTGGACCACCAGAATACAAAGTGAAAGTAGGGACCACCATCATCCAATTTGGAAAACATGAGATTATTAGAATCCAATTTTCTTATATATATATATATATATATATATATATATATATATATATATATATAGGGAATAGATCATGTAAGCATGCTCTTATGATGAGCATGTGACCATGATCAATCTTGGCCCTTAATTCCTCAATCCACGGCTCCCAACTTTTCAAGTGTTTTTCAATTTTTTATCACCCACCTCACGTGACTGTGGGAATCAATTAGGTTAGAAAAAAAAAGAGAGAATATGCCAAATCTTTTCACCTTCCAAATTGGGCCAGTAATTACTACAAACAATCAAACATCTCTCCTAAATCCTATCACGTGAAATCTCGATTCTTGCTGCAAAAATACCATAACAATTGTTTTTGGGTATGAGTGTTTAATCATGTGACGACAGATTGATTTCAATTTATACAATTCACTCTAGTCCAGCAGATTGATCTTGCGTCTCCATCTATTCATTTCGTTATATGTAATCTTTGCTGTTAGATTGCGTCGATTTTCCATGATTAACATCGGTTATGGAGGAATCACATATTTGGAATGGGAAACCAGCAAAAGCACACGCCAAACAGGAAAACGACATACGGTTAGTTTTGATTTTTTTTTTAGTTTGCTGATTTTGTGATATTTACGTCAGTGTTGGTGAATAAATGATGTTAATTAGCGTGGAATGGATGATCCAGTGATACCAGTTTCCTCTAATCTTATTAATCGGAGAGCATCATTTGATGATCGAGGTAACTGATTTTGTGATATGAAACCCGAAACTTATGTACCCTTGACTTTTGTCCATTTGGCATAGATTAGATGTCCCTAAGTTTTAGAATGAATATGTGGTTTTGTTATCTAGTTTAGTGTGAATGCTTCATTTCTGGTGTTGATTTGTAAGCATTTGATGTTCTTCTTGTTTTCTTGAGATCACATGCTTTGATTTTGGCATCCATTTTGGAATAAGTTGATGCCCCCTTGGTTATTTCTGGTGTCCATTACATATCAATGCTTGATAGGTGGATTCCACATAGGCTGTAAAATTTGTGGCATGATAGACATGTCCCTTGGAGCATTAATAATTAAAAATGTCCAATACCCGAAAATCACATAACTTTACTTCTCATTTCATTACAAAGTGAAAAAAATACA
Source organism: Portulaca oleracea (assembly GCA_029582165.1). Classification (NCBI taxonomy): domain Eukaryota; kingdom Viridiplantae; phylum Streptophyta; class Magnoliopsida; order Caryophyllales; family Portulacaceae; genus Portulaca; species Portulaca oleracea. The sequence goes on from CM055891.1 coordinate 550,886, forward strand.
CATTTCTCGGAATTGTCTCTCAACTTTTCATATAGATTTTTTTGAGGTCTTTTCTGGCAAACTTATAATGCTCTTTTGTGTTTATTTCTGGGTCTCATGCTTTGATTACAATGTCAATTTTGCAATATGTTGATGTCTATTTATATTGGAACTACTGGCTTACCCGTACTATATTTTGTTGTCAATTTAGCAATAATTTGATGTCCCTTGTGTTATCTTTGATATCCATTATATATTGATGATGTCCATTTGATGAACATTCAACGCCCATACTTTTTTTATTAGCGAATCTCATGCTTCGTTTTCGGTGTCCAGTATTTGCAACAATTTGATGCCCTTTTGTTTTATGTCTGGTGGCTATGCTTTGAGTCTGGCGTCCCATACAAGTGTCTGATGCAACCACTCATTAATTCCCTCAACATTTACACTTAATTTCATATATAACCACAGTGTAAAAATTTGATGTCCACTTTGAATATGTTTGATGTCCGCTCTAAATACGTTTGATGTCTATTGGTTCATAAGCTTTAACCGCTTGCAAGCCTGTGATGTACCACTTATTATACTTACTGACGTCCCCTCAATCTTTGACAAGCATACCTTTGGACCTTACTATTTTACGGGTATTGTCACAGGAGGACCTTGATGGTTTACAAGCACGTACGTACCAAGGACTTGGAGGTTGCAAAGATTAAATTGTCCTAGTACTTTGCATCATCTCGAAGAAATACACGGGAGAGAAACAACGACTGACTGTAGGAGAACATGTGAAAGTTGTGTAGGGAAATGTTGTCCACTTTGAAGGGCTCGAAAACACTACGTATATTTTAGTCAGGACAAAGGCCAAGTCGAGCCTCCCAATACGCAAACATCTTATCATACATATGCGATGGGCGTACTCGCAAAGGCATGCGACTCTTCACCCGGACAAGAATCTTGGATGACCGCGACAACGAGGGGCCATGTTGCATCTTTCTTACTATTTTGATGATTGTTTGGGATGTTCGCACATGACACACCACCTTTTCTTTCCCCATCTTATTGTTGTTAATAATGGATAGTTTGTACTTGACACAACAATACTTCTTTTTTCTTACTTTTTAGCCTTATCTAGTGTATGAACTTTACGTTTTAATAAGAGCAATGTTGTTCTTACTAATAGTTGGTGTATGTACTCGTCATATTCAGGATCTTAGGTCTCATGCTGCAACTTAATCATGGAAAGGTTATAAGATTCTATGTTCCAGTTGCAAAAGCTTCAGTACCTAAGTGATGGTTTTGCATATATCATTCCATGTACCATTTCCTCATGTCTATGGTGTTAAACTTTGATGTCCATCTTAAGCCACTTTAATGTCCATCTTAAGTCACTAAGATGTCCATTTCTTGGACAAGTTTGAGGCCCATTTCAGAACATTTGTGATGTTTATTGTGTAAAACATTGGTGTCCGTTTTCCAGCAACTTATATGCCCACTTTCCCCTAACATTGTTGTCCATTGTGAACAACCTCGACTCCCATTTTCACACAACTTTGAACTGGGTATTGTGTATCTTTGATGTCCGACCAATAAGTAAGTGTTTCAATGCATTCCAGTTGCAAAATGGCTTAGTTTGGTGTATATAGTGGTGGTCATATCCCATATTCAATTTTCCCTATCCCCAAGGTGCAACTTACTCACTAAAAGGTTCGGTACCTACCGCTCAAGTTCAGTACCTAGGTGCTTGTTTTGGTGTATATTGCTGTATATTAATCTTATTTCTATTTTTTTTCTTAATGTCCATGTTGAACAACTTTGGTGTTCATTTCGAGTAACCTTTGTGTCCATTTCGAGTCACTTTGATGTCCAAGGTTTAAACATATTTGATGTCGATTTCATAACATACCTAATGTCCACTACGTTAAACTTTGTTGTCCATTTTTCAGCAACTTAGACGTCCCGTTATTCAACAATATTGTTGTCCACTTTGAAGAGCTATGATGTCCATTTTGCACACCTTTGAAGAACATATTATACTAACTTGATGTTGGGTCAACACCTAAGTGTTTCAATGTATTCCAGTTGCAAAATGGATGCGTTTGTTGTATGTAGCGGTCTCCATATTCCATATTTCTCATGTCCCTTTTGATGAACTTTGTTGTCCATTTTGAGCATCTTTGTTGTCCACGTTTTAGCAACTTCGTGTCCAATTCAAAACATTTCTGATCTCCATCTTATTCAATATCTAAGGTCCAAATTCAATACTTAAGTCCCATTTTCAGTACATAAGTGGTGGGTTTGGTGTATATGATGGTGCATTATTTTTCTTTTTTCATCATATGTGTGCACAGATTTCGTGAAAACTTTGTCCACTCCTGTGATAACTAGATCTTGATCAATTATGATCGTTTATGAATAATATCCCTCCATCGCGTGGATAAACTTTGGAGTCATCATCCTTTGACTTCGATGTTAGTTTAGCCATACACCACTCGCTTGATTCAGCCATCCGACATCTCTGCTTATATTTTGAAGTGTTGGGCTAATCTGTGACGACACTATCAACATTTCCATCATCTATCGTGTCTCTTGCTGAACCCGAAAGATCGATGTCGACATTTTTCGACACCACCAGGCACAGTGCTGCCACAACGACACAAAGGACATGATTAAAATTAAAGCTCAACTGTTTATTTCTTGACACCCAATGATACAATATCACATATAATAATAGTGTATATACACGCAAGGGACATTAAGGACGACCATAGCAGACATTATACATGTTTTCAGCGGAATCATCTTAATATTTAGTAAATAGTTACACTATTGCATATATTAATATTTTACATACGCAGTGGACATTAAGGGCGAGAATAAGGGACATCACGCATACTTTCAGCGGACATCATCTCAATATGTGTATGCACACCCAATGATGTTGATATTCAATTATGTTTTTACGTTTTAAGTGGCAGCAAATCCATTACAAAAGTATTATTGATATCATTAATGGATGAAAAACATATTACATCATACAAAAACCACCAAAGTTAATGACTGTAAAACTCGATCGCCCTTCATCTCACAAAACAGATTCCCTTAACTCCAAAATAGTTTTTTGATTAATCATACCTCAATTCCTCCATTGATGATCTTCTCAACTAACTGGATGTCTGGGAATGTGATCTCTTTGACAATCGAAGATAAAAACGCCTATTTAATGATCGCAGAATGAATCAAAATCTGAACCCTCAGTTCGTGATGTTACACATCCTTGTCTGCTGGGAAAAATTCAATTACTAAGTTTCTGGGCAGCAAGGTCTCTACAAAACTGGATTGCAACATAGATACAACCCTTATTTTGAGATAGTAAATCCCAAGGATCACGCTCATCCCCATCAATCATGGAATATTAAACAAAAAAAGAAAAAAAATTACAGTCAGAATCACGTGAGAGGTGATAAAAAATTGAAAAAACTTGAAAACTTGGGAGCCATGGATTGAGGAATTAAGGGCCAAGATTGATCATGCTCACATGCTCATCATAAGAGCATGCTTACATGATCTATTCCAATATATATATATATATATATATATATATATATATATATATATGTATGTATGTATGTATATATGAGTGTGTGTTTACTTGATCATCACCATTTAACAATGAGAAAAACATCTCAAATTTAAAAATTCTGTGTTCATGTCTCAAATAATCTAGGGCATTTAATCTAGAAGCTTTTATTATTAACCTATATCAAATTAAAAATCTACGTATATATTTCAGGTAATTTAGGTACCAGAAAATAGTCATTGCCTAATTCGTACCCGAGTTGTTTATCCAAAAAACTTTTCTATTTAAATACCACATCTAATTAAAGAAAGATTTTTAATTTGGTTACTCGAAATTTAATTTTAATTGGATAGCAGGCCTTTCAATTAGGTATTTTAGAGAAGGTCACATTTTTTTATAATGGTAAATTAGATTTATCCTATCATTTTCTTATCTTACCTTATCCGAATTTTAAAAGACACTCAAATAAATGTCATTTTATTTTATTTTATTTTACTGTGCTTTTCTTTCTTACCCTATTATTTTCTTGTCTCACTACTCTACAAAACATGCCCAAGTTTTTTAACAGCCCTAAAGCCAGCCTGTCACCTCAAGTTGGGATGTACGATCAGTTGGCCCATTAGCTATATTTTCTGTTGCCTTTTGCTGACCAGTGGGACTTAGATGGCTCTTGCGGAAATTTCGTTTCACCATCACATTCCACCATTTTTCCCTTTCCAAACCATAAATTTTTTTTTAAAAAAAATAGATAATCAAAGGCCTTATTTTTTACACTGGTAGTTAAGTCAACTTTATCTCATCTTATCTCACTCAACATTCTAAAAACACTCAAATCAAACTCAAAATTTTAATAGAAAAGAAACTGAAATAACTTTAATAAAAGAGAAACTGAAATAATATTATTTCAATCATTAAATCATTCCACTTTTCCTAATATTTATAACTTTTTCATATATTTTCACCAAAATATTTAAATTTTATTAATAAAAATATTTTCATCCTATAACTAACTTAATTCAAACCAATCCAAACCTTTCATTTACTTTCCCCTCCTTACCTTATCAATCCTAACTCAACCTAACCACTCTAAAAAACAGGGCCAAAGATTGATCCAAGACTTGAAATGTGAACCGAAAAAAACAATCGAACTCAAATTTGCATCAATATCTAGATAGATAATATGATCTAACTCTAATTTGAAGAAATTCAACTGGAAAATGATCTGAACCACAACTCCAAAAAATGGTCCGGTTAAGACCAAAAATCGGGACAAAATTCAATTTGAAAAAATTTCACTTGAACAACCAGAATAAGACTAATATTTTCTTATTTTTACTATGCTTAATACAAATTAAATATATCTAAGCTTTTTTAGCTTGGAATCATCTTTACTATGCTTAATACAAATTAAATATATCTAAGCTTTTTTAGCTTGGAATCATCTTTAAAAAATACTCTCTCCGTTATTTTTTATCTGTATTTACGGTTTTTAGCGATAATCTTTAATCAATAATTTCTAATATAAAATATTTATAGAAAAAATATAGTATTATACTTTTTTAATGGTATTTTTCATTACGAATATATGACATCAATTTTATATGATGAATCATTATAAAAATTAAGATATTAACAATCAAAGTTTTCAGCATAATTTCCTAGGTGACAGATAAATAAAAACGGAGGAACGAAGGCCTTGTTCTTTTATGCGGTATTCTGCGGTATGACGTGGTATGGTGTGGTGAAATTGTGGCGAGTTGTGGTGTAATTGTGGCAGGTTATTGGTATGTTGTGGTGAGTTTTTGTGTGTATATATATAAATATTGTATTGGTAATTGTGAAAAAGTAATTGGAAAAAGTAATTGGAAAAAGTGAGTTGAAATATTGTATTGTTTTTTGATGATAAATATTGTATTGGTAATTGTGAAAAAATGAGTTGAAATATATAATAAATATTGTATTGATAATTGTGAAAAAATAATTGAAAAAAGTAATTTGTGGTGGGTTGTGATAAATTATAATAGAATGATAATTTATGATGAGTTGTGGCAAACTGCACTGCCGCCAATCGCAGAAAGAACATGACCTAAATATTATCAATTTCTTACAAAAGTTTTAGCTTTCACCTTAAATTTAGGACCAAAATATTATGCGTTACCCCTTTTTTGTTTGTTTGTTTTGGTGGTGGGGGAGCTAGGAAGCCTACGATGCATCCTACAACTTGCACACCCCACGTTAAACATGCTTGTTGACCTAATTTATAATTAATATCCGAAAATATTTTATTTAAACTTATAGAACTTAAACAAGTTTTATCAAGAATTTTTCATGTATTTATGCAAATAAATAGTAAGGTTTATGTGAAAATTATCTTATTATAAATTTATTAGAGGATGTATAATTTTGTAAAGAATTTTTATAAATATAAAGCTGATTATTAATTACTTAATCATATTCTTATTAAAAAAATCTTTTTAGTATCACTTAGGCAATCTACAATGGTGAGTTTCAATTCGACACACTGCTGATGTGGCATGAAATAAGAACGGAATGAGGTCGTATAGGATATTTCAGTGGTGCGAACGAGAATCGTCTCGCGAGAATCTCGCCGTAAGTCTAGCGAGAATCTCGCCGTAGGTCTCGCGAGATGAGTTTGAAAGTGAGTTTAACATAATAATATTTTAATTATATTTTTTTCTCTCCTCGTCCACCTCATTTTTTTATCAATATAAACGAATTAATTATATTATTAAATAGGACCCATTTACCTTTTTTTTAAAATTAATATGAGCAAAACTTATATACACTATTGGAAAACTAGCTAAATAAAAAGTTAAATTTTGACTCTCTTCATAGGAATCCATAGATTTCACATCATCCAATTAGTCAAACTCAAATTCACGGCTGCGGATGCTCATAGTAAAATATTAAAAAGTCATCTTATAACAATCTATTTCATAATAAATTTACTTGAGACAATCTAATACTAGAATTTGTAATAAAAAAATATAATCATATTAAAATTAACTTCTTTTTTATCACCAAAATTACCTAATTAAAATTAAAATAAAAAAACAAAACCAATACATTGGAATCTGGACGCACTACAATACAAATGACATTACCTAACAATTACGGAGTATTATTATTATTATTATTATTATTATTATTATTATTATTATTATTGTGGGCTCTTTTTTGGTGCTAAGTTTTATTTTCATGATTTTAGTATTCCTATGGTGGCACCTTTTTGGCCCTCAAAGTTCTATATATTCCATGCTTAGACATTGCTGAAAAACCTCTTCTACCATCCATCTTCTCCCCCTTCTACACTACTCCGTGTTTCCTTTCCCAATCCCTCTCTCCTTCCCCCCCCCCCCCCCCCTTCTCTTTCTAGATTCTTCCCTGAGCATCCAGATTCTGTTGCTCTGTCCAGTCAGTTTTCCACAGCCCTCTTTCTTTCTCTCTCTAGAAATCTAGCCTCTTTTTTGGTTTCAATCAAGGATCTCAAATACCCTTTTGTTTGTTCGTTTGTTTGGGTAATTTTTGATGTTTGAGAAAAGGGGCAATTGATGTTTGAGATTCATGTCTCCTGTTCTCAGTGAAATCCTCCGTTCCGGGTTTATGATCAATTCTTCTCTCAGGCGCAGGACCCATTTAGTTCAATCTTTCTCTGTTGTATTCCTCTACTGGTTCTACGTGTTCTCATGAATTAATCCCCTTTCATTCTCCTTTTCTATTTCCCTTTGTTAGATCTATTTTCTGGTTTCTCAATTAATACTTTTTTTTAAAGAAAAAATTCAAAATCTGGGTCCTGCGTCCTGCTTCTTAATTGATAATCTGTAGGGTTGATTCAAAAAAACTAGGTTTAAATCTTTGATTAATTGATTAAAAATGGCATCATCAAACTCAAGCCAGATACAGAACTCAGGATCTGAAGGAGATTTCCAGCCCATGGTGATGGATGAGAGGAAGAGGAAGAGGATGGAATCCAACAGGGAATCAGCAAGGAGATCAAGGGCTAGGAAGCAGAAACACCTGGATGATCTGACGGCCCAGATCTCCCAGCTGATGAGAGAGAATCAACAGGTTCTTCACACCATCAATCTCACCACTCAACAATTCATGACTGTCGAAGCAGAGAACTCTGTTTTGAGGGCTCAGATGAATGAGCTCACCCAGAGGCTTGAATCCCTCAATGAGATGGCAAATTCCCTGAATGCCCTCAGCGCACCTGCCCGGTTTGATGGGGGAAGCTTTGGAATTATGGGAAATGACATGGGCGATTTGGGAATTTTGAATGGGTATAATTTGGTTAATGAGCCTTGGAATATTGGGGCTTTTGGCTATCTGAACCAACCAATCATGGCCTCTGCTGATGTGCTCCAGTACTGATCACAAGAGTCAATTGCAATTTCGAAAAAGACAAGGCATCTTAATTTATAATGGCTATATTATATTATTGGTAGGGCTAATTTATTTTCTATTTTAATTAATTTTGAGGGGTTATGTGGTGTGTGTTTGTTGTGAGGATTGAATTGGGGTAAGGTGATTAGATAGGCAGAAGAAGTGTGAATGGAATGATGGGAATCCATGATGTAAGTGAGTAAAGTTGGGCATGTGAATGTGAGATTGTTTAAGTCATGTTAATTATGATGATTGGAGAATTGGTAATCATTCCAGCTATTTTGTTGATTCTTTCCTTCTCTTACAAAAGTTTGTGTTCTACTTCAGGTAAAGTGACGTCGATATCCTCCTCTGTGAATTATGACAATATAATTTAAGAGAACCGAGTGACTCGGTTTCACTTTTCACATTTGTCTATGATTTGTTTTTAATAATTGAAATTAGTAAAGGTCAAAATGTAAAAAAAATGCAATAAAGATTCTTCAATAATAAAACAACAAAGACAAAACAAAATATAAAATAGCAATATAAAATCACATAAACTAAAGGAAAACAGTAAAAAAAACATTACTCTAAGGCTCCGTTATTTTATATGACTGGTTGGTTACGGATTCATACCGCACCACAATTTTACAATTTCCACCACAATCTACCATTTCACTTTTCATTTCTCTTTTTTATTAAAAGTTACACCTTTTCATTTAAAATACCCAAAATTGAGAAATAAAGAAAATTAACCAACTTTTTTAATAAACAGAAAATAAAAAAAATGTGACTATTTTCAACAAATATGATTACTTTTTTCCACAAAAAATTTCATCTTACTTTTTTCAATTATAATTTAAAATATACCAACTCACTTACAATTATTTTCACCACAACCTTCTACATTTCACCACAATTTTCTACAATCGACCACACTTTTCAAATTTACACAACACAACACCACAACCAACTGCAAAAAAGAATGGGGCCTAAAGAAAGAAAGAAAGAAAGAAAAATTTTCATTTCTTCTTGGTAGATATCACCTTCAAACCATAACTTTTCTCACCAAACCTCTCTTGCAAGTAGGAATTGCTTCCACATCCTTCAAATCCCTCGGTTCTTTTTGGTAGATATAACCTTTAAATTACAACCAAACCTCTCTTGCGAACATGAATCGCTTCAACATCCTTAAAATCCTTTAAATTTTGATGAGGTTCATTGGTAGTTGACTTAACCTTTCGTATTGCATCCATAATCATCCTCCATATAGATTTAGAAAATTGGATTTTAATAATCCATACTTTCAAAAATTGTATAGCAATAATCCATAATTAATTTTGGATATATCATAAATATTATAGATTTTGCGTTGTATTTGATTCAAGAGTTAGTATAACACTTTAACGCGATTTTTAATAAATTTACGGCGATTCTCCCAAATTATTTTAATCATTTTATGATTTTTTCACTTTATTACTTTTAAAAAATTATAATAATCGCTCAGATTCTCAAAAAAATAATTTAAAAATTCTTTTAGTAATTACACTTCATTACCTTTCTGGGGGTACGAATGAAAAAAGTAAAAATAATATGGGGCAATAATGAAAAAAAAACAGAATGTGGAGGTGCATTTGGTACCACTACAATCCGACTTTTTTTTTACCACCAAAATCCAAAATGAAAGTAGTGATTATTGTTATACAATTGATGAAAGTAGGGATTATTATACTCCAATTTTCCTTTAGATTTTACAAGGTCTTATCTCTCTTTCAATTCTAGCCTCAACTTTTGAACGCACCAAGATGAGGTCCTCAAAACCATGAAAAACATTAGCAATAGATGGACCGACAATGTGTCCTCACTATCATTGGATCAAGAGCAAACAACATAATCGGGCGCAAACGCGGAGTTGGAGATATAGAAACCCTTGTGTGCATGTTTGACAATGCCCTCCATGAAAGCCTGAGCAAGGACGTTGTCCTTCTAGCTATCAAGGACATCAGACGAATTGAGAAGATGTTTTGATATGAAAGACAAAATTCATTTCGTTAAATCCTTGAAGATGATGTTGCAAATATTGGCACAATTCATGGATCAGGACGCACATCTACTAGAAATTGGAAATAGAAGATTTCCTATCTCTTTATTGCCAAATCTGTTTATTGCTTAAAATATTAAAGCTAATTTATGTGTGATTCTCGCAGAAAATCAAGGATATGTTATATCTGGAAAGAATTAACTAAATGGAAAGAAATTGCAAGAAAAAGGAAGCAAGTCGTTGACAAAGATCATGAGGCGATCGAGACAGCAAAAGGAAAAGGGCATTTTTGAAGAATATAAAAGATGCCCTAAGCTTCAAGAGAAGATAAGTATCACGACGAAAAAAGAAAGAGAAATTCATTTTAGCATTTTGTCATCCTCTGCAGGTGATCAAAATAGTGATCTCTGAGTTTAGAGCTTGTAGCCAATAGTCAATCTTGGTGAGTGTCGTAGCCAATTGAGAGGTGCTAGTAAGGATTGTAGCCACGGGTGCTTGGTAAGAAAAGTGTAACAAATAGTAGTTGCTGAGTCTTTGGGAGGTTTAGTCTGCCAACATGGTTGGTGTGAAGATTAAGTTGTGAGTGATCTATAAGGCAGTTGGTGCTTGGACAGTGAGACCATTTTGTAACCATCTTCCTTTCAAATGTTTCCTAAGCTTTTATCAATAATATTATTTTAGTTTGCTATCTCTTAAGTGTCTTGAAGGAATTTAAGGCTTATGGTTTAACATTTTTGGTTGTAAGTGTGCAGAAATTTTAATAACTCTATTTACCTCTTCCCGCTCTAAAGTTCTTCGAGAGGAAGATAAGCCAAGAGAACCATGAACATCTCTCGCAACCTTAGGTTGACTCAAACTTGTAGGTCCTGCACAAATTGGGATTGAAAAAGTCCACCAAATATATATTTAAAATTTCATATATTTAATAAGTGATGTAATTGATATGATTTCTCTTAGCTAGTCACAATACCTTATTAAAAATTGTAAACCACATATTTAAAAATTTAAATATTTAAATGATGTAACCATTGTGACTTTTTACAAACATTATTCTATTTACCCCACTTTTCTCACCTTATCCCCCCTTACCCCCCCCCCCCCCAAAACCATCTATTCCACCATATAAAGAAAACTCATGCTAAGGGTTATTACATTGTTCTTTAATTCAATACCTACGATTGTCTATCTTAAGAATTAAATAAGGTATTTTATGTTAGTCTAAACCTAAAACAAAAATCAATACTTACTTTTAGCTTTTATAATTAGGAAATTAATTTAAATAATCTGACTTTGATGTGTGATAGACATAATAATCTGAACTTTAAAAATATCACAGAATAATTTGAATTTTGGCCATATTGTATACAATAGCATGACAACATTAATTATTCACTACTAAAAATGTGCCTATTACCGATCATTTTTTTCAACCAATTTAAAACAGTCGAAAAAATCAACTATTTTAGTAATCATTTCATATTTTTCTAATTTTTCAATTATTTTTCTAATTTTCCAACTATTTTTCTAATTATAGGTGTGAACAATGGTTGGAAATTCCAACCACTTTCGCCAAAATGGTGAGAAATTTTTCTACCAACATTTTTCCTACTATTTGAAAAATGGTTGGTAGGAAAATACATCAAGCGTTTTCAAACAGTAGGAAAAATGTTGGTAGGAAAAATTTCACACCATTTTAGCGAAAGTGGTTGAAATTTCTAACCATTTTTTGCACTTAAAATTAGAAAAATGGTTGGAAAATTAGAAAAAGATATGGCTAGTAAAATGGTTGGTTTTTTCAACAATTGTAAATTAGTTGGAAAAAATGGTTGGTAATGGTAATACACACATTTTTAGTAGTGATTTACCTGATCCTCATTTTCTTTAAACATTTACTCTCTATCTTTAATTTTTTTCCCCTTGTTCCTTTTAATTCCAATAGGGTTTTATGGTCAAAGTTCAAATGATTTTCTTGAATTGTTCCCCTTGGTATATAATTAATGCTGACATGCTACTGTAGTCCAATATGATCAAAGTTAAAATTATTCAATGATATTTTTAAAGTTTAGATGAAGTCTATCACGCGTCAAAGTTCATATTATTTACATTTAATTTCCCTTTATATTTAGAGAAACTAATTTCAAATTACTTAAAATTTAAAAATGGTTCACTATCTACCGCTCCATAAAAAAAAGTGGTTCAATGATGTATATTACCATATATGCATAGTCTACTTCAATTTAAGTAAAAAAAAATCTTTTAAATATCTATTTTAGACATTAGTCTATTAAAAATAATGTGGATTAAACTAATCTACAAAAGTTATTATAGGATCAACATTACATAAACAAGGCCCAAGGCCGACCCAAAGTTAATATTGTATAGTGTGAAAGAAATCTTAAATGCTTCCCTATTGTTTTTGTTGATCAAAACGGTAGCGTAAGTAAATAAAGTAGAGGTAGATAAAATAAATAAAAAAATAGTAGAATGTAAATGAATAAGATAAGTCACATCAATTAAATTATTTAAATATAAATTTTTAAATATATTTTATAATTTTGAATGAGATATTGTAAGGCCCGTTCTTTTATGCATTGCGTTGCGTTTGCGTTGTGTTGGAAATAGTTAAAAAGTAATGGTAATTTGCATTATGTTGCGGCAGGGTTGTGGTAAGTTGCGTTGCTTCTGGGTGCGTTAACGCATGAAAGAACGGGGCCTAAGTAAATTAAGTCACATCATTCACATAATTTATTAAATATATGAATTTTTAAATTAATATATTTTATGTAAGGTAGATTTGGCCGTGTTCTTTTCTGCGGTTGGCAAACTGCGGTGCCACAGCCTACCGCAATTTGCCACAACCCGCCACATTTTGCCGCAAATCATTACTTTTCTCTCTCCTCACTTTTCTCCTCTACTTTTTACATTCTCTCTCCTCACCTACTTCACATACCAATAACCTACCACAATTTCACCACACCTCACCACACCACAATTCCACCACACCATTTCACAAAATACCGCATAAAAGAACACGACCAAAATACTGTAAAAATAGGTAAGAGAAAGTAAGTAAAAATTAATAAAAATCCGTTAGGTAAAGATATGTAATGTAAGTAAAATTTTATTTTTACAAGACTAAGCAATATGATTTTACTTGAATTTTGTACTTCCATTCCATCTTTTTGATACTTTGAAATTTGTATCGATCAAATTTAAAATTCATGCCATTAGTTCAGAGAAATTTGTATTGCTTAATTTTTTTTAAAAAAAATTACACAATTAACTTCTGATAAATATATATAATGATTAATTATATGATTTATTATGTATCACTGTCAAAGATTGTTATGAAAAAAATATCATAAGTACATAACATTCTAATTTTTAATAAATATTAAATAAGAAATAATATTATTCCATAAATAATAGATAAAGTAGAAAGAAAGATGTTTTTTCCCCGGCCCTCATTGTTCTAGTAAACCCATATTAGTAGTTAATATCAACAGAAAAGATGTATGTTGCAGTAATGTCAATATAAATATATTGCATGGGGCGGTGTAATAAGCCCAAAAACTTTGACATAGATGATCATGACATTTTGATATGTCTTGTTATGGATTTGGAATGCTATTTTCTATTAAAAATAAACATTGCTCAGCCATATATAGAATAATGCTTGAAAATGTACAAAACTAGTGAATAAAAAATATGCACCTAATTATGTTGATACAATTAAGTAACTTAATGTTGATAGTTTTCTTGTAAATTTTTTCCTTATTCAAAATACTTTTTCATTTTGCATCATGATGAGTTCAAAAGCAATCAAACACAATTTAAACATAAAATTTTCAGCAAGACGATCTTACACAATGAACCTAGGTTACCTCTCTATGTTTGAGTGGTAACCCTTATACTCTTATGAAGTGATCATTCTTTTTACATGAAATAAATTTTAATTATTAAGTAGTTACCCTTATACTCTTATGAAGTGATCTTAAACGATGAACTTTATATATGTTATGACTAGTACTATTTCTAACTAGATATAAAGAAAATAACACCTCATTACTTTGTAATTTTTTTACTCTAATGGTGTTATTTCTTTAAATTAATAAAATTCTTTTCTGCTAATTTGTACTTGATGAATGATGATAGAGTATTAATTTAGTAAAGATTTTAATTTTTCTTCTTAAGCCTACCACGTAACACCACTACCAAAATATTCGCCATGAGGATCAGTTTTATGTACATTGTTGAATATTATTCAACATCCCCTATAATACAAAATTTTATTGTCCAACAAAAAAGTTTGGTATATTGTTTTTCCTTACTTCTAATATATATATATATATATATATATATATATATATTAAAGTCTAAATTATTTTTTGAAAAAACAATTGGACAAATATTAAAATAGGACAATATCAATCAATATCGTCCAAGGCACATGTTTAAAATCTAATGAACAAAAATTAGGAGCCACGAAAACAAAGAACTAATATGATAATTTCCTTGATTATGAAAGAATCTAATTTGATTGTCGATTGAAACCAGCATATTTATTTAATGGACGGCTAATGATTTACGTGAACATGATTAAGGCACATGGCCAGCTACATTTACAGGAGAACAATGTCCTGTTTTTCTCTCAGTTGCATTTGTTTAGTTTATCATTGAATAGTACTCTATTTCCAATTTTTTTTAATACAATTCTATTTCCATTTTTTTTATAGAATTCTATTTCCAATTATATAGACCACAGAAAATTATTTAGTTACGAAAGTAATTTAATATATGATTAATTTATACATGTAAATATACTTCATTAATGAGTACGTAAAAATCTACCTCAATTTGGTTCTTTAATAAGTAAAAATCATATCATCAAATAACTCGGCCTCAGTACCATAACCTTGGGTTAATTCATACTTCTTTTTTTTTTTTTGTTTTGTATGTTATTAGTTATATTAGAGTAGATACTAGAAGAAATGTAATGTAATTTGCCCTCGAGGCGACGACACACGGCCATAGAACACATATTTTACACTAACATACCAAATGTGACATTTGTTTTAGCTTAGTTTAATCTGCTGACTGCTGTGCTTTCATCGTATAGAGGAATGATGTTGGCTCTTGATAGCTTGAATGCTTGATTGATCTACATCCATATATTAGTATGTTGTTTGCAAGACTCTAAAGAAGACTGTCATTAAACACTCCTGAAAGGCCATCTAATTAATGCTACTGAATTAAAGGGCAGCCAACAAAGCAATCACAGCCATTGGCTGATTTCATTAAATTTTTGGGTTCAAATGAACCAAAGTTTACTCACTCGTTTTCGTATTGCGTTTTTCATGCACGCATTAACAATCTTTAACATACATCCACAGCCATTTTCATATGTTTCGTTTGGTGTGAAGTTGCGTTTGCTACTAATCTCATTGGATTACGGTCCACTCACCCACTTAATTAATTGAAGCCAAACTTTAGGTGATGCGATGGAATAAAGAAAAATAGAGAAGCGGGCAAGAGTCGCACTTTAGCATATCATAAGCTAGCTCTAAAGAACCATGAGCGCTTAGCTCAAGTGGTACCTGTTGCACTGTGATAAACTATAAGTCTCGGGATTGATGTCTGGGAGCAGTAATAGGCGCGTGTATTAGGATTGACCTTATTTAGATTTATTAATGAGGGAAAGGGAGGGCAAGTGTTAAAATTCTTCTCTTCCTCCTCTGTCTCCTTCATTTTGAGCGTTAAGAAAATGGACAGGAATGTTAGTTAAGTGTTCCCCTGACCCTCAAATTATATTCCCAAACATGAAAAATTAGACAATTTCTCACTCTTCCCTTTCCATCCTCTCTTTAATTTTAACTCCCTATACAAATAGACCGTAAAAGTTAAAAACTAAAAGTAATACATGTGAGGTAGCTAGGGAGGAGTTAGAGTAATAGTCTTATTTCTAAATTTTGCAATTTATAAAAGAGTTTTTGGACGCTAATATACTGAATTTTTGGGGTATTGGACAATAATACACTGAACTTTGACCTTGGACAATAATGCACTGTACTTTAGGGGGTGTTGGACAATAATGCATTCATAGCACTTCCGGCGGTGGCTAACTTGGTGGCAATCCTACGTGGGTCGCCTGCCATGCACGTAAGATCACCACCAAGTTAGCCACCGTCATAATCTCTCCGGGTGTACTATTGTCCAAAACCTCCAAAAGTATAGTGTATTATTGTCTAAGGTAAAAGTTCAGTGTATTATTGTCCAATATCCTAAAAGTTCAGTATATTAGCGTCCAAACAACCTTTATAAATTCTTATTCTAATTGACCCAAGATTTAAAAATCATTCTCTATCTACAACTCCGTGGAAAATGACATAGGAAGTGTAATGAAACATTTCATTTTAACACATTACTATATAAATTGGAAAGCATAATTAACCCAAGATTATTACTTTTTCCCCCTGAAAGTTCAAAAGTTAATCATGGTTGATTATCCTCTTGGACAACAATTAATGTAGTGTGATACACTGCAAAACTCATTCGTTTCATATTAATTATCGTCTTTGGAACTTGTATAGTCAATTTTGAAAATTTTAGCTATAAAATTTTCAATATATACAATGAATTGTTATATAAAATTACTATCATTTGATTTTAACAAAAGATAATATCCTAAAAGTAAAATATTGCAATCCTTAATAAAAAATGTATAAGAAATTAAATTATCAATCAAAGAGTGATAATGGAGATTGTGACAATCAACAAAATGACAATTAATATGGAACAGAAGAAATACGATATAACTATATGAGAAACAAATGGTACAATCCAACAAAGAAAGAAAGAATAGAACCAAGTACTAATTCTATCCCAAAATATTTGTCATTTTACCTAACTTCTTTGTCCCAAAATATTTGTCCCGTTTAGAATTTCAACAACTATCATTCCTTTTTCATCCCAATTAATAAATTTATTTATCAACTTTTTTTTCATCACTTTCGAAAGAATCCAAGAAGAGATGAAGAGAGAAGGGGAGATGAGGGGTCGGAGGTCTGAAGAATCGAGAAATCGCCGGACTGGAAGATCAAGATTTCCCACTATCTTCATTGGAAATCTGCCGAAAACCTTGGACAAGTTTGGCCTCCCAGGTATTGTTAGCAAACATGCAAAGGTAAAGTCTTCAACCATCATCTTTAAGAGAAATTCAGCAGCAAATTTTGGTTTTGTTCAACTATGGAATATCAGTGATGCTGAGAACTGCATCTATCGTCTTCATAAGAAGTTGGTTAGGGGTCTAAGAGTGATTGCAGATTGGGCCAATGTGAATGATGGTAGAAAGAAAAGTAAATCTGTCTGGGTTCCAATAAAAAAAAACCTCTTCATCTTCAAGTGAAAAAACAAATCTCTCATCTTCTAGTGAAAAATCAAAGCACCAAAACTTTCGAATTCAAGGCGAGGAGAATGCTGAGTTTGTTGAATGGCTTCAAAGAAGTCTGGTTTGTTCTTTGGATTTTCCCAGGATCTCGATGCCCTTGCATCGGTGATTAAAGACAACTTTGGTCCATTTTCGAAAATTACGGCTCTAAGTGGGTTCAAGTTCCTGCTTACATTTTCATCTAAATAGGAAATGGATGAAGCCTTAGCAGATCCAAGAGAGCTCAATGATTGGTTTACTGACATCAAGCCCTGGTCAAGATATGAATCTACAGATTCACGAAGGGTTTGGGTTGACATCTTAGGAGTGCCTCCTCATGGATGGAAGTGGAGCAACTTCCAAAAATGCATACAGCCATGGGGTAAACTATTGTCTCTGGCTAGATGCATTGCTTCTTCCAACCAATTCGAAGTAATGAGAGGCCTCATTCAATCAAACGTCTTCCGGAAAATCGATGATGAAGTTCTTCTTGACATTAACAACCGCTCATTCAGAATCTTTGTGAGAGAAATTAACTCTCATCTTATTCCTCCCTCTATTGTTCATGATCCACGCTTTGCTGAGACAGCTTCAACTGATCATTCTAGCGATAATGAGTCTAGTATGGCGATTTAGATGCACATCATAGCTTCGATTTTGGTCCTGAATCCCCTGCATTGTCTGCTAGGATTGTGTCCCAAAATCTCTATGGCAATCAGGCAGGTCTTCGCGAGGAGGAGGTGATTAGACAAGAAACAAGTATGGGTTCTGGAGAGGCCATTAATTTGTCCTTAGCCGTTGTGCCAATTACCAATGATGAACAAATAATAAATGTGACGACTGCATTGGGAGGCAACGCTGCTTTTGGGTTGGAAAAATCAGTTGAAATTTTAAATGAACCCATTCACCATCTGAAAGGTGAAGCAGCTTCTCATCAGAAACGAGATTGTCTTCCCAATGATCAAGCTTTTGATGATAACATCTCACTCTCTTGTAGCAACGAGTCTATTATGAATGCTAGGATTCTCATTGCTGAGAAAGCAATTGAATTTGGTTTAAGGAGTGGTTTTATGCGTGCAAAAAAAATATCGATCCCAAAAATCATTTTGAAAAAAAGATCTCTGTAAGAAGAAGAAAGATGAAGAAAAAGTCAAAAGAAAGTGATAGGAGGAAAAGGAAAGTCTCAGCTTCTTTATCTTCACCTTCTTCTGAAAGTAAGTCTTTTTGATTTTATTGATTGGTATAATGATTGTGTGGGGCATAGATGATAGGAGGAAGAAGAAGTTTGTTAAGTCCTGTTCTTGCTGGATTGTGTTGTTGCTGGTCTGGTGCTGTTTCTGGATCAGCCTTCTGTAATGGGAAATTCTGAGTCATTGTACTGCTGCTACTGTGTCTTCTCGGGGTTGTGTTGTTGCTGTGGTTGTTCCTTTCAGACTGGGGTTGTCTAATTCTGTTGCTACTGTGTGTTGGTTGCAAGCTCAATCTTGTGAAGTGGTTTCAAACCTTCTATCAGATCAGTAATCTGATCTTTTGTTTGGATTTTGTTTTGGAAACTTTTCTTCTTGTTTGGATACTGTTTGCTGATGCTCCTAAATCATTGTTGGGTGCATTTATGCTATCTTCCATTGAAGGAGATCATTTCTCTGAATGAAGAGATGGTTTTGGAAGGTTTGGGTATTCCGTTTGAAGGATTTGGATCTCTCGTAAAATTAGTTTGAAGCTTGACAAAGCTGGGAGCTTCAGGTTAACCTTGTCTCTTTTGTTTTTTCTTGAAAGGTGTTCTCATGTGGTGCCTTGTTTTGGAGTGAGGGAAATTATGTAGGCAATGGTTCAAGGAGGCTTTGGGATGGTTTGACTTAATATAGGTTTGGTTGTAATTCTTTCCTGTCTCTTGAGGTCTGAATGCTTATAGATGGGGGCTCTTTTGTTGTAGCTGATACATCTCTCAGAGGGTTGAAAGTTAAGTGCTCGGCTATTTTGGATCTGATTGCTGCAGTATAATATGTTTTGACTAATTGCACTCTACATTGGAAGTATTTGAAGGGTTGGTGATGTTCTTGTGGAGTGAGGTTGTGCTCTGTTTGTGCTGGTTTCATCACTCAGCAGCAGCAAAATCGCATAATATTCAGATGGTTGATTTTACGGGGTGCCATTTCTTTCATATCGTGATGCTCTTTCATCAATCTCATCCTTTTTCTACCAAGTGTGGTCTGATGTCGCTATGGTCTTGGTCCCATTGGTATGCAACTGTATAACTCTGCTGAGGTCTGGGTGTGAATGTCAATCTCTGATGTAGTGGGTGGTCTTCATTGTTTTGCATTTTATCATTTGGTTGGTGTTTCTATGGTTATCAGGGTTGCTGTGTAGTTTATTCATTTCTCTACTTTGAGATCAATTTATGTTGTAAGCTCTTTGGTGTACTCTTTGGCACTTTCCTTTTGGATTGAATAAAAGGCTCTTGTGGCCGCTACTTATCAAAAAAAAAAAAAAATTTCACCCCAATTCTCAATATACATTAGTTTTCTCAAGTTAAGTAGATAGACAAATATAATAAGATAGAGGTGGTAGGTATGAACTTTTGGCTTTGAAGCGCATGAGATTAGAGAATAGTATATGATATTTTTTTTAATTAAGGATGCGTTTGGTTGGTCAATAACCTCGGGGAAATGATCAATTTTCCCGGGTTGACTTATTTTCCCCATATTTGGATGCAGGTTGACTTCGGGAAAGTTTTCACGATGCATGGGCCCACCATTTTCTCCATTTTCCTAGGGAAAATTTCCCTGGAGGGGGGGGTTAAGGGAAATTTTTCCTAGGGATATCTTTCCCATGGAAAACTTCCCATGAGAAATTTTCCTCGGGAAAAATTTCCCTGGGGGTCCTACCAAACGCTCCCTTATTCAAATTTTAAAATTGGCTTAAAATTTACTCCGTCTGACGTTTGAAGTCCATCTTTTTTTTAGAATGTCTAAAATTATTGTCCATTTTACTATTAAAAGTATTAAATTTATTATCTTTCATTTAAAATTAATATAAAACAATACATTAAATAACGTTCCTCTAAAATTTTTTATTTCCTAAAAGAGATTATAAAATGGGACATAGTATATCAAAAGTCATTTAACACTTTCCACATTTATAATGGAGCTTTATGATATTTGGACAAGCATACATTATTTTATATTTAATCAATGCACCGCACCTTTCTTATTAAACTAGAAGAAGGAACATTTCACATTTCACATTTCACATTTCAATTAATTTAACATTACTACTTTCTTTCCACTACCAGATTAACTGCATGTGATTTTAAGTGCTGTTAATTAGTTGAAATGTCGAAATTCTACCACCAACCCAATATGTAGACTTCATAGTCAATGTATGTATAATAAGGATATTCTATGAAAAGATTTACCAACTAATTCAACTCAAAACTTACACAAAAATGCACAATTTAAAGTTCTTACGTTTGTTTATCTTTTCCTAAAACAGAAATACCCGTTTCACTTAAAATATCCAAAAACTTAGTGTAATTGTGAGTATCCCACAACCACCAAAACTAAAAGTATCTTAGTCATAAATTTAGTGTGAATTAATCACACTTGAATATTTTTTCATTTTTATTTTAATTTTTATTTGACCTCAGCTTATTTCCAAAAAATGACTTCGAGGTCTCCTTTATTTTGTGGTATCTATTATCAGGGCTTTATAATTTAAATCTAATTATGAGGTCCCTATATTTACTTGATATCTAATTTTTTGAGCTAATTCTACTGAGGGGCATGAATTTTTAAATGAGTCTTTTGGCGGGAAACTTTAAAGATTAAATTCTTTTCAAATTTACGCTTTGCTTATTTATTTTCATTTAGAGTTTTAGGGCATGTTCTTTTGTCAAGTTGGTTCTAAATCTCCTAACTTATCATAACCTAACACAATTCCCCCCAAAAAACATTCATTCTGAAAGCACAATTCCCCAAAAAAGCATCATTAATTCTAACTTATCCTAACTTATCCAAACCTAACTATCCTAACTTGAAAATAACTCATCCTCAAAATCCATTCCCTTCACTGCTCTAGTTTGTTACTGGACGTACAACCTATTATTGCGAAAGATAAGCCTTCAAAAATATATAATCACCAATCCCTAGAACTGTCAAAGTAAATTCAAATTGGAAAAAAAAAATTGAGTCAATGCCGGAACTTATAAGGGCATTTTTGTCATTTAATTACTCCAGAGAAGAAAGTCAGTTAAATTCGACCAAAAAATTAAATACCAAATAAATATAGGGACCTCGTAATTAGTTTTAGAATTATAGGACCCTGATAATAGATATCACAAAATAAGGGAATCTCATAATCATTTTTTGGCTTATTCCATTTAAAATATTTAGTAAAATTAATTTAGTATTGCTATAACTTAGCTTGCGTGTTGACCGTGGAGAAAAATCATCCAGTTCAATAGAAATTAACTTTCCCAAAAAGAAAAGGAAATTAACTTAATATTTTGCTTCAAAAAATATGAAAATGAATACTTAATTTGGGAAATAGTATCATATAAAGTAACTAAAGTTAATATAATTAATGAAGGGCTGAGATAAACTTAGACTACATCTATGTTTAAGATTTATTTAATTATGATGATTATCCCACGCCTACAATCACTATAAATATATTCTTAAAATATTTTAAAGGAAAGAATTTAATCCTTCTCCAGTCTAGTGACCATCAAGATTAATTAGTCTAAAATTGATACTAAAAAACGGGAGGGTCTGAAAGAGTTGAATCACCGGTCTAGGCAGGACAAGAATGGAAGTCGATCGGATGAGCTGCTAGTTCAGCTAGCCAAGAATCCCATTCCCACGAAATAGGAATACAAGACAAGTCGTAAGTCCATCCAATGATCTCGAGGTTAAGCCTTTATTTCCCAGATGAGATACAAAAGTGTCTGCTGTATTTGTCTTGTTCCTAAATATTATAGGTTAGAGAAATTGTTTCCAATTGACTCAAAGTTTAAAATTGTTAGCAACCTACTATTTCATAAGGAAAAGTGGTTTGATGACCTATTTTACTTTAATTTATTATAGTCCAAGTTGAAAAGTAATTTTATAATTTTTTGTAAAACGTTTTTAAGATTAATTGTTGACTAAATAATTTTTAATATTAATTAGTCGTGATGATTAATTTCAGAGATACAAATAATTGACGAACTTTAGTAGCATATGCCCTAAAATGCTTTTCCAGAAATTAGGTAAAGGGAATTAGGAAGGGCTCCTTGATTTGGTGGGCAACTAAATGTATTTAATAAAATGGAAATAAAGTTTATTGATTCGGAGAGTGTTGTGGGTAGGAGTGGGACAACTGTACCTCGTCCACTATAGACTTGTTGGATTGTGCCCATAACAAGAAAAATTACTTTAGGCAACAAAAAAAAATGGTGCCCTTGTCCACTTTTTGTTGTCCTTTAACATGAAGCTACCAAAAAAATTGTCTCGATTTGGTAGTCTTATCCTCGAAGCACGAAATCCGAGCTTTAAATTAGTAAAAATGGTAGCACAAGGTAGTTGTGGTGGACAACCAAACTTTTTTGTTGCTTTAGTAACTTTTGACAACCATTTTCCTTTAAATTGTCGCCCAATTTATATCAGTTGCAACAAAAAAAGTTTTGTTGCCACATACAGTGCATTTAACCACAAAATTATTTAGTTACCCTATTTTAAATTAATGCAATAGTTACTTTTTTGTTACCCAAACTGCTCTAAATTTGTTGCCCAAACTTTTTTTTTTGTTGTGACCCCTGAGATAGGGGCCCAATGGGATGGACTTCTTACCTATTTTTTTTTTAAAAAAATTAAGTTCATTAATTCTATAAATGGCTTGTTTAGCTTCTATCTTCTGATTTTAACTATACAACCTTTCTTCAACAACAATCATTAGTGCTTAGACCTCACTCCCTCTACGTGTTTTTTCTCTCTCTGAATCCTTGACCATCATGTTACATAATAGGCTTCGAGTTTGACCGCTGCCGATGCCAGTGGCGACTGATTCACGTCGTCGCTAGCACCGGTGCGACTGTTCCTCTTCCGATTTCCTTTTTTCGGTCTTTCTTCGTCCTTTAGTTAGATTTTGCAGGTTGTTACCCGATCTTCTGGCAGTTCGATTGAGTTGTGTGGAGGCTGATTGTGTCTCGTTTTAGCTTACTTTTCTCTAGGAATGGGTTGTGGAGGTTGTGTGCATCGACCCGGTTCATTAAGAGTTGGACCAGATATTTGGTGGTCAAGTTCTTTGCTTGGGACGTCTATTGATCAATGATTCTTTTTTGCTTGTCTTTGGAGATCTCGGGGCAGAATTAAGAAGCTTTCTGTGTGTTTTTGGTTAGTGTAGCTTATCTTAACATTACATCCTTGTGTGGGTTTGTTGTTGTACATATTGGTAGTGGTTTGTTATAATAATTGTCAAGATTTGGTGTGGTTGATTCACAGGGTTATTGTTGAAGTCTTGTGGGTCTATTTGTGTGCTTATAGTTGTTTTATTGGGAGTGTTCCGAGAATATTCGATTTCGGTCGAGTGTTTCTGCCAAGTTGATTCGGTGATTATTATGTCTTGTTAGATATCACTATATTAAATGGTTTGACCACAATCATATCATTTTGTCCTATAGGGTCACACTGCCTTAGGATAATGATTGTACTTGAATTTGGTCTAGAACAATATGGTATTGATCTGGGGGAGCACGAGAGGCTGGTTTTGGTGAAAACTTGCCAGCCACAGGCTATGCCAGACCTGCAACGGCACGTGACATGTCACCACGGTTCGTGGCATGCTTCATGACACTAGAATATGATTTTGGTGATCACCACGGTCCGTGGTGACCTAAAACACAGGTCCCACATCGCCTTAAGCCCCTTCCCAAGTCATCTATTTCTATAAATAGGAGGGAATGAGGCCTCTTATCTACATCCATTACTCAAGTTGTTGTGCATAAGATCCCTCCGTTGAGAGATTTTTGGGGAGTCGGTAAAGTATTTCTCTATTAAGAAAGAAGTCTCGGTTTTGGACTTTGAGGGTGATTCCTTGAGGATTTTCCCTGAAGCCCTTTGGCTACCGTATTTGATAAGGTCACATATTTTCATCTAATCTCGGTTAGACCAAGATCAGGCGGTCGAGCAGCCTAGTCTCTCGAGTGTTTCGTAGGCTGCTGTGGAGGACTTCTCCTTTGGAGACTCCACACTTGGTTCCATTTCGGCATAGAGGAAGCCACTTGTTCTAGAGCCCGCCCAAATGATCCTTTGAAAGACCCTCAAGTATATAACTCACCCCCTGATGCGTGTTTTCTTTCCTTTATGGTTTTTAGTGGGTAGATTAGGAAATCCTAAGGGTTAGAATTTATTATGCCCTAATCTCTTGTGGCCTAGTTAGGAACTGGGCCTACCTAGTAATACTGGCATTAGAGCCGCAGTTAGCATGCTTATGTTTATATTGCCTTTCATATGTGATTCAATTATTGATTCATATATATTAGGCTGCTAGATTATTTATTTATGCCCAAGTTTTATGTCTTGATGGATCTAACCTATAAGGATGTATGCATGCTAGATTAAAAGTTAACTTTGGCATGTTGTAAAACTTAACCTGGATTATTTTGAAAATAGTCTTGTTTATGTTGGATAAACCTTAGTTATGATCGTTTGTTGGGTCTGATTGGATGTTTGATAACATTTGCGATTACTTGTGGGTTTTCGGTATAACCGGACAGGGTCGCGACCATGACAATGGTTGTCATGCCTATGACTAGCAGCTTGAGTTTTAGCCCCTTGTGTTGACAAGGGGACTCAGTCATAACATTAGGTGTCCCACCCGAGACCTACGCGAAACTCACTGCGCTCTTCGCTTATCCTTGAGGATTATGATCTTGATGTTGTAGGTCATGTTCATGATCGCTCTTATGATCGATTAGGAGTTGTGAGTATGGGCTTACCTTGGGACGTGACATCCGATGTCATACATGTGACTAGTGCCATCTCAAAACTCTTAAAACATCAAACACCAAAAATTCGATATTTGAGTTTAGAGTATTTAGACTTGAAGTTTCAATTTTTGCAACGTCTTAGTTAAATTGGATTTAACCTATAGTTGAACATTGGATTTTTAGGTTAGTTACTATATATAAGGGAAGAGTTAATTTTGGAAATTAACAATCAATCAATCAGTTGGGCATAAATAGATTATTCATAGAGTTGATCACTGGGTGATTCCAGTTGATACTTTGTTGATGATTCTCAGTATGATATTGTATTTGCTGAATTGATTCACTTGATTTGAAAACTAAGTGATTGTGTAAATGTCTAAACTCTTGAAATTTGGAATTTCCAAATTTCGAGAGGAATGGGCTTCAACTCTAGCCTAAAAAGCTTTTAGTGCTTAGAGTTTAACTTGATAAAATTTGGAATTTTGTTGAGTTATATGTGACTGTTTATGTTGTGTGATTGGGAATCACAATGTAGAATCAAAGGGGTCTTGATTCAATATATGATTTTTGTTGCTTAAGTATTGCAATTAGATGATTTATTTAATGGTTATTGAAGCATGGTTGATATATATATATGATATTTTTCATTGCAATTCTACCAAATTGATTGAATCACATGTGCTCTTAGTATGTTCATACTTAGTCAGATTTACCATTCTGCGTATTGGTTTGGATGAAATACAGCCCGCGTTCCATCAGTTTTGAATTAGTTTCTTTTAATTTCATTGAAATTGTAATTGTTTTAATTTAAAATTGTTGTAACCTCATGAGATGAGAACCACTTGTAATTCTTGCAATATGGGAGATGCCGAGTTAAGTGGGAGCCCAAAGGGAATAAGGATGTTGGTTCATGTGGGAGTCAGACATCAAAAGTTGCTTATTCTAAAAAGTGGTTCTTGGAGATGATCAAGAGGAATCTTGAAGGCATTCAAGAAGGGTTCTTGGAGGCTATCAAGAAGTTGTTCTTATAGACTAGCTAGACTTAGTTAAATTATTTAATTAAGTATAGGTAGCCATACTAGGGGTTTAAAACTGCTTTGAATGGTTCTTATCATGATATTATTTTTTAACCATGTCATTCATGCTCAATTCACCAGTGTCACCTAGAATTGCATGCTTAGGGTAATAAAATTATATTCTCTTAAATTTGAATATGGCCGCTCACCCTGACGAACACCACTTGCATCGTGGGTGGTCTTGCCAAAGTAAGTAATTCACGAGCTGTTAACAAGTTGGGTGTGAGTCAGGTCTGTCCAAAATGGCAACCATAAGGGTTATGAGTCATGAGCAATGGAGAGAGGTTTGTATAAGATACACTCCTCTTGCCAAGATTCATTATGACTCATCAGATGATCTACCATAGGTTTCAGACTCAAGTTTTCTTGGGCCGAAGCCTGCTTGAGGTACCTAGTCCTTGCGAATCTTGGTTTCGGTTAAACACTAAATGAGAGTTCAAATGTGTTTTAATGTGAAATTAAATAGTTCAATTTCTTAATTATTGATGAATGAAATCTAAAATGATGTTTTGTCAATTTGTATATTTCAGCAATGTTTGACATCTCTTCACCTCCATTACCTCCTTGAGAAGGAGATGCTTGTCGGTACCAATTATCGGAATTGACGCCTACACTTGGAATTGTTTTCAAAGCCGATAAGAAGGATTAAGTCCTTGAGACGGTAATAGGCAACCAACTTGTCGATAATTCCTCGGATGCTGAGAAAGCCCAATGGAAACGTCATGTGGATAGCGATGTTCAAGTGCCTCGTTTGAAGTTGGCAAACATGTCCCTTGCCCTTCAAAAATTGTTTTGGGGCTGGGTGTCTTATGACATTATAACTCAATTGGAAAGCATGCTTTTGAAACAAGTTTAAATTGAGAGATATGAGACTATGCGCCAAATCTACAATTCTAAGCTAGAGGTTGGCGAGCCCGTAGGGCCTCATGTGTTGAAGTTGATTGCTCACTTTGGCACATTGAGTTGGTCAGGTTTCCCCTTCAACCAAGAATCAAATGTTGTCTTCATCTTGTCGTCATTACATGACAGGTTTAGTCCTTTTATGATGTACTACTATGTGCATGGTCACTAGACTTAAGGACTTGCATGAGAAGCTCGTCAAAGATGAGGGGGATATCAAGGTAGCTTCTGAAATTGGTATATGAGAAAAAAAAAGATATGCTAATAAACTATACTCATAAACATAACTTTTCCAACTTAAAAGTTGTCAAAAACTTTTGTATAGAGGGAGAACAAAAATAAACAAATCGACCAAAAAAAACCTGTTTTTCCGCATCAAAAACGTTTTTTGAACCAAATCTGGAAATTGACAGTTTATGGTTGTGTTCTTCAAGAACTTGCTGGGAAACAACTGTTGTGGAAAACTATGAGATGGAATATAGAACCACGAAAGATGGGGGATCACTTGGGTGGCTAGGAGTCGACGGTTACACCGGCTCCCCTTAAGACTTATTCACTAGACCGTGAAAAGACTCAAGGGTAAAACCTAACTTCTTGTAAGCAAAGTTACAAGATTTCTCAAAGGGAACTCAAAGAGTTGCTGCAGTCAACACTTTAAGAACGTGTTGAATGCTCTCTAGAAATGAAGAAGAAGATAGATGAGGGTGTGGATGAATGGTGAATTCATCCACCTTATATAGGCACACTTTGGAGTCATAAGGTGAAGAAGAAGATAGATGAAGGTGTGGATGAATGGTGAATTCATCCACCTTATATAGGCACACTTTGGAGTCATAAGGTGGTCAAAACATTCCAAATGCATTGGGCATAATCCAAGGAATTATGTTTGAATGATATTAATGAGAAATCAAGACTGATTTCTCAGTCAATATCATCCAAAATCATGACCAAATTCATTTCAACACGAGGCATA
Source organism: Portulaca oleracea (assembly GCA_029582165.1). Taxonomy (NCBI): domain Eukaryota; kingdom Viridiplantae; phylum Streptophyta; class Magnoliopsida; order Caryophyllales; family Portulacaceae; genus Portulaca; species Portulaca oleracea. The sequence goes on from CM055891.1 coordinate 579,216, forward strand.
AATCATGGGATTTGAAATTTAATCCCGACTGTGATCAACACGGATCGTGTTAGATCAACATGGTCCGTGTTGAAGCCAACACGACCCGTGCTGGATCAACACGACCCGTGTTGATCCTGTGCACGCTTTTCTTACTCTCTGGACGCCAACACAAGTCGTGTCGTACTTAGCACGATCCATGTTGGGTCCATTTCTCTTGTTTAAGCTCGTTTTCGACCTATCCGGTCGATCCTATGCTTATAACTTGTATTATATGCCTCTTAACTCTTGAAATACTCCAACAATCCCCCGCCATTTCAAGAGTACCACTTGAAATAGCCTGGGATGCCTCAGTTGGGTAAAATTACCCCCGCCATACATTGCGACTTCTAGAAAGATTCAACACCCGAGAAATCGAGGAGTTGTTATGCGTTGCGAAAGTGTCTCACGACTTGAACCTTCACTTAGTGTATGTAAATTCAATTAGTTTGAATGCATAAGTAGACAAGTCTTTGAACTTTACATCCTTATTCAACTAATTGGATACATACACACACACAACCCAAAACCTTGCTTAAAAAATAGACACTATTTTACAACCGACCATGTGTCCCATACCCTCTGCGAGAACCATCAAGCCCAGCCCTAGGCTATCTGAAGCGGCCCACTTCACGTCCTCGCATAGGCAGACTTTTACGCCCCGTAATAGAGCTCCCCATCTCATCGATTCAAAGTCTGTTAATGAGTCATAGACTCAAACCTCTTGAACATTACGGTTCTTGAGCATCACCTTATCCTTGGGATGATTTATCTTGAAGAAACTTGATGCTCCCATTATCATTCAACATCGTCGACCATTGAACTCAAGGTTTGACTAGAGGTGTCAAGCGTGAGTTGGAGCTCCGTTGAAGATAATCATTTGATTGGGCTAACTCCCATCCCTTTCGATGTTTCAAACACCAATTCCTTGGTTAATCCTTTAGTGAAAGGATCGGCCAAGTTCTCACTTGTCTTGACATAATTTACCGTCACAAATCCATCCTTGATGAGTTGATGAACATAAGCGTGTCGTAACCCAATGTGCCTTGACTTGCCATTGTAGACAAGATTATAAACACTTGTAATTGTGGCATTGTTGTCACAATAAATTGTTGTTGGAGGCATAAGCTTCCTCCATAGAGGAATTTCCAACAACAAGTTCCGTAGCCATTCCACCTCTTTACAAGCGGCGGCCAATGCTACGAACTCGGAAGCCATGGTGGAATCCGAAAGGCATGCTTGTTTCTTAGAACCCTATGAAACAACACCTCCACCAAGAAGGAACACCCAACCGGAGGTTGAAGTGTAATCATCCTTGTCGCTTATCCAACTTGCATCGGAGTATCCTTCTAAAACCGAAGGTTCTCCCTTAAACCGCAAGCTATAGTTTTGGGTAAGTTTTAGATATCCCAAAACCCTCTTGACCGCTCGCCAATGCTCTTTACTTGGGTTGTTAGTAAATCTACTAAGCTTCCCTACCGCAAAGGCAATATCCGGTCTCGTACAAGTCACAGCATACATTAGGCTCCTGTGGGACCCAGGTAAATCCCCGAGGTATCCCTCGCGGTAAACGGCGAGCCGAAAGGGGTGTCTTTTCTTTGAGAAAATTTGCTTGAATCTCCGTTTAAAATAAATTAAATTTAAAATTTCAATTAAACTCTTTTTTTTTTAAATACACTTGTTTAGTTGGAAATTTTATTTACTCTACGAAACCAACAGAAAATAGAAAAAAGAAACAGAAGAAATAAAAGGAAACGACAAACAGAAGGATTTGAAATCGAAACCGGGGTAACTGTTCACTGCAATACCTGCAGGTATCGCGGGCCGGTAATCCAGAAGTGGAATCCCGATCTGGAAGTCAGGTCCGGGCCGTGGGTCGGACCAGAATACCGCCAGGTATTCTGTCCGTCCCGGCCTCGGAACCTACTTCCTAACGTAGGGATTCAGACCTAAAAAAAAAACTTTATTTTCGTAATTGATTTTCTGAGAATAAAAAAAAAACCCGAGAGGGCAAAAAAGAAAGAGAAGATGAGAGAGTCGCCAATTAATTTTTGAACGAGAATTAATAAACTCAAAAGAGGGAAAGAAAAAAAAGAGACTCCACAAACCGCGAACCACGAGATTCGGATCCGGGGGTAAGGTTACGGATTCGGGAATAAAAATTCCCAAATCCGCCAGTTCAACGAACGGACTTTACTAAACCGGTTAAATAAAAAAGAAGAAGAAGATGGGAGAAGAAGAGAGTAGAACGGAGTATTGATTAATGTAATTTGTGTTATTTAGTTACATACAAACACGATAATAAAGCGAGAAATAAATTCAAGAAATAAAAGAATTGAACAAGAACGTACCTTTATTCACAAACAATCCATATTATTTAGGTCGAGTTTAGGGTTAACTCAAATTACAAGATAATATGAATAAAAAAAGGATAGAGAAAGAGAAAACAAATAAAATGCCAATTTAGTGTATGCAAAAATGAGAGAAATAGAGAGGGAGAAGAGAAGATGAAATCACCAAGTGTCAATACGCCAGGGTGATTTCGGTGTAGGATGAAATGGGGAATGAGAGGGGTTTTTATAGGAGAAATTAGGGTTGAGAATTAGGTTAAAAAAGAAGGGGAAAAATGCGGCATAATACCGCCAAGTATTAGGCCCAGCTGCGCGAAAAATTAGGTCGTGGCACGCTTCCCGAGGTGGATGGTGGCACCCTGGGTCGGGCAAAACCCGCCCACAATACCTGCAGGAATGCTGGGTTTTGGAGGCGCCCAACTGTGCGTTTCCCTAGGTCAGCGCGCTTCCCGAGGTAAACGGGGTCGAGCCTGACCCGCCCAAATACCTGCCAGTATGCTGGGCCTGGGAAAAGCCCATTTGCACGCTTTCCAAGGTGGGCACGCTTCCCGAGGTTAGCACGCTTCCCGAGGCAACCCGGCCCGACCCCATAGAATACCTGCCGGTATGTTGGGCCTGGGAGAAACCCAGTTACACGCTTTTCGAGGTAGACCACGCTTCCCGAGGCAACCGGCCCGACCCGACAGAATACCTGCCGGTATGCAAGGCTTGGGAGAAGCCCAGTTGCACACTTTCCGAGGTGGGCACGCTTCCCGAGGTGGCCTGGGTCGGGCTTAACCCACTAGAATACCTGCAGGTATGCCCATTTCCGGGTTGCAGTCCTGCTTTGGGCCGTGTGCTCGACTTTACTTTTTTGGGTTGTTTGGATTGGGCTTTTTTTGTGATGGCTTTTTTTTTGGGGGGCTTTTCCTTCATTTCTTCATCTTTTTTTTGCATTTCAAAATTCTTGGCATTTTCCTAAACTAAAATAAAGCTAAAACAAAAATAAAAATAAATTACATAATTATAAGACGCTTTTCGGGTGTCTACAGTTAGCCCCCACTTTGATCGAGTCTGAGTAAGACGATAATCAAAGTATAGTGTGGAGGTCTTCGATCTTTCTTGATGTAGTTCAGTCTCTCCCGATGTCATTGAAAATGTAGCTCAGTCTCTCCCGATGTCGTTGAAATCTAGCTCAATCTCTCCCGATGTCGTTGAAATCTAGCTCTTTCCCGATGTCGTTGAAATGTAGCTCAGTCTCTCCCGATGTCGTTGAAATGTAGCTCATTCTCTCCCGATGTCGTTGAAATGTAGGTCAGTCTCTCCCGATGTCGTTGAAAATGTAGCTCAGTCTTTCCCGATGTCGTTGAAATGTAGCTCAGTCTCTCCCGATGTCGTTGAAATGTAGCTCAGTCTCTCCCAATATCGTTGAAAATGTAGCTCAGTCTCTCCCGATGTCGTTGAAATGTAGCTCAGGCTTTCCCGATGTCGTTTAAATGTAGCTCAGTCTCTCCCAATGTCGTTGAAATGTAGCTCAGTCTTTCCGGATGTCGTTGAAATGTAGCTCAGTCTCTCCCGATGTCGTTGAAAATGTAGCTCGGTCTCTCCTGATGTCGATGAAATGTAGTTCAGTCTTTCCCGATGTCATCCAGTCTCTCCCGGTGTCTCTGATGTCTTTGTAGTTTATTGAAGACGATGTAGACGCAAATCGAATTAAAATTATTTTCTTAGTCATATAGAAATTATATTTCCATATTTTCTCTTGAATATAATATATTTTTTTTTTCATATTTTCCTTCTTACTATGGGAGTATTAAAATGAAAAGTTTTAAATTCTCCTCATAATAATTTTTCCGGTCAATCTACCTAGATCGGTCAAAAGTTCATTTATTTGAATTTAATAAGAGTAGGTGACAAGTGGGAGGTTGAGAAGTGTGGGAGTGGTCTTTAAAAGGGGAGCACCATTATTTTTATCCACACGCCTAAACACTCTAAGCTCACTCCAAACTCACTCTTTCTCTCTCTAAGAAACCGGCGCCTTATCTCTCCAGCATACCGTAAGGTGTGGCGGCTTCTAGGGCTTCCTCTGCTGCCCGTCGCTCGCCAGTGGGAACGATTCTTCGATTTTTGTGCCAGAGACACTGTCGGCCGGAGCTCTATACCGCCAAGTACGTCCCTCCGAGCTCAAGTTTTGAATTTCAGATATGAAGCTTTAAATTTTTGAGGACGACTTTTGTCTCGGTTTTCGTGCAGCAAACTCGCCGGAAATTCCTCGCAGTTGAGATTTCGAGCCCGACTTCTGTATACCGCTCGGTATTGTTTGGTCGGGTTCCGGTTTTCTCTCTCTAAACAGCCCCCAATTCGATTTGAAGATCCGCAGTGGTCATATCACCAGGTGTTGCCGCGTCGTCCTGCGCCGGTGTACCATTCATTTATGAATTTTGGAATTCAAATTTTTGAGTTTTCGAAACTGAAAAATAGTCGGAGTTCTCGCTAACTGGAGAACCATACCTGGCGGTATGGGATTATGGTCGGACGCCGTGGCGCGCTGTTGGGCCATTCAATTCGGACCTGAGGTTGACCCGTTTCGGTTTTCGGGTCAACTTTCATATAACCCGGGGCATCCCCCATGCTTGCTTGTATGGTCTCCGGTTTGGGTTTTGATTTCGGTTTGGGAATTTTGCTTTGTTCCAAGATTTTGAACCTCCTTCTTGTGTTTCGCAGCTTATACGATGACACGAACCTTAAAACCTCGAGGTATCTGAATGAGCATGTATGGCTTAGGAGATTGGAAGTCCCGGTAAGCCTTTCAAACTCATATTTTTGGTATGGTCTTGGTATCCTGTATGCATGCTTTATGCCAACCTTGGCATGTATTGAGGCCAAAAACTATTTGTTGTTTCTTGTGCCGTCAAATTTTTAGAGTTTAACGTTGGGATTAACTAATAATCCCAAGATTTTTCTCATAAAAATCTGATGTCATGCTTGCAGGCATACAGCTCTGTCCAGTTTTCCATACTTTTCTGTGCAATTTTTTTTCAAATCCTTGTACAGCCAGGCTGTCATGCCTCCAGGCATGCAACTCTGTCCCATCAGTGTCAGTCAGTCAGCCTTTTCTTGTTATTCGGAACTCTGGGCAGGCTACCATGCATGCAGGTATGGTGCTCTGTGTAACGACCCGCCCTAAACCCGTATTAATTAAGGCCTTAATCACGGTGATTAACTAAATTACGCTGTTAAAAATTTTCTTTCTTTTACGTTAATATGGTTATTACTGTTATTATTATTATTTATTTTTATGCGCGACAGGTCTCGAGCAAGGCGATGGTTAAACGGGTTGATTTTATGTTATCTCGAATTTAAAGTTATAATTATTATTACGAGTTTATGAATACTTTCACGATAAGTTTTATAATTTATTTTATCATTCTCAATTTTACGCTTGTAACCGAAGAAGGTTATATTAATTTTAATTCCCATTTCGATTACGATTTATGTTATCCAACCTTCCTAATTACATTTATGGTCCAATTTATTTTATTAGTGTTATCCTACAAACTTATTTTATGTGGTTTAATACTAGTTAATACTACCCAATTTATTCCTAAATGATTTTATTTAATCATATACTAAATTAATTTACCAAGTTTATGTTCATAAATTTTATTTTAGTCAATACCAATTATTTTACCTAGCTATTTTATATTACTAATTGTCTAAGTTCATTAAAGAGAGTTTTTTATAAAGGAGGGGAGAGTACTAAGGCCATAGTGTTAATTCATTTCAGAAAATTCACCAACACTCTTCACTCTACACTCCCCTCTCTCTCCCTCTTCTCTGCCCAGCTAGCCCAGCCGTGCCCCGATCTGTTCCGGCCAATTTCCGACGGCCGGAGGTCACGCCAGACCATGTGCAAAGTGCACCCCTTCCACCTCTCTCTTGTTTTTCTCCTTCAATTTCTTCTCCAAGTGGTATAATTCTCAAACCCTAACTCTACTCTTTATGTTTCAAATCTGATTTTCATTTATAAATTGTGTTATTCTTGAAGTTCTTCATCTCTTTTATGATTTCTAAGCATGAATTTAAGTTGTGGTTAAGTTGGGTTAATTAGGGTTTGAGTTTGAGAAGGATGCATGTGTAGTTAATTGGATTTTGGATGAGTTCTTGCTAAGTTCTTGTTGAATGTTGAAATTCTTGCTTGCATGTGGTTTTTGGAGGAGACATATGATGATTAAGGGACTTATTTGGGTTGTTACTATGTTAATTAAGTGATTATATACATGGATGATATGAATTAAGTGGGAAATGAGTGGAAGAGTGTTAATTTAAGTGTTAATTATAGTTGCTTGTGTAATCCATGGTTGCATGTGAATTTCATGAGCTTATTTGGGTAATCTTTGAGTATTAAAATCTGGAAGAACCATGAGTAATAGTTAATTTGGGCTTTGGTTGTGTATTAGTACAAGTTAGAGGCCAAAGGAGGCACCAAAGTAAGAACCAAAGACGTAAAAAGTTTCTGTCTAGGTATCTGATTTTTACAGAGGAGGTAAAATGTGAGTTTTGCCCATATTTTTACTGGAAATGATAGCCCAAGTAGTTATCTAACTCTAGGCTTTAGAATTTCGAGAATCCGGTATGTGTAGCCCGAGATACGAGCAAAACTGTGAAAGGGTGCAATTATATACGTGTTCTGAGTCAGTATCTTCTTGCTAAGTTTTCGTCCATTTGGAGACTTTATGGGCTTAAGTGACATAAAAGTTTTAGGTCGTTCTTCAAGCTTTTCGGAAACATAAAGTTTGCATCCATACGATATCGGGAGAGTGAGATATGAGGCTGTGTTCGAGGGCCGTCAACAAGCTTCTGCCCAGAATTTATTTCCTTAATTTTAACTTTAGGGTGGCACTTTGATCTCGTAGGAGGCTCTAATGAGGGGTCAACCTTTGTGTCATTATTAAGATGGATTGAGTAGGTTTTCTAAGTTGATTTAAGCTATGTTAGTGTTTGGGAATTACCTCCTAAAGGTTTATGGAAATACTAGCAAACCAGGTGGTAAAGTGATGAGGTTTTAGGTTTGTTTAAGTGTTTTTGTTGGCTAAATTGTACTTTTGTCTTCCTAACAAGTTTATGGGTCTTCCTTGATGTCTAGATAACCAAGGACCATCTCTTCTATGTATTCAATTCACCGGTCATCGGTTCGTAAGCTTTCCAAAAATTCATAATCATGTCATTTTCTAAGTTCCGTCACTTGACAACGTTTCTTCCATGTTTTCATTAATAGAATAGCTTCTCTTCTTAAGCCTTCAAGGACTCCAATTGTATGCTCATCTAAGCTGGTTGTTAATGTTAAGGATGCTTTATACATCATAAGCTTTCTTTGATCCTATTCAAGTTTCACCACAAGTTCCGCCTAAATTTCCAAGCCACATGATTAATTTCAAGTGCTCTGCTTCTGTTGGGGCCTTTTTCCGAGCCCTTCCTTTCTTTTTTAGCCTTCGGGCCAGTTGACAAAGTTATAGGGCGTGTTTTTCCCTTTCCGAAAAGTACTCGTTTGCAAAAATCCGAGTTTCCGAGCTCAAGTTATCACCAAATCTTTGATTGATCAAAAACTGAAATTTCTATTTTCTCAACCCTTTTAAGTTATCAAGTTTTAAATACTTTCATCCTAGCTTGTAAATGCAAGGACTTTATTTAAACTCTCAATTTTCTTATGCTCTTATTATAGTTTCCAAGTCGCCCAAACCGTCCCAAGCTCGAGGCACGTCGCTAGGCTTTTCTACTACCTAAGGTACGCAAATTGTCCAACGTTTAACATTTTTCTTATCATTCAGTATATATATATATATATATATATATATATATATATATATATATATATATATATATATTATCATCATGTCAAAGCATTGACCTAATATCATTTATCACATTATTTTCAAAAGTGGTCCCGCCTTATTATATGTTAGCTAGTTACGTGATGTACTAGCCTTTTCTTTTAGATGCTCCTGATCAGAGTGTCCTAATGACCTGGCCAGTGTCGACTGCCTAGCAGTCACCCAATCCAAATCTAGATCGGTTTGGGCATGCGCGTGTGTGAGGTGCTTTGCATCGATCGTAAGGGGATACCACTCTTTTCAATTACTACAAGTTCATCTTTTTATTGATACATATACTTATTTATCTATGCAACATTCCAGTTCATTCATGGTTATTTCCCCTTGCCCTTTTTCAAAATGAATTTAAATGCCGACATTAAAACCGTTTTCGAACGGTTTGACATGTTGGAGGTTTACGTACTGAGTGTTTCCCCACTCACTTTGCGTCTGTTTTCAATGTTTTGTTTTAGGAGGTCCGAGCTTACAGGATAAAGCCAAGGCTAAGCAAAAGTAGATCGTCCCGTTCAAGGTCGTTTCTAAGGTGGTTGCTAGTCGATCCTCAAGCGCTTTTATGGGATTTGGAGACTTTTCTTTTCTCATGTTGGGAAATCTTTATATAAATGTTTAAAGGGTTGTTTAAGTTGTATTTCAAAGTTTGGTGATTGTTTTGTATGGGGTTAAGTATATTTTATTTTAGGGTTATGTTTGGTGTTTGTGTTTGCCTTGTCCCGAGTGGGGACGGCGGTAATACCTCTACCCTGGTGTTCCGCTGCGCTAATCACAGGTTTAGTTTATGGTTTAAGTTAATCTTGTGGTTAAGGGCTTTGGGGTGTTACAGTTGTGGTATCAGAGCGGAGCTATAAGAAGTATTTTGGGGATGTAGATTCCCTAGGAATGTGAGATATGAATATAGGAAGTATGAGTTGTGTATGGGATTTGTGTTCTTTATGGATTGGATTGGAAATTGTGAATATGTTGGGGATGAATGTTGAGCTTGAAGCTCTAGATGTGTTTATGAAGTGTAAGTTGTTTTCTTGCAGGAATACAAGTTATGTAAAAGTTTGGGATAACTCAATTTATAGGAGAAGTGCTGTCGAAATTTCTCCAGAATTTAGAGAGCTTTAGTATGAAAATCTAAGGAAGTTTAAGTACAAATTGCAAGTAATCTAATAGTTGATGCAAGTGAAGTGTGCTAAGTGCTTTTGAGAATGCGAGGCATGTTGCATTAGTCTCGAAAGGAGAATTTGAGTCATTCAAAGAAAAGTATACAAATCCAATTCCAAGTGGGATTGATGTAGAGCGTAAAGGAAGTGTTAAGTGCCTTATCATGGTGTGTTGTGAAATGTTTAAAAGCGTTTAAATGATATGAGTGATTAGTACGCTCCAAGTATAGTAAGTGAAGTCACAGGGATCTTAAGAAGGGACAAGAGCTTCTTTAGTTGCTCATAAGGGTTAAGTTAGTTGAGTCTTGGACCTTGTCTTAGTTTTCTTTTGTTTATTTTTTCTCAACGAGTTTTACCAATGTTGAAAATTACGACAATCTTGCGTTAATGCTATATATATAATATAGGTGGATCACAATGGTGACCTTCTTCCCAACCCGTTCGCGATGTTCGTGGAGATCGAAACCAACATTCAAGTCCATCTCAAGAAGCTGCAAGACGCTTTCGATGCTCATTGTGCGGTTAATCCGCAAGCCGAGTTAGGGCCTTTCCTTCACGAGATGCTGTCTTTGCCCGCTCCTCCGAATGCAGGTCTAGCCCCTCCGCACATTTTTTTTTTCACCACCATACCCTGACTACTTTGGGTTTTAATTCAAAAAGTTACTCAGGCGCATACCTTTTCCGCCAGTAAGACAGGCAAGCCAGCCTAGGGAAAATAACTACGCTAATAAGGTAGCCAAGAAAAACCTGACCTCTTATGTGGGAAGTTCTGACCCCGCGATACTAGGAGAATGATTTAGAGATTTGGGAAAGATATTTGAAGTAGTTGAGGTACCTGAAGATAAGAAGCTGACAATAGGGACCTCTTATTTGAAAGGAGAAGCTAATATTTGGGGGAAAACTATTAAGGGAGAGTAACAAGGGACAAGCAAAGCTTGGCGGAGAGCTATTAATGAACAACCATTGTGAGGACCAAACCTCTTCTGCTTGGCCTTTATATTTCAAGTTCATTGCTCGAATTCAACCTTTATTCCATGCTCTCATTGTACATCCTCATAGTAAAGTTCACCCCCTCATCGCAATATTGATAACTGCGTTTCATGACTATGTTTTTGGGGGTTTTCAATAGTGAATTAGGGATAGTTTTGAGTGTGAACCTTGATTTTTATTCCAATTTCCCTACTACACTTGGTGTTGTTGTTTTTGATGTGAATTTGTAGGTTTTGAGGCCAAAACACCAACTTTCTCTTAACTTCAGGCAAGAGTGAATATACCACGGACCTCTACATGTCAAACCCAAACCGTGGTACAAATTTGGGACGGAAAGGAGCAAGGAATGACCGGGCAGCAGCAACCTCGGGCAGCCCGAGGTGGTGGCCACGGTCCGTGGCGGTTCAGCTCCTTAGGCCCAACTCATTTTTTTTGCGAAGGAAAGAAGAAAGAAACGAAACAGTGGCAACCACGGGCAGCCCGTGGTGATCACCACGGTCCGTGGTGTACGGACTTGTACGGACCGGGGCGGACTGCCTATGCAGATCGGTTGTTTTCGCGAGTAGAAAAGGGGGCAAACGACAGTTTTTTGAGATTCAGTCATTTTCTATCAGTTTTCTTTCATTCTTTGGCCGTCAAGGAGAGAAAAGAGAGCCCTAATACTTCCATTCTACTCCTCTTCCCCACCATCAAGATTCAAGACCGAATTGATTCAAGAGAAAAGCAAGATCAAGATTCGCAAAGGAAAGGAGCGACGTTCGCGGAGAAGGTTCTACCCGGGATCGAAAGGCTCGACGAGTTGTATTCTTCGCAATTCTATTCTTTCTTTTCGGTTTCCTTCTTAGTTTTGAGATTCGATTATGATGTTTGGAACTTGTGTCGTGTTTTCATTGAATATGAGTGAGTAGTTTATTTGAATTCTAGGGTTTTGCAACCCGAAACAATGTGGTTTGATTGATTGTTATTAGTTTGTGCATGAATTCTTGACTAGAATCAATAGAAGGTTGTGTTTACCATGTTTATGAGTATTCTTAAGGCCTCGGATATTTGTAAGTTTGAGATTAACCTGAGAAGTACTGAAAGGTGAATTAGGGTAATCTGACTACCAACCTGTCTACCTAGAATTGCGAAAGTTGAAAAAGGAGTAGTGAACTAGGGAATCATTAGATAACCTGACCTTTTGAGACCTTCAATTCTGTTTAACCTAAAAGGCACACGAAAGTTGTTGATTAGGTTGTTTAGAATAGTTCTATTTAGCATCGAAAGGGCGATAGAATTCAGAGGTTGTCGATTCTTGATTCGTTCTTGAATATATGATTGTGCAGTCAAGGTTTTAGTAATCGAACTTGTTGTTAGGTTAGTATCTCCCTAGAAGTCTTTCTCTCTTGATTAGAACATTAGATTAATTTTTCTTGCTTTATTAGTTTTATTAGTTTGTTAAACCTTTTCGAAAACCCAAAACCTGATTAGTTTAGCAATCGATATAGAGATTAGTTTATTGTGCTGCTAAGTGAGTCCCTGTGGGATCGACCTTGATGTGCTACTACGCAACCGCGGCCATGCGCTGTCAAGTTTTTGGCGCCATTGCCGGGGACTCTGTCCCTAGCTGTTGGTAAACGAACCCTCTTAGGTTGACTAAGCTGTTTTCTGTTTTCTTTTTTTTCTTTTCTTTATCTTTTATAAAAAAAAACAAAAAAATGGCAATTCTTGATTTTCCCCAATTTGAGCAGGAATTATTTTGGCACTATTTTGAGCGATTACTTGCATGTCCTGTTCCACATGGTATTGTGCATGGGAAATCAGATATTCTTGACATTGTTGCTGAGGGGGTTAATAGAGAGACTCATACTCTATTAGAGTATTTTGGTTTCTATGCTAAAACTGTTGATGAAGCTTGGAGTTTGCTTGAGTGGCTTGCACGTGATACTCGTGATTTTGAAAATTATTATTGTGCATCCTCTTTCCCCAATCTTTGTGCATCTCATGCTAGATTATGTACTCAAACCCATTGTTTGTCTCCTTGTCGTTTATGTAGTTCTTTTGACCATGATGAGTCTACATGCCCTGTTTTAGCCAAAGTTGATTTTTTGACGAGGGCAATGCAAGTGCAACAAGATAAGTTGGAAGCTTGTCTAGAGAAAATAGATGAAATAGTTGACCCTTCTAAGTCATCTTTGCCAACTGTTGTTCCTTCCCATCCTAGCTTACCTAGAGACACTACTGATGGTGTCTTTGCTTTTCAAAATGCATCCTTACCTTTTTCTCAGTCGACGGGGTTTGAGGTGAGCGATTCCCATGGGTTTGATGCTAGGTATGATGATGATGTCTGTCATGAGTCAATTGATGCTAATGATGAGGAGTCTTGTGAGGGGTTTGTAGGTGGATTGGATCCTTCAAGCAAGGAATTTGATGATGTACTCCATGCTTCTACACCTTGTTCACCACCTTCTGTTGCCCCTAAGAACCTTGAGGAGCCCATTCCATGTGAAGAGACCATTGATGTTCATGTTGATGTGGGATGTGTGGTTGACTCTTGTGATGTGACTGTTATTGAGGGGACCAACAATGTTCTTGACTTGTCCTTAGGCACTTTAGGAGGGTTTCATCCCTATCTTGATCCATATTGTGAATGCTTAGAGGACTCAGCTAGAAAAATCATGTGGACTACTTATTTTGATTCTTTTGATTTTTCTAGTACTTTTGACTTATTTGAGAGAGTGCAACTAACATTCTTTGCCATGAGTAATTTGTTGCTCTCTTATTTGCAAGCTTGTAAACCGCATGCTGCGGAGTTTGACAAGCTTCTAAGGGCGTTAACCGCTTCTGAGGTAAGTTTCGTCTAGCTAAAGACGTTAAACTAGCGCTTCTTGGGAGGCAACCTGCCGCGTTTAATTGCTTTATTAGGTTTTATTTCGTTCCTTTAATTTTCTTCGTTTTTAGAGTTTGATGCATTATGTCGTTTCCCTCTTGTGCTACCCTTATTCAAATGCATTACGGACCTTTGCTTTGTCCAAGCATGGGGATTTGGGTTGATTGTCTTAAAATCATGTGCTTGAGTGAGACTTACATTTATAGTTGCATATTTCTTAGTTTCTTTTTGTGTTTGTTAGGCATTGAATTTGCATCTAGGTTGCATATAGGATTAGTTTTCTTGCTTTCTTGTTAAAAAAAAATAAATTAGGATAGCCTTTCGCCTTTAAGAGGTGTGTTTGGATTGTCATTGCAAGTGTGTACTCATGAGATTTTTCTGGCTTGATGTAGATGATAGGAGAAACTTGGTTGTTTGTTTGATTTAGGTTGCCTGTCATGTTTGTGATTCATCTAGTCTTGAATGATTCAAGTGCATGATAATGAAGTTCCTATGTTTGGTTCATCAAAGGAACTAGTTGTTTATGATTGTGGTAGGTTAACCCGTGAGACCTTTTGAGCCTAAAAGACTATCACTTTTGTAGTCTCATATTCTTTTGAGTGTGACCTTACCATGTTTGCATCTCTAGAACTTGATTTGACTCTCTTTGAAACCGCATTTGACTTGTGCATTATGTTAATATGATTGAGGCCCATATTGTAGCAACAAAGCCAAAAAGCCACCAAACAATATGACCCTTTTTGCTAGCCCTTTACTAACCATTTTTTCTGTCTTGTTGTACCCTATAAGTGTGCACCCTTGGCATGTTCTTAATTCCTTACCCTTTAGCCAAGTTAGTGGAGCAACAATTCAGTTGGGGGACAGTTTTAAAGTCTAATTGTTGGTGACTTTGTTGGTTAGTTTGCTTGATGAGGGAAGCATTGCTCATAATCGTTATTTATCCCCTCTTTTCAGTCGAGGTTGAAATTGGTTTGATGGGAAATGAGTCGTTTCTATATTTATCTATGTTATTCACCACAAAGAAAAAAAAGGAATGAAAAGTATATAAAAAAAGAAAAAGAAAAAAAAGGAGAAGTTTTGAGGAATAAGGTGAATAGCATGGTGGTTTTCTTGCTTATATTGACTCTTCCGTTATTTTGCTTTGATGGGGAAGGCATTTATGCTTCATTGCGGTGTGATGTAAGAGGTGTTGTGCTATATGTATTGGGAATGTTGCTCTTTAGGTCCTTGGCTCTTAGCTCCACATTACCCAAATGAATTCATTCCTTACCCTACACCTAAGCCCCATTACAACCCTTGAAAAAGAAAATCCCCGTGGTATCCCTCGGGGTAAACGGCGAGTCGAAAGGGGTGTCTTTTCTTTGAGAAGATTTGCTTGAATCTCCGTTTAAAATAAATTAAAATTAAAATTTCAATTAAACTCTTTTTTTTTTAAAATACACTTTTTTAGTTGGAAATTTTATTTACTCTACGAAACCAACAGAAAATAGAAAAAAGAAACAGAAGAAATAAAAGGAAACGACAAACAGAAGGATTTGAAACCGAAACCGGTCATCGCTCACCGCAATACCGCAGTATCGCGGGCGGTAATCCAGTGGAATCCGACCGAAGTCGTCCGGCCGTGGTCGGACGAATACCGCCAGTATTCCGTCGGAACCTACTTCCTAACGTAGGGATTCACACCTTAAAAAAAACTTTATTTTCGTAATTGATTTTCTGAGAATAAAAAAAAAAAAAAACCCGAGAGGGCAAAAAAGAAAGAGAAGATGAGAGAGTCGCCAATTAATTTTTGAACGAGAATTAATAAACTCAAAAGAGGGAAAGAAAAAAAAGATACTCCACAAACCGCTAACCACGAGATTCGGATCCGGGGGTAAGGTTACGGATTCGGGAATAAAAATTCCCAAATCCGCTCGTTCAACGAACGGACTTTACTAAACCGGTTAAATAAAAAAGAAGAAGAAGATGGGAGAAGAAGAGAGTAGAACAGAGTATTAATTAATGTAGTTTGTGCTATTTAGTTACATACAAATGCGATAATAAAGCGAGAAATAAATTCAAGAAATAAAAGAATTGAACAAGAACGTACCTTTATTCACAAGCAATCCATATTATTTAGGTCGAGTTTAGGGTTAACTCAAATTACAAGATGATAGAATAAAGAAAGGATAGAGAAAGAGAAAACAAATAAAATGCCAATTTAGTGTATGCAAAAATGAGAGAAATAGAGAGGGAGAAGAGAAGATGAAATCACCAAGTGTCAATACGCCAGGGTGATTTCGGTGTAGGATGAAATGGGGGATGAGAGGGGTTTTTATAGGAGAAATTAGGGTTGACAATTAGGTTAAAAAAGAGGGGGAAAAATGCGGCATAATACCGCCAAGTATTAGGCCCAACTGCGCAAGAAATTAGGTCGTGGCACGCTTCCCGAGGTGGATGGTGGCACCCTGGGTCGGGCAAAACCCGCCCACAATACCTGCAGGCATGCTGGGTTTTGCAGCGCTTAGTCAGCGTTTCCTAGGTCGTGGCTTCCCGAGGTAAACGTGGTCGAGCCTGACCCGCCCAAATACCTGCCAGTATGCTGGGCCTGGGAGAAGCCCAGTTGCACGCTTTCCGAGGTGGGCCCACTTCCCGAGGCAACCCGGCCCGACCCGACAGAATACCTGTCGGTATTATGGGCCTGGGAGAAACCCAATTGCACGCTTTTCGAGGTGGACCACGCTTCCCGAGGCAACCCGGCCCGACCCGACAAAATACATGCCGGTATGCTGGGCCTGGGAGAAGCTCAGTTGTATGCTTTCCGAGGTGGGCACGCTTCCCGAGGTGGCCTTGGTCGGGCATAACCCACCAGAATACCTGCAGGTATGCCCATATCCGGGTTGCAGTCTTGTTTTGGGCCGCGTGCCCGGCTTTACTTTTTTGGGCTGTTTGGATTGGGCTTTTTTTGTGATAGCTTTTTTTTTGGGGAGGGGGGGGGGGTTTCCTTCATTTATTCATCTTTTTTTTCATTTCAAAATTCTTGGCATTTTCCTAAACTAAAATAAAGATAAAATAAAAATAAAAATAAATTACATAATTGTAAGACACTTTTCGGGTGTCTACAGCTCCCTATGACTTTCCCGTACTCCAATTGGGCATAAGGTCTCCCATTGTTCTTGCTTAGTTTGATGCTTGGATCAAATGGGTTCGTTGCCACATAGGAACTCTTGTGAAACTTTCCTAACACTTTTTCCACATAGTGTGATTGTGTTAGACTTATTTCATCATTATTTCTAATGATCTTGATACCAAGTATCACATCTGCTTCTCCTTAGTCCTTCATAGAGAACTTAGCGGATAGAAAACTCTTAGTTTTCTCAACTTGTTCCATGTCGGTACCAAATATCAACATGTCATCAACATATAGGCATATAATCACCCCCTTTCCATTCTCAAACTTAGAATAGATACACTTGTCCGACTCATTGATCTTAAAACTAAATCCAAGCAGTACTTCATCAAATTTATGATGCCATTGCTTAGGTGCTTGCTTTAGACCATACAAAGATCTTATGAGTTTACACACTTTATTCTCATGACCCCTTTCAACAAACCCCTCAGGTTGTTCCATATACACCTCCTCTCCTAGTTCTCCATTTAGGAATTCCGTCTTGACATCCATTTGATGGATTACTAGCTTATGGATGGTGGCTAAAGTTATAAGTACTCTTATTGTTGCAATCCTAGCCATGGGTGCATAAGTATCAAAGTAATCAATTCCATATCTTTGGGTAAAGCCCCTTACTACTAACCGGGCTTTAAACCTTTCTATGGTACCATCTACTTTCTTTTTGCGCTTAAAAATCCATTTTGATGTAATAGGTTTACATCCCGGTGGTAAGTCTACTAAAATCCAAACATTATTTTCCTTAATAGAGTCTATCTCATCTTGTACTGCTTCCTTCCAAAAGGAAACATCTTGTGACTCCATGGCCTCTTTGACAGTTTTAGGATCCTCATCTACATTGTAGATGTAGGGAGTCTTATGCTCGATAAAGCTCCTATCTCCCTCTACTAGGTAGACAACGAAATCTGATCCATAGTTTTTAGATTTCCTTATCCTCTTACTCCTTATTTCCTCAACATCTTGTTGAGTTTCTTGAATAACATCCTTTGGAAACATGTCATAATTGACATCCTTGCATGGGTCTAGGAATTGAAGAGAATCGAGTCTCATCAAATATTGCATCTATTGACTCTATTACGGTGTTCACTGTTATGTAGTCATTTGGTTCAATAACCATAAATCTATAGGCTTTGCTTTCAAAGGCATAGCCTATAAAGATGCATTCAATTCCCTTTTCGCCCAATTTTCTTTTCTTTGGTTCCGGGACCCTTACAATGGCCCGACACCCCCATACTCTAAAATGTTTTAGAGTTGGCTTTCTTTTATTCCAAAGTTCATATGGGATCTTAAGGTTCCCTTTGATAGGAACTCTATTTAAAACATAACAAGCCGTTAATAAGGCTTCACCCCAAAAACCTTCACTTAAACCGGAGTAAGATAGCATGGAATTAACCATTTCTTTTTGGAGTCCTATTTTTCCTTTCGGCCACACCATTTTGTTGAGGTGTGTAATGTGTTGTTGTTTCATTCACCACACCACAACCTTGAAAAAAGTTTGGATCATAGTATTCACCACCCCTATCGGATCTTAATCTTTTTATTTGGGCCTTACATTGTAACTCACTTTTAGTCTTGTATATTTTAAACTTGTCTAAAGTTTCATCTTTTGAATGTAAAATAAATACTTGGCAATATCTTGAATAATCATCAATGAAAGTGACATAGTATCTCTTACCTCTTATAGAAGGAGTGCCATGGAAATCTCCTAAATCACTATGAATCAATTCAAGCATTTTAGAATTTCTCATAATACTTGAAAAGAAACTTTTGGTGATTTTAGTCAACATGCATATTCTACACTTCTCTATCTTATCATCCAAAGAAGGAATTAAATCAAGATTAGACATGAATTTAAGTTTCTTATAATTAACATGTCCAAGTCTTGAATGCCATAAAGAAGAACAAGAACCAAGCAAGTAAACAGAAACATCATTCTTATTGCCACTTGTAGCGTTACGCTTAAACATATCACCACATGCATAGCCTTTGCCTACAAAGACCCCTCCCTTAGACAAAACATAATTGTCCCCTTCATACACTTGCTTAAACCCAAACTTACTCAAGAGAAAACCTGAAACAAGATTCTTACATATATCCGGAACTAAATACACATCGTTTAAAAGCAATGTCTTTCCGGAAGTAAATACAAGTTCAACTTGTCCTATTCCTTCCACCTTAACCGGGGAGTTGTTGCCCATAAAGAGCTTTCTCCCCTCTTCGGTGGGTTGGATAGTCTTGAAGAGAGAACGATCAATGCAAACGTGCCGAGCCGCACCCGAATCAACCCACCAAATATCGTCGCTCGAAACGACATTAATTTGGTCCTTAATCATAGCTACAAAGGGTCCATTGGATTGCTTCTTACCACCATGATTCTTAGTGTTGTTGTTCGAAAGCCCGTGCTTTTTCCTCCAAACCGAACATTCCCTCTTGGGGTAACCCGGCTTACCGCATTCCCAACAAACCAATTTTGGGTTTCTTATTGCTCTTGTTCTCAAACTTATTCTTGTTCTTTGTTCCTCTTGTATTCTCTTGAACCACATGCACCTTGGAGGGATTCTCCTTGGTAACATCCTACATTCTCAATTCCTCCTCAATACGGAAGATGGGGGATCACTTGGGTGGCTAGGAGTCGACGGTTACACCGGCTTCCCTTAAGAATTATTCAATAGACCGTGAAAAGACTCAAGGGTAAAACCTAACTTCTTGTAAGCAAAGTTACAAGATTTCTCAAAGGGAGCTCAAAGAGTTGCTGCAGTCAACACTTTAAGAACGTGTTGAATGCTCTCTAGAAAGGAAGAAGAAGATAGATGAGGGTGTGGATGAATGGTGAATTCATCCACCTTATATAGGCACACTTTGGAGTCATTAGGTGGTCAAAACATTCCAAATGCATTGGGCATAATCCAAGGGATTACGTTTGAATGATATTAATGAGAAATCAAGACTGATTTCTTAGTCAGTATCATCCAAAATCATGACCAAATTCATTTCAACACGAGGCATAAATCATGGGATTTGAAATTCAATCCCGACTGTGATCAACACGGATCATGTTAGATCAACACGGTCCGTATTGAAGCCAACACGATCCGTGCTGGATCAACACGACCTGTGTTGATCCTATGCACGCTTTTCTTACTCTCTGGACGCCAACACGGGTCGTGTCGTACTTAGCACGATCCGTGTTGGGTCCATTTCTCTTGTTTAAGCTCGTTTTCGACCTATCCGGTCGATCCTATGCTTATAACTTGTATTATATGCCTCTTAACTCTTGAAATACTCCAACAACAACTAATTAAAGGGTTAGACAACCAAGGAATTGATTATTTTTAAAGAGTAACTTTATTAGATGCTAAAGGGGGTCGTCTTTTAAACATATTTTTGTTGGAACCCTAGTTATAAGAGCTAGAAAAATTTTCTTAAAATTCCAACCACTCAAGGCAAGTTAAAAGTGACTACAATAAGAGATAATGAAGGCTAGCTTTATATATAGGATTATAGTTCTAATTTTAGTTAAATACTATAATTATTAGGATACTCAAAATCATCAAGGAAAACAAGTTATGGAGATCTAGATTTTTAGCCCTATATAGATATGTGTTGTGTGGCTAACAGAGGTTCATAAGGGCTGGAAATCCTTTTTATTATGCAGTCTTTACTTGTTGATTGCTTTCACTTGATGAAGTATATGCCTTTAAATGTTTATGCTACTTTGGTACTTGTGTGATTAAGTTTATAAGGACTCACTTTATGATGCTTGTTATTTTAAGTTCACAATACTTATGGTGCTTTTGATTGCAAGCTTAAGATTCTAAGTTTATGACATTAGTTCATGATGACAAGTTCTATGATACCAAGTTTATAATAACCCTACTCTCATGTGATGATTTTCATGATACCATGTTTATGTACTTGACAAAAAAGTATGTGATCCTAAGTTCATAGTCACTAAAGATTAATGTTATATATAATACATGTTGTATGTCTTCATTCCATCATTAGCATTCCATGCATCCATGCCACATAGTATGATGATCTTTGATCATCATAGTAAGTCCCCCTTGGGTCTATGGTTCTTTATGTCCTACCATGCCTATGACATGGCAAGGGTGATGGTCATCATGGCACGCTAAGAGTGATGGTCTTTAAGGCACACTCATTTTTTATGGATTTATGATATCTTTTCTAGTTTTTTTTTAAAATTTATTTTAATGGTTCTCTAAGTCTCATGGGCGTTTGACAAAGTATGATATGTGGTACCACTAAGTCCCCTAAGCATCATGGTATGACATGAGTATCCTCACCATGAAATATCATTGGGGCATCGTGGACATCCAAGTGCTTGGCGGCCAAGCCATTTTATGAGAATTAAGTATCTAGGTCATGAAGTCACATGCATAAATAACTCATGATGCATATGTATACATGTATGTTGAATATGTTTACATCTTCATGTTGGAGGAAAGAGAGTATGTTATAGATTACAATGGTAAACTCACTTAGGATATCGCTATGAATCGTGGACGAACTCACTTTCCTTAAGAACTATTTACTATACCGTGACAGTTCAAAAGAGTAAAACTTAGCACTTAGGGCACTTAAGAATATTGTTTCTCTCTTGAAACACTATAGTATAGCTACAGTCTAGACAAGAATGAGAGGTTGTGATTATAGGATGGTGAGCTCAAATGGCTAGAGAATGTCTCCTATTTATAGAAGACTTCTCCCCCTCTTCATACCTTTGGTCAAAAGACTTAATTGAAGTCCTTAATGAGTATCTTGATCTTGACTAAGTCTATTGACCATGTGGTATAATGAGGATATCGTTGTCCGGTACTTAAATGTGATATAAAATTGAGATTATGACTTAATGGAGAAGATCATATAGCCGTTGGAGCATTAAAACAACTCCTAGTCCTCAACACGGTATGTGGTGAGATCACCACGGTCTGTTTCGGAGCACCACGGTCAGTGGTGCCTCGACACAGTTTGAGCCCAGGGAGCTTAATTTAGATCTCTGGAGACCAGTACGACTCGTGCTGGTCTTGTTTCACTTGTGTTGATCATATTTCTTATGTTTATCCTATATATGACTCTTATACTTGTTCCACATGTGGAGAAGATCATATAGCCGTTGGAGCATTAAAACAGCTCCTAGTCCTCAACACGGTATGTGGTGAGATGACCACGGTCTGTTTCGGAGCACCACGGTCAGTGGTGCCTCGACACAGTTTGAGCCCAGGGAGCTTAATTTAGCTCTCTGGAGACCAGCAGGACTCGTGCTGGTCTTGTTTCACTTGTGTTGATCATATTTCTTATGTTTATCCTACATATGACTCTTATACTTGTTCCACATGATTTCTCATACTATATAATCTTCTTATACTCTTGAAATAATCCCAACAATCCTCGACCATTTCAAGAGTATGAAAACCCTTGAAATAAACTTGGATTATAACTTAAGTAGCTAACACCCCTGCCATTTGTGAAATAATTCTAATCACCTAGGAAACACACAAAGCATATTCTTAATGAAAAGCAGATTGCTCTTTGAACTTTTCAATTATTGTATATAAGCAAGAATTTGATCTAAATCACAAAGTAGACAAGTCTTTGAACTCTGTGTTCACAATGATCAACCATGTTCACAAAACACATACGCCTTTATTCTTAAGTGTTAATACTTGACACTATTATCCGGCCTTGAGTCCTTATCCTTCATAAGTATTTTAAAACTCTAGCTCGGAGTTCCTTTATGCGGCCAGGCATAACATTTACATAGGTAGACTTTGTAATAGACAACCACTGTAATTAGGTTTCCATAAAGTCCATTAAGAGCATCACTACTCAACCTCTTGCCATTATATATTCTAAGCATCACTTGACCTTATGATTTTAAAGATTAATGTTTCCTACTAATTTAAAAACTTTGTACTCATTATTTGACCTTAGAAATTGGTGTTGTTCCAATTTGTAAAGTTGAGTCTTTGTTGTAATTAGTAGAAACTTGAGTTATTCTTAAACCCATCTCATTTGAAGTACTTATTATGAACTCTTTAGGTAATCCTTTGGTTAAAGGATCAACTAAATTTTCTTTTGACTTGATAAACCGTGAAGTTACTATTCCATCTCTTATTAATCGATTAATATAGGCATGTCTTAGACCAATGTACCTTGACTTGCCATTGTAGACATGACTATACACAATATCAAGAGTAGACTTGCTATCACAATGAATAGTGATAGGTACCATTGGTTTATACCAAAGAGGTGTTTCCAATAACAGGTTCCTTAACCATTATGCTTCTTTACATGCAAGATATAATGCTATCAGTTGCGAAGCCATAGTGGAGTCTGTTATACTAGCTTGTTTCTTGGATCCCTAGGAAATCACTCCACCTCCTAACCGGAACACCAACCCGGTAGTCGAAGAATATTCTTCTTTTATCACATATCCAATTTGCATCTAAGTAACCTTCTAACACCGAACGCTCTCCTTTATAAGTGAGTTGGTAAATTTTAGTACTTGCTAGATATTTTAAAATTCTCCGAACAACATACCAATGCACTTTCTTGGATTGCTTGTATATCTACTTAACTTGCCAATTGCATAAGCAATGTCTAGCCTTGTACTTGTCATACCATACATGAGACTTCCTATTATCTTAGCATATTCAAGTTTAAGAACCAAAGAACCCATGTTCTTCTCGAGTTTATTACTTGAATCATAAGGTGTACTTACCAGAGCTATATTCTTACCTCCGAACTTGTCTAAAATTTTCTCAATGTAATACTCTTGAGATAAACTTATTTCATCATTATTTCTAAAATCTTAATACCAAGAATTATATCCGCTTCACCCATGTCCTTCATAAATAACTTAGAGGATAGAAATTCTTTGGTCTTATTAACTTGCTTCATGTCGGTCCCAAAGATCAACATGTCATCAACGTATAAGCAAATGATCACCCCTTTGCAATTCTCAAACTTATAGTATATTCACTTATCTGATTCATTGATCTTATACCCACTTGAAAGCACTACTTCATCAACTTTTGATGTTATTACATAGGTGCTTGCTTAAGTCCATATATATACCTTATAAGTTCACAAACTTTCTTTTCTTGACCTTCAACAACAAACCCTTCGGGTTGTTCCATATACACCTCCTCTTCTAGTTCTCTATTAAAGAATGTCGTCTTGACATCCATTTGATGGATTACTAACTTATGGATAGTAACTAAAGCCAACAATACACGTATTGAAGCTATCCTAGCTACCAGTGCATATGTTTTAAAGTAGTCAATACTGTACTTTTGAGCAAAACCCCTTACAACCAACCGGACTTTATATCTCTCAATGGTACCATCTACTCTCATTTTCCTTTTAAAGATCCATTTGGAGGTAATTGATTTACTATCCAGAGGAAGATCAACCAATATCCAAACATTGTTTTCCCTTATAGATTCAATCTCATCTTGTACCACTTCTTTCCACAAAGAAGCATCATGAGATTGCATAACTTCTTTAAAAGTCTTTTGATCTTTTTCTATGTTGTACATACATATGGTCTCTCTTTTAACTGAGTCCCTTGAACCTTCTACTAAATATACATAGAAGTTCGAACCAAAATCCTTTGGTTTCCTTGCTCTTTTACACCTCCTTAATTCAATACTTTCATATTTTTCATCATGAATAACATCATGATTCAAAAGATCATCCTCCTGATTTACATCACAAGGCTCAATTTGAGGACAACCTCTTGAATTATATCTTTAGGTCTAGAAATTGAACAGAAGCAAGTCTCATAAAAAATTGCATCTATATATCGATTCCATAACGATATTCACCAATATGTACTCATTAGGCTCAATTACCAAAAATCTATAAGCATTGATATCTTGGCCATAGCCTATAAAGATGCACTCAATTCCTCTTTCACCTAATTTCCTTTTCTTATGTTTCGGGATCCTTATGTTGGCCCTACAACCCCAATCCTAAAATACTTTAGATTCGGTTTTCTTTTGTTGCATAACTCATACAGGGTACTAGAATTCCCTTTTATTGGAACTTTATTTAAAATATAACAAGCCGTTAAAATGGCTTCACCCCAAAATCCTTTACTTAAGTCGGAGTTAGACAACATAGAATTGACTATTCTTTTTAAAGTTCAACTTTTCTTTCTGCAACCCTATTTTGTTGTGGTGTATACGGGATGGTTGTCTCATGTACAATCCCCATTTCATGGAAAAACATTGGGTCATAAAATTCCCTCCTCTATCGGATCTTAAAATTTTAATCAAGGTCTCACATTGTAATTCACTTCTATATTGTAAACTTTAAACTTTTCAAGTGTTTCATATTTAGAACTCAAAAGATAAACTTGTCAAAATGTAGAATAATTATTAATGAAAGTCACGTAATACTTCTTACCACCTACAGAAGATGTATTATGAAAATCACCTAAATCACTATGAATTAAATCAGGCAATTTAGACGTTCTTTTTATACTTAAGAATTAACTTTTAGTGATCTTGTTAAGCAAGCATGTTTTACACTTTTCTATGATATCATTCAATTTAGGAATCAAATCAAGATTGGACATTTACTTTAATTTTTTAAAAGTTCACATGTACTAATCTAGCATGTCATAGAAAAGAATTATTTAAACTTGACACATGCTTATAAGCGGAAATCATGTCATCTTTATTACTTTTAGCATTCAACTTAAACATTTCACCATAAGCATATCTCTTCCCAATAAAAATCCCTCCCTTACAAAGTACATAATTATCCCCATCATAAACTTACATAAAATCAAACTTACTAGGAAGATAACCGGATACAAGATTCTTACAAACTTCTGAAGCTAAATACACATCATTCAAAAGCAAAGATTTCCCAGCAATGAAAGTAAGTTCCACTTGGCCAATGCCTTCAACTTTAACCGGGTGGTTGTTGCGCATGTAGAGTTTCATACCATAATCCGCCAATTTGAGAGTCTTGAATAAACTCTTGTCAATACAAACATGCCTTGACGCTCCCGGGTCTATGTACCAATCATTACTACCAATGGAGACCATATTGGTTTGATCCTTAATCATAGCCACGAAGGAATTGGATTCGTCCTCCTTGCTCTTGCCTTTTGATGTATCTTTGTTCAAAAGATCATGCTTCTTTTCTATTGGTAACAATCTTTCTTTGTGTGCCCCAGTTTGTTGTTTCTCAATGCTCAGATCTGAAAATTTGTTCTCACTTTCCAACCTAGTTGTTCAGATCAAGGGGTCTTGAGCTTAGTCCCCACGGGAGAGCTCTGGCCGATTGCGATGATGATTGATTGGTTCTAGGGTTAATGTCGCGGTGGACGATGTTGTTGCTGTGGCGTAGTGCGACGCCGATTATTCTGTTGTTGGGTTGTTGCGTTTTTTGGGTTTCGTTTGTTCTAACTCAGATTTTGGATCTGAGTGATTTCGTTTGGTCTTCCGAGTTTCAACTATTTCAAGGTTGGATCTGGTGTTTGCTTCCGATCGAGACGGGTATTGGTTTTGTCGTGTCTTGATTGGATTCGGAAATAGGGTGAGTGGGATTAAGCTTTCGCCAGAGAGTTGCCATGTTCGACACAGCACCAAGCTTCCATTTTCAAGTTCCTTTGCCTGGTTTCCAGTCAAGTTTTCAAGTTCCTTCGCCTGGTTTGCAGTCAAGTTTGGCTTCCCAAGTTATGTGTTAGGATGTGGTTTTTTAGGTTTTGTCACTGTCGTGACTGTTCAATCCTTTGCTTTCCTTTGGGTTTGTTTTTATTTTTGTCTTCTTGTAGTTGTTTGTAATAAGTGTAGGTTTTTTAGTTTGTTTTATTGTTTATCTCATCTGGTTAGTCATTTGATCCTGAAGAGGAGATGTCTAACTACAGGTTGGTCCCCCTCATCATTTACGCTGTAGAGGTGGACCTTCCCATTTACCCGAGTAAAAAAAATTCAATAATTATTGAAAGGAAAATAGAGTTAGTATTGAATAATAATATAATTAGTACAAAATATTATAGAAAAGTATACCAATGAAAATTTTATTTCATAATAAATTTACAATTTATTTTGAACACATGTAGGCATACAACAAAAAAAAAAAAGGTTGCATGTGCTATGCAATTTTATCAACTTACTTTTTCACAAATAATTAATGTTACCAAACACTTAAACAACTAAACTAAACTACTTCAAAGGTTAATAATCTATATATTATAATAGAAATCATTGTGGGTCCCACGAAATAGAGACACGGGAGTGACTGTAGGGGAATTGGTCAATCACAACGTAGAAAATTATTATTTTTTTCTATTTTCAATTTTTTTATTTTCAATCCGGATTTTATTTTAAAATTAAAAAAACAAGAAAGTATCACTAATCTTTAACTGCTTTGGACTCTGAATTTAATTATTTTGGTGCAAATAACAGTAGTTGTTTTGGTGTTGTTTATAATAATAATAATAATAATAATAATAATAATCTATATACTTATAATGACAATCTATGTGGGACCTAGCAAATACTGCAACGAGAGCGTTTCAAGGAGTCTCAACCAATTACAATTAAGAAATAAAAGACCAAATTTTTAATAATTTTTTATTTTATTTTCAACCGGATTTTATTATAAACCTAAGCTGCTTGGGACTCTGACACCAATTACAGCTGTTCCATAACTGTTTTAAATTTAATTTTATTACAAATCCCATACGGCTTTGGACTTTGATAACGTTTCCAACTGTTCCATATCTTTATATATTATAATAGAAATCATTGTGGGTCCCACAAAATAGAGCCACGGGAGTAACTGTAGGGGAATTGGCCAATCAAAACGTATAAAATTATATATTTTTTTACTATTTTCAATTTTTTTCAATTTCAATCCAGATTTTATTTCAAAATTGAAAAAACCAGAAAGCATCACTAATCCTTGACTGCTTTGGACTCTGAATTAAATTATTTTGGTGTTGCCTATAATAATAATAATAATAATAATAATAATAATAATAATAATAATAATAATAATAATCTATATACTTATAATGACAATCTATGTGGGGCCCAGCAAATACTGCAACGAGGGTGTTTCAAGGAATTTCAACCAATCACAATTAAGAAAAATCCAATTTTTAGAATTTTTTTTATAATTTCAGAAAATCATATCTATATATTATAATAGAAATCATTATAGGTCCCACGAAATAGAGCCACGGAAATGACTGTAGGGGAATTGGCCAATCACAACGTAGAAAATTATTTTTTTTCCAATTTTAATTTTTTTAATTTTCAATCCGGATTTTATTATAAAATTAAAAAACCAAAAATATCAATAATCCTTAACTGGTTAGGACTCTAAATTAAATTATTTTGATGCAAATAACAGTAATTATCTTGGTGTTGCCTATAATAATAATAATAATAATAATAATAATAATAATAATAATAATAATAATAATAATAATAAACTATATATTATAATAGAAATCATTGTGGGTCCCAAGAAATAGAGCCACGGGAGTGACTGTAGGGAAATTGATCAATCACAACGTAAAAAATTTTTTTTCCTATTTTCAATTTATTTTATTTTCAATCCAGATTTTATTTTTAAATTAAAAAAAAACAGAAATATCACTAATCCTTGACTGCTTAGAACTCTGAATTAAATTATTTTGGTGCAAATAACAGTAATTATTTTAGTGTTGCCTATAATAATAATAATAATAATAATAATAATAATAATCTATATAATTATAATGACAATCTATGTGGGGCCTAGCAAGTACTACAACGAGAGTGTTTCAAGGAGTTTCAGCCAATCACAATTAAGAAAAATACAATTTTTAGAAATCTTTTTAATAATTTCAGAAAATCATAATAATAATCTATGAAAATCAAAACTTAGGTTGCATTGGACTCTGACACCATTTTCAATAAATTTTTATTTTATTTTGAACCGACTTTTATTTGAAATATTGGCTGCTTTGGACTCTGACCCCATTTACAATTGTTACATAATTGTTTCGGATTTAATTTTATTTTAGAATTTTAAAAAACTTTTACGAATCTCATATGGCTTTGGTGTTTGATCACATTTACAACTGTTAAAATATCCGGCGCAATTGTAGTTAGGTTACCTTCATTACTTTTTCCAAAACATATAAATAAAATACTTCCACATACCAGCCAGAATCACATTTGATATTCGCCGTATTCGTCTCAATTGATTATTGACATTCCTAATTCCTACTCTCCTTAAGGTAAATTTTAAGTCATTATTATATAGATATTCAAACCTATTGGGTTCTACATTGATTGCATTCATTGTAATTGATATATTCAAAAACTACTTTGAATTCTGCAGATTCAATTCACATTACCATTTTTGATATAATCTATATATTATAATAGAAATTATTGTGGGTCCCACGAAATAGAGCCACGGGAGTGACTGTAGGGGAATTGACCAATCACAACATAGAAAATTATATATTTTTTTTCTATTTTCAATATTTTTTAATTTTTAATCCGGATTTCATTTAAAATTTAAAAAACAGAAAGGATCACTAATCCTTGACTTCTTTGAACTCTGAATTAAATTATTTTGGTGCAAATAATATTAATTATTTTGGTGTTCCCAATAATAATAATAATAATAATAATAATAATCTATATATTATAATAGATATCATTGTGGGTTCCACGAATTAGAGCCACGGGAGTGACTGTAGGGGAATTGACCAATCACAACATAGAAAATTTTTCTTTTTTCTATTTTAAATTTTTTTAAATTTTCAATCCGAATTTCCTTTAAAATTTAAAAAAACAGAAAAGATCACTAATCCTTGACTCCTTTGGACTCTGAATTAAATTATTTTGGTGCAAATAATATTAATTATTTTGGTGTTGCCAATAATAATAATAATAATAATAATAATAATAATAATAATAATAATAATAATAATAATAATAATAATAATAATAATTTATATACTTATAATGACAATCTATAGAGGGTCAGCAAATACTGCAATAAGAGCGTTTTAAGGAGTTTCAGCCAATCAAAATTAAAAAAAATAAAATTTTTAGAATTTTTTTTAATAATTTCAGAAAATTATAATAATAATCGATGAAAATCAAAACTTAGGTTGCATTGGACTCTGACCCCATTTTCAATAATTTTTTATTTTATTTTATTTTGAACCCAATTTTATTTGAAACCTTGGCTGCTTTGGACTCTGACCCATTTAAAGCTGTTACATAACTCTTTCCGATTTAATTTTATTTTAGAATTTTAAAAAACCTTTTTCAAATCCCATAAGATTTTGGAGTTTGATCACGTTTACAACTGTTAAAATATCCAGCGCAACTGCAGCTAGGTTACGTTCATTACTTTTTCCAAAACATATAAATAAAATACTTCCACATACCAGCCAGAATCACATTTGATATTCGCCGTATTCGTCTCAATTGATTATTGACATTCCTAATTCCTACTCTCCTTAAGGTAAGTTTTAAGTCATTATTATATAGATATTCAAACCTATTGGGTTCTACATTGATTGCATTCATTGTAATTGATATATTCAAAAACTACTTTGAATTCTGCAGATTTAATTCACATCACCATTCTTGATATAATCTATATATTATAATAGAAATCATTGTGGGTCCCACAAAATAGACCCACGAAAGTGACTGCAGGGGAATTGACCAATCACAACATAGAAAATTATATTTTTTTTTCTATTTTCAATTTTTTTAATTTTTAATTCGAATTTTATTTTAAAATTTAAAAAACAGAAAGGATCACTAATCCTTGACTCCTTTGGATTCTGAATTAAATTATTTTGGTGCAAATAATATTAATTATTTTGGTGTTGCCAATAATAATAATAATAATAATAATAATAATAATAACAACAACAACAACAATAATAATAATAATAATAATAATAATAATAATAATCTATATATTATAATAGAAATCATTGTGGGTTCCACGAAATAGAGCCATGGGAGCGACTGTAGGGGAATTGGCCAATCACATTGTAGAAAATCATTGTGGGTTCCACGAAATAGAGCCACGGGAGAGATCATTGTGGGCCCCATGAAATAAAGCCACAGGAGCGATTCTCGGAGTTTAAACCAATCACAGCGCAGTAAATTGTATTTTATTTTCAATTTTTTTCCAAATTTTATTTACAATTAAAGAAATTAAAAAATAGATTCTTAATCCACATCTGTTTGACAACTAGTTACATTCAAAACGAGTCCTACTAAATCTCAAACAGTAGTGTTTAATTTAAATTTAAATTGTATTTTATTTTCTATTTCTTTGCAGATTTTATTTACAATGAAATAAATTTAAAAATATA
Source organism: Portulaca oleracea (assembly GCA_029582165.1). NCBI lineage: Eukaryota > Viridiplantae > Streptophyta > Magnoliopsida > Caryophyllales > Portulacaceae > Portulaca > Portulaca oleracea. The sequence continues at coordinate 610,020 of CM055891.1, forward strand.
TCGTTAATCCACTTCTGCTTGACAGGAGTTACATTCGAAACAAGTCTTTTTAAGTTTCAAACAGTAGTATTCAATTTTAATTTAAATTGTATTTTATTTTCTATTTCTTTCTATATTTTATTTACAATTTAAGAAATGAAAAAATATATCCTTAAACGAGTCCTACGAAATCTTAAACAGTAGTATTCAATTTTAATTTAATTACACCACTAAAACAAAACTGTCCATAACTAATGACCTTAATATCCGGAACACTTCAAAACCATTACCAATTCGATTATTAATGTGACCCTTGCGGTTAGATCAATGAGATTCATGAGTTATTGTTGATATCTATATAAATATAACACATCTGTAAGAGGTTATATCTATTTCCCGGATATTAACCTATTATTATGCATCTACTTTTATAAACAACATACTAAATATCCCAAAATTAAACCTTTCTTCATTTTCAATCAAAAGCAAGCAAGATCAATCTTATCGTACTTCAGAATCATATAGACATAATCATTTACATTCCTCATCAATAAGTTTGACAGTCATAAACATTTTCCTCAATATTCATATGTAAGTTTCACATCCATGACTTTTATAAAATTTCAAAAGTAACTAATTGAGTTCACTCCGTGCATCGCATGGGTTGAAGCCTAGTAATAATAATAATAATAATAATAATAATAATAATAATAATAATAATAATAATAATAATAATCGATATAATATTAATAGTAAAGTTTGTGGGCCTCGCAGAATGGAGAAATGAGACTGGTTGTAGGGATTCTGACCAATCATAAAGCAAATAAATACTAAATTAAATTATTTTGTGCAAATATTAGTTATTATTTTGGTGTTATCTATAATATTATAATAATAATAATAATAATAATAATAATAATAATAATAATCATCTATATATTATAATAGAAATTATTGTGAGTCCCACGAAATAGAGTCACGGAGGTGATAGTGGGGGAATTGTTGGCCCCTATGTTATAATTATATAGTGTTTGAATAATTTATTATGATGTTTTTTATTTGACAATATGATTGATGTTTTGTACTTTTAAAATTGTATCTACATATGTCATTAAATTTTTCTTTTTAAATTCAAATAACTATTATCATACTCCGTGCATCGCACGGGTTGAAGACTAGTAGTAATAATAATAATAATCTATATACTTATAATGACAATCTATGTGAGACCCAGCAAATACTGCAACGAGAGCGTTTCAAGGAGTCTCAATCAATCACAATTAAGAAAAAAAGGACCCAATTTTTAATAATTTTTGATTTTATTTTCAACCAGATTTTATTATAAACCTAAGCTGCTTGGGACTCTAACACCAATTACAGCTGTTCCATAACTGTTTTAAATTTAATTTTAATTTAGAATTTAAAAAAACTATTACAAATCCCATACGGCTTTGAACTTTGATAACGTTTCAAATTGTTCCATATCTGTATATATTATAATCGAAATCATTGTGGGTCCCGTAAAATAAAGCCACGGGAGTGACTGTAGAGGAATTGGCCAATCATAACGTATAAAATTATATTTTTTTTTACTATTTTCAACTTTTTTTAAATTTCCATCCAGATTTTATTTAAAATTAAAAAACCCAGAAAGTATCACTAATCCTTGACTTCTTCGGACTCTGAATTAAATTATTTTGGTGTTGCCTATAATAATAATAATAATAATAATAATAATAATAATAATAATAATCTATATAATAATAATAATAATAATATATTATAATAAAAATCATTGTGGGTCCCACGAACTAGAATCACGGGAGTGACTGTAGGGGAATTGGTCAATCACAACGTAAAAAATTTAGTTTTTTTTCTATTTATAATCCGTATTTTATTTTAAATTAAAAAAAGTATCATTAATCCCTGACTGCTTTGGACTCCGACTAAGTTTACAATTCTTCCATAACCAACATAACTAATCCTTGACTGCTTTGGACTCCGACTAAGTTTGGAACTCTTCCATTACCAACGTAATCAGTTAGGTCAATTACATTCATAACTTTTTGAAAACATATAAATCCAATACATCTGTTAGTGGTTAAACTCTTTTCATCTACTATCCGAGCAATCAATATCATAATTGTCGCACTTCAACATATTCGCCTTAATTGAGTACCATTTGCAGTTCATACACTCAAGTTATCTTCGATTAGGCAAGTCACACGTCACTATTATATAGATTTTCAGACCTATTTAGGTCTTCTTCGATTGCATTCACTGTTGTTGACGTATTCAAAAACTTCGAATTGTGCATATTTAGTTTACATTATCATATTTGACATAATTGATTACCATTCACACTTCATACTCTCAAGTTATCATCTTTAAGGTAAGTCACATGTCACTATTATATGGATTTAAAAACCAGTTTAAGTCTACTTTAGTTGCATTCACTGTATTTAACTATTCAATCATAGTTTGTTTCATAAAATTTTACTACTACTTATACGATAATTTAAAATTCCAGGACAACGTAAGTAAGGATGATGCATCATGCAACTCGTCGTGGTCGACGTTCATTCACATTTTAGGAAACTTTCTATTGCTGAATTACATGTTTTGTCGGAACAATTTATCATGATGTTTTCCATGTAACAATTTCATTAATATTTCGTTTGGTTTGTCCATGACTTTTATAAAATTTCAAAAGTAGCTAATTGAGTTCGCTCCCTACATTGCACGGATTGAAGCCTAGTTAATAACTAACAACTAATAACTACTAGCTTGTGATTCAAATAACTATCACTTAATAACTAATAATTGATTGTCAAATTAGCTATTGGACACCAATTATAATTTAATTGTTACTAATAAAAAAAGAATTATGAATAAAGGTCATAACCTCTTTCTTTTAAAAATAAATTTAAAACCTACCCAACTCTCATTATTTTTAGAAAACTTGGACTCTAATAATTCCAATTTTTGGTAATTAGACGATAGTAATACCTATTTTTTAATACGGTCTAAAAAAATTGTATTGTTATGGACAACTACTGAATATAGACCCTAAATATTGTGAATTTTGACTTGTGTTTGCTCCCAAACTTAACACAACAATTCCCTACGATTTTTAGTAAATTTACAAGCTTTGTCCTAATTTTTTTATTTTTTTCTAATTTTTGTGATATTTTCCCTTTTGTTCTTTATAAAAAAATTGTAATAGTTGTTTGGTACAGTTAATAAGCTTTTTAGGGTACGAATGAAAAAAGTTAAAAAAGATGAAAATTTAAAAGACATTAAAGGAAAATATGAAGGTAAATTTGATACTAAAAAAATACAAATTGTTTTGGGACAGTTAGTGAATAGAAAAAAAAAAATAGAGATTGTTATAGTCTAATTGTCAAAAGTTGTGATTATTAGAATTCAATTTCCCTAATTCTTTTTTTTTTCGAAATCAAATATAACTATTTCATTAATAGCATGCCATATGGCACTTACAATGAAAATTGTGATTGAACAATGGGAAATTAGATTATAATAATACGAACTTTTGGCCACATAATGCTTAATAATACGAACTTTCGATTTAGTGATGAATAATATGAACTTTGACCCCCTGTTGCTCACAGTAACACGCCACCGAGTTACCTTTCTCTTGACTCGTCAGGGAAATGATCTGGCGGTGGCGGCACGTGCCCCTTGCTGTTTGACATTGCCAGGCCAGCCGTTGACTTAAAAAATCGCCACGTCAGCCTGTGTTTTCCCTCCAGACATTTCCAACTTCATTTTTACATTAGTTTATTTTTTATTTTTCGTTTGGAAAAAAGTCCCCGAAAGTTCTTCCATCATCTTCATCTTCTATTCTCTCTCTAAACTACGACGAATGATTCTAGGTTTGGGGAAGGGTTTTGTGAAAAATTGCTTGCAAATCTACAGTAATCAGTTGCAGGAGTGACGTGCGTTGGTGGTCATCTTCATCTGAGTCGACACTATGCAATGGACTAAAAGTAGAGGCAGGTTCGTTTTTTCTTCCTTGCAATGATGACTATGTCGACGGAACCCTAGCTTTGATAGGGTAAAAGATTCTCTTTTTTTTTTGCAGAAAAATTCTTTTTTTACAATTTAGGGTTCATGTAGAGGGAATCTAGACAACAAATTTTCCTTTTAAAAGTTAGGGTTCATGTTGAATACGTTTCTAGGGGTTTAAAATTGAACAAAATGGCAACAAGTGTTCTTGTTTTTTGTCTTATGCAGAACTATTTACTACGGGGGTAAGTTTGTGGAGGACCCAGAATTTAGATATGACGGACCCTTTCATTCAACCTTCCAACCAGCCTGAGCATGTTGATGATGACCCTATCATTCAACCATGCTTCCAACATTCCCAAGTTGATGAGCCAGTCATTGAACCCTCTATCCATGCTGATGACTATGCTGATGACCATGATTTGGGACAGAATATTGAGGAGCCTGTGAATGACATTCCAATTGGTAGAAGGGCTCCACAAAAGGTTGATAAAGGCAAGGATAAAGTTGTCTTCTATGATGATTCCAGTAGTGATCCTGGTTATGAGACTTGGGTGCCGGGAAAAAAAGGATGTTGATGAATCAGATGATGATGATGTCAACATTAAATCAAGTGGTAGGAAGACAAGAAGGAGATTGGATATAGATGGTGAGGATGGGTGTGAGGATGATGATGAATCAAGTGATGATAATGTTGAGGGTGAAAACTCAGTAAATGAAGAACTTGATACCTCAGATGATGAATACAGGACTGCCAACGAGAAGGAGGCTGAGTTTAAGAAGAAAATGAGTGAGGAGGGGTTCAAAGATGATGGAAGTGTAGGGATAAACACGATGGAACATCCTCATGACTGTGTAAGTGACAACGATGACTCGGAGGATGAGATGGAGACATATGGAGACAGTGGAGAGGATGTCCAAGGATGCTGAGGAAAAGGACCAAGAGATGCAATATTGATGAGCAAATTGAATTCAAGGATATTTAGTGGGAAGTTGGTATGACTTTTGGGACAGCCAAAAAATTCAAGGAAGCAGTTGCAAGGTATGGTTTGTATGGAGGTTACAGTGTTAAAATTAGTGTGCCAGACAGCAAGGTTAGGAAGTATGGTGATGTGTGCCAACTTAGCTGCAAGTTCAAGGTGTATGCTTCATGGGATAAGAGGCAGAGGACTTTCGTGGTCAGATCAGCTAACAACCATCATGCTTGCACTAGGAGCATGACAAAGAACTGTCAGTTGAAATCTCCGTGGATAGCATAACACTATCTTGCAAGGTATAAGGAAAGGCCTCATTGGCCTTCCAAAGAACTGAAAGCCCAATTGATGCAGGAATTTAGGTTGGACATAGCAAGGTGGTTCTATTATGATGTGAAAAAAAGAGCTCACAAGATGTTGCATGGTTCAATGAAGTCCCATTACTGCAAGATTGGGAGTTATTTAGAAGCACTCAAGGCTGCTACACCTAATAGCACATTCAACTTATGTACTAACCTAGATGGTGACAGTGATGTTCCTGAGTTCCACAGGTTGTTCATGTGTTTTCATTGGATGAAGGAAAGGTTTTTGAAGGGATACAGACCTATTATTTGCATCGATGGTGCTTTCCTGAAAACATTCCTTGGTGGGTGTCTGTTGGCTGCCATAGGAATGGATGGAAACAATCAAATGTTTCCTATAGCGTGGGCTATAACAGAAGGGGAGAACAATGAAAGTTGGGAATGGTTCCTGTTGAACTTGCAAGCTAGCCTTGGGGGATCTGATGGCTCTGGTTGGGTGGTCAATTCTGATGAGCATAGGGTAATTTTCTGTCATTCTAACCTTTAATTTTGTGTGTCTTTTGTCATTATGAATAATATGAACTTTGTTTTATGTTAGTATGAATAATATGAACTTTAAAATTTGCCAGTAGTTCAGAAAAATACATACTTTTCTTTATGTCAGTTTCAATAAAATGAACTTTTTCATACGTCAGTGTCAATAATATGTACTTAACTTTTTGGCAGTTTGTATAATATATACTTCATTTTAATCAATTTACTGACTGAACAAATTTCCACATTTGCAGTCAATACTGTATGCAGTACCAAAAGTGTTCCCTAATGTTGAGCATAGGCGTTGTGCTAGGAACAAGTATGCCAACTGGAAGAAAAATTATAAGGGTGAAGAATTGAAGTTAATGTTTTGGAACTATGTGAAGGCATACAATGAAGCAGATTTCAAGTATGCAGTTGAAGCTCTTAAGGAAGAAGACCAGCAGGCAGCTGATGATTTCTTTGTTGAGAATCCAAGCCAATTTTGTAGGGCTTTTTTAAGGACAGATAACAAGTGTGATGTTGTCTGCAACAACATGGCAGAAACTTTCAACGCTTACATTGTCCAAGCTAGGGCTAAACACTGCATCTACATGCTTGAGGAGATCAGAGCATCACTTATGGAGAGGGCTGTCACTAAGAAGAAGATCATGGAGGAATCTGAGTATGATATTTGCCCCAGGATTAGGACTAGATTAGAGAAATCTAAGCTAAGAGAAAGGAATGCATATGTTCACCCAGCATTGAACAACCAATTTGAAGTGAACTTGCATATGGATAAGTGTAAGGTTGACTTGAACAAAAGAAGTTGCACTTGCAGAGAATGGGATTTGACTGGCATACCTTGTTGTCATGCTAGCATGTACTGTGTGGTTGAAGCACAATCCTGATGATTATGTAGACCCTTACTAAAAGAAGGCCAAGTATCTAGATGTTTATCATATTGGAATCCCACCTTTTGAGGGGGAGAGACACTGGCTAAAAGTCCAGCTACCTCTAGATCCACCACCAGTGCAAATTGGACCAGGTAGGCCAAAGAGGAACAGAAGAAGAAGCCCAACTGATGTTGCTGGTGGAGGACCACAAACTGAAGGGAATGGTCAACAAAGTGGGGCATCACAATCCTAAATGTTCTCCATGCCACCACCCATTTTTTTTGCTGGAAGAAGCTTATGTTTTCAATGCTCAAAAGATGCTTCCATTTTGATGTTTTTGTAGCAGCTTTTAAAACTCTATATTGTTGTAATTAAGTTGAATAACTTGTATCTGACGCACTTATTGGTGCCATTTTGTGTTTGTAACTCATGGAATCTTTTGTTGTACTTTGGATGATGAAATTCAGTCAATCTAATCATATGTTTCTTCTTTACTCTGTAATTTATTTTTGTCTGTATCTTAATATGAACTTTAAAAAGGTCTATTGTCAAAAATATGAAGTTTTAATCATGCAAGTCTCAATAACATGAACTTTCTCCATTCAAACTACTAATAATATGAAGTTACATTATACAATGTCTGAATAATATAAGCTTTCTACTTTGTCAGTTTCAGTAATATGAACTTTTGTCTATATCTGACTGAATAACATGAATTTTTACATTTGATGTGATGTACACACTGTTTCTGTCACAAATCCTCAAGTTCAACAACTCAGTTACTGACAACAAATGTATCAATTTATATCCAACTCACTTGTGCAACATACATATGACAATTAATGCAACATATCCATTCATTCAATATGCGATTCATTGTTCACCAAATTACAACACCCACCCACCCAAATGCTTACATCCACAACATCCACATGCTTACATCAACAAAAATCAACACTACCCACACTATACTACCCTACAAAGTTCAGACTCAGAACCTGACTTTGTACCCACCCAATTCTTACATCTTTTTTGAAACTAGAACAGGCAGTAACATCCCAAAAACTATTCCTAAAACCTCCATGGAAACCCTGTTAAAGGCCTTCATCTTCAACATGACAATTTCTTCCTGTGCCTTCATTCTCTTCTCTTTCTCCTTTGTAAGTTTCTTCTTCAGGCCAAATTCTACTCCTTCAAGTGTGCAACTGTTCCAATTTCACACATCAATTGGTCAATCCTCTCCTTCAGCATCTTGTTCTGCTCCACCAAACCAATTTCAACTTCCCCGACCAAATCCTTTTCCCATTTGTAGAATCCACAATCAAGGTGCTTCGACTGAAACCAGAACCAATAGTTAGTTCATGTTCTGGAAAAACCAAACCCAAACTCAAAGTATAAAAAAAACCCTAATTTCAACCTCCATCCCTCATATACGAAAATCCCTAGCCAAAACCATAAATTTTAGGGTTTACCTTCCACATTGGACATCCATAGAAGCCTAACCAAACATTTTCTCCCCTTCGATAAATCTTACGCACAGCAGGGATACCATGTTCACACTTTATGCGTCCGCAATCCACCCAGAGGATGCCCCACTCGAACCTCCTTCTGACTTTATCAGTTCGAAATTCGAAATTAGAGGAGAGAGATTTGCAGAAGATGAGCAAAAAAAATTTGAAACCCAGATCTGGGCTGTGAAGAGTAACGATGAAGGAGGGAGATGGAGGAAAACAAAGGGGAGTTAATTTTCTGAAAAAATGGTTGTTGATGAAATATTATCAGAATGAGAGAGAAACATAGGGAATGAGGGAAAAATTGAGTGACGTGGCGATTTTTTAAGTCAATGGCTGACTTGGCAATGTCAAACAGCAAGGGGCACGTGCCGCCACTGCCAGATCATTTCCCGGACGAGTCTAGAAAAAGGTAACTCGGTGGCGTGTCACTGGGGGCAACAGGGGGCGCCAAAGTTCATATTATTCATCACTAAATCGAAAGTTCGTATTATTAAGTCTCATATGGCCAAAAGTTCGTATTATTAGAATCCAATTTCCCTTGAACAATTGTAAATTTAAAACATAGATATGAAATTTAACTTCCAAATAACTAATATTAATCTTACAGATGTTCGGCTCCGAATTTTTTCGATGATTCTGCATCTATGTTCGATGACTCTACATCTTTACCATTGATGGAGAACTTCACAACCCGTGCTATAGCGATTTGAAAGTCGATTTTCATTCAACGTATTAGACCATACCAACTGAACAAAAACTCTAAAAAGAGACTAAAAACCCTAAATAAGGGTACAAAAAAGTTCTTACAAAAGAAGAAACTAAAAAACTCTTACAAAAGAAGATACTAACTTTCTTTGCATAAATGTAAAACCAAATTAATAATTGGAGTAGAGATCAATCAAATTGGGGCTTACCATCCACAAAAGAATCGATGGTAGCCCCTCCAAGAAAATGTAGGTTAGGGTTTTCTAAAGAGAAAAAGAAAAGAGGAGGCTAGGCTATTTTCCTAATTCTTATTATTATAATAATAATAATTGGTGACAAGGTGTCTTAACTTTCTACTCCTTCCGTTCCGTATATTAGTCATTTTGGGAATTTTGAGAAGGTCATAGTGTTGGACAAAAAAATATAGCAGTTGAAAATAAAAAGACTAAATTGCCTCATAATTAGTAACCATCGGTATTAGTAAGAGTGGGATGAAAAATAGTTAATAACGAATAAAATCAGTAGACTAATAATGTATCATTGAAATTAGAAAATGATAAATATTATAATTGAATAAAAAGAAGTTAACTTTTTAAAGTTACAAATAATATGGAGAATATTAAAATTATACCATATAGTCATATACCATAAATGACCTACTTAGATCCATAATAGGAATCGAGATAATTTTTTTTAAAAAAAAAACCTGAATTTGTCTAGATAATTGATAAATTCAAAAAATATCAATGAATGTGGTAATAATATTAATAAATTTACATTGAATTTTACAGTAAATATTGATATTTTTTAAATTTAACTACTTAAAAGATTTAAAGTAACCTAAAGTGAGACGGAGTACTAGTTTTTATCTCAAATCAAGAACGATAAAGTCAAAAGTCAAACACCCTGAATTGACAAGAAAGAAGTTTGAAGGCCATCACAACTTTAGAATGTTGGATGTAGCCTCGTGACCAACTCAAGTTATACCGTCCACCGTGGTGTACGACATGTAATGTATTGAAATACACGAATTTTTTATATGATGAATTTCTATAAAAATTTGATGACTTTTAAAAAATATTGATGAATTTTGTAATAATATTGATATATTTAGAATGAATTTTATAATTAATATTGATGAATTATTTAAAAACTTTAATATAAATGATATAGTTAAATAGATGTACCATGATGGAAAACCAGCCCCAAGTACAAAACAGGAATTGAATTGAGTAGGAATGAGTTCTAGTTCTTGTTTTTGCTGTTTGGAGAGCAGTTTCTGGAATGGAATTGCAATCCCTAAGGATTTGCTATCCCTCCCAAATAGGGAAATTAGAAACCTCCCAAATGTGGGGGGAATACTATCCTTTTCTTTCACAACAACAAAAAAACCAATAACAATATTAATAATAATAATAATTAACTATTATTATTATTAATTAATAATAATTATAGTTATAATTATTATTAATTATTAATAATTATTATTATAATAATTATTAATAACAATAATAATTATTATAATTATCATTATTAATAATAATTAATAATTAATAATTAATAATAAAAATTATATTTATAATTATAATTATTAATTTGTAACAATAGTAATAATTATAATTATTAATAATTAATAATAATTATTATAATTATAATTAATAAATTAATAATAATTATAATAATAATTATAAAAATTGATAATAATAATAATATTAACAATAATAATTATAATAATTATTATAATTAATAACAATAATTATAATAACAATAATTAATTAGAATAAATGAAAATTTTAATACTTATTATTATTAATTAATTATTAAATGTTATTAATTAATATTAATTTATAATAATTAAAAATATGAAAATTAGTAATTAATATTTAATAATTATTAATAAACATATATATTAATAATTAATAAGTAATTATTATAATTATTTAATAATAATTGATAATTATTAATAATCAATAAATAATTATAACTATTAATAATTAATATAATAAAATTACTAATTGATACAAAGGTCAAGAATTAAAAATTAATTAATAATTATTATAGTTAATTATTTTCCATTGATAATAATTTTTAATTAATAAATAATAATAATTTATAATTTATAGTAATAATATTATTAATTAATATATAATAATAACTAATTAATAATTGATAATTGATAATTATCAATTATTAATTATTAAAATTTTATTATTGTCATAATAATAATAATAATAATAATAATTATTATTATTGTTATTATTATTTTTATTATTATAACAAATATGTAACTATAGCTTTGATTCAATTCCACTGCTCACCAAACACTTTCGTTTCAAGGTTCTAATTCCATATCCAACTCCTTAGGATTCTAATTCCATACCTAACTTATTCCATTTTTCTCTCCAAACAAGCCCTCGAGGATAACAGCCAATAACGGATTATAGTGGATCATCATTGGCGAGCCTATCTTCGAGTTAAAGCCTAATGTGGCCTACTATTGTAATGGCCATTTGCGATCAAGCCCGGCCCACTTACTTAATTGTCCTGACTGGGCCCGCTGTCTCCGTATGGAAGCTACAAAAGTCGCATTGTATTTAGTTTTCTTTTAATGAAATTAAAACGATTTCATTAATTAAAGGACAAAACGAAATTTATAATGAAAATCGTGAATGAACACTTTCAAATCTAAATAATAATATTTATTTATATATGTTTCAATTTTTATCTTCACCATTCATTTTATTTATTTAATATATTATTAAAAAATATGTTTTATTAATTAAATTAAATTTACGAAATTTTTTAAAATTAAAATATTTTAACTTTAAGTTTTAGTCGAGTAAACAAGAATATTTTGAAAAATATTTTATTAAAAATTTTTAAAAATAAACTAAAAATTAAAAATGTATATATTACAAATTATATCAAATAGAAAAACTAATGATCAAGATAAAACTTGACACAAGTACAAATAAAATTTATTTTATTTATGGTGGTTGTCGTTTTTGACAACCACTACAAGTGCATCCAAATATATATAAAATATTTGAGTTTTGAATAACTATAAATTGTACTGGTGTTCAACTCCAAATTTATGACAATCTTGTCATAAATTTTCTTGGATGACACTGTATCTTTCTTTTGTGATTTTGTATCTTTTACATTGAGGATCTCACAATTTGTTCTATAGTGATTTGAAAATCTAATATCCATCCCATGAACTAGACCATACCAATTGATCAAGAATATTTTTTAAACAAAAGACTAAAAACCATATATAAGGGTAAACTAAAACTCTTAATTATTAGTTTGTGCATGAAGTATAAACCGTATTTGACCTTTAATGGTCTTCAATATTACTCGTTGTCCCATAGTTTTTCATATTAGTTTTATTAATTAATTAATTGTAATATTATACTTTAAAACATTATTTTTCATTACAAATTGCATATTATTTTATATTATTTTTGATAATTTCTATATCAAATTAGGTAATGTAATTTAATAATTGCTCGGCATATATGATATTTTATTAGACTTGTAATAGTTAGTTTTATATTTCAAACTAGGTAATGCAATTTGATAAAACTAATATCATATACAATAATATCAAGGATCTAAAAAGGTCATATACAATAATATCACTGTATCTTTAAATTACATGGTCATTTTCATGGAGGTCAGGGTTTACTTTTGAAGTGCCTAAAAGTGTAACTCAACTACCCCTTGACTATGTGCAGTAGCCGGATCTCTTTTGCTCCTATTCTTGAAGGATTTGAGGAGGTTATTGAGAGTTCCAACACTTCTTCCGGAAAGGAGAATAGATAAGATCCTATCATGGAACAAAAGGGGAGCTTAATGGCCCTAGATAGCAAAATGGTGTCTCCGACCTTCTTCGAATGAATAATTTCAGTCTTATCAGGCTATTCAAGACTAAAGTTTGAAAGAACCCTGGGGGGGTTAATAGAATTATCAAAATATTCTGCACACTTGGGTAAGGATGTTAGCAACTAGTGTTGACCTTAGTCAAGACTTAATACATAGTCCAACAAAAATAATTATAGTATTTAATGACATTCAGAAAACTTTACACAAAGGAGGTTATTGGTGGTCTCACTGTCCAGGAGATAATGTCCCTGGGACAGGTACAGAAGAATGGTTTTCCTGTCCATGCTAGATGTCCTCAGAATAGCTACAACAAAATGATTTCGCCAACTATGTTGGACAAGAGGCAATTACAACAGATTTTCACCAACTACGTCGGTGGTATCTTACTCACAGAGACTTAACAATCAGTCTCTATTACAAGGTCACTTTCACCAACCATGTTTCCTACTTACTCACAGAAACTACAACACTTAGTTTAAGTTGCACTTCTCGCCAAGGTCCTCGACTACACTCTACCAAATGTCCTTTACTGGTCACACACTCACCAATATCAATCAATTGGTTATACACTCAGAAATCACTAACCGATTTCCTACAACACCATTCTCTCGATTTCTTCACATCGAATCGAATGAATGCTCTATGAAACAGTGGGGTAATTTATAGCCTTTGGTTTCTTCAATGGCTACTTGACTTTTATGGAGATTTCATGAAGATTTGGTCATCAACGATTTCTTGCTCTTCAATCACTGATTTCTTCCCTTAGATAACTCTCCCTTTAATATGCTTGATTTGATTTGTCTTTATTCTCGATTTTCTTTCCTTAAACATCCTTTTTTTATTGCCTTCTGTAATAACCCACCCCAAAATCATGTTTAATTATCTATAAATCACAATAATTATCCAAATCGCGTTATAAATTTTTTCGCGTTTACCTTTATTTATTTACTTATTTATTTATTGATATCGGTGTTAAGTCTCGTGCAGGAGATGGCTAAGGTGCCGAATTATCGGCTTAAAAGATTACTTTATATATTCATTCAATGAGTTAAAGTATTTCAGGTTATACGATGTGTTTATAAATTTATTTACCGAGAAACGGTTAATAATTATCCGCCTCGATTTCTATATATATTTTACCGTCCCAATTTTAATTTATTTAGTTTCATTTCCTTTACATAATTTTAAAGAGGTAATTTTTTCCACTTTATTATTCTTAATCCAAATTCCTTTGTATTTTATTGTTATGTTACCAAATTATTATCAATATATTTAATTTCCTACAAAAACTCAATACTTCAATTTATTACAACAATTACAATATATTTATCCTATTGTTATCATCCTATTACTATTTAATTAAGGTTTATTTTAGTTATTATTAACATTAGTTTTAATTAGATGGTGGATATATATATATATGTTTTAGTGAGGTTAAGTCATTTTACTTCCACTCAAATTAGACAATCCCTCAAGAGCTACCCCTTCCTCCTTCTCCCTCCAACCAGCCGGCCACTCCAGCCACCACCACCGACCTTTTTCCGGCCAGCCGGCGCCGGAAACCGCCAGCCACCAGTGGTCGCCGCCCTCCTCTTCCTCCCTCTTGTGTTTTCCTCCAATTTTGTCTTCAAGGGTAACCTCTCAAAACCCCCAATTTCAATTTCTCTAAACCCTAATCAGAAAAACTATGTTTTACATATGTTTCTTTTGTAATTTCTATCTCTTTTACTCTCTTTTATCTTAAATTCAAGTATATAATTGTATTGGTTAAGTTAGGGTTAAGTTTTGAGTACATGCATGTGTGTTTCTAAGTGTTTATGAGGTTTTGTGGATGAATTCATGGTGGATGCTGATTATATGTTAATGCATGTGAAATTCTTGAGAGATTCTTAGTAAGTAAGGGCTGTGTTTATGTTTTGAGATTATGAATTAAGTGTTATTATGTTTAATTTGGGTGAATTAGTGAGGTTTTGGTGCAAGAGTTCAAGAACAAGTCCTTTATGTTGAGTTTATGTTTAATCCATAGTTGCATGTGGTTTTTAAGGTCCTTGATGAGTAAATTTTCAAGGTTTATATTCTGGAAATATAGTGGATTAAAGTTAGGAGAGGTTTGATTATGTTTAATATGGTTAAGAGTGAGAAAAACTCAATTAAAAACTGAGATATTGGTGTTTAAAGCCTCTGTTTCGATTCTGGAAATTTACAGTAGCATAAAAGTGGGATTTTTTCCCAAATTTCTACTCCATTTGATAGCTTAAGGTGTTAGCAAACCATAGGCTTTGGAATTTCGAGTTTCCGATTAGTATAGCCCGAGTTACGACCAAAACCGTGAAGGTACAATTTTATATACGAATTCTGAGTCACTGTATTGAGGGCTGTTTTTCGTGCCTTTTGAGATCTCTTTAGTTTTTATGGTAAACATGAAAGTTTTAGGCCACGTTGCAAGCTTTCCAGAAAGGTATGATTCGTAGTCATCCGATGTCGGGAGTTTGAGTTACGAGCCCGGGAAGCAGGGCTGTCCAGAACAACGTTTCTGCCCAATTTAGCTTATGTAAATTAATATCTTTTGGGCCTCAAACCAACCCAATAAGGGGTTCTAAGCATAAGTGTGTCATGGTTATAAGTTGTCATTTTGGAGTTATGGGTTAAGGCTAAGAGTACCATTTTGGAGTCTTAAGTGAGTCTTAAGGATAGCTTCCAAAAGCTAGTAAGTTTGGCAAAGTACCTTTTTCCCCATCTTTCTTTAACATAATGTTCAATGTCTTTGGTCTAGCTAAGAATTTCCTTTTAGCTTGATAGCCTCCAAGTCCTAAATCAATCCAACCTTTGGTACTTAAGTCATCGATCCAAGCTTGTTCTTGTCACATTCGGATGTGTACCTCTTACTCCGTTTCGCTATTCATTTGCTATCACATCATCAAACCGTGTGTGGATCCATCATTCTCATTCTAGCTTTCAAGTTATAATTACCCCAATCATCATCAATTCAAGCTTATTTTCTTGGATTCAAGCCCTTTTTATTCGAATCATCTTCTACGTCATTATTCTCATGTATTTTCCGACCCGGAAATTCTAAGGTTTTATATGCACAGCTTCTGTCCGGGCCCATTTTGGAGCCCTTCCACTCGTTTTTAGCCTCTGGTGCTGTTAACAAAGTTGTAGATTATGTTTTTCCCTATTCCGGGATATACTCTTTCACTTCGTTTCGATTTTCCTAACTCAAGTTTTGCTATAAACTCTATTTTCTAGACAACCTGAAATTTTATTCCTAAAGTTATTTCATTGATATTACTAAGTTTCTAAATTTGTAAATCTAATTTAGAACCTTATTCGGTTCTTCATTTCTATTTATTCTTATTTTATTTGACAAGTTTCGAAAGCCATCTCCAAGCCAAGACGCGCCGCCAAGGTCTTTAGCGTCCCAAGGTACGCGAATTGTCCAGCTTTTACAATCTAAGTTATAGTCACGATTCATTCAATTTATGCGATGTCAAGTTTTATGGTTTACAATGCCTTTATATTTAACAGTGGACCCGCACTCTATGTTTATATTTACTTTCATGTTTTAGCACTCCTGATGAGAGTTCCTTGACCTGGCCAGTGTCGACTGCTTGGCAGTCACCCATTCCAAGTTTTGGTCAACTTGGGCATACGCGTGTGTGAGGTGCTTGCACCGATCGTAAGGGTTCCACCTACTTTCTACTCTCATTTGCTCATGTTTATGCATATATTCATGATCATGTCATTCAAGTCCTGTTTTAATCCCCTTCCCTTGTTTTCAAAATGAATTTAAATGCCGGTACCAAAACCGTTTTCGAACGGTTTACGTGCTGGAGGTTTACGTACTGAGTGTTTCCCCACTCACCTTTTTGCAATGTTTTAATGATTTGTTTTAGGAGGTTCGAGCTCCCAAGGCAAGGACAAGTCGGTTCCAAAGTAGTTCAAGGCTCTCAAGGTAGTTCTCTAAGGAAATCATCGGTTAGCAAGGGCGAGCAGGATTTTGGAAGTTGTATCAGTTTTTAAGCTATGTTTAAGTTTATATATTTTAACCAAGGGTTGTAATAGTTTTATATGTGAAGGTTCTTAAGTTAGTAAGTTATCTTGTGGTTTTGGAAGTTTCTTTGGTGTTGTTGCCTTGTCTCTTTTGGGAGACGGCGGTGACACTTCAACCTAAAAGTGTTCCACACATGCTAATCGCGGGCTTAGCTTCTCTAAGTAGAGTTTAACCCTGTGATTAAGGTTGGGGTGTTACAGTTGTGGTATCAGAGCCCTGTTTTTGATTAAGTATTTGAGGATTATAGAATTTCTTAAGTTATGGATCCTAATTTAGGGAGAAAGTTAGGCATGTGAGTACAAGCCTCTTGATGATAAGTATAAGTATGATAAGTGGTATGTTGGGAATTTTTGATGAGCATGAAGCTCTAAATATTGGTTTAGTATGTAAATTGTTCTTCTTTGCAAGTTTTCAAGATTATGTAAATTTGGGAATAGCTCTAATTATAGGGGAAGTGCTGCCGAATTTCTTCCAGGGTTTTAAGAAGGTTTTAGTCAAAATCTTTAAGGGAAAAATCTAGGTGAATTGAGTTAAGTCTAGTAATTTATGCAAGTGAAGTTAATAAATATAACGGAAAATTGTGAAGTTTGCCAAGGCATCTCATCGAAAGTCTTTGAAAGCTAATGAAAAGATTATAAAGCGAGTCCCAAGCGGGATTGGTATATGATGAAATGAGTTTTAAACGTTAGTATGGATTAAAAGTTTTTAAGGAAGCCCGAGAAAGGGAATAAATTATGAAGTCCAGAATTGTTAAGCAAGCTTAGGGCAAATTTAAAAGATAAAATGAGAGTTTCTTAAATCACTCATAAGAGATTAACTTGGTTGAGTCTCGAACCTCGTCACAAATTTGTTCTTTTATTTGCAAATAGCCCGTTCATTTTGGCCATGATAGGATTTTAAAATCTTGCATTGTACTTTGTGTATGGTATAGATGGATAACGACGGTAACCCCCTCCCAAATCCGTTCGCGATGTTCATGGACCCCGCCACCAACGTTCAAGCCCATCTTAAGGCTTTACAAGATGTCCTCGACGCACATTGCGCTGCAAATCCCAAGTCCGAATATCACGACGACGTTTACCGAGCCCGATGCCTTCTAGCGACTCTTCCCCACGAGAGCCCGTGGGATGATATCCGGGACAGGTACCGTCAACTGCTTATACGTGGAGAACCCGGACGTCACGCATGGTGTCTCAACTATGTAGGGGCTTGGAACCAGATCACGATGGAGATAATGATCACGCAAGCTGCGCAATCTTTGAGTCTTCACGTCAGTAAGTTAGGACCCTATCTTCATGAAGTGCTAGGATTACCGGCGCCTGCCAACGCGGGAAAAGCACCAGCTCACGTGTTCGCTCCCCCGGCGGATGAAGTCCGTACCTTCACAGGACGTCCAATCGTTCCGAATCTATCGTCTCATGGGGAGACTACGCCTACCGCCCGAATAGTCGGAAAAGAAGAAGAAGATCCTAGCATGGATCTAGACCAAGACGAGGTGCGTCCCAAGCTAAAACAAATCAACAAGTGTGAAGCAGGAACGTCTACACTTGCCGCCCCGGTGGAGAACGACTTTGATTGGACCGCTTTGGGGCCCAGGATTCGGCACACCAAACGCAAGAGCGTTTGCCCTCTACGACTTCGACGCGTGGAAGAGGCTAGGGATCAAGAACAAGAGGGGTCTAATTCTCATGTTTAGCAGTAATCGTCGGTATTTGACTTTTGTGCAGGTTTAGTAAGGGGCTGACCATAGGTGTAGGCTAGATGACTATAAGTACATCATGGGTGACTAGGTTTTTGCTTTTGGGTCACCAATGTAATTAGCCAGACTATGCTTATTTTTGTAATCTCCTTACGATTATTTTGTGGAAGGGAGTGTGGGTTGTAATTCAAAGGGGAATGGAGAACATGATGTTTTGGTTTTTCTCATGTATTGGGATTGGAAATGGAGATGAAAACTCTATGACAATCAAAAGGAGAATCGCTATCGTTATTTATATGGATGGATGTTATGGAAATTGTGGATTTATAATTATATGTATTGTGGATTCTGCAATTTGCAATATATTGGGATTGTGAAAATTCTTTTGATATTTTAATTATGTGTGAATATATGTATGTGGATGATACCTAAGACTTGACCAAGGAATCAAGGTTCTATGCGAGAGCATTTGACTAAAATTTGAGTTTTACGAAAAAAAAAGGAGTATGATAAAATGGGGGAATAATGTTAAGCTATGTGGGTAATAATATATTTTCT
Organism: Portulaca oleracea; assembly: GCA_029582165.1. Lineage (NCBI taxonomy): Eukaryota > Viridiplantae > Streptophyta > Magnoliopsida > Caryophyllales > Portulacaceae > Portulaca > Portulaca oleracea. Next base: position 629,131 of record CM055891.1, read on the forward strand.
TGTAATATTGTAGTATGTCGCAAAATTCAAGAAACACGCCATCACAGGAAGAACCTGGAAATGGGACATCCGAGGGAAATCTACTAGAATTGCAAGGACCTCAACCTAACCCAGGGATGGTTAATCCTTCTGAGTTTTCTCTAGGATCTGTTCCTTTTAATCCACCTCAATACCCTGACCCCTTTGGGATGTTGGTACAAGAGTTGTTTAGGCGTACACCCCTTCCACCTACGGGTCAAGTAAGTCAGTCAAAAGAGGGAAATTACGCAGATAGAGTAGCCCAAAGGAACCCAACCTTTTACAAAGGAGGCTACGACCCCGTAGTGTTAGAGGATTGGATTCGTGAAATAGAGAAAATATTTGAAGTGGTCGAAGTACCAGAAGATAAGAAATTAGCCATCGGCACCTACTATTTGAAGGGAGAAGCGGATATTTGGTGGAGGACCATCAAGGATAAATATCAAGGGACCGCGAAGTCTTGGAATGACTTCCTAGGTGATTTACGAGCTCAGTTTTATCCTACTTCCCTTAGGCGTCAGAAGGAGAATGAGTTTTTAGAGTGGAGTATGCTCAACAAAGATATTTCAGTAGTACAATACACCGCCAAGTTTAACGAACTGTCTCCTTTCGCTCCAGAGTATGTTGCATCGGAGAGGCTGAAGTTCACCCGATACGAGGGAGGCCTAGCGCCATATATCCGTAGTGAGTTATCATCCCATGACTTCCGAACAATGCAAGAAATGTATGAGAGAGTTGCGGAGGTAGAATGAGTAAGAAAGGAGCTGAGAGCTCTAAACCCCGGAAACCAGGGGACTACCAAGAGGAAGTGGAGCGACAAAGGGATGACAAGTGCCTCGAATGTGGGGAGCAGTTCGGTCAAGAGGCCAGTGCCTTCAGCCCCAAGGAATCAAGCAGCTCCTGTCAATGTTAAGGAACCCTGCAGGAAATGTGGCAGGACCAACCACACTACCTCCCAATGTCGGGTAGGTACGGGGAATTGTTTATGGTGTGGAGCCTCGGATCATAAAGCTGCAGAATGCCCAAGGAGAGCCAGGAGATCAGAACCAAGCACCACACGTCTAGCACCGCCAACGAAGGCACCGCAACAAGGCTCAGTGAGTCAAGCATACGTCATGAGCAGGAGGGAGGCAGCAAAATCTGGTATAGTTATTCTTGCGGTTTATATATATATGCAACCCTTAACTGCATTATTTGATTCTGGAACAACGCACTCTTTTATTTCAACCAGAGTTGCCTCAAAGTTAAAGTTTCAAAATCTAGCCAGAAAAGTAAATTATTCTATCAGTTTACCTAATGGTCAAACCATGCTTTGCACGACTAGTTTTGTGGGTGTCCCACTCATGTTAAAATCAGAGATATTTCCCGCTAACCTTATTCAGTTAGACCTAAAAGAATTTGATATCATTCTGGGTATGGATTGGTTGATTTCGACGCAAGCCCAAATCAAGTGTAGTAAGGGGATAGTCATTCTTAAGAATGCCTCGGGCACAGAAGTCCACTTCATTGGGGACTTAGGAGCTAACCCGTGCCCCATCATAGCCTATGTGAAGGCTCGAAAGTTGCTTAATCATGGGTGCGAGGGTTACCTATGTTCAGTAAGTGAAGATTTGAAGACTCCGCTCAAGATAGAGGAGATCCCCGTAGTACGTAATTTTCTAGATGTCTTCCCAGAAGAAATTATGGAGTTACCCCCGAGGAGGGAAATTGATTTTGAGATTGAGCTAATTCCAGGAACAAGACCTATATCTAAGGCACCGTATAGAATGGCGCATGCAGAGCTTAAGGAGTTAAGAGAGCAATTGGATGATCTATTGATTAAAGGATTCATCAGACCTAGCACATCACCCTGGGGGGCTCCAGTGTTGTTTGTAAGGAAGAAGGACGGTAGCTTAAGGTTATGTATTGATTACCGCGAGCTTAACAAAGTTACCATCAAGAACAAGTACCCTCTACCAAGGATTGATGATCATTTGACCCGACTTGAGGCGGGATGTTTTCTAAGATAGATTTGAGATCAGATACCACCATTTCGAGTTAGAGTGAGGATATACCCAAGACCGCTTTTAGGACAAGATACGGGCATTATGAGTTTCTGATGATGCCGTTTGGGCTTACCAATGCACGGCGGTATTTATGGATCGATGAGCAGGTATTCAAACCCTATTTGGATAAGTTTGTAGTAGTAATTATAGATGATATTCTAGTCTATTCAAAAAGTCAAGAGGAGCATGAGAACCATTTGAGGATTGTCCTTCAGACTCTAAGAGAGCGACAGCTGTTCGCCAAGTTTTCAAAATGTGAGTTTTGGTTGAAGGAAGTGGCATTTTTGGGTCACATAATCACCAGTAAAGGGATCCAGGTGGACCCTAGCAAAGTTTCTGCCGTTCAAAGCTGGGCAAGACCTTCTACAGTTAGCGAAGTGCGAAGTTTCTTAGGTATGGCAGGATATTATAGGAGATTCGTACCGAATTTCTCTAAGTTAGCTCTACCATTGACCAACCTTCTCAAGAACTCGACTCGTTTCGAATGGTCTGACGAGTGTGAAGAAGCCTTCCAAGTGCTCAAGGAAAAGTTAACGACCGCACCGGTATTATCCCTTCCCGAGGAAGGAAGAGAATATGTGGTATATAGTGATGCGTCCCATCAAGGGTTAGGATGTGTGCTGATGCAGGATGATAAGGTAATCGCATATGCATCACGGCAGTTAAAGCCTTACGAGAAAAATTACCCCACTCATGACCTAGAGCTCGCAGCAGTGGTGTTTGCCTTGAAGATTTGGAGGCATTACCTATATGGAGTTCATACGACTATCTTTACGGATCATAAAAGTCTCAAATACATATTCACTCAGAAGGAGTTAAATTTAAGGCAACGAAGATGGCTAGAACTTATCAAGGATTATGATTTAGATATCCAATATCATCCTGGCAAACCAAATGTAGTGGCCGATGCCCTGAGTAGGAAAACTCAGCATGGAAAGTCGACCTGTCTAGAGGTTCACCCAAAGCTGCAACAGGAACTATGGAAAGAAAACATTGAGCTAGTTAAGCAAGGAGAAGTGACAAGGAAGTTAGCCACCTTATCTCTACAGCCATCTATTATTGAGGAAATCAAGACAGAACAGGTGAGTGATCCTGAACTCAAGAGAATCATGGATAATCTCGTCGTAAAAGGGATGCCGGGATTCCTGATTCAAGATGATGGAACCTTAAAATTTCAGAATAGGTTGTGTGTGCCTAACAGAGGAGATTTAAGGCTGAAGCTTATGAAAGAAAGCCACAACTCATTATATTCTGTACACCCTGGAAGTACTAAAATGTATAGGGATTTAAAGGAAAATTTCTGGTGGCCAAACATGAAAAAGGACATAGCCAATTATGTGAATAAGTGCCTAACCTGTTAAATGATCAAGGCTGAACATCAACGACCATCAGGAGAACTCCGACCTTTGGAAATTCCCATGTGGAAATGGGAATCAATTTCTATGGATTTCATCATGGGTTTACCCCTCACCATGTCCAGGAAGAATGCCATCTGGGTGATTGTGGACCGTTTGACCAAGTCGGCACATTTTGTCCCTATCCACGAAGGGTGGAAGGTAGATAAGCTAGCTGATATATACATTCAAGAGGTTGTCCGTTTGCACGGAATTCCAAGAGAAATAGTATCCGACCGGGATACCAGGTTCCAGTCGAGATTTTGGAGCGCGCTGCAAAAAGCTTTCGGTACACGACTTAATTTTAGTAGCTCATACCATCCGGAGAGCGATGGTCAAACCGAAAGGGTTAATCAGATTGTGGAAGATATGTTGCGTGCTTGTGTTCTGGATTTTCAAGGGAATTGGGATAAATTCCTCCCACTCGTAGAATTTTCATATAATAATAGCTACCAGGCCACTATTAAAATGGCCCCGTTTGAAGCACTCTATGGCAGGAGATGTCGTACCCCATTATGCTGGGGAGAGTTAGATAAAGCGTTAGTCATAGGTCCGGAACTAATCCAAGATACGACCGATAAGATCCGAGTCATCCAGCAGCACATCAAGACTGCCCAAAGTCGACAAAAGAGTTATGCAGACAGGAGGCGAAAACCTCTCGAATTTCAAGTGGGTGATCAAGTTTTTCTTAAGATTTCTCCAACGAAAGGGGTTCGAAGATTTAACATCAAAGGGAAATTAAGCCCACGTTTTATTGGGCCATATCCGGTGATAGAAAAGATCAACCCGGTAGCATACCGAATAGACTTACCTTCTAGTCTAGGAAGGATCCACGACGTTTTTCACGTATCGCAACTCCGAAAGTATGTGCCGGACCCGAAGCATGTTCTAGTGGAAGAACCGCCGCTTTTGGTCGAAGATCTAACCTTCGAGCAGCAACCGATTCAAATTTTGGATCGACGAATCAAGCAGCTACGCACGAAAGAAGTCCCATTGGTCAAAGTGTTGTGGGCAAATCAAGATACCTCGGAAGCCACTTGGGAAACCGAGGAAAACATGAAAGAACGATACCCTCATCTCTTTTGAGGTAACCAATCACGTTTTTAACCACCATCAAGTTTCGGGGACAAAACTTCTTTTTAGAGGGGGAGGATGTAATAACCCACCCCAAAATCATGTTTAATTATCTATAAATCACAGTAATTATCCAAATCGCGTTATAAATTTTTTCGCGTTTACCTTTATTTATTTACTTATTTATTTATTGATATCGGTGTCAAGTCTCGTGCAGGAGATGGCTAAGGTGCCGAATTATCGGCTTAAAAGATTACATTATATATTCATTCAATGAGTTAAAGTATTTCAGGTTATACGATGTGTTTATAAATTTATTTACCGAGAAACGGTTAATAATTATCCGCCTCGATTTCTATATATATTTTAACGTCCCAATTTTAATTTATTTAGTTTCATTTCCTTTACATAATTTTAAAGAGGTAATTTTTTCCACTTTATTATTCTTAATCCAAATTCCTTTGTATTTTATTGTTATGTTACCAAATTATTATCAATATATTTAATTTCCTACAAAAACCCAATACTTCAATTTATTACAACAATTACAATATATTTATCCTATTGTTATCATCCTATTACTATTTAATTAAGGTTTATTTTAAATCTTGAGTGTAAATACCTTAACACTATTATCCGGCCTTATGTCCTTATCCTTCATAAGTGTTTCGGAACCTTAGCTCATAGTTCCTTTATGCGGCCACACATTACACTTACATAGGTAGACTTTGTAATTATACCACCCCTGTAATTAGGCTTTCCACAAAGTCTATTAAGAGTACTAATACTCATCCTCTTGTCATTACAGATTTTGAAGCATCACTTGTTCTTGGGATAAAAACGATGTTTCCTACTAATTTAAGCAACTCCGTACTCATTTGAACTTTAGAAATTGGTTGTATTCCAATTCGTAAAGTTGAGTCTTTGTTGCGATTAGTAGTACACTAGTACTTTGAGCTACAACCCATCCCCTTTGAAGTACTTATTATCAAATCTTTAGTCAATCCTTTGGTTAAAGAATCGGCTATATTTTCTTTTGATTTGACATAACTTAGAGTCACTACTCCATCCCTTATAAGTTGATGTATGTAAGCATGTCTTAAACCAATATGCCTTGACTTGCCATTGTAGACATAACTATATACTACATCAAGAGTAGACTTGCTATCACAATGAATTGAGATAGGAGCCATTGGCTTATACCAAACCGGTATTGTAATAAGTTCCTTAACCATTCCGCTTCCTTATAAGCAGCATACAATGCTACTAATTACGAAGACATAGTGGAGTCCGCTATGTTAGCTTGTTTCTTAGAATCCCAAGAAACCGCTCCACCTCCTAAAAGGAACACCCGTCCACTAGTAGAGGAGAAATCTCCTTTATTGATCCAACTCGCGTCCGAGTAACCTTCTAATACCGAAGGTTCTCCTTTATATGTGAGTTGATAACTTTTAGTATCAGCTAAATATCTTAATACTCTCCGAATTGCAAACCAATGCATATTACTCGGATTACTTGTAAATCTACTTAACATGCCAATTGCATAAGCAATGTCTGGCCTTGTACTTGTCATAGCATACATGAGACTTCCCATCAACTTAGCATACTCAAGTTGATTAACCGGAGAACCTAAATTTTTCTCTAGTTTCTTACTTGAATCATATGGAGTTACTGCCGGAAATAACTTATCACCTCCAAACTTGTACAATATTTTCTCAATGTAATGCTCTTGAGATAAACTTATCTTATCATTATTTCTAATGATCTTAATACCAAGAATTACATCCGCTTCACCCATGTCCTTCATAGAGAACTTTGAGGATATAAATTCTTTGGTCTTATTAGCTTGTTCCATGTCGGTCCCAAAGATCAACATGTCATCAACGTATAGGCATATAATCACTCCTTTTCCATTCTCAAACTTAGAGTATATACACTTATCCGATTCATTGATCTTATAACCACTTGAAAGCACTACTTCATCAAACTTTTGATGCCATTGCTTAGGTGCTTGCTTAAGGTCATATAAGGACCTTATAAGTTTACAAACTTTCTTTTCTTGACCTTCAATAACAAACCCTTCGGGTTGTTCCATATACATTTCCTCTTCTAGTTCTCCATTTAAGAATACCGTTTTGACATCCATTTGATGGATAACTAATTTATGGATAGTAGCTAAAGCTAACAATACACGTATTGAAGCTATCCTAGCCACCGGTGCATATGTATCAAAGTAGTCAATACCATACTTTTGAGTAAAGCCCCTTACAACTAAACGAGCTTTATACCTCTCAACGGTACCATCTACTTTCCTTTTCCTTTTAAAATCCACTTAGAGGTAATTGGTTTACTTCCCGAAGAAGGTCAACCAATATCCAAACATTGTTTTCCATTATTGAATCAAACTCATCTTGTACCGCTTCTTTCCACAAAGAAGCATCATGAGATTGTATAGCTTCTTTAAAAGTTTTAGGATCCTTATCTATGTTGTACATACATAGGGTCTCACTTTCAACTGAGTCCCTTAAACCTTCTACTAAATAAACATAGAAGTCCGAACCAAAGTCTTTTGGTTTCCTTGATCTTTTACTCCTTAACTCAATACTTTCATCTTCTTCATCATGAATAACCTTATGAGTTAGAAGATCATCTTTTATGGATATACCCTCATGATTTTCATCTTAAGGCTCAATTAGAGGAACAACATCTTGAGTTATTTTTTTAGGTCTAGGAATTGAAGAGAACCTAGTCTCATCAAAAATTGCATCTATTGATTCCATTACGGTATTCACCGAAATGTACTCATTTGGTTCAACCACCCAAAACCTATAAGCTTTGCTATCTTGAGCATAGCCTATAAAGATGCACTCAATTCCTCTTTCACCTAATTTTCTTTTCTTAGGTTCCGGGACTCTTACAATAGCCCTACAACCCCAAATCTTAAAATACTTAAGATTTGGCTTTCTTTTGTTCCATAACTCATATGGGGTACTAGAATTCCCTTTGAACGGAACTCTATTTAAAATATAACAAGCCGTTAACATGGCTTCACCCCAAAATCCATTACTTAAACCGGAGTTAGACAACATAGAATTCACCATTTCTTTTAAAGTTCTATTTTTCCTTTCCGCAACCCCATTTTGTTGTGGTGTATACGGGGTGGTTGTCTCATGAACAATGCCCATTTCTTGGAAAAACTTTGGATCATAATATTCCCCTCCCCTATCGGATCTTAAAGTTTTAATCAAGGTCTCACATTGAAGTTCACTTCTAGTTTTGTAAACTCTAAACTTTTCAAGTGTTTTATCTTTAGAACTCAAAAGATAAACTTGACAATATCTAGAATAATCATCAATGAATGTCACATAATACTTCTTACCACCTATTGAAGGTGTACTATGAAAATCTCCTAAATCACTATGAATTAAATCAAGCAATTTAGAAGTTCTTTTTACACTTGATAATGAACTTTTGGTGATTTTATTAAGCATGCATGTCTTACACTTTTCTATGTCATCATTCAACTTAGGAATCAAATCAAGATTAGACATTTCTTTCAACTTTGAAAAGTTCACATGTCCTAATCTAGCATGTCATAGAAAAGACTTATTTAAAGTAGACACATGCATATAAGCGGAAATCATTTCATCTTTATTACTTTTCACATTCAATTTAAACATCTCCCCATAAGCATATCCCTTCCCTACAAAAGTCCCACCCTTGGAAAGTACATAATTATCTCCATCATAAACTTGCATAAAACCAAACTTGCTAAGGAGATAACCGGATACAAGATTCTTACATACTTTCGGAGCTAAATACACATCATTTAAAAGCAAAGATTTACCGGAAGTAAAAACAAGTTCCAGTTGCCCAATACCTTCAACTTTGACCGGATGGTTATTGCCCATGTAGAGTTTCACACCATCATCCGTCGGTTTGAGAGTCTTGAATAAACTCTTGTCAACGCAAACATGCCTTGACGCACCCGAGTCTATGTACCAATCATTACAACCAATGGATACCATGTTAATATGATCCTTAATCATGGCCACAAAGGAATTGGGTTCCTTCTCCTTACTCTTGCCCTTAGATGAATCTTTGTTCAAAAGACCATGCTTCTTTTTCCATTGGTAACACTCCCTCTTTGTGTACCCCGGTTTGCCACATTCCCAACAAACTTGCTTAGGCTTTTGAATTCTCTTGCTAGTTTTGTTGTGGCTCTTGTTCTTATTCTTGTTTCCATTATTCTCTTGCACCATATGGACCTTTGATTGCTCTTTGGTTCCATCTTGTAGGCGTAAATCCTCTTCAATCCGAAGATGGTTAGCCAAACCTTCAAGAGACATAGCCTCTTTCTGGTACATGAGAGCCCTTTTAATTTCATTCCAAGAAGAAGGTAGCCTGTCAATAATAGAGGATACGATTATGGTTTCATCCATATTCAAATTATGTTGCTTGAAGTTACTCAAAATACGTTGAATCTCATGGAATTGGTCTAGAATATTCCTATTATCATCCATCTTAAATTTCATGAATTGACTAACAAGAAAATTCTTACTTGACACATCTTCCGACATGTACTTAGCTTCAAGCATCTCCCAAAGCTTCTTTGTCGTCTCCACATGTTGATAGACATCGAAGAGGGTGTCGCTCATCCCGTTGAGAATGCATCCTCTACAAATATAGTCGTCATTCTCCATCTTGAGCCTTTGCCGAGTAGCCTCCGCATCTTCCACGGACCCCTTTATTTGATCGTTGCTTCCATCTCCCGTGGACATCTTGACGATTGTATCCTCTTTTGGAGACTCCTCGGTTGTCTCCTTCTCGGCCGAAGATTCTTGATTCACCTTGGGAGAGATCTCAATGTTGAGCACATATGCCACATTGAGAGTCGTTAGCAAGAAATGCATCTTGCTTTGCCAACGTCGGAAATCCACTCCTTCAAAGCGCTCTAGCTTTTGGAAGTTGCTAGACATATCACGAAGCGAGGCCATTCCTAAATAGTTCTTAAGATTGTTGGAGGAAAGGGAGTGAATGGTATATAAAACAATGGAAACTCGCTTGGATAACGCTAAGAGTTGTGGCCTTGAACTCACTTTCCTTAAGAACTATTTACTATACCGTAAATGTTCAAAGGGATAAAACTTAGCACTTGTAACACTCAAGAAATAGATTCTCACTTGAATCACTCTAGTATAGTTGCAGTCTAGACAAGAATGAGGTTGTGGTTAGCTTAGAATGGTGTGTCTCAAATAGCCTAGGATGTCTCCTATTTATAGGAGAATACCAACCCACTTAGGATGCCCTAGTCAAAGGACAATCAAGCGACTTTAATGGAGGATCACACACCCTTAATATGACCTTGACCAAGTCAAGTCATATAGCTGTTGGAATATCATTATAATCATGCTTAATTATCATATCAAAAACTAATTACACGAAATCATATAGCCATTAGCATTTAAAACAGTCTTGACGTTCAACATGACCCGTGTTGAGCGCAGGAATTGTTTCCTTGCTCTCTGGAAGACAACATGACCCGTGTTGCTTCCTGTTTCACCTGTGTTGATAATATTCTTATTGTTTCACTTATATATGATCCTTATACTTGATATACTTTATTCTTTAGGCTATATAATTGTCTTATACTCTTGAAATATATCCAACAAATATTCTAATTATTGTTTGCTTCTATAGTAACAAAAGGGTTAAGCCTTGTTGTTTAATGAAAAATTGATATTCAAATGCTTATGATATTGTTGATTAGGGATTCATACACAGTCTGCTATTATCTTTGAATTTTCCCATTACAGTTTTTCAATTGGGTGATGCTATGTGTCTTTACAACTAGATTCTCGGTTGTTTTTAATGGACACTGTTATGTCTATTTCAAGAGTGGTTGAGGCTTATAGTAAGGAGATCTGATCTCCCCTCTCCTCTTTGTACTAGTGATGGATGTTAGGCTCATATACCCTTGTGAGGCTCTCATACCACTTGTTAGGCTCAGATACCCTTGTGAGGCTCTGATACCACTAGTTAAGATCGAATACCCTTGTGAGGCTCTAATACCACTTGTTAGGATTGAGGTAGAATAAAACTCCTAGTATTTACAGCGGAAGAGGTAATTATCAGGATGTATAAATTGAGAAGAAATATAACAAGATCAATAATTAAGATAGACAGTATAGTGACATACGATTTACGTGGAAACGCAAATCGAGAAAAAACCACAGACGGCAACGGAGCAATAATCCACTAGTATAAAGGGAGAGATTACAAGAGAGATCCCAAACAACTATATAACACAACGAGATCGACGACAAGATCTCAAGGGGTTAATATCACAACGAGAATATACTGAAGACAAAATAATAAATCTCTAAAAAAGGAGTCTCACAACCTAGGAATGAGTAGAGGTGAAGATTGCTATGTGTATGTAATTGAATAGGTGAATAAAACCCTCTATTTATAGGAAAAACTCCCTATAAACCTAACTTGACTCCTACTCCAATTAGATTTAGAATCTAATACAATTAGGAAACCTAACATTATAAGAAAACCTAAATAATATCTGAAAGAACCCTAAAGGGGGGTGAATAGGGTTATGAAAATTTCTGCAAAATTAGATCACTGATAAAGGACGTTAGTGCCTTAATCTGCTCAGATTAAGGTTCAACACAAGTCAATAACTGATAATAAGATAAAGGACAATAAGTATGATATGAATAACCTCCTTTATTTCAGTCAATTGACAAACGTTTGATATAACCTAAGGTAAAGGACCTTAGGGTTACAGAGAACCAAGCGCCTTGCAATGGACGCTTCTTATTTCTGGAAAATTACACCTACCAAATCGTTGTTCGGTGTTTACACGAATTGAATCCTAATTCCGTCTAGGATTCGAAAAAGAAAGCCTAACACAACTCTAGATCCGTTTAGAGTTTGATAGCACTCTCACAAAAACACTCGAGACACTCTCACTCAAACATAAGAACACCCTTTTTCTTTGTTTGAACAATCGATTTCTTCCTTGGAATCGTTAGGTTCTTCTGTTTTGAATTTCATCTATTTAAGATGCTTCTTTGTGTCTTGTATCCGTTGAAGAGAAGATTGTGTCTTGCTTTGATTTCCCTTTTTGTTTGCTCGAGATTTTCCTTCCTTTTTCAGCAGAATATGCTTTGAGTTCCTTCCAAAATTCTTCACGATTATTGCCTGCAAAAATAGAGTGTATAGTCAGTTGGCCTGATTATAGAATAGAATGGGAAAGCAGGATTCTTGCTCAATTAGAGGACTTCCCTGATTTGGTTTCTGTTTGTCTTTCACTTCAAAAACTCCTCGAGTTGTGCAAATGTCCTTTAGGTTGGTAGGCATGAATGGCCCTGGGGCGCAGTGAGTGAACGTCCTTTTCCCTGTTCTCAAGAGGGGTTCTACAATCTGCCCTTTTTGAATGAAAGACAAAACTATATACCAGCATAGTATACATACTAGATAATATAACATAGAAGGATCATCCATACAGGGCTAGCAAAAGGCAGTTTTAAAATGTCTTACAACCCCTGATGACAAAGCAGAAAAAAAAAAAGGCTATCGTACTATGCATAGATCATCTCCCCCTTTTTGACTTTCAAGCAAAAAGAAAGCAGGAGGAATGTTTGGCATGCAAAGCAACAAAAAAAAAAAAAAAGAAAACCAAGTTTTAAGATTGGGGGTCAGCAGAGATAGAAGTAGCAGTAGCAAGAGGAGAGGGTGATTTTGGTGAGCCTAGGACAGCCTGGGTGTCGGTTAGAGCAGTAGTCTTTAGGGTGGATGCCACCTAGACCAGGTCATTCCTTGCCTCTTGGAGGGCCGTAACCTCTTGGTGAAGCACCTGAACCTCTTGGTGAAGCACCTGAACCTCCTGGTGAAGGGCCTCGACAGCGGACACATTGCCTAAGATTTGAACTTGTAGGGTGTTCGTGGCATCCTTCGCAGCAGCAGCAGAGTTAGAGGCCTCAACGGCCTTGACCTCATCGAGATGAAGTCAGGAGCCATCCGGTTGCTGTTGGTAGCCCAGAGTAAGGAGTTGGGAAGCACTAATTGTGGGCAAATTCGGAGAAGACTGCTCGGCTGGATTCAGAGGAACATTGCGGTAGCGAAAGATTTTGGTTAGCAAGTTTCCATAGGGCAATGGGCCAGAGGGTGAGGCTGCAGCCTTGATGATATGGCGAACTACTATCTCTCCAATATCAGGGTGTCGGTCATGAAGGGAGTTTAGGAGAAAGGAGGCGCATGCTTCATTCACAGTTTCTTTGTTTGTACCTCTCGAAAGAATGGTACGGACAAGGATATAGTATAGGAAGCGAGCTTCATATTTTAGTCCAGTGTATTGAGATGTTTTCTGTTCGGAGGGTCGGGCAAAGTGATGACGAAGTTCTTGTTTTGGGTCGGATGAAAGAGACAGAGGTGATTTGGTAGGATTTGGGTCAAGTTTTAGGATGCGTTCAATTTGGGAGGGATTGAGAGAGATTTCGATTCCAGCAACACTAGTTTTAAAGGAGGGGCGTTTAGAGTCAGGAGCCAGATTTGCATAGATTTCGAGAATGAGAGAGGGATAGATTACCGGTTCGCAGTCGAAGAATGTCGAGCATCCCATGGCTTCAAGTGTTGAGAAGGAAGGAAAGACTGAAAGAAGGGATTTGATGTCGACACTTTCACAGCACAGAATTTGACGAGTTGCTAGTTGTTCCATGCGCTGCTCGAGAGATAGTGAGGGAGCGATGGGAGGCTGAGAGACAATAGCAAGAGCGGCGGAGGAGGAGGAGTGCGATTGTAGGGAGTTTGGAGGGGTGGGAGATGGTTTGCGAGAGCGTAGTCTTTTGGCTACGCCTGCAGATGGGGATGGAGCAATGGATTTCTGGGCGGGTCTTTTCTTCATGGTGAAATTGTGAGAAAGAAAAAGACTGGAGAAGGAGGAGGTGAGGTGTGGGGACCAGAGAGATTGTGACTGTGGTGGTGGGGTAAAAGGTGAAGGGTGAGGGGGTTAAATATAAGGGGGGAAAGGGGAGGTCAGTAATTAAGGAAGGAGGGAGTCACTGGGGAAAGTTACATTGGAAAAAGGAAGGTGATAATTGACGGTTGAGAGGGTGAGTGGTAGATTTATGAGATGTGACTGGGAAGGTGGGGGGATTGAAGAAGGGGAAAGAATTTTGAAAATATCGAGAGTGAAAAGGAGAAGATCAAAAAAAAAAAAGAGGGAAAGAATCTGATATTTAAAAAAAACGGTTACACTTAACAGTTATAGAGGAACTGCCAGTATAACCATATGCCAAGGTGTTGATAATAAGTCTCAATGTTGGTCCAAGACAAGATTGTCAAGGTCCTTGTATGAGCCTTGGAGTTTTAGAATACACCTGGTAGGAAAAGTCCTTAGCTCCCCCTGGATCGAGGAATGCTAGCTCCCCCTCAACTGGTCATTCAAGTTGTAACATGCCAAGCTCCCTTCTATTGGTGAGAAATTGTTCTGTGGGAAGGGCATTGGTGAAGATGTCTGCTAGTTGTTGACGAGTAGGGACAAAGTCCAGAGTGATGTGGCCTTTGTCTACATGGTCTTTGATAAAATGATGTCGTACTTCAATGTGCTTGGTGCGGGAATGTTGTACTGGATTTTTGGTGATGTGAATGGCACTTTGATTGTCACACTTGATTGGAATATTTGAAGAATCAATCCCAATGTCCTTGATTTGCTGTTTTATCCATAAAAGTTGTGCACAACATGCACCAGCTGCTATGTACTCAGCTTCTGCTGTGGAGAGAGCAACAACAATTTGCTTCTTTGATTGCCAGGATATCAATGACAATCCTAGCATTTGGCATCCTCCGGTGGTGCTCTTTCTGTCAGTTCTAGATCCAGCAAAATCTGTGTCTGTATATCCAATAAGGCGAAGGGGATTGTTGCTGGGGTACAATAGGCCAATGTCCTTAGTACCTACAAGGTATCTCAAAATTCTTTTGACTGCAATCAAGTGAGATTCTTTAGGAGCACTTTGAAATCTAGCACATAAGCACACGCTGAACATGATATCAGGACGATTAGCGGTTAAGTAAAGTAGAGATCCGATCATACCTCTGTAGGTTTTAACAGGAATGTCCTTACCATTATGATCATGATCAAGTTTTAGAGTAGAGGACATTGGAGTGCTGCAGTGCTTGGCATTTTCAAGCCCATATTTCTTAAGAAGCTCTTTCACATACTTACTCTGATTAATAAAAATGCCATCTTCATTTTGGTTGATTTGTAAGCCAAGAAAGAATCTGAGTTCTCCTACTAGCTCATCTCAAACTCTTTGCTCATTAGATCAAAGAAGTCCTTCACTAAAGTCTCATTAGTAGCATCAAAAATAATGTCATCTACATAAACTTGAATAATGGTGGATTCCTGACCTGTGATTTTGATGAATAGTGTTTTGTCTATGAGGCCTCTGGTGAATCCATTACTCAAGAGGAAGGAGCTTAATCTCCCATACCAAGCCCTTGGAGCTTGTTTGAGCCCATAAAGGGCCTTTTGAAGCTTGTAAACATGAGTTTCTGGATCTTGTTGTTCAAATCCTGGAGGTTGTTCAACATAGACTTCTTCCTTTAGGTGCCCATTCAGGAAGGCACTCTTGACATCCATTTGATATAGTTTCATCTGAGTTGATGATGCATATGCCAAGAGTATTCGAATGGCCTCTAGCCTTGCGGCTGGAGCAACGGTTTCCTCATAATCAATGCCTTCTTCTTGATTGTAACCTTTTGCTACTAATCTTGCCTTGTTTCTTGTGACTGTACCATGTTCATCCAGTTTGTTACGAAAGACCCATTTGACACCAATCACAGGATGATGTTCTGGTCGCTAAACGAGCTTCCAAACTTTATTCCTCTCAAATTGATTGAGCTCTTCTTGCATGGCAAGTATCCAATTGTTATCCTTTAGTGCCTCCTCTGGTCCTTTTGGTTCAACTTGTGAAACAAAAGCATGAAAGGCACAAAAGTTTCTAAAGGAGGAGCGAGTTCTAATACCTGTGTCCAATCCTGATAGAAGGTTGTCAGCTGGATGAGCAGGTTTGAACCTGAAGGTCCTTGGGGGATCCTCAGTGGTAGTTGGAATGCTTCCAACATCATTGGGAGGACTTTCTTGTGAAGGACCTTGTTCTTCATTTTCAGCTACCTCCTGTTCAGAAGTTTCTAGTTCATTTTCTGGCGGTGGTTCTTCAGGATTTGGTGAAGGACCTTGCTGAAAGGTACGTGGTGAGTCCTCATCTTCATCATCTTGATGTATTTAGAATTTGGTGGAGGACCTTTCTGGTGGAGTAGTGGAAGATTCATCAAAGTTAACATGGATGGATTCTTCCACCTTTTTGGATTTTTTGATGTAGACTCTATAAGCTTTGCTAGATAAGGAATATCCCACCAAGATTCCTTCTTCACTTCTAGGTTCAAGCTTACTCAAGGCCTTTTTTCCATTGTAATGGACAAAGCATTTACATCTAATTGCCTTGAGGTGAGCTACGTTTGGCGTTTTGCCTTTGAATAATTCATAAGGTGTTTTCTTCATGAAGGACCTTATGGTGCATCTGTTGAGAATACAATTTGAAGCATTTATAATTTCAGCCTAAAGAAAGAGGGGTAGATCATTCTCACAGATGATTGTTCTGGCCATGTTTTCCAGCGTGCGGTTCTTCCTTTCAACCACACCATTTTGTTGCAGTGTCCTTGGAGCAGAGAAATTGTGTAACACCTTCTTGATCACAGAATTTTCCAAATTGATCTTGGTTGTCAAACTCCCTTCCATGATCTGTTCTTATAGACACCAGACTAAGTCTTGTAAGGACCTTGAGTTGTCTGTACAATTTCTCAAATTCAGAGTAAGCTTCCACTACTAAAAAACCTATTTTTGGCAACGACATTTGTCATTGCAGAAAACCCAAGATCGTTGCTATAAATGTTTTTGGCAACGACTAAAGTTGTTGCCTGTACAGGCATTGCAAAAAACACCCGCAACGACTTCTACCGTTGCCAAAAACCATTTTTTTGCAACGACTTATGTCGTTGCGAACGTAATGTCGTTGCCATTCACCTTTTAGAAGCATGTCAAAGCTAGTTTGACTGGCAACAACAAAAGTCGTTGCAATACATATGGCTACTTATCGCAACAATAATGTTGTTGCCAAAGACACCAGCTTTTGCAACTATCATGTTGTAATAGGTTATAAGTGTTCGCAAGGCGTCATTCACAACAACATTGTTGTTGCAACTGGTTGTGTGTGTGTGTATATATATATATATATATATATATATATATATATATATATTCAAATGTATGCATTGATATATGATATATGAACTTTTAATTGCGCACATACACACACATGCATTGATATATGAACTTTTAAAGTCAAATGATTACTATCCCAAAAATTCCAAATTACATTTTCAAAATATAGAATGTTTGTCAAAGTGACTAACAAACTTGAACCAAAAGTCATCCTTAATTAAATTAGCTCCTCTACCAATCAAAACATAAAAACATATTATAGATCAAATGTTTGTTGGCTAAACTAACATCATTCCCATAATCTAACAAGATCAAACGAAAATCGTTACAAATCAGTAGTTGGAATGTTGGCACCCTGTTGTAAGCTGACGAGAGGCACAATCCTCACCATCCTGTCCAAGGGAATTGTAGTTCCAAGAGATGTTGCTCAAACTACACCATCACAAACTTCCTACCTCTCAACTCCAAAACTTTCGTAGGTCAAAGCAACTGTAGTAGCAAACACTCTAGAAGATAGCGGTTACTATGAAAACAAATTCTACAACCATTAATCTCATATCAACAATACACCATGAAAAACCTAATGAGGATTGAAAAAGAAGAAAAACTAAGGAAAGTGAATAGCTTACCTTGGGGACACCTTGCACCATTTTTTAGGGTCTTCGTCGTATAGTGCGTCTTTCTGCGGTTGTCCATTTATATAGCCCAAACTTTTGAACTATTAGCAGAAGATATTGATAAAACTATACTCAGACTCGAAAACTACTACGAGAATGTACAACACTATAAGCTCATAATCTAGATGCGTTTAGCTTTTAATAATCTAGCCCTGTATCAATGCCTTCAAGGTGGAGTAATAAATACTAACAGGGCAATTTTGAGGTGTTTTTTTTTCAAGGTGAAGTAATGAATACTAGAGGGCAATGCCTTCCTTTCCCAATTCCTTGTCTCAAATTAAATTTTATTTCAACTAAGAGTGAACATGAACAATTTACAACAAACTTTACAACACCAAACATCCAAAAGCTCATGTATCTAATGTTCAAACATAATTGGCCAACATTAGCAAATATAGGCAAAAATATTGACAACAAAAACATCATTGTTGTATGTAAAACCACTCATATAAGAATATAGAAATTTCTTTTATAATTAATACTCCAAAGTACAAATTAAACCTCTTTCCCTTAATTGTAATAGTAATAATCTACAAGAACCCATCAGCCAAGGCCTGTTGGTTAGCTTAACATTCTAGGACCACCAGCAAGGAAATTATGATCAAGAGGAAGTCAAATTTAACAATCTTTTATTGTGGGAGATCCCTAATAAGTAATAAGTGCCAAGCAAGTGACTCTTATAGAAAAGGTAACAAAACTACAACAGTCCACCTCAAACAGAATGTGGGTTCCCAAACACTAACATGCTTCTATGTGATATAATAAGCCAGTCCACATTCACGGGCTGCAAGAGAGAGTCGAACCACAATCACAGAGAATTAAA
Source organism: Portulaca oleracea (assembly GCA_029582165.1). Classification (NCBI taxonomy): domain Eukaryota; kingdom Viridiplantae; phylum Streptophyta; class Magnoliopsida; order Caryophyllales; family Portulacaceae; genus Portulaca; species Portulaca oleracea. Next base: position 647,457 of record CM055891.1, read on the forward strand.
TAGACAGGTAGAGGAAAAGAGCTGTAAATTCACTTTACAATTAGAAACTAAATCCTTTAGGGGCTAGATTTGCTGCAACCTTTTGAGTCCAACCAATAAGCGAGCTAATCATAACATTAGTTAAGGAACAAGAGTATCAAAAAAGTCTCACCTAGCATCGAATTCAGAGGGTTGTGTTAGGGGAGCAAGGATCGTGAAATAGCAGCCAATTTACTAGTTAGGCGGACCTGCACAGTTAGGAAAAAAGGGGGAGAGTAAAGAGACAGTCATAGGAAAAGAAAGGAGGAGAGTAAAGAGACAGGTTGTACATCAAAAGGAGATGAGCTCAATCATGTATGAATGAGGCTATTTACAGTCAGACAATTGATTGTTATAGTGGCTTCCTCCATGCTCAAATACCTAATGAGTCACTTACCATCCAATGTAGAGATGAGAGACTACTGTCATTGCTGTATCAATTCTAGGATGAGCTTGAGCAGAAAAGAAAGCTACTCCTGTGAACGTAAGTAGGACTATTGTCTTTAGAGCAATTGCAACAATAATCTATGATTTTGGAACGCAAGTAGGAGTATTGCCTCAATCTCGTCTTATGATTGAATTTACATTATTCTTCTACACAAGGCTGTGTTTAAGTACCTGAAATTGAAAATAAGAACCCTGAAATTCAAGCACAAGATAACTAGATCTGAAGTTTGAAATGCCCAGAAAAATAGTACATTCTGTGCTTGAGGAAACCGAGCAAATGAGGGACAGAAATTGGGACAGAGATCAATCCCCAGCTACCGAATTTAAGAAAACTCATAGCAACCTAGATGAATTCAACTCACAAAAAAAACTGCTCGGGAGAAAATCCATGCAAAAACGACCTAATTAATCTCAATAATTCAACAAAAGAATTTTTTTAAAACAAGGCTATGGAATTGAAGAGCAAATTAGACCTCGTTCAAGTGGCTTTTGCTAGAGCTTCTTGAAAATTGCAAGCTGCTCCAACTTCCGGTCGACGGTGGCCGAGAAAGCAACGCCGCATAACAAAATCTCTCCTTGGACATACAAATCGAAGTCTGCAGTTCAATCTAGATCAACAAAGCAGAAATTAACACAGAATAAAGAAAGCAAAGCTAATGAAAAGAAAACGTTACACGAGGAGAACGATCAGCAGTTGAACCTTTAGAAGTTTCCCTCAATCTTCGACACAGTTTGAAAGCACAAATGTTTGAAGTAGCAACGAAATGGAGAATTTCAGTGCGCCGTGGAGGCCAAAGTTTCAGAATGAGAGAAAATTTGGGCGCCTCCAGTTCTGAAGGTCGAGAGAGAGAAAGACTAGGGTTTTGTTTCTGGAGAGGAGGAGGAGGACGATTGGGGAAGAGGGGGAATTGGGGTTTTGTTTTGTTTTTCAAAGACGCCTGACGCCTCAGTCCTCACTCCTCACGCCTCGCGCCCGTTTCTAATTTTTTGAGTCCCGCCTCTTTTTTTTTTGGCCAATTTCAACTCTGCACCCATAAAAGAAAGCTGGGGTGCAATTATTTTAAATGCCAGTAAAAGCTATCTACTGCCTCCGTCCAAATTATTTGTCCACTATTCCATTTCTGGATGTCCCAAAATTATGTCCACTTTCCTAAAATGAAAACTTTTATTTTCTTGAAATTACTAAAATACCCTTAATTTGAATTTTAAAAGAATTTAAATATGAGAGGGAAAGTATAAATAATAGTTTTGAATTTAAAACTAAGGGTATTATTAATATTTTATTGCTAATGGAGACTAATTTGTTGATTTTCCTAAAAATGCACGCTAAATCAAAGGGGACAAATATTTTGGGACGGAGGGAGTATTTATTTAACAAGAGACCCTTAAATCCCAATTTTTTTGTAATGCAGATATATAGATTGTCTGCAGTATAATAACAATAATTTTGCTATACGTCGCCCTAAAGGCGTAAAATAAGGAGTATCCTATTAATAATAATATTAGAATCTTCACTCTTTTATATTTGTTTCACAATATTGGTCTCCTAAAAGAGAACACTAGTCTACAATAATTCTATAGCCTAATTAAATTAAAATTTCATAATATTCATATCATATATATTACAATAAAAAAGGTCGTTGCTATAAACTGTTATCAACTATTGCAACAAGAAAGATCGTTGCGCAAAATGGTATGTATTAAATGTTCATTCATAACTTTCGCAACAATAAGTCGTTGCTATAAACAGATAACAATTATTGCAACAAGAAAGGTCGTTGCGTAAAATGATATGCATTATTTGTAACAGTTGTGGTCGTTGCCATTACTATAGGTCATCTTTCACAACGACTACTTTCGTTGTGCAAAATTCTCACTTAAGTTTCCTTCAAAACTAAAGCCAAAATTAAGGGTATGACAACAACCTATGACAACGACAATTAGATGTCGTTGCCATAAACCTTTATCGCAACAACTAAAAAGAGGTTGTTGCCAAAAATCGTTACCAAAAAGGGTTTTTTTAGTAGTGTTCTGTTTTATCCTTCAAAAATAAAACCCAGGTAAATCTTGAATAATCATCAACAATCACTAGTATGTATAAACGTCCTCCTAGACTCTTGTAGGGAATTGGTCCACAGAGGTCCATATGCAGTAGTTCTAAGCATCTAGAGGTCGTTACTTGAGTCAGAGGGTTAAAGGAGGTTCTGGTCTGCTTACCTCTTGTGCATGTCTCACATACTTTGTCGCGAATGAAGTTCTGAGATGGTAGTCCTCTACCCAAGCCTAGGTGTTTTAGCTTTTGAAGGGTTTTCATGCTCACATGTCCTAATCTACGATGCCATAGCTAGGTTTCATCTGATGCAACTCTAAGACAGGTAAGGTCATTTATCAAAGGATCACTGAGGTCAATGACATACACATTGTTCATCCGATGACCTCTAAGGACTATTTCATGAGACTCATTTTCTACAACACATGAATTCTTATTGAACCAAACTTTGTAACCTCTATCACAGAACTGAGAAATACTTAAAAGATTATACTCTAAACCTTCTACAAAATATACATCATTTATACAATTTACTAAGTTCTTACCAACCTTGCTGACTCTAAGGATCTTCCCTTGGCTTTTGTCTCCAAACGTTACCTTCCCACCCTTGTTGTCCTTGAGTTCTCTGAATTTGGTTGGATCTCCAGTCATGTGTCTCGAGCATCCGCTGTCCAAATACCAGAGGTCGTTGTGAGCCCTGAGACATACCTACACTGAAGGACATTATACCTTTCTTTGGTCCAAGCTTTTGTAAAGGGGATTTTTTGTCTTTAAGGACATGTACTGAGTTTGGCTTCTTTGGAACCTACTTGGTTTTGGACCATGGTTTTGGTGTATTAATGGGTTTGTGAAAGGACAAGGAATATGGTTTGGTATTTGGTGAACCAGGTTTATCTGTAGAGGTTTTCTTCTCAGAGTGTAGAGTGGAATGTACTTGGTTTATTTCTTGATTGAGAATGGAGTTCAGCTCTTTTCGGTTTTGGATCATCTCATCTCTCATACTGACATTGTCAGTGGTGAGGTTTTTGATTATCTCATGTTGAGTTGCTATGGTTTTAGAGTTTGTCTCAGCAATTCTAGTGAGGTAGTGAACTTTGTCAGTGAGGGTGGCAATGTAATCAAGTAGATTAAGTAGTCTGGGTTTCAAGTTATGTTGAGGACATTTAAGAAAGAGATTTGTGAATACCTCATCATTGTCATCTGCTTGTGTTTCTGTAATGTCCTTTGCCATGAGACAAAGATTTGCAATTTCCTCATACTCACTTTCACTTTCACTGCCTTCACCTTCACTCCATGTGGCAACCACAGCTTTGCTGCTTAATCTTTTTCCTCTGAAGTCACTTTGTTCTTTGACTTTGTTCACGTGAGGACATTCTCTAACAAAGTGATCTGTTGCACCACAAGCAAAGCATTTATATTCATTATCATCCTTGGTTTGAGTCTTACCTTTGGGTGAAGGTCGTTTGGAGGACGATTCTCTTAGGTAACCACGGAATCCGGGATTCTTTCTATATAGTCGCTTGAAACCTTTCGCTAGCATGGCCATGGTTTCTTCATCATCATCCTCTGATTCTTCTTCTGGTTCCTTGGTACTTTTGAGAGCAATGTCCTTGGTCTGATTGCCTTCAGATAGTCGTATCTCGTGTGCCAAGAGCTTTCATATCAGCTCTTCAAGTTTCAAGGTCTCTAAGTCTTGGGCTTCTTCAATAGCAGTTACCTTTGGTCCCCATTTGTGTCTGGGCAGACACTGAAGGACCTTGTTCACTTGCTCTTCATCTGTATATGTTTTCCCCAGAGACTTGAGGTGGTTGGTTATCGCACTGAATCTTTTGAACATAGATTCAATGGATTCATTCTCTTCCATCTTGAAGCCTTCATACTTTTGAACAAGTATGTTGATCTTGGTCTTTTTCACTTGATTTGTTCCTTCATAGGTCGTGACCAAGTAGTCCCATATCTGTTTTGCTGTATCAAGATTAGACATCCTTTCAAATTCATTAGAATCAAGACTGCAAATTAAAAGATAGTGTGCATGAGTATTCTTCTTTGCTTTCTCTTTCTCTTCAGGTGTGTACTCTGATCTTGGCTTGTTACTTTGTGTTCCATCCTCGGCAGCCTTTTGAGGAGTGGGATAGTTTCCTTCTTTGACTATGTCCCAAATGTCCTCATCTTGATTTCTCAAGAAGATTTCCATTTGGCGTTTCCACACTCGATAGTTGTCACCTGTCAGCAGAGGTGATCTGTTCCATGAACGTCTTTGACTTAAGTCATCCATGTTGTGATCTCCCATAATTTTTGCCACAGAGCGATTAGTCTCTGAATTTTCAGTGGACCAGGCTTTGATACCAATTGAAAGAACCCTAGAGGGGGGTGAATTGGGTTATGAAAATTTCTGCAAAATTAGATCACTGATAAATGAAGTTAGTGCCTTAATCTGCTCAGATTAAGGTTCAACACAAGTCAATAACTGATAATAAGATAAAGGACAATAAGTATGATATGAATAACCTCTTTTATTTCAGTCAATTGACAAACGTTTGATATAACCTAAGGTAAAGGACCTAAGGGTTACAGAGAACCAAGCGCCTTGCAATGGACGCTTCTTATTTCTGGAAAATAACACCCACCAAATCGTTGTTCGGTGTTTACACGAATTGAATCCTAATTCCGTCTAGGATTCGAAAAAGAAATCCTAACACAACTCTAGATCCGTTTAGAGTTTGATAGCACTCTCACAAAAACACTCGAGACACTCTCACTCAAACACAAGAACACCCTTTTTCTTTGTTTGAACAATCGATTTCTTCCTTGGAATCGTTGGGTTCTTCTGTTTTGAATTTCGTCTATTTAAGTTGCTTCTTTGTGTCTTGTATCCGTTGAAGAGAAGATTGTGTCTTGCTTTGATTTCCCTTTTTATATACTCGAGATTTTCCTTCCTTTTTTCAGCAGAATATGCTTTGAGTTCCTTCCACAATTCTTCACGATTATTGCCTGCAAAAATAGAGTGTATAGTCAGTTGGTCTGATTATAGAATAGAATGGGAAAGTAGAATTCTTGCTCAATTAGAGGACTTCCCTGATTTGGTTTCTGTTTGTCTTTCACTTCAAAACTCCTCGAGTTGTGCAAATGTCCTTCAGGTTGGTAGGCATGAATGGCTTTGGGGCGCAGTGAGTGAACGTCATTTTCCCTATTCTCAAGAGGGGTTCTACAATATCCTAATACAATTAGGAAAAAAATAATTGTGGGATCAAGAGACTAGGTGATTTTAGGACACGTTCCTAACAATGGATTAGTTGAGTTATGAGATAAAACTAGCAACAAGTGATCCATATTTTCACTTCATCTAAGTTGTAAGCCTCCTAATCTAGCTCATATATGTTTTACGGATGCTCTATTGGCATTTTGTAGTGGTGATACTCGCAACATTACACTTCTTACCGATGTTATATCCACCTTCTCTTCTTGTTCTGGTTTGCGCCTCAATCAAAAGAAATCTAACATCATTTTCAATGGTGTTGATGTTGTCACTTGTGCTAAAAGGATTGAGATTACTGGCTATTGTGAAGAATCTCTTCCTTTTCAGTCATAGTTATTAAAATCACAATCCTGATCTACGATCCTAGGATTTTATGTCTCAAAATCCTCGATGTGATTCTACTATCTACATTCTGATACACGATCTTACATGGGTTAATTTCGATCCTAACTACTCCATGAATTCAAGTTAGGATCCAGATTCTAACAACCTTATTTTCCTATCAAAAATAAACCGCTATGATTGTGCTATCAAAAAAACTCACATACGCTTGAAGAGTATAGCTGATTTATAACATTCTCATGGCTATTTATACCTATTGGTCCCACATTTTCATCATACGTACCTCAGTCTGTTATTGACGACATTACCAAATCTGTATGGCCTTTCTTTGGGGTGATAAATCTGAAGCTCGTCCCATTTCAAGAAATACTTGCTACTTATATAAGAAAGAAGGTGGTCTCAGTATTTGTGATGTTCAACTTATATAAGAAATACTTGCTACTTATATAAGAAATACTTGCTACACTGTTGTGCTAGGTAAGTTGGTTTGGAAACTTATCCGAGACAAGGAAGCCTTGTTGGTCAAATGGGTACATCATGTTTTCTTGAAGAAAGATTTTATCTGGGAGTGCACTGCTAAGAACATGAATTGGTATTGGAAGAGGCTTTGAAAGGTACATGATGCTTTTTATAGTGTGTTTTTATTCGATCGCAATATAGTGCGGGTTTAATATCGTATCCACAGGGAGTTGGGGTACCGAACCTAAAAGTTATCGAGCTCTCACCTACTAGGTTGGATTTTCATAATTTTTGGAGGTTTTAGAACTAAACTAAAAACACACAATAAAAATCACAAATAAAAGAAGAAAAAGGCTCAGGAGTTGATTTTAGCCACTTAATGGAAATCTAATCAGAAGGTGATAACTAAGCTAAGCAAGGAATGAGTTGCTACTAAAATTAAGTCACTCTAAGCACCCTCTTCCAAGGATAAAATTAGATTAACTTCCCAAATCTTACCCCTCATTTTCATGAAGACTAAAACCTAAGGGTATAAAGTGTAACAAACACTAATCAAATCAATCTTCATTTTCATGAATGACAAATCTAACTATCCCACTAAAACCTCACACTAATGCTTTAAAGAAATCTAGCAAACCTCCCAGCCAACTAAACTTCCACAAAAGATAGAGTGTAATGGTGAGAAATCCTAAGCTAAGCTAATCGTTCCCTTCCAATCAAACCTCTAATTAAACCCTTATTAAAAACCTAATTATCCCCTAATCTAAATTAACTACTCACTAATTATTTTATTAAAAACCTAATTTGAAAAGAATTTAATATTTAAAGTTTTCCGCCAAAAGACTTATCTAAAAATTCATGCCGCTCACTAGAATTAGCTCAAAAAATTAGATACCAAGTAAATATAGGGACCTCATAATTAGTTTTAAAATTATAGGGCCCTGAAAATAGATACCACACAATAAGAGGGACCTCAAAGTCATTTTTTGCAAAAACAGAGCAAAATGGATAGAAGAATCAGATGCATAAACTCAGGAGATAGATAAACATAGATTAAACTAAATAATTAACGATTAAAACATGAAACTAATTCTAAACTAATCATGGAATTCGTATATAAACATGAAATAAAACAGAAATTAAAACCCTAATCCTAAACATTACTCTAAACTAACCCTTAGGGCCTGCTTGGGAGAGGGGTAGAGGGGAGTTAGGAGGGGTTAAGGAAGGTACCTACTCCTCTTTACTCTTGCTTGAGAAGAGAGTGAGGGAGGGTAAGGGAGAGTAAGAGGGAGTATGAAAAATCCAAATGTTCTCCCAAGTAGGGGTACCATCTTACTCTTATGAACCCTCCCATACTCTTACTCTCCTTTACTCTTACGACCTTCTAATACCCTTCCATACTCTCACTCTCCTTTACTTTTATGAACTCCTACTCCCCATTTTCAACTTTCCTTCCAAGCAGTCGATGGAAGGCTAGGGGTTGTCACTTGCCCAAAACCAACCATGCCTTTCTCTTCAATCTACTGTTGATTTTATACTCAAAATCAAATCCCAAATCGTCAATCTTGGCCCTTGATTCTCCTTGGATTCGACGAACGAGATGCATCCGCAGGGGTGTGTATGTGACGATGGTGGTGGAGGTTTCTGAATCTCTGCTACTTGTTGTATTTCTCCCTTGGATTATCTGAGACAAAAAAGAGAGAGAATCAGAAAGAGAGAGAGAGTGAGAAGGAAGAAGAGGGTTTTGGTGGTGCGGGTTTTCGGTGTTTGTCTGCAGAGAAAGGAAGCAGAAAAAGAAGACTGTGAGGACGAAGAAAAGAGGGGAAAAGAGGAAGAAAGAGAATGGAAAAGGAAAAAGGGGGAAAATGATAGAAAGAGAAATGGTAGGGATTGTGGGGTTTGGGTCGGTGGGTAGTGGATAGTGGGGTAATTAGGTGGGCTTAAGTGATTTGTTGGGCTGGGGAGCAGACTAAGTGGGAGAGGAGAGTGAGGGTTCTGGGTATGGGATTTGGTGGACCGAATGGGTAGTTTAGGTGGGCTAGGGGTATTAGGGAGAAGGATTGAGAGTTTGGGCTGGGGTAGGATGGGGTTTGGACTAGGTTTTTATTTTATTTTCAACTTTTAGTAATTTTACGTCTAACTCATAATAATAACTAAAGTAATAAAATGAAATAAAATCTAATAAACATATAAAATCAACAAAAACATAAAATAAACCTACTTTTATTGAAACAAGCAAAACGTTATAGAAAAGAGGGATATAAATCATGCAAAAATCGGAATAATCAGTTTCCCCAGTCTCAGTAGTATACCATCCATGAGGCTTATGACTTCTTGAAAAGCCATGGTACTTCAGGTTCGTGGTGCAAGATGCTTTACCATAAGTTTTGTTTTCTAAAAGTTTCTTTCATTCTATGGTTATTTATATAGATTGGCGCTTATTAATCTTCAAAATTTTCACAGTTCCGATTTCATCTTGCAAACCATTGCTACCTTTGCCTTCATGCTAGTGAATCAAATGACCAAATCTTTATGGAGTGCGAGTACACATGGGATGTGTGTAGTTTGTCCTGCTTTGAGTCGAGAGGGCTTTCTTGGGATCCGAATTGTGGGGTTGCTTGTAAGCTTTTAATGGTCTTCCTGTCAAATCGGTTCTCATTTTGGTTGCTATGGTGTATGATTGTTGGCATGAGAGGGACAATCGTCTCTATGACAATATCTCTCATAATTGTTCAATTTTGGCTCGGGTTGTGAGCTCGGATGTTAGGGTTAGACTCTCTTCTTAAGTCGCTTTAATTCTTTTTGTTTTGACTACTGATGTTGTTGTCTTTGACTCCGGGCCGTGATATTTGTGGCCTCTCTGGATATGCCCGGAGTTACATGTAAATTAGTTTTGTTTGGAATATATCACATCGATTTTTCTACATATATATATATATATATATTATGAACTGATCATATAAGCATGATACATTGGTAAGCATTTAAGCATGGTTGGATATCTGATGGATATCAAGTGTTATTTTCAAGGACAACAATTGTTATTTTCACAAATATCTAGTGTACAAGGTTGACATCCTGAATTGATGTCCACCAAGAAAAGTCTTTATAATTTCTTTTACATACTTGATGTCCCTAGAAACGTTACTTGATGTCCTTATGATATGTAACCATCCTCACATGCTCACTAAAGTGTCATTTTTACATAATCAGTTCCCCGAAAAATGACATCTTTATATTTTGTTTGTATATTTAATAAAAATGATCATTCTTCATCGCTTTCTACATTAGGTTAAATTGGGCGAATCAAAAGAGACTGATTAATCTTAAAATTATTGATTTGGGACGAAGGACGATCTCCTTCCTTTGTAAATCTTAATTTTAAAATTTAGGCAGATAATTCAAAGGAATAAATAACAAAAAAATTTGGAAAACTAATTGAAATAATTCGAAATTCATACAAAAGAATCCAGAAAATCAACCACTGATGTAAAGACAATGCAACATTGCTAGGCGCTAAAGGGTAAATAGAACACTTTCTTGAATGAAATAAGTTTTGCACTCTTATTGGCATATTTCACCGGCTGAAACCTTGCTTGCGTACAATGCTTGCTGTAACACCATGAATATAATGTTAAAGTGTGGGTTACAGGTTTGAAATCACTACTTATATTATCAAAGTGCACATTCTTTCAAAAAACTCATTTTTTGATCTTTCTAGTTAAGCGTGTTAGGTTAGGAATAGTCTAAGGATGAGTGACCTCATAGGAAGCTTTCCTAGGCAGCATGCTAGCGAAGATGAAGCACGTTGAAAGGACTTGTGGTAGGAGTGTCTAAGAAAAACCGAAGCAGAAATAGAACAACAAAACCGCATAAACCTAACCGGTTCACCCTTTTGATTTTTTTTTTAAATTGAGGTTTTGGTTAATTGAACCAATTTAATAGGTTTAGGTTTTGGTTTTGTATGATTTTGAGAAGCGGTTAAGCCTAGTTAACCGTTTTTGACAAATTGGGTGGAAAAGGTAAAATTTGAGAACAAAATGCTAAATTTTCTTCAATGGTTGTTCCTCAAATTACTAGGAATCAATGGTTGACCGTAAATCAGACCCAAAAAGCAGTTGACTCTTGGTGGTATATAAGTAGTCGTTTTAAACTCTTAGCTAACGGCTTTCGTACTTGTCATTTCAAATGACTACTGGCCTCTTGTAAATCCAGTAAAGACGATATGACATCCTTCCGTATATAATATCTAATCAAACACATATTTAAATGTATATAATTAACATCAACATTCTGGGTAATCGCCGATGATAAGTTAACCTACAAATTACCCTAACCTAAATTTGTAACATAATTCAATTCACCAATTCCATCAATTTAATAAATTATTCATAAACATAATATATAATCTACTTCATATTACCCATAATTTTATCTCATTACTCATAAGTAACACACCTTAATCTCCATATTATCTTCTATGTACATCAGAAAAATGCTCACAACCAATTCAGAACCATAACTCATGAATAAAAATTTGTCAACATTCACCCGGAAATAAAAATACTTTTTCATGCCTAGTACAAGTCGTCAAAAGCGTAGCCTGACTCTTCACAATAAATTAAACATTTCTAAGAAACTGAAATGCAAATCCTCAAAACCAAATTAGTTCTATCATCAATGCAGTTCACAATTTACACAATTCACATTAAACTTATACTTTTCTTGACAGCCAAACCCTATCGTTCCCAAACAATCCAACAATTCTCAGAAAGTCACACACAATTCACATATACATCCTAAACTAATCGAAGTAAAGCATTTACATATGCTCTAATTTATTATTTCATCTAATTTATATTCCAAAATCAAGATTAAATTAGACTCAAAACTCTAGATAGGTGGGTGGTGTTTTAAGGGGTGAGTTGTGAAAGTCGGTGGCAATGACAGCAGGACATGCGGAAGCGATGACGTTTGTTGCTACTACTTTTCCGACAACGGTTGCTTCCGTTAGTGGTGGCATGGTGGATATTTTCCTCACTTCTAAGCTTCTCTATAGTCCAATTTTTCTCACTCTCTTGTTTGCTCGATAATAAACAACATAGTAGCAATAGCAATTGTTTTTTTTTTCCACAAATTTTCGACAGGAATTGGTTAGGCCCAATTGAATTTTAGAAAAAACTTTAGACAGAGGTTAGGAACCATTGAATTTTTTGTTTTTTTGAAATTTTCAATGGGGGCCACTCCCTGCAAAATTTGGCAAAAGAAATTGATGGGTCCCATTGACATCGAAAATTTGATCATCAAAATTAAAAGACTTTGGAAATCTCAGTTCTCATATATGGTTTTTCAAACATTGGAGTGACTATTCTATGTCTATCATTCAAATTCATCACTGATTCTGCAAACTGTATTTTTTTTTTCAAAAAAAGAACATTCTGTGAATTTTGAACATGCTCCCTAGAATTTGACTGAGAATCGATTGGATTTGTTATTGGGCCCTAGTTTCAGGATCTAGTTTGAACTGGATCTGATACTTAATCCAAATTGCAAGATCTAAAGTCAACTTGGTCTAATACTGAATACATTAAAATCTAACTAGGTATTCGGAATCGCTAATTCCTATTGAGTTTTATGAAGAAGAGGATGGAGTGATTGGAAAAATGTATAGCACAGAAGAGCAATGGCAATGACATTAGTATTTAATGTTAGTCGTTACTACCTCCGACCCATATTGTTTGTCCATCTAACTATATTTAAAAGTTCAATGGTCATGGGAAATGGGGTGAAAAATGTGTAATGTACCACAATTGCCCTTACTTTTCTCATGTGAAGAAAAATAAAACAGAAACAAAAGAGTATTTTTTAGGGGTATAATAGGAATTACAATCATTAGAATTATAAAATGGACAAACATTTTGGGACAAGGGAGTTAGGTAGATGGACAAACAATTTGGGACGGAGGTAGTACAAAACAAGTTCATTAAATACTCAACTATTTTGTAACTAAAGAAATACTTATCACCTTTATTGTATGTTCAACAAATTCTTTTATCTGATGACATTACTATTGCATTTTCCCTCTTCCTCCCCGTCAATTCCTTATTATTATAATTATTATTGTTAGACCTAGCTCAGATACCCCTGTGAGGCTCTGATATCGGTCGTTAGGATCGAGGTAAAAGATAGGCCTAGTATTTGCAGCGGAAGATAAAATTATCAGGATGTATAAATTGAGAAGAAATATAACAAGATCAGTAATTAAAAGATAGAGAGTATAAAGACACACAATTTACGTGGAAACCCAAATCGGGAAAAAACCACGGACGGCAACGGAGCAATAATCCACTAGTATAAGGGGAGATATTACAAGAGAGATCCCAAGGGGCTATATAACGCAAGGGGATCGACGACCAGATCACAAGGGGTTAATAGCACAGGCTATATAACGCAAGGGGATCGATGACAAGATCACAAGGGGTTAATAGCACAACGGGATATACTGAAGACAAAACGAACTCTCTAAAGGACTCTCACAACCTAGGGATGGGTAGAAGTGAAGAATGCTTTGTGTGTGTGTTTGTCGTATGCCGTAGGTGTATAGGTTGATAACAACCTATATTTATAGGAAAAACTCCCTATAAATCTAACTTGACTCCCACTCTAGTTAGATTTAGAATCTAATACAATTAGGAAACCTAACATATTAAGGAAACCTAAATAATATCCTAATACAATTAGGAAACAAATAATTGTGGGATCAATAGACTGATTTTGGGCCATAAACCCAACAAATTCCACCTTGGGCCAAAATCTCCTGTACCGTCATTGAGTCCCGAAGGGCGATCAGATGTGATGAGCATCAACTGAATTCAAGTTACCCTTGAATTCAGTAAGAGATGAGGTTGTAGAACCGGCTGTAGAACCTGTAGTAGTAGAACCCTGTCGAACATAATAACCGCCTTGCCTGGAGGTTGTAGAACAGGTATCGTTGGAACGCTCTTTAAGTTTCAATCTGGCTTCGCTAGAACCCCCATTATTAGTGGTTTCACCTCTAAAAAACCAAGCCTTCAGCTTTATCAGAAAGCACTTCAAGATCAAATTAGATTTGACATCTTCGAAAGACAGGGTTTCATATGATATGACTTCTTTAAAGTGGTTGTAGGAATGGGGCAAAGAGACAACCAACAAAAATAGCCTTATCCTCATCTTCAATGGTAACCTCCAAATTTGCCAGATCAATAATAATGGAGTTACCTTCATCAAAAAATATTTTTTTTGAACTCTCCAGATACTGAAACTGATCACACCGTCGAACTTCTCAATATCAGACTTAACTGCAGACATCCCGAACTAGGCAGAAAAAAGATTAAACCTTGCTCTGATACCACTTGTTAGACCTGGCTCAGATACCCTTGTGAGGCTCTGATATCGGTCGTTAGGATCGAGGTAAAAGATAGGCCTAGTATTTGCAGCGGAAGATAAAATTATCAGGATGTATAAATTGAGAAGAAATATAACAAGATCAGTAATTAAAAGATAGAGAGTATAAAGACACACGATTTACGTGGAAACCCAAATCGGGAAAAAACCACGTATGGCAACGGAGCAATAATCCACTAGTATAAGGGGAGAGATTACAAGAGAGATCCCAAGGGGCTATATAACGCAAGGGGATCGACGGCCAGATCACAAGGGGTTAATAGCACAGGCTATATAACGCGAGGGGATCAATGGCAAGATCACAAGGGGTTAATAGCACAACGGGATATACTGAAGACAAAACGAGCTCTCTAAAGGACTCTCACAACCTAGGGATGGGTAGAAGTGAAGAATGCTTTGTGTGTGTGTTTGTCGTATGCCGTAGGTGTATAGGTTGATAACAACCTATATTTATAGGAAAAACTCCCTATAAACCTAACTTGACTCCCACTCTAGTTAGATTTAGAATCTAATACAATTAGGAAACCTAACATAATTAGGAAACCTAAATAATATCCTAATACAATTAGGAAACAAATAATTGTGGGATCAATAGACTGGGCCATAAACCCAACAATTATTATTAGTAGTATTATTATTTCGATTGGTGAAAGTAAAGAGACTGAAAAAAAAAATATTATTATATTATTAATTTGCATTAGGTAAAAATTTCAGAAATACAAAAAAGTTGAAAAATGTTAAACATATTACTAAAATACTAAAGGCTGTGTTTGGCAGTAGCGTTTGGGTTAGCGTTTAGCGTCTTGACCAAGTCAAAACTCTAATCGCATAAATATTGGTGTTCGGTAAACTAGCGTTTTGAGGAGCGTTTAGCGTTTTAAGAAGCGTTTTATGAAACGTTAATAAAGTTAACGTTTAGCGTTTGGAGTAGCGTTTCATATTTTTTGGTCAAAAAATACCCTTTGCAAATTTTATCTTTGGAAATTATTGATATCCTTTTATGTCAATAAACATTAATCTGTTAATTCAACCGCTAAATTTACCGCACACACTTATCTTTTGGACATTATTGTATTGTTTCTTATCATTTCCTAATCTCTTCCTTTCCATCATCATAATAATAAAAAAATATAAGTAACTGTTTTATATAAACGCACGGTTTTGATTATTGACCTTTAATTGAAGTAACTTTTGTTCATGCTAATTCGAGTTTTTCTCAATTGTTGCAATTTAAGTTTGAGAAACTAAATTTGCATCAGGTCGTTGAGACTTTCCCTATTTAAAAATGGATGCATTTATAGTGGTTGTCAACCATGACAACCACCCTAAGTAAAATAAATCTTATTCGTACATGTGCCAAGTTTTACCTTAACCATTTGCTTTGTTATTTAATATAAATTGTAAAATATATTTTTTTAAAATTTTAGTTTATTTTAAAAAAATTAAAAATAAATATTTTTCAAAATATGCTTATTTACTAGGCAAAAATTTAGATTGAAGATATTTAAATTTTAAAAAATTTCAAAAATTTATTTTAATTAAGAAAATATATTTTATAATGTTGTACTAAATAAAAAAAATGAATGACAAAGATAAAAGTTGACACATGTATGGATAAATATCGTTTTCATTGTGGTGGTTGTCATAGTTGACAACCACTATAAGTTTTTCCATTCAAAAATTAACAACTTTGGGTTTGAATTAATCTTATGTATTGTTGATAAAAAAAATAAAAATCTCATGTATTGTTTACCATTTATAGCATGTTCTTTTGCCCTTAATTGAAATTTATTGTTTTGAAGTAAATTTATTCTAATTCATTTTTCTAAGCCTATTCTATATTTTTTTATGGGAGGTTATTACGTCCTATATTAAATTTATTATAAATTTATTTTGCTAAACTTATTCTTAAAAATAAAATGAAGAAAACATGAGTTTACATCCCCATGTTTGTAGATGACTCTGAATGTCTAATTATGTTAACTCCATGTCCCACTTAACTTGATTGTTTAGGTCATGTCCCACTTAAAAGTATATTAAACACTTAAGTTTAGTGTAAATTTATTCTAAAAGATTTATGCCTGCAGTTCTCTCTTTCTTTATATTTATATATATATATGTGTGTGTGAGCACACCTTTTACAAATAAACATTACCATCATCCATGCAACTCTAACTAACCAAATTCTAATCACTAGTACCGGTTTCAATAATAATAGGTAGAGTTTTCAGACGTACTCTATAAATTGTTGTACATTAATGTGTTGTAAACGTGTGATGCTATAGATAAATTGTTGTACAAATTATTAAATAGATTCATACTTAGATTATTCAACCAAAAATAACGTGAGCTCATATATGATGCTAAATCATTTATACCAAATTTAAATTTGAATTGACGTGACATGTAATGAATTCTTTTAATAAGCAAATACACCTATAAACCAATTGGATTGAGACTTACAAGGTTTGCTCTACGTCACACGTTAACACTAACAATTTCCAATCGATGAATTCTAAGTTAACCCTCCATTTCTTGTATCAAATATATATAATATAAAATTGGATTAGTTATAGTAATTCTTATGTTCGATTTGAAATTTAAAAAGGAAAAGGAAAATTATTAAATGAACCCAAGCTGGAACATATATTTAAAATCTTTCACGAAATTAGATTTGGACTTACATCTTATATTAGAGTAGCCGATTTCTCTCTCCCTTACTACATCACCATATTTTCCATATATTTTACGATATCATTTGTGAAGCTTCAACAATGAAGCTTGAACAACGCCAGATGGAGGAGGAAGAAGAAGTTTGAATTATTTGAGAGGGAAAAATGTATTACACAAATAGAACCCCTTAACCAAAACAGAAGGACAGGGGCCGGATATTTAAAGAGGACCAAGGGCCCAAAAACCAGCCCAAGCCAAATAAAAGAAAACGGCCCAGGAGCAGAAAAGGAAAACGAAAGAAAGAGTAAAACAATTACAAACCTAGCTAACTAACATAACTACCATCATCTATATTTGTAATTCTAACACCCCCCCTCAAATTGGAGGATGGTAAACAACCCAAGTTATCGAGATTCTTGTGATGTTTAACCCCAGGAAGAGCTTTCGTCATAATATCTGCCAATTGAGAATCAGAAGGAACATGGCTGAGATTGATCAAACCTTCTGCAAGTTTTTCTCGAACAAAATGGCAATCGATCTCAATGTGTTTGGTTCTTTCGTGAAAAACTGGATTCTGAGCTATGTATATGGCGGTTTGGCTGTCGCATTTAACAGAGATTGGAGTCACAGTTTCGACTTGAAACTCAGAAAGTAGCCTGCTGAGCCAAGCTAACTCAGCAACAAGACGTCTCAGACTCCTGTATTCCGCTTCTGCTAAAGACAAAGACACAACCTGTTGCTTCTTTGACTTCCATGATATCAATGTGCTGCCTAGGAAAATTACATAGCCACTGATGGACCTTCTGCTGTATGTACATGCTCCCCAATTTGAATCGCTGAATCCTTGGAGTTTAAAATCACCATCTTTGTGTATCACGATTCCCAGGTCTGGATTGCCCTTCAAGTATTTCAGCACATGAATCGCAACCTTCCAATGTACATCCGTGGGGGCCTTCAAAAATTGGCTGAGATGTTAAACACCAAAAGCAATATCAGGCCTTGTATTAACCAAGAAATTTAACTTACCTATGAGTTGTCTAGAGTGAAAGGGATCAGATAAGACAGTCCTTGAATCAGGAGACAACTTGATGTTTGTATCCATTGGTGAAACAGTAGCTTTCATGTCCACTGTCCCAAATTCACACAAGAGATCTTTTGCAAATTTCTTTTGCGTGAGGATTAATACACCTGAAAAGTTAACAATCTCCATACCAAGAAAAAACTTAGCTATACCAAGGTCCTTGATTTTAAACTCTTTATGCAAATAAGACTTCAGAGACTTTATCTCTTCACTATCATCACCAGAAACAAGTAAATCATCTACATAAACAGCTAAATAAACTGATTTCCCCTTTGATCTTCTATAGAACAGAGAGTAATCATTCTCATAATGT
This sequence comes from Portulaca oleracea, assembly GCA_029582165.1. NCBI lineage: Eukaryota > Viridiplantae > Streptophyta > Magnoliopsida > Caryophyllales > Portulacaceae > Portulaca > Portulaca oleracea. The sequence goes on from CM055891.1 coordinate 665,542, forward strand.
TTATACCCCCTTCTATAGAGAACATGAGTAAGCTTTGCATACCATTGTCGTGATGCCTGCTTCAAGCCATACAGAGACTTGTTGAGTTTGCAAACCATATTTTGACCTGTGCTTTGAACACCATCTGGAATCTTCTTGTAGATCTCTTCATGGAGGTCTACATGAAGGAAAGCGTTATTTATATCCAATTGGAACAGAGACCAGCCCCTCTTTACTGCTACTGACATCATAGTTCTGATGGTGGTCATTCTAACCACAGGGGAAAAAGTTTCATTATAATCAATGCGTACTCTTTGAGTGAATCCCCTCACAACAAGCCTTGCTTTCAACCTCTCAATAGTTCCATCAGGTTTGTGTTTAACTCTATAAACCCATTTGCTATCTATGGCTTTCCTCCCCTCTGGAAGTTTTACCATATTCCATGTGTGGTTATCTTCAAGAGCTTTCAGCTCCTGTCTCATGGCCTGTAGCCATCCTGGGTGTTTGCTAGCTTCCATAGAACTTCTTGGTTCATGTGCATCCAAATAAGTATTGAAATCTGCAATGTTGTTAGTAGCACCACAGAAAACAGTCTTGGGAGCATAATGCAGGTTAGTAACAGTGGAAAAACAAGTTTCATAGTCTTCCAAGTAATTTGGAGTTCTGTGGATTCTTTCTGATCTTCTAGGGTGTTGAAGAACAGGTTCAGTGGGTAGGACTGCCTCCTCAACAGTTTCTTGTTGAGGTTCAGGCCTAGTTAGATTTTCAGTTTCTGCTATGACATCAAAACTGTCAACGATACTTGGATTTGTTATAGGATCTTGATTTAAAATATTCTCTTTTCTAAAAGGAAAAATAGATTCATGGAAGACTACATCCCTGAAAATAACAATTTTGTTTGATTCCAAAGAGTAGAGTTTGTAAGCTTTCCTACCTTGTGGGTATCCTAAAAAGACACACTTTTCAGCCCTTTCTTGAAATTTATCTCTTCCTTGTTTAAGAGTATTGGCAAAGCATTGACAGCCAAATACTTTTAGATGATCATAGAAAGGTTTCTTTCCAAAAAGTTTTTCAAACGGTGATTTATTCCCAAGCAGTTTGGTAGGCATTCTATTGATTAGATATGTAGCAGTCAATACACTTTCACCCCAAAACTTCAAAGGCAAATTAGATTGAAACATGAGAGCTCTAGCAACTTCTAATAGATGCCTGTGTTTTCTTTCAACGACCCCATTTTGTTGGGGCTTTTGTGTGCAGCTGGTTTGATGGAGGATTCCCTTCTTGGCAAAAACTCAATAGCTTGGTTACTTTTTCCTATTTCTAAGGCATTGTCAGACCTGATTTTCTTTACATTTGTATCAAACTGATTTGTTACCATAGCAATAAAAGATTGTAACAAATAGAAAGCCTCATGTTTTGTAGTCATGAGGTAAGTCCAAGTGGACCTTGTGAAGTCATCAACAATTGTGAGAAAGTATTTGTGTCCTAGATGAGTAGCCGTATGAAAAGGCCCCCAAGTATCAACATGTATCATCTCAAAACTTTTGTCAGTTGATATATTGCTAATTTGAAAGGGCAGACATGTTTGTTTAGCTCTATGACATACATCACACACATCCTTACAAGAACCTTGATTGTTTTGTTCTAAAGTACATGACAACAATTTCATTCTACTTTTTGGTATGTGTCCTAGTCTCTCATGCCACAAATTACTTTTGACAGTGGCAGCAACATCATCACACTTGGAAGAATCATTAGGGGGATCTTGAGGGTCTCTTCTGTTCAAGAAATAGAGGCCTTGAGCTTCTTTACCAAGGGCCAGAGGCCTCTTCAAGAAAGGGGCCTGCATAGTACAATTATTTTCACTAAAGGTGATGGTGCATTTGAGTTGTTTACACAGACTGTTAATTGATATTAGATTACACTTGAAGTGAGGCACATATAAAACATCACTCAGAACAATGTCCTTAGTAAGAGCTACTTCTCCACACTTCTCGACAGAGACCAGACTTCCATTTGGCAAGGTAACATGCACAGGTTTGATAAGGTTCTTCACACAAGATATAGCATTTTCATTTCCACACATATGGTCAGTGGCACCAGAATCCAAGATCCAGTCATTTGTGCTTATTTGACATAGACTAGCTACTGTGTTTGACATATGCTTAAAAGGAAAAGGGTAGATATTACCTGAAGATGTGTCTGTCTCTACTGTCTGACTGGAAGAGGGCTCCCCACTGTTGAGATTGTTTAGCAGATGATTGAGCAATTGAATTGCCTGGCCCTTGTGAAAAGCAGCAGAGTGACCTCCTTCCTTTTGTCCTAATCCACTCCTGTCCATATCTTGCAATGCCACATTTGCTTGTTTCCTGACATTGCCTTGATTTTGAGTTCTGTTTTGGGACCTGTTCTGATTCTTGGGGGGATACCCATAAATCTTGTAGCATTTATCAATCGTATGACCCGACCTCTTGCAATGGTCACAAAACAGGCTCGTCTTCCTCAAATCTTGGTTCTTCTCAGAGCTGGATTGATTTCTTTGTGAGTTTTTATTGACATAAAAACCAGCTGAATCATTTGAATTAGTTACATTATCCCTCACTTGTCTCTGTCTTTCTTCTTGCGAAAGGATGGCAAGGGGCTCATCATCAAAATGCTTCCCCTTACATGAGTGTAGCTATCATTGAGCCCCATCAAAAACTGCAAAAGTTTCTGCTCTTCAAAGTGAATGTCGAATTGCCTGTTGATTTGGGGCTTGCAAACACACTTTCCACATTGGCAAGAAGGAAAATTGGTTACTGCTCCCATCTCTTCCCAGAGTTTCTTTGCTGTTGTGCAGTATGTTGAAATATCCATGGAATCCTGGGATAATCTTGAGACCTTTTGCTGAATCGAATATAATTTCGCCTTGTTCGCCTGTCCAAATCTTTCAATTAGCTCCTTCCACAGATCCTGCGCTATGGTGGAGTACAAAACACTGTCGCGTATGTTCTTCTGGAGTGAATTTAAGATCCAAGAAAGAACCATGTCATTTCCCCTTTTCCAATAGGGAAGACGGGGGTCGTCAGCGCCTGGCTTCGATAAGCTTCCATCAACGAACGCGTCTTTGTTTTTTGCAGAAAGAGCGACGGTGACGGATCTCTTCCAAGTGTCAAAGTCTTCTCCCGTGAAGGGTTCTGCAACCAGGGACATTCCCGGCTGATCCGATGGGTGAATGAAAAGGGGATCACAAGGGTCTAGTATGAAGCCTTTCAAGGTATCTCCCATGGCGAGAGGAAGGTAGAAGGATCTTGCCCTAATAGGGCTCTGATACCATGTGAAGCTTCAACAATGAAGCTTGAACAACGCCAGATAGAGGAGGAAGAAGAAGTTTGAATTATTTGAGAGGGAAAAATGTATTACACAAATAAAACCCTTTAACCAAAACAGAAGGACAGGGCCCGGATATTTAAAGAGGACCAAGGGCCCAAAAACCAGCCCAAGCCAAATAAAAGAAAACGGCCCAGGAGCAGAAAAGGAAAAAGAAAGAAAGAGTAAAACAATTACAAACCTAGCTAACTAACATAACTACGATCATCTATATTTGTAATTCTAACATCATTCCACATCTTATCACATTTTTCACAATTTTATTACACCGCACTATCTTACTAACCGCACAAAAAAAACATGGCATATTGTACTCCATCTGTTTCATATTATTTGTCATTTTATTGATCACTGCGACATCTAATGTCACCTTTTTATTGATAACTTTTTATATAATATTTTATTAACAATTGCATTATTATACTTTTACAATAGTATTTTTCGTTACAAATCTAATAGTATTAATTTTATATAACAAATCATTGCCTACATTGACGATAAAGATTTTAACATTTAACGAGACAATTCCTAAATACAATAAATAATATGGAATAGAGGGAGTCAGGGGTGGGGTTTTTCTTTGCTTTTGGACCCCAAGTATAGGGGTATTTATTTTCTAGATCCTTGGTTTTCATTGTTTATTTTTGAGATCCTAAAGCTTATGGTTCAATAAAAAAAAGATCTTAAAGTTTGTATATCGAAAAAAAGCCCGTGTACTGTTTTTCTTTTTCTTACATGTTTGAATTTATCTACCGATTAGTGCCAAACTTCAGGACTAAGGTTAAAATTGATATTGAATCTATAATACACCTCTCTTATTCATGCCGGAACTAATTAGACCCTATTGTATTACACCTCTCTCATTCGTGCCGGAACTACTTAGACCTTGTGTACTTCAGGGTCTAATTAGTTCCAAAATGAATAAGGGAGGTGTATTATAGCTTCAATATCAAGTTTAATAGTCCTGAAGTTTGGCGCTAGTCGGGAGATAAATTCAATCATGGGAAGAAAAAAAAATAGTACACGGGCCTTTTGTTTTAACCTGCAAACTTTAAAGTCGTTTTTTATTCAACCATTAACTTTAGGGTCCCAAAAATAAACAGTAAAAATTAAGGGTCCAGAAAATAAATACCCATATACTTCAGGGTCGAAAATACAAATAACCCGTCAGGGAGTGGTGTAATCATGCTAGCTCTAGCCTAGCGATTGACATTGCCGAGTCTCATATTTTAATTACTCATTCCAATCTTTAGTATTTGTCACTTCAACCAATTGTTTATGGTTTACAATGCTTCCCTATCCCTATTTATTTATCATTTTGTAAGAGTGTATAAATGACAACTTAGGCAAAAAATTATAAAATTACTTAAATTGACAAAAGTTAATTATGAGGAAAGGAGATATGAATGTACAATTGATAAAATCTTATTGGTAATAATTAGGGACAAAACCAGGTTAGTTAAATTGACAAATAAATAGGGACAGGGGGAGTATGCAATTTCTGCACAATATTAATAGTGTTTTGCCACATCTACCTATTATTTTTAATCACCATTTCTAACATAATTATATAATCAAAGTTGAAGTAGTTTTCTTAACATACAAATTAACTACTATTTACTTGATATTTTCTCCCAAAACTTAAACATGATAATTATTAAGGAATTAAGGGAGTATTATGTTAGGCTATTTGCTATTTTTTTTGTTTTATTCAAAATCGTATATTATCAATTACACTAACAAGAAAAAGGAAGACTAGTTACATGTAATCAATCTACAATATCTAATTAATTAAAATTGTAATCAATTAGAATAAATAAACTTTTAGTTATTAAATTAAATTTATGATAACCAATTTTGTAGTTTTAAATTATATGCATATGTTAAAAAATTCACATTAAATGTGAAAAATTTTATATATATATATATATATATATATATATATATATATATATATATATAAAACTAGAAAAAGGAAGAATAGTTACATGTAATCAATCTACTATATTTAATTAAAAAAATTATAACCAATTAGAATCTTAGTTATTAAATTAAATGTATGATAACCAATTTTGTAATTTTAAATTATATGCATATGTTAAAAAATTCACATTAAATATGAAAAATGTAATATACATATATATATATATATATATATATATATATATATATATATATATATATATATATATATATATATATATATATATATATATATATATATATAACTAGAAAAAGGAAGACTAGTTGCACGTAATCAATCTGCTATATTTAATTAAAAAAATTATAATCAATTAGAATAAATAAACTTTTAGTTATTAAATTAAATTTATGATAACCAATTTTGTCATTTTAAATTATATGCATATGTTAAACGATTAACATTATATATATATATATATATATATATATATATATATATATATATATATATATATATATATATATATATAACTAGAAAAAGGAAGACTAGTTGCACGTAATCAATCTGCTATATTTAATTAGAAAAATTATAATCAATTAGAATAAATAAACTTTTAGTTATTAAATTAAATTTATGATAACCAATTTTGTAATTTTAAATTATATGCATATGTTAAACGATTAACATTATATATATATATATATATATATATATATAACTAGAAAAAGGAAGACTAGTTGCACGTAATCAATCTGCTATATTTAATTAAAAAAATTATAATCAATTAGAATAAATAAACTTTTAGTTATTAAATTAAATTTATGATAACCAATTTTGTCATTTTAAATTATATGCATATGTTAAACGATTAACATTATATATATATATATATATATATATAACTAGAAAAAGGAAGACTAGTTGCACGTAATCAATCTGCTATATTTAATTAGAAAAATTATAATCAATTAGAATAAATAAACTTTTAGTTATTAAATTAAATTTATGATAACCAATTTTGTAATTTTAAATTATATGCATATGTTAAACGATTCACATTATATATATATATATATATATATATATATATATATATATATATATATATATATATATATATATATATATATATAACTAGAAAAAGGAAGACTAGTTGCACGTAATCAATCTGCTATATTTAATTAAAAAAATTATAATCAATTAGAATAAATAAACTTTTAGTTATTAAATTAAATTTATGATAACCAATTTTGTCATTTTAAATTATATGCATATGTTAAACGATTCACATTATATATATATATATAATATATATATATATATATATATATATATATATATATATATATATATATATATATATATATATATATATATATAACTAGAAAAAGGAAGACTAGTTGCACGTAATCAATCACTATATTTAATTAAAAAATTATAATCAATTAGAATAAATAAACTTTTAGTTATTAAATTAAATTTATGATAACCAATTTTGTAATTTTAAATTATATGCATATGTTAACGATTCACATATATATATATATATATATATATATATATATATATATATATATATATATATATATATATATATATATAACTAGAAAAAGGAAGACTAGTTGCACGTAATCAATCTGCTATATTCAATTAAAAAAATTATAATCAATTAGAATAAATAAACTTTTAGTTATTAAATTAAATTTATGATAACCAATTTTGTAATCTGCTATATATATATATATATATATATATATATATATATATATATATATATAAAGTTCTATATTACCTTTGGGTCGAATGATGGTGATAAAGTTGTCACTTTTATTGTGAGGTGGGATGAATTTTTGAGTGTTAACTATAGCTTGATTGTTTAATTGTTAGTTTTGATAGTGTAAAAGTAATAGAAATAGAGCGAGAGTGTCCCTATTATAGATTGCATGAATGATGAAACAAAGTTGGTGTCATCCAACTTTCGATATCGTTTAAGTCAAAAATTTGGAATGTATCACGAGAAAGCATTAAATAATTTGGTTTGACACAAAATGGTGGAAAGAAAAAGTTTATAGAAATTATATCTTTTTAACAAGTATGTATTCTGGTAAGATGTTAAGTTTATTATATTGCATTATGCGAGGAAGGTTGAAACTTTCATTTACTCTACTAACCTTTAGTCTTTTGAGACTCATTAGGGAGGTATTGTCCCTCCATGGAAATCTTCCTATCAAAAAGCTAGTGTTTTGATGAAAACTATTTATTGGAATATTCAAGGAGTTAAAAGTAATGGCAAGATTGTTGAAATAAACTACCTGCTAAACAGCTTACATCTTAGATATCACTTTTTTAAGTGAAACTCTTGTTAATTCAAGTAATACGAACAGAATTCTGAAATTGCTAAGATGCGATCGTTCATAATGGGTCCCCACTGTAAATCATTCGAGGGGGGGGGGGATTTGGGTCCTCTGGAATGCCACTAATCTAGAAGTACATATTTTGCAAAAGGACTATCGTGCAATTCATTTGTACATTAAAGGAAAAAAAAAATCAAATATTGAGACTGTAGTATCTGCGATTTATGCACCGGCTCAAGAGAAAGACTAATCTAATTTTTGGGAATACTTAAAGCTCTTAAACCAAGTTTTTCATTTGCCTTGGTGTATTATTGGAGATTGCAATGAACTTCTTCTTCCTACGGATAAAACAGGAGGTACCATTGTCGAAAAATCTAAATTAGTTCGCCTTGCTAAGTTCTTTCAAGATATAAATGCATCATATATCACCTCTACGGGAAGGGTTTATTTGGAAAAAGAAGCTTCATGGTCATACTATTTATGAAAGATTAGATAGACTAATTGCCAGAAATGATTGGTGTAGCTTGTATCCTAAAACTACGATCACTCATGGGTTATTTTCTTGCTCGGATCATAGTTATATTCTCCTCAACACCAACCCGGATATGGGGGAGAAAAAGAATAGACAATTTCGTTTCAACCTATATTGGTGCAATTATAGCCAAGTTAATAAGATAATTAAAGTTGGCTTGAGATGCAACTTTCATGGCCACTCTATGTTTAGAATTTCTAGAAGACTTAAGCAAATAAAAGTTGAGCTTAAAGCTTTGAGTAGAACGTTCTTTCGAAATTTTTATGAGAAAATGGAGCAAAATGCGTCTAAGCTCCAAATGGTTGAGGATAAGCTTATTATTGATCCTTACAATATTCGTCTTAATCATTGGCATAATAGGTTAATATCCAAAGAAAAAAAATGTTGTTGTTCAAGCAGAAGTATTGGGCAAAATATTCAAGAAAAAGATGGTTAACGGAAGGAGAAAGAAATTCTTCTTTCTTCCATAGGGCAGTTACTTTTCGTAAGCGTAAGTCAACAATCTTAAGACTTAAAAATCCTTCAGGAGTGTGGATAGAAGATGAAAAGGATATTCAGAATCAGTTTGTTCAAGAGTTTGAGCATAGATTTACATCTAAAAGAAGCAATCCCAGTTGGGAAAGGCTTAACCTTCCTAAATTAACTAATCATCGGGCTAATTTGCTAATAGCTAATGTCATAAAGGAGGAAGTTAAAGAAACCCTTTTTCAAATGGACCCAACTAAAGCTTCAGGCCCCGATGGTTTTGGAGATGTGTTCTTCCAAAACTATTGGAACATATTTGCAGACGATCTATTTGTGACCGTCCAAGATTTTTACTGGAATTGTAAACTTCTGAAGGAAGTAAATCACACCTTTATTGCCCTTATCCCTAAAGTGGAAGATCCAACTTTGCCTAGTCAATTTAGACCAATTAGCCTCTGCAATACTATCTATAAAATTGGTAAACAGGCTAAGACCCCTTCTTGACTCCTTAATTAGTCCAACACAGAGTGTTTTTGTGTTGAATAAACATATTCATGATAATGTTCTTTTGGCACATGAAATTATGCATAAATTTGGAAAAGCAAATAACAAGACTCCGTGGGTAACCTTAAAATTTGATATGGAAAAAGCTTATGATAGAGTCAAATGGAATTTTCTAATAGGTGTTCTTAAATAAATGGGTTTCCCTTGTAAGTGGATTAAATGGGTTTAGGAATGTATCTCTACGGTTTCTTACTCTGTCTTGGTCAATGACCAGCCAAGTGGTTTGATCAAACCTTCTAGAGGACTCAGGCAAGGAGATCCTTTGTCTCCTTGTCTATTCCTTCTGTGTATAGAAGTGTTTTCTAGACAATTGCATGATCTAAGTGTAGGAGGCAAAAATTTGTCGACCAATTAAAAAATGACATGTGGAAATTAAATTGAATTTATTTGGCCAATTATTATATGCCACGTGTTAAATTAATTACGGCGGTCCATTTAATTGAACTTTAAATTGGAATGCATCCTGACCAATAGTATCATGACACATGTCAAAGATGATGCAGAAAGTAATAATTATTTCTTTATTTAAAATAAAGGGATAATTAATTAATTTGGGCCCAAGCCCAAAGCCGACTCAAACCCTTAGTAACCCTAAGCCTCTAGAGCCTATAAATAGGGGTTCTCTCCCTCATTTTTAACACACACTGCAGTCTACCCCGGCGGCATTCAGCATTCTGCACTCCAGTGGCTTCAGAAGATCAAACTGTCAGCAGTCTCCAGCTACCAAGCGCCAAGGATCAAAGTCTGCAAAAGTTCAAGATTGAATCTTCAAGCCTCTACCGCATCAAGATCAAGAACTGCTTCAGAGTTCTTCAACAACACTTGCAAAGCCTTCAGAAGATCGAACTACAGATGCTCTCCAACTACAAGCGACAAGGACTAACGTTGGCTAGTTCAACAACTTCTGTTCTTCGCATCAAAGACTGCAGTCGTCTTATTCGTCTAGTTCATCGATCGAGATAAAGCACTCAAGCCCTCGCATCCAAGAACTTGAAGAACCACAACCGACAGTCAACCTGCAGACGGATAGACTTCGAACAACCTCCGGCTACCAAGCATCAAGGAGATCAACGCTCAAGACCTTCAGCTCAAGAACTGCTATAGAGCTCTTCGGCTGTTCGAGATCGAGATCAAGCGTCCGCGCCCTCGGCTCACCCAAATTTCAAGAGATTGAATCAGAGGACTACTTTATTGTATTCAATACAGAGATTGTACCCAAAATTCTTTGAAATTAATACAATTATATAAAATTATATTTGTGCACTGATTTCTTGTCTCTATTTATTTTAGATTCGAAATTTGTGTTTACAAATTTGGCACGCTCGGTGGGACATCTCTGCCTCTCATCTCCTTCTCCAAGAAATCAAGTTCAACATTTGATTCAAGCGACGTGATGACACCCTAGAAAGTTGTCTCTCAACACTCAACAAGGAGGATGACTCAAGCTTCATCCCAGGGGTCAACAATTACATGTGTCACATCAAGCAGAGCAACGACTCGAAGGATTGCAACTGTCACCGCTACTATTTTTACGACGCTAGAAAAACCAACGGTGAATGCACCAACTCAATTACTTAAAAATCCAATTACCGGCTCCATCACGTTGGGGGCAACAACTTAAAGGGCTCCTCAGTCTTGGAAGCCAACTACGATTACCTTCGGCTCAAAGTAGACTTCACCTTGTGGACTCTTACGATTTGAGGGCTTTGAAGACCATGGCTACTCTAGTGAAGAATACTCTTCTGAAGAAGAATCTATCTTCTCGCAAGCAGAGATTGAATCTACTTATACCTTCGTTATGACGGTGATAACAATTGGAGCTGTTACACATGGAAGAAAAGACTGTCAAGCTTGAGGCTACATTGAGAATAGAAAGCAAAGAGAAAGACAAAAGAATCGACGAGTAAAGTCAACAAATTTTGAAGACTTTCCTGGTCAAAAGTTCAAGACTTCCAAGTCATCCACATAAAGACTCACAAGTCAAAAATTCAAGACTTTCAAGTCATTCACAAAAAAAAAAAAGACTCACAAGTCAAAATTCAAAACTTCCAAGTCATTCAAATAAAGACTCACAAGTCAAAAATTCAAGACTTCCAAATCATCCAAAAAAAGGACTCACAAGTCAAGATTCAAGACTTCCAAATCATCCGCATCAAGACTCACAAGTCAAAAATTCAAGACTTCCAAGTCATCCACATAAAGACTCACAAGTAAAAAATTCAAGACTTTCAAGTCATTCACAAAAAAAAAAAAACTGACAAGTCAAAATTCAAAACTTCCAAGTCATTCAAATCAAGACTCACAAGTAAAAAATTCAAGACTTCCAAGTCATCCAAAAAAAGGACTCACAAGTCAGAATTAAAGACTTCCAAGTCATCTGCATCAAGACTCGCAAGTCAAAAATTTAAGACTTCCAAGTCATCCACAAAAAAAAAAAAATTCAAGTCAAAATCCAAGACTTCCAAGTCATCAACACCAAAGAATTACAAGTCCAAATCCCAAACTTTCAAGAAAAAGGCTCTCAAGTCACCAAAAGCAAAGACTCCCAAGTCAAAATCCAAGACTTCCAAGTCATCATCGCGAAAGAATCGTAAAAGTCCAAACCCAAGGCTTTCAAGTCAAACTCTCAAGTCACCAAAGTTAAAGACTCCCAAGTCGAAATTCAAAACTTTCAAGTCATAGATTCACAAGTCATCCAAATTTAAATCAACAAAATGAAAGACTCAAAAGTCAAGGAAAAATAAGACAATGACTTCCAAGTCAGCAATCTACAAGATTTGCAAGTAAGCAAAAATTCAAGACTCTCAAATCAACAAATTTCAAGACTCTCAAGTCACTAAATTCACAGATTTCCAAGTTGACAAAAATTAAAGACTTCCAAGTCCACAAAAATTCGAGATTTTCAAATCAACAAACTTCAAGACTTTTAAGTCACAAAATCCATTGACTTCCAAGTCAACGACGCTACAAAGACATCCAAGTCAGTCGAACTCTCGTATCAACAAGTCTCCTGACTCCCAAGTCGACAAAATGAAAGACTCATAAGTCAACCAAATTCAAATTAACAAAATGAAAGGGCTCACAAGTCAAGATCACGACTTCCAAATCAATAAAATTCGAGATTCCCATATCAACGATGCATACGACTCTTACGTCAGCAAATCCAAAGACTTTCAAGTCAACAAACTTTCGACACTTAAGTCATCAAACCAACCGACTTACAAGTCAAATAAATTGATGACTTCCAAGTCAGCCAAATTCAAGACTACCAAGTCGTCAAAATCAAATTTTAAGGTGAAGAAAAACAATTAATCCTAGGTCAACACAAAAAAGACTCCCAAGTCACCCGCGACAAAAGATTCACGAGTTCACGACTCCCAAGTCAAAATGAATGACTCATACGCTAGCAAAATTCAATGACTCGCAAGTCAACAGGATGCAGGACTCCAAAGTTAAGAAAGTTAAAGGCTCAGAGGTCAACGGGATGAAGGACTCCCAAGTCAAGATAGATAAAGACTCATAAATTAATAAGAGAGACTCTTAAGTCAGTAAAGTCCATAGTTCACTCGTGCAAGACTCCAAAGTCAACGAGGTTAAAGACTTTTACGTCGTCACAACAAAGACTCTCAAGTCAAAAGTGCAAAAAAAAAAGGGATCAACTTCCAAATCATCAAAATTTTCGGCTTTCAAGCCGCACTCTGACTTGCCGAGATCTTCATGTTAGTGGTTTGCTTCAAGTAAGCACCATCAACAGGATACTCAGGCTGGTTGACAATTTCATTCAAGCATGCAATGTGGGGGTATCTTAGTTGTGTTGGTTGAATTCTGCTCCAAGATGACATCCTCGTCCTTTAAATCAGCGGCGCACTCCATTTGGCCCAGCTGAAATTTAGGCACAATAGTATGCCCACTAAATACAAATTATATTCGTGTTCGCGACTGACTCTCAAAGGGGGCATCTGTAGGAGGCAAAAATTTGTCGACCAATTAAAAAATAACATGTGGAAATTAAATTGAATTTATTTGGCCAATTATTATACGCCACATGTTAAATTAATTACGGCGGTCTATTTAATTGAACTTTAAATTGGAATGCATCCTGACCAATAGTATCATGGCACATGTAAAAGATGATGCAGAAAATAATAATTATTTCTTTATTTAAAATAAAGGGATAATTAACTAATTTGGGCCCAAACCCAAAGCCGACTCAAACCCTTAGTAACCCTAGGCCTCTAGAGCCTATAAATAGGGGTTCTCTCCCTCATTTTTAACACACACTGCAGTCTATCCCGGCATTCAAAGATAATCGCACTCCAGTGACTTCGTAAGATCAAACTCGCTAGCCTCCAGCTACTAAGCGCCAAGGATCAAAGTTTGTAAAAGTTCAAGATTGAATCTTCAAGCCTCTAACGCATCAATTTATTTGACTTGTAATTGTTTTTTTGTGTTGACCTAGGAGTAATTGTTTTTCTTCACCATAAAATTTGATTTTGACGACTTGGTAGTCTTGAATTTGGCTGACTTGGAAGTCATCAATTTATTTGACTTGTAAGTCGGTTGGTTTGATGACTTAAGTGTCTGAAGTTTGTTGACTTGAAAGTCTTTGGATTTGCTGACGTAAGAGTCGTATGCATCGTTGATATGAGAATCTCGAATTTTATTGATTTGGAAGTCGTGATCTTGACTTGTGAGCCCTTTCATTTTGTTAATTTGAATTTGGTTGACTTGTGAGTCTTTCATTTTGTCGACTTGGGAGTCAGAAGACTTGTTGATACGGGAGTTCGAATGACTTGGATGTCTTTGTAGCGTCGTTGACTTGGAAGTCAATGGATTTTGTGACTTAAAAGTCTTGAAGTTTGTTGATTTGAAAATCTCGAATTTTTGTGGACTTGGAAGTCTTTAATCTTTATCAACTTGGAAATCGATGAATTTAGTGACTTGAGAGTCTTGAAATTTGTTGATTTGAGAGTCTTGAATTTTTGCTTACTTGCAAATCTTGTAGATTGCTGACTTGGAAGTCATTGTCTTATTTTTCCTTGACTTTTGAGTCTTTCATTTTGTTGATTTAGATTTGGATGACTTGTGAGTCAATGACTTGAAAGTTTTGAATTTTGACTTGGGAGTCTTTAACTTTGGTGACTTGAGAGTTTGACTTAAAAGCCTTGGGTTTTGACTTTTACGATTCTTTCGCGGTGATGACTTGGAAGTCTTGGATTTTGACTTGGGAGTCTTTTCTTTTGGTGACTTGAGAGCCTTTTTCTTGAAAGTTTGGGATTTGGACTTGTAATTCTTTGGGGTTGATGACTTGGAAGTCTTGGATTTTGACTTGAATTTTTTTTTTTGTGGATGACTTGGAAGTCTTAAATTTTTGACTTGCGAGTCTTGATGCGGATGACTTGGAAGTCTTGAATTATGACTTGTGAGTCCTTTTTATGGATGACTTGGAAGTCTTGAATTTTTTACTTGTGAGTCTTGATTTGAATGACTTGGAAGTTTTGAGTTTTGAATTTTGACTTGTCAGTTTTTTTTTTTTTTTTTTTTTTTTTGTGAATGTCTTGAAAGTCTTGAATTTTTGACTTGTGAGTCTTTATGTGGATGACTTAGAAGTCTTGAATTTTTGACTTGTGAGTCTTGATGCGAATGACTTGGAAGTCTTGAATCTTGACTTGTGAGTCCTTTTTTTGGATGATTTGGAAGTCTTGAATTTTTGACTTGTGAGTCTTGATTTGAATGACTTGGAAGTTTTGAATTTTGACTTGTGAGTCATTTTTTTTGTGAATGAATTGAAAGTCTTGAATTTTTGACTTGTGAGTCTTTATGTGGATGACTTGGAAGTCTTGAACTTTTGACCAGGAAAGTCTTCAAAATTTGTTGACTTTACTCGTCGATTCTTTTGTCTTTCTCTTTGCTTTGTATTCTCAATGTAGCCTCAAGCTTGGCAGTCTTTTCTTCCATGTGTAACAACTCCAATTATTATCACCGTCATAACGAAGGTATAAGTAGATTCAATCTCTGCTTGCGAGAAGATAGATTCTTCTTCAGAAGAGTATTCTTCACTGGAGTAGCCATGGTCTTCAAAGCCCTCAAATCGTAAGAGTCCTAAGTCTACTTTGAGCCGAAGGTAATCGTAGTTGGCTTCCAAGACTGAGGCGCCCTTTGAGTTGTTGCCCCCAACGTGATGGAGCCGGTAATTGGATTTTTAAGTAATTGAGTTGGTGCATTCACCGTTGGTTTTTCTAGCGTCGTAAAAATAGTAGCGGTGACAGTTGCAATCCTTCGAGTCGTTGCTCTGCTTGATGTGACACATGTAATTGTTGACCCCTGGGATGAAGCTTGAGTCATCCTCCTTGTTGAGAGTTGAGAGACAACTTTCTAGGGTGTCATCACGTCGCTTGAATCAAATTTTGAACTTGATTTCTTGGAGAAGGAGATGAGAGGCAGAGATGTCCTACCGAGCGTGCCAAATTTGTAAACACAAATTTCGAATCTAAAATAAATAGAGACAAGAAATCAGTGCACAAATATAATTTTATATAATTGTATTAATTTCAAAGAATTTTTGGTACAATCTCTGTATTGAATACAATAAAGTAGTCCTCTGATTCAATCTCTTGAAATTTGGGTGAGCCGAGGGCGCGGACGCTTGATCTCGATCTCGAATGTACCAAGAGCTCTATAGCGCTTCGAGTCAAGGTCTTGAGCGTTGATCTCCTTGATGCTTGTAGCCGAGGTTGTTCAAGTCTATCCGTCTCGCAGTTGATCGTTTGGCCGGTTCTTCAAGTTCTTGGATGCGAGGGCTTGAGTGCTTTATCTCGATCGATGAACTAGACGAATAAGACGACTGCAGTCTTTGATGCGAAGAACAGAAGTTGTTGAACTAGCCGACGTTAGTCCTTGTCGCTTGTAGCTAGAGAGCGTCTGTAGTTCGATCTTCTGAAGGCTTTGCAAGTGTTGTTGAAGAACTCTGAAGCAGTTCTTGATCTTGATGCGGTAGAGGCTTGAAGATTCAATCTTGAACTTTTGCAGACTTTGATCCTTGGTGCTTGGTAGCCGGGACTCTGGCGCTTGATCTTCCGCCACAGGAGTGCAGAATGCTGAATGCCGCCGGGGTAGACTGCAGTGTTTGTTAAAAATGAGGGAGAGAACCCCTATTTATAGGCTCTAGAGGCCTAGGGTTACTAAGGGTTTGAGTCGGCTTTGGGCTTGGGCCCAAATTAATTAATTATCCCTCTATTTTAAATAAAGAAATAATTATTATTTTCTGCATCATCTTTGACATGTGTCATGATACTATTGGTCAGGATGCATTCCAATTTAAAGTTCAATTAAATGGACCGCCGTAGATAATTTAACACGTGGCGTATAATAATTGGCCAAATAAATTCAATTTAATTTCCACGTGTCATTTTTTAATTGGTCGACAAATTTTTGCCTCCTACACTAAGTAAGATTAAAAAGAATGGTATAGGAATCAAAATCTGTAAAGGGGCCTCCACCATCTCGGGTCTATTTTTTGCTAATGATAGTCTTTTATTTTGCAAGGGGAAAGAAAGTGCGTGCAAACTACTCAACAAGACTCTTGATAATTTCTGTAATTCATCAGGCCAACTTTTAAACTTTCATAAGTCAGTCATGATCTTTTCATCCAAGACTTCTAGTAGAAAAAAAAAAGATACGACTGAAGGAATTTTTAACATCCTTATCAGGCAATCATTTGGTAAATATCTAGGTTGTCCTTCGGTTGGTGGGTATAAGAAAATTGAGTTATTCTCGCCAATTCTGGAAAATGCCAATAGAAAACTCTCTAATTGGAAAGCAAATACCTAATCTAAAGCTGGTAGAACAATTCTCATTTAGACTAACTTAGAGACTTTACTTGCTCACATTATGCAGTGTTTCCTAATGCCTAAGAAAACGGCTGAACAATTAGATGGAATAAATATGAACTTTTTTTGGAAGAATTCTGGTAAAGGAATGCCGATGATAGCATGGGAAAAAATTTGTAAGCCAAAAGATCAAGGGGGCCTTCGTCTAAGGAAAACTCATGTCGTCAACCTGGCTTTTCAATATAAGTTAATTTGGAAACTTTTCCATGATAAAAATCGTTTATGGGTAAACAAATGAGACTAAATATACTAAGGATGAAAATCCTTTCAGCAATCAACCTAAGCCATCAGATTCTTGGGTTTGGAAGAATTCACATAAGGCTTTTAATTTCTATATGATAGGTACTCGATGGAAAATTGGGAATGGCACCTAGGTCAAATTTTGGACTGATAATTGGTGCCATCAAGATCCCCTCATTGACATTTGCAAAAAGAACAAGGAAGATATTGATGACTCTCTTCCTGTTAGTGATTTCATTATTGATGAAAAGTGGGACATCCCTAAAGTTAGGGATGTCCTCGCTCCTGATATTACTAACCTTGTTTTTCTACCCCCATCCTCTCTTTTGTGCAAGAGGATGAGCCTTGTTGGGGGCTTACTAGTGATGGAATTTTTTCTGTCAAGTCAGCCACTTGGCTCTGCCACGGTATCAATAAAAGAGACAAATGAGAGGTTAGGTGCATTTGGAAATTGGATGTGCAGCAAAATATAAAAGCCTTTCTTTGGCAAAAATGACCTTCCTCTTAAAGGAAACTTAGTCCGGCGAGGTGTCAATATTGATCCAACGTGCGCTATTTGTTTGGAACACATTGAAACTGATCAACATTTGATCCACCAGTGCCACTTTTCTGAAAAGGTGTGGAAAACAATCAGGGATCACAAGTGATTAAACTCCTCTATTGATTGGCCACTTGACTCTAGTGGCAAGGATGTCCTTTCAAATCTTCATGCTTCTCTCTCCTCAAGTGAGTTTAAAAGAGCTGCCTACCTATTTTGGAGCATCTGGAAGGAGCGGAATGACTACACCTACAACAACTCCATCTATAACCAAGTTAGAGTTATTATTCGGGCGAAGAAGAATTTTACGGAATGGCAAGCTAGAGGCTACTACTATGCGTCTCCTTCTTCATCTCAGAAGCCACGTTCTTCTACCTCTCATCCCTATCACATGTTGCATATTGGTTGGAAATTGGGATCGCCCTAACCCTGGGTGGGTTAAACTTAATTGTGATGGTTATTTAAATCAACATGGGGCAGCAGTTGGGTTCATCATTCATGACTATCAGGGCAAACTCCTCCGAGCGGGGTCCTTCAAACTCCACTTGGAGCCTATTCTACTTGCTGAAGCTCTGACCTTAAAAGACAGAATTGAGCAAGCTCTCCAAGCTGGTTGCAAGAAAGTTCAGGTTGAAAGTGATAATTTGATTCTCATTCAGGCGATCCAAGGTGCCTTAAAAGTTCCTTGACAGATTGATACAACTATCAGAGATATCAAGAGGTATTTGTTAAGAATAATAATTAGAAATTATTTATGTATTTTTGTTTTCCCTTTTCTTGGGTTTCTTGGTTTGTTGGCTGTGGAGTGTTTGCTATATATTTGGCTTTCCTCCCTTGCCTTCGGTAGAAGTTGTAAAACGTATCCTTTCAATCAACAAAGGCAATTCACTCTTTCCAGCTTCTCTCTTCTCCTTTCCTTCCAGTTTCAACACATTGAACTGGATTTTTACATGGTATCAGAGCCTTGAAGGCTGAGAAACCATTTCCAAACCCACCATGTCTGAAAAGAAGATCGTAATCGATCCTTCTGACCCTCTCTTCATACATGCATCGGATCAACCAGGAATGTCTCTCATGGCTGACATATTCACCGGAGATGACTTTGATACCTGGAAACGTTCAGCGACGATTGCCCTATCGGCGAAACACAAGGTCGCCTTCATCGAGGGATCCCTTCCATGCCCTAGCGCCGAAGACCCTCGATTACCCTATTGGAAGAGAGGGAACGACATGGTTCTCTCCTGGCTCCTCAATTCCCTACACAAGGACATCCGGGACAGCGTTCTATACTCGACGGTAGCACAAGATCTGTGGAACGAACTTATTGAGAGGTTTGGCCAATCCAACAAAGCCAAACTC
Source organism: Portulaca oleracea (assembly GCA_029582165.1). Taxonomy (NCBI): domain Eukaryota; kingdom Viridiplantae; phylum Streptophyta; class Magnoliopsida; order Caryophyllales; family Portulacaceae; genus Portulaca; species Portulaca oleracea. The sequence goes on from CM055891.1 coordinate 684,755, forward strand.
TACGCTGTGCAGCAAGGTGTCTCCAAATTGTGTCAAGATTCGCTGGACATTGCAACATATTACACAAAGGCGAAGAAACTTTGGGAAGAAATCAATTCAGTAAGCGATTTCCTCAAATGCCTCTGTGGTAAATGCGTGTGTAAGCCACAAATCAACAAACAAATCGAGATCCATTTCGAAGAACAAAAGCTTCTCCAATTTCTAATGGGTCTTAATGATAGCTACACCACTGTGCGAGGCAACATCTTGATGATGTCCCCTCTACCGACATTAAGTAAAGTCTATGCAATTCTTTCTCAAGAGGAGAAACAACGACAAGTCCGAGACCAGTCTAACCTTGTCTCAGATCCGAGCTCCTTCTCTGCTAATAGAGGAACGCAGAGGAGTTTTCAAGATACCAAGATGGGAGAGCAAAAGAAGCAAGATGGTAAGAAGGCTATTTTATTTTGCGACCATTGCAAGAAGACTGGGGGTATGATTGACAAATGCTTTAAGATCTATGGATATCCCCCAAGAAATCAGAACAGACAACAGAATCAAAGAGCCCAATCAATACACCTCAAATCAACAGAAGACTGCAAACAATGTCTGGCAAGATCGTGAAAACACCAAGAACTCAGGAGAGCAAGGACCTGGCAATTCTCCTCCACTCAAAATAAATCAAGATCAGGCAAATCAAATACTTCACCAACTTCTTGAGAATCTCGCAATCGATGATATTTCCAATTCTAAGCAAGATTCTGGATCAATGTCCGGTAACATTCCAATCCCCTTCTTTAAATATGTTACAAATGCTGTGACTTGTTTCTGTGCTTTAACCAAAAATGATTGGATAATTGACTCGGGAGCTAGTGACCACATGTGTAATGATTCCAACATTTTGCATGACTTGGAAAAACTGAATCAACCTATTGAAATAACTCTCCCAGATGGAAGTAAAGTCCCTGTTACACAGTATGGAAAATTGGCCATTCAAGGAAAATTGATCCTGTCTAAAGTCTTATACGTACCCCAATTCAAGTTTAGTCTTATATCAGTTAAAGAATTATGCAGACAGTTGTACTGTAATGTTGTTTTCACTGAAAAATAATGCATAATGCAGGGCCTTTCAGTGAAGGGGCCAACGATCCTTGGTAAGGAAGAAAAAGGGCTATATTTCTTGGATGCTGATGTTCTGTCAAGAAGACCCAGTGTACACCGTGCCTTGAATACTGTTAATAGTAATACTTGTAATAAGTCTCTAAGTACTACCAATAGTGAAATTTGGCATAAGAGACTAGGGCATATGTCTAAGTCTAGGATGAAGTTGTTACCCATGAATTTCGTCCACAATGATCATGTACAAAACAATTGTGATGTTTGTCACAGAGCTAAACAAACATGTTTGCCTTTTCAATCTAGTACTATATCTTCTATTATGCCTTTTGAATTAATCCATGTGGAGACTTGGGGCCCTTTTCAAAGGAAAACCTAGCAAGGCCACAAATACTTCCTTACCATAGTAGATGACTATACAAGACATACCTGGATATACTTGATGACTACTAAAAGTGAAGCTTTCTGTTTATTGCAAAATTTCATTGCTATGGTGGAAAATCAATTTGAGATCAATGTCAAAAGAGTTAGATCTGACAATGCTTTAGATATAGGAAATAACAGTCTTGCTATCCAATTCTTTTCCAATAAAGGTATCCTTCATGAAACTAGTTGCATTTACAAACCACAACAGAATGGGGTAGTCGAGAGAAAACACAGACACTTATTAGAAGTGGCTAGAGCTCTCATGTTTGAGTCAAGCCTACCATTGAGATTCTGGGGAGAAAGTGTTTTAACAGCAGCTCATATTATTAACAGAACCCCTACTGCTGTTTTGAAGGGAAAAAGTCCCTATGCACAACTCTATGGCAAGAAACCATCATATGAACATTTAAAGGTTTTTGGATGTCTTTGCTATGCTAGTAGTCTCAAAGTTGGAAGAAATAAATTCCAAGGAAGAGCTGAAAAATGTGTTTTCTTGGGTTATCCCCAAGGTAAAAAGGCATACAAATTATACTCTTTGGATAGCCACAAGATTCTTTCATCTAGGGATGTTATATTCTATGAAGATATCTTTCCCTTCACTGACCAAAATAAGTCTGACCCAGACTGCCACAATCCTTCTTCCACTGTCAATGATTCCACCATCATCCATGAACCTTTTCTCATGGATATTGGTGAAACACCCACTGAAGAAGAAAATAACACTGAGGAAGGCCCACAAAACTGTCATGAAAACATTGTGCAACCCATTAGGAGATCCACCAGAATACACAAACCCCCAGCTTACTTAGATGAATATGCTTGTATGTCTTATGTTACAAACCTTCTTTCTGAATCCAAGGTTTTGTCTAGTGCCTTATCCAAAGATATTAACCTCACTACTTACCTAGATTTTAATAAACCACAGGCTTTTGAAGAAGCTACTCTCCATCCAGGTTGGAGAAAAGCCCTGGATAAAGAATTGAAAGCTTTGTACAACACTAACACTTGGGATATTGTGCCATTACCAAAAGGGAGAAAACCCATAGATAACAAATGGGTTTTCAAAGTTAAACACAAAGCAGATGGTACCATAGAAAGACTAAAAGCTAGACTTGTTATAAAAGGGTTCACTCAAAGAGCTGGGATAGACTATCGTGAGACTTACTCCCCTGTTGTGAAAATGACAACTATTAGGGCTTTGTTTGCTGTGGCAGTTAAGAAAGGATGGTCTATAAGACAATTGGATGTGAATAATGCTTTCCTTCATGGAGATCTTCATGAAGAAATCTATATGAAAATCCCTCAGGGTGTTTACACTAATATTCCTAATAGTGTTTGCAAATTAAAGAAATCTTTGTATGGATTAAAACAAGCCTCAAGGCAGTGGTATGCCAAGTTGGCTGAAGTTTTGTATCATAGAGGATATAAACACTCTGAAAACGACTATTCTTTATTTTATAAGAAAACTAATACTAACAGTGTGTTCATTGCAGTTTATGTTGATGATGTTTTAATCACAGGAAATGACACAGAGGAAATAGAGGCTCTAAAAGATCATATGCATAAGATCTTCAAAATAAAGGACTTAGGGGCTGCCAGGTTCTTTTTGGGGATGGAAATCATTGAGGTTCCAGAGGGATTGGTGCTCTCACAAAGGAAATTCATTAAAGAAGTTTTATCTGAGTTTGGCAATGAAAACATGAGAGCAACAGTCTCTCCTCTGGATCTCAATGAAAGATTAGCACCTGATTTGGGGACACCCATCTCAGATCCATCCAAGTATAGAAAATTAATTGAGAAATTAAATTTTTTGGTAAATACCAGACCTGATATTGCCTTTTCTGTGCAGCACCTAAGTCAATTCCTTAAGAATCCTACAGACCTTCATTGGGCAGCAACAATTCATGTCCTACGATACTTGAAAGGGAGACCAGACTTGGGAATCATGATACACAAGGATGATGACTTCAAGTTACAAGGGTACAGCGACTCAGATTGGGGAGCATGTAAGCACACAAGAAGGTCCATTAGTGGCTACGTGGTGTTTCTTGGAAAAACTCTAATTTCATGGAAATCAAAGAAGCAGCCTATAGTTTCCCTTTCATTAGCAGAAGCTGAGTATCGCAACCTCAGAAGACTTGTTGCAGAACTTGCCTGGCTAAGCAGACTCCTTGATGAGCTACAGATTGATTCCATTACACCTATCCCAATCAAATGCGACAGTGAAGCTGCTATCTACATCGCCAAAAATCCAGTTTACCATGAACGCACGAAACACATTGAAATTGACTGCCACTTTATCCGGCATAAACTGGCTGAAGGATTGGTTTCTTTGAGCTATACTCCCACTAACGAGCAACTAGCAGATATAATGACCAAAGCTTTACCTGGGAATAAGCATTTAGATATCCTTGGCAAATTGGGGGTTTTGTCACCCTCCAATTTGAGGGGGGGTGTTAAGAATAATAATTAGAAATTATTTCTGTATTTTTGTTTTCCCTTTTCTTGGTTTCTTGGTTTGTTGGCTGTGGAGTGTTTGCTATATATTTGGCTTTCCTCCCTTGCCTTCGGTAGAAGTTGTAAAACATATCCTTTCAATCAACAAAGGCAATTCACTCTTTCCAGCTTCTCTCTTCTCCTTTCCTTCCAGTTTCAACACATTGAACTGGATTTTTTACAGTATTTACAAATGCTTGAGGATTATTCGATTAAATATATTTTTAGGGAAGCCAATATGACGGCAGATAGGTTAGCTAATCGGGCGCACTCCATTGAAAACCTAGATGTTTGGAGTTTTAGCCCTTCTTCTGAACTTTCGGTTATTTTGTTTCATGATAACTTAGGTAGACGTCTTGCGAGAAGAGTCTCCTAAGTTATCTTGTACTCCTTCTTTACCCGGATTCAAAAAAAAAAAAAAGGATAGCATGAATGATTGATAGAAAAAAATACAAAATCTCTTTACTTTAATTTTATTAATAAAATATGAAATAACACTTACAATAAAAATTAATAAAGAAAAAATATAGATCTAAAATAAAGATATGAATTTCTGCATATCAAAAACTAATATAAATATTACATACCTCTAAACCTATGAAATATTACATGAATATCCGATAACTATGATCTAATTTTAAGAGAACATGGTAACATCTCATACAAGGGTATAAAGAAACTCAAATGGGTAATTTTTGTATAGAATTAACTTTGAGCTGACATAGTAGTGAATTTATTAGGCCTTCAAATTAGGGATAACCAATATATTGTTATATTCATTGGTGAATATACAAATACAATCCATAATTTTTTTTTATCTTAAATCGCATATTAAAATTTATATACAACTTTTTTTTGCTTAAGATACCCGCCCATGATCTAACAATTGATATAAAAATCAATCAAAACGAGACGAACTATCAATCAAGGGTGTGTTTATATTTACTGGGAGAGAGGAAATGAAAAGAAGGTTATCTATCATATTTATTCTGTTTGGGACTAGGGCCCTGTTCGACAACAACGTTTGAGTTATCGTTTAACGCTTTGATTAGTCAAAACACTATTTTACTAAATTTTAACTGCTCGATAAATTAAATTATTGCGTTTATAGCAACGTTTGCCGCTACTGTATTTGACGTTGCTGATACTAACTCAACTAAGCCCAACCAACGTTTGGATTTGGGTTCCAAATATGCCCTCATGCTTTTCTTCCTATTACACAATACCATCATTATAAACCCAGTATAACCCTCCTGAATTGGCTTTCCTTGCCTGCTGTTCTAAGTGTCGTCTTCTCTCCTATTCTTCTTAAATTTGATGTTGATTCTCTCTCCTATTTGTGGCAAGGTAGGTCTCTAAATTGCTTTGGCTCTAATTTTTTTTTTTAAAATAATCGTTATGAATTCATTGCGAAAAATATGAACAATACATTGATTAGTTAGATATGTGCTATCAAAGTATCTATGCTATTTGGCATGCCTTTTTCATTGAGGTGTATATATGCTATATTGATGCTTAATATGTGTTTTGTTGGATTCTGCTTCTTTTTAGGTTGAGTGCTTTATCATCACATGGGTAAAACACCTTTACATTCCCTGTGTTTTGTTTCTGTTTTTGGTCTCTAGTTTGGCATGTAACGTGAAAATCGATCCAAAATCCACCAATGACATTGACATGTTTATATAGCACGAGCCAACTTGTGGGATTAGAAGCTGAGTTCCTCAAAGCTGTATAAAGCAGGGGTATAAAAGAGTGAAAATGTGAGGAGTTAAAAGCAGATAATGATGTTCTTAATGAGGATCAAGAGAGAATGAGAAGGTTATGTGTGAAAGAAAAGGGAATATAATAGGATTATTTGGTTTCAAAATCCCTAACTTTGGGTCTTGTTTATCAGAATATTTCTAACTTTAATTCTAACACGAATATCCCAAACTTTGGGGGTAGGTATTTGTTAGCAGCCCAACACCGAATTAATATCAATTAAACTCGGATTTTCTTACAATGTAATGGTTGTTTTTTGACTTAGATACACTTCCATTCTACAAATGATCTGAAAAAGATATTGCTACATCACATAAAAACATGAGGTTAATTGATGTTAATTTGGTGTTGCGCTACTGCCAAATATGACCTCCTAAAGTTTGGGATATTCATATTAAAATTGAAGTTCGGGATATTCTGGTAAACAAACCCCAAAGTTGGGGATTTTAAAACCTAATAACCCAATATAATAATAATAATAATAATAATAATAATAATAATAATAATAATAATAATAATAATAGTCATGTCCCTTTTGGTCATTTAACATTCATTAGTTGATCCATTCGCTAATTTCACTAAACACATTATTTACAAACAACCATTTTAAGTGGCATCAGCTATCCGCTAATATGCAACAACTATCCGCTACACCAACAACTATTTGTTACCCAAACAGCTATCCGCTACCCAATCCGCTATTTTTTCCAAACTGGGTCTAGATCCTCAAAATGAGAGTATATGAAGGGGACTAGACGAATTTTAATACTTTCCATGTCTTCTAATTGTCTCCATTTTCCTCATTGATTTTTCTCCAAACATGATTAATTAGTATAGTTTCCCCTCTTTTTCCATTCCCTCTAGTATTTTACCCTCTCTTTCCCTCACCTCCTCCTTTAAAGTCAATCAAAACACACGGTAAAATTAGAAACGACGGAAATCAATTTTTTTTTTTTACAAAAATTGGATCAAAATAATACAAGTTTTGAGATATTGGATGATAACAGTACAAACAATTTTCTTAGGTACAAGTAGTAAAATTTTTTAAGGGTATTATGTGGTAGCAGTACACCATCAAGTACATGCGTTAGAAATTTTGTTTAAACATGACATGGAGGGTGATGTTTGGTCATGGAGCCTTGGTCGCAAGTTTTTTGCATAGGCTAACGAAGATTATTATGAAAGCCCTAGATCATTTTACTACTTTGTTTAATACATAAAAACTGACGTCATGCGCATTTCTTGAGACAACGATTCATATCAACTAACAACTTCACCAATTTGTAGAAAAATTTATATCCTTTCTCAAAAAAATGAAAAACTTATATAAGAAGGTCAACGATTAGGCACCCCCTAAACCTCATGTGAAAATGGATCATCGCCTCATGGACTCGATAGCGTAATGCTACATATGTCAAAAATTAATATTCTTCGCATCAAAAAATATTATTCTTACTATTTATGGTGGAATACCCATGATTTATAATATGGGAATAGATAGGGTGAGAATGTGAGAACAGTGGCTAATAACTCTTGGATCGATCTTAGATCAATGGCTAGCAAAAAAAGAGCAGTTTCCCCTTTTTTTGGGTCTCATCACATGACCCCTTTGTCAACAAAAAAAAAAAAAAAAATCAGAAAGCATTGAAGATTGAAAAGGGAGGTTGAGCATTAATTTGAACGCCATTTTCAAAACGCAGGCGGGTGACTTCTAATCTCCTTGCCATCATCAAGTATCAAAGTAATCAAAAGCTTCAATCTTTGGTTTCTGTCGTTCATTGAGAAAAGAAAAGAGCAGAGATACACCCAGGCGACGACATTCATCATCAACAATTGAACACCACATCCCAGTCAAATTTAGGGTTCAACATTTGGTTTCTATCGTTTGGACAGAACCCTTTGTCGAAAAAATTGGGCATTCATCCACAGTCGGCGATGGATATTTATGGAGAAGGTGTTGTGGGGATGTAATAGAACATCGATTCAAGGTAATTGAAGGATTGTATCAATTAGTAATTTTTTTTTCTTTTTTTAGGTGTTCATCCAAGGTGATGAGATTTCAGTCCCCCAAGGTGAGGATTTTAGTCAAGGAGAAATCCACATGTATATGAATCAACAAAAATCATGAATAATGGTGATAGAAAATAGTGAATGTCTTGTAATGGTTATCGGAGGTATAACATGAATGTTCATTTGGGTTTGAACATGAATGTCCATTTGGTTAGAGCTAGCATGATGTACTTTTGGTTTGACCATGATGTCCATAATGGTTCGTTTGCTTGGTTATTTGAACATGTGATTTTGCAATCTATGTTTTTAATTAATGCCCTAATGGTTTCAACATTATGGTCTTGTTGTTCTTTTTATTATAACTTTATGTTCACTTTGTTATAATATCGGATGGTATTGTATTGGTCAGATGTGTTTCTAGTGTTTTGAACTTGATGTCCAATTGGTGAAAACATGATGTCCATTTGGTTTGAACATGATGTCTATTTTATCATAACTTGATCTCCATTCAATAAATTATTCCATGATGATGTCATTATAGGTCTGAAATGTGTATAATGCATGTGGACGTTCATTTTGCTGTAACCGGATGTTCATCTTGTTGTTACTGGATGCTAATTTTGATGTTGGGTTGATGTCCATTTTGATGTTACTAGATGTTCATTTAACTGAAAATTAGTGTTTATTTCGATGTAAGTGTATTTTGAGTTTAACTTGAGTGTTATATGATGTATTGGATGTCCATATTGGTTGTTCTTGTATGTTCTCAACACTGTTATTACATGGCCTACTAAAAATATTATTGTATATATGAAACAAAGTGTTCGACTTGATGGATTTTATGGGATCGATCATGAAAAACTGATGATGTATTATTGGTCATGTAGGAGTGGATGTCATGGCCTCGATGATGATACCACTGCCCAACATGATGCATTTCATGTTCTCACTGCAATTGTGAATGAGATGTCAAACACTGTCAATCAAATAGGTGAAGCAACGCCCGAGATGGATGTTGAGATGAAATCTCCATTTTTGACCCCACAATAAGCTTAAGGCCATCGAATTTTCAAAGACTGCTCATTTGAACCGAACAAGGATACTCAGCCTTCTCTGATGCTAGTGCTTTGCCATACATTGATGATTAGAATTTTAGGCAATCTTTCTCATTGTCTCTAGTTATATGGCATTTTGTAAGATCGAAATTGTGTAAAACAAGTAACATATTGTCATGTACTTTTTATGATATTTTCATACCGAATATGAGTGGAAAAACTCATCTACCATGTGACGTTCTTCGTCAGCTATTTTTGATGTCCTCTTCTGTTATAGCAAATGTTCATTTCTGTATGTTTTGTTGTCCGTTTGTTGTCTTTTATGAGTTTTTCATTTTTATATTGATGGATGTTCATTTAGCAGTTACTGTATGTCCAATTCTGATGTTGGTGGATGTTCATTTTGGTATGTCCATTTCGATGTTGGTTTAATTGGGGTTTAGGTAAAATATATTTTACTTTCAGTAAATGTCCATTTTCCTTTTAATGGATGTTCGTTTTCTAATACCGGATATCCATTATGAGTTTTATGCACGAATTATTAAAATATTTGTTAATGGGTGTCCTTTTTGCTGTCATTTGATGTCCGTTTTGATTTTACTAGATGTTCATTTTACTAATTATGGATGTCCATTTTGGTGAGGATATATTTTGATTTACTATGCAGTAGGAGACCAAGCTTCATATAAATGAACATCCCCATAAACACATATGGACATCACGTACCAACAAATGCACATCACAATTGTATCTCCAATCAATTATTAAACACATATCAGCATCACTATTGTACCCCAAACATCACATACCAAAAAAGCTTGATTATGTACGTCCAAAAATATAAAATGATCAACATGTATGTTCAAAATATAAAATGATCGATGTACCAAACTCATTACATGTTCGATGTACAGAAACTCATTACATGTTTAGGTCTCCAAATAGCCATTTTATGTTCTAATAATCACATTTCTAAAAATAAAAAAAAAATCCCAACAACATCTTCAGATCAGGGGGGTGACTTTGTTCGGTCTCAATGAGTAGCCTTTGAGAGTACATTGTCCTTTTTTATGTGCATCCTGGCCGCTCCACCGGCAAGCCGCGTTGTTCCTTGCGCTTCCCCTTGGATGCCCCCCATAAGTACGGTGTACAATGCTCTTCGTGTTGTTCTTGTTTTCACCAAATGGACATCAAAATCAGACCAAATCCATGCACTTATAAAAACTCCTCCAAGCCTCATTTGTCAGGTGTTTCTACCTAGCCGACTTGTCACATCCATCATTTACATTATATTGAACCTAGAAGGACATAGAAAGTGAAACACAATCATGGTCAAATCGAATGACTATGTCATGCTCAAACCAAACCAAATCTACATCGTATTAAATTCAAAAAGGACATCATGTTTAAACCAAGTTGACATCATGTTCAATGAGATGGACATCATGTTTCAATCAAATGGGCATCATGTTCAAACCAAATGGACATCATGTTCAAATAAAATGGGCATCATGTTTTCACCAAATGGACATTAAGTTCAAATCAAGTTGACATCGTTTTTAAACCAAGATTAATATCATGTTTAAACCAAATAGACATCATGTTGAAACCAAGTGGACATCGTGTTCAAACAAGATGAACACCATGTTTTACACTCTTGTTCAAACAAGATGGACATCAAGTTGAAATTAAATCGACATCGTATTAAATTCAAAATAGACATCATGTTCAAACCAAATGGACATCATTTTTCACCAAATGGACATCACGTTCAAAACACTAGAAACACATCTGACCAATACAATGTCATCCGATATTATAACAAAGTGAACATAAAGTTATAATAAAAAGAACAACAAGGCCATTATGTTAAAACCATTAGGGCGTTAATTTAAAACATAGATTGCAAAATCACATGTTCAAATAACCAAGCAAACGAACCATTGTGGACATCATGATCAAACCAAAAGTACATCATGCTCTAACCAAATGAACATCATGTTCAAATCAAACGGACATTCATGTTATACCTCTGATAACCATTACAAGACATTCACTATTTTCTATCACCGTTGTTCATGATTTTTGTTGATTCATATACATACTAGATTTCACCTTTACTAAAATCCTCACATTGGGGGGATTGAAATCTCACCTTGGATGAACAACAAAAAAAAAAAAGAAAAAAAAATTACAGTTGATACAATTCTTCAATTACCTTGAATCGATATTCTCTTACATCCCCACAACACCTTCTCCACCAATATCAATCACCGACTGTTGATGAATGCTCAATTTTTACGACAAAGGGTTCTCTCCAAACGATAGAAACCAAATGTTGAACCCTAAATTTAACTAGGATGTGGTGTTCAGTTGTTAATGGTAAATGTCGTCGCCTGAGTGTATCTCAACTCTTTTCTTTTCTCTCTGAATGACAGAAACCAAAAATTGAAGCTTTTGATTACTTTGATACTTGATGATGGCAAGGAGATTAGAAGTCACCATCCTGCGTTTTGAAAATGGCGTTCAAATTAATGCTCAGCCTTTCTTTTCAATCTCCATTGCTTTCTGATTTTTTTTTTTTTGCTAACTAAGGGGTCACGTGATGAGACCCAAAATAAAGGGAAACTGCTCTTTTTTTGCTAGTCATTGATCTAAGATCCAAGGGTTATTAGCTACTCTTTTTACATTCTCACCCAAATTCCATTTTCACCTTATCTATTCCCTTATAATATTTTGATCTATTTTTTTTAATTTTGTTTATGTATATAACTTTTTTGTTGGGGTGGAGGAGAGGAATCTATGTGAGAGTTAGACCCCCCAACAAAATTATAATTGATTTTCTTTTTCATTTTTTCTCGTCTGGTGGACTTGAAATATTGGTTTGTTATAAATGTCCCACTAGTTTGGTAATTGACTTCACCTATTTTGAGCTCCACAAGAGGAACCCGCCCCTACTTGGATCCACGCATTTCCTCTCCTCTGCAAGTCGAATTCCCGGAAAGAAGAATAAGAAGAAGAAAATGGAGGATTATGTGGTGAACACAATTATAGCAGCAGTAATATTCTGGGCAAGCCTTCTGTTCATCCTACGAAAGCTGTTCCCAAATCGTTCTTATGAGTTCTGCAACCGATTAGTCTCCGTAGCCCACGCTACTCTTGGCGTCACTCTGGCTTGTCTCTCTGTTCAAGATTCGTCTCGGCCTGTTTATCCCATGGCTTCAAAATCCTCCCCCAAACAGGCCCGTCCTTTATCAAATTTTTTACCATTTTAACCCTCCAACCTCTGTTTTTCTTGGTTTAAAGTTGTGGGTTTTAGCCATAAAACTGATTGATGGGTGTTTGTGCAGATGCGAACATTGGCAGTTTCAGTGGGTTACTTCATATATGATCTGGTGATTTCCCAGTTTGACAAGAAATCCAGTTTAGACAACACAATTCACCATCTGGTCTGCATAATTGGACTTGGAGCAGGCCTCGCCTACCAGAAGGTTCTATTTTTACTGCTTTATTCCCTCTTTTTGAATCTACCATGTTTATTTTTGGGGGAATTATTTTGTTTGACAGTTGCATTGAATGCAATGCAGTGTGGGTCAGAGATGGTGGCAGCATTGCTCTTAACGGAGTTGTCTACCCCATTTCTGCATTTCAGAGAGTTTCTTAAAGAACTTGGTTACAAAGACACCCCTCTTAATTTGGCTGCTGATGTGAGTTACGCTCTTCTCTTCTTTTCTATTAATATGCATGCCATGATTTTTTGAAGGCATAATATTAGGGCCTCCTCTAATTATGTGGAAGGGAAGATTGGAAATTGGGTAGGTTTGGAAAATGGAAAGATTCAAAGGATGAATAAATTTGAGTAAATGGTATGGGGGTGGGAGAGGGAAGTGTCTAATTAACATCTGTACTTTCGTAGATTTATCAAAGGATTTAATTAGGAGCTGCTTATTTCGACCTACTGGAGTACTGTTAATAATTACTAATGATGAGTGCTAATCAATGATCATCAATCAAAATTATTGTTAAAAAGTCTTTGTAAATCTATAGTCATTTTATGATAGATAATGATATTGAAAATTCGCTTACCTATGTAAAAAAATAATAATATGGAGAATTTGAGACGTACAGAGGGAGATGGACTACAAAGTCTATGATAAATGTCGAAATTATAACTAAATACAATAAAAAAAGTAGGAAAACCATAAATGTTGATGAATTCTAGTAGTAGAAATCAAAAATCATATTCTTATTTTAGGAGTAATAAGGTAACGAGCCTCTCATAAGTGAAAATATTGGTAGTAAACACTCATCAATCATGATACATTAAAAAAAAACATTTGGAAAAAAGTATAAAGATAATGAGTCAAGATGGTTTCTTTTTATACTTTTTATAAGTATAAGACTATGCATAAAATTTACATAATTTAGTATGGTTTATAAAATAAAGCTATTATATATGTTCATTGACCTAGTTAATAAGTGTTATACTCTTGTAATTGATAAATATATATAATTACTAGGGAAAATATTAATAAGAGTTACAAAAATGTGAATTATGAGCAATCGAAGATGTTTATCAACCATCTTGATGTAAGATGTGTAACGCTGTCCTTCGAAAAAGGTGAATATTCTTGAAGTAAAAAATGTTCATTTTCACATGAAAATATTATTTGAGCGATATTAAGAGCTTTTATTTCTTAAAACAGGTGTAATGGGTTAAGTTCCATACTTCCATGACTAATCTTGTACTGTAACAAACTAACCAAAGTTGGCTTTAAATACTTGTGTAAGACTACCCACATATTTTGGTGACGATGGCATTAAAATGAGGAGGATGGCCTTTATTGTAGCAGAGAGGAAACATTTGGTCCATATTTATAATTAAGTTTTGCAATAATTATTCATTGAATTACTAATATAATTTTTTCTTTTCATCAAGTATCAACATGAAATAAATATCATAAAATATTAATTAAAAAAGTTTTATGCTTTAGACAGAGCTTTTTTTTTTTTTGACACAAAAGAAACAGTATTAATCGTATTGGTCAATGGAATATTATATATATATATACCAAGCTTGTTCTCATGGGATATGTTGTGTAATAAGAATATTGAATTAGGTAAAACTTTAAAATTCAGAAGGTATGTGATTTATTAGAAGTTTGAGGAAGTAGTTGGGAGCTTCCTGCAATGGTTATGGAGTATTCAATATTCATAGTAGTAAATTATATTAGTTACGTGGATTGAAGGTCATGGCTAATGTCCTGGGTGTGGGTCACCTTAGTTTCACCTGAATTGGCGTACGTGCTTTTATATATATATTGCAACGCAATTTATGTGACGACTCCTAATTTCATGTAAGTATGGTAATTTGGCTAATTAGGAGTGGAGTAGCTTCCGAAATACCCATATGTGTGTGAATGTTTCCGTTCCTAATTATCCTCCTTACAAAATTGTTTGTTGCTTTAGGCCAGATTGTGGATAAATTAGAGAAATTTATTAATTATTTCAGTTTCACAAAAATTATGTTACTCTTGTTAGAGTATATATATGACTATTACTGGGTCTTCAACCATCAGCTTAACTTTTTGGTTGAGATGGTTCCACATGGTATTATAGCCAAACCTGAGCAAGAGGTCTGACATTCGCGTGAGGGGCGTGCTAGAGTATATAAATTAAATATTATTGGGCCTTCAACCATCAACTTAAACTTTTACTTGAAATGGTTCCACAACTCTCCGGTCCCTTAATATTTATCACTTTAACTAAAAATTTTCATTTTCCATACATATTCTTTGCAATTACAAATCAATATTTATGACTCTTTATACCATATTTGCCCTTATTTTTAACATTTATAATAAAATTAAAGTGATAAAGAGTCATAAATATTGATTTTTGTCAATGTACTTATCAACAACCATTTTCTCGATATCTTCTCAGTCTTTAAAAATGACAATTATTTAGAAATTAACGGAGTATTATGTCTTATATTTTAAAAATTAAATTAATTTATGTAAACTTAAACACTTTTTCTGTTTTACAACTATTGTAACGCCCCGAAAATTCAATTATCGAAAAGTCAAAGTCAAACTAACGTTAATAGACAAAATTTAGCGGAATACTCAAACTCTTATTGGGCGTCACTGCCGTATCCCCGAAGGAATACAAGGCAAGAAGGAAAAACAACGACTGTCTGTCAACGACAACCAACTAACAAACTCATACTTAGAAATAAACCTCAAACTAACTTCAAGTCTTTCAAAAAGAAGCATAACAAAATTAACGACTTCTAGACATGTCGTCCTCACTTCTAATTCCCGTCCCCAGCATATTGATCATCACCTGAAAACAAAACATTTCAAAAATGAGGGGGAAATCTCAATAATGTCTACCCCTAACGTTAAAAACAAGTTAAGTTCATTTCAATTCATTTGAGGAAGGGGAAACAAGTCAAACCTTTTAATAAACCGTTTAACCCAAACAACTGTTTTCCTCAACCCAACCCATTCATTTTATTATGCGGGCGGAATATCAAATCCCATAAAGTAACATCGCCTACCAAAGGCATCAAAACATTCGCCTACCAAAAGCATCAAAGATAATCGCCTACCAAAGGCATAAATATAATAATCGCCTACCAAAGACATCAATATAATAATCGCCTACCAAAGGCATCAATAATCGCCTACCAAAGGCATCAATATCGCCTACCAAAGGCATCAAAGTAACCGCCTACCAAAGGCATTAAAGTAACCGCCTACCAAAGGCATCAACAGAACAAACCCGCTTAATGTTTCACTTGAGTTATTAGTATATTATTCAAACTCAGCTCACAACTCTCAAGTCAAACCCAACCCAGGTTATCAAAACCAATAATAAAACCACTAATAAAAGACCATCCAATTTCTCAACTCAATAAAGTCAAAGCACAAACAAATACAAACAGTTATCCAAAACAGATGGTCCTATTTCCACAAAAGTCCCCTTCCGGGATGCAATTATCAAAACAGATTAGAAAACATTAAAACACATTTAAAGAGCATCCCGGTGGGGATTAGAGCATAGACATTACCTGGTTAACTTCACTTCACAGCAAAACGAACACACTTGAGCTCACTAACGACGCGAGTTAGCTTGGGCCTAAAATAGAATAATTATTCTAATCAAAACGCACCCTTTGAAGTTAGTATTAACTACCTTCTAACAATCCCTCCCCTAGGAACCCTATAGGTTCCTATCAATCATGAATTTACACTTTAAAACATTTAATACATTCCAAATAATCACATAACCAGCTCAAAACATTCACACAACAACACTTTTATTAATAACAAACATTAACAAAACAGATTACAGCATCCACATAAAAAGGGTCGTAACTTGACTTCCCGACATTCTATGGGTCTGGTTTTGGACTTTTCGGAAACCTCGGGATGTCTACTAAAACTCTTAAGTTGAACTCGAGACCCAACACACGCTTTAAGACCCTCTAAAACCGTCATCTTCCCAACCTGTCCAGATCTGACCTAGGTCTGGTAATCAGGGTATAACTCGACTTATAAAATTCCAAAGTCCGGTCCGCAAAATTTCTATTAAGGCTAACATCTAAGGGAAGCTCCAGTCCAAAGGGTTTGATCAAAATACAACTACACTAACCGTGGTGACCCGAGCTTTTGACACTAACGAAACTGTCCCGATCCCGGTTCTTATTTAAAATTATAAATTCGGTTCTAACTTTCACCATTGGGTCCCGGGGTTCTAATTTGGGCCTAAAACAATAGCTAGGGTCCAAGGTAATTAGTTTAAACCATCTGAAGTCCAAACGCCAAATTCCCTATCACTAATACCAAAATATAACACATGAAACATTAACAACATTATCCTACACATGAAATCTAAAACATACTACTTCAAGACCCTTTAATTACAACATGAATAATTATAAAGTACGAATTTCTTAATCAAGAATCAAGAAAGGTCTTAAAGAACATGTGAATAAATTATAAAGAACATATAAAAATTCAACCTACCATTCAAGAATCCTAACAACTAATTTCTTTTTTTACAAGATTCAATCAAGAATAATAAATTAGTAAACAAGAATCGAACTTTAGTAATTCAAACAACGTAACTTATTTAACAAGATTTAAACATGATTGAATTAAAGAATATGTGAAAACTTAACTAATAATTCAAGAATTAAACTAGGTAATTAAACTTTACGAATTCGTGCATACATTAATAGCGTTATCTAAAACGCTAACATGCTTCACAAGAAATTAAAGAATATTATGCAATCGAACATTTACAATTTCACTACAATTACTACAAACCCTACTACACCAAATTAGAACATAAAATTACACATAATAATTTATACAAAAATTACAAGTAATAATACAATGAAAGAACAATTAATTACAAATAACAACTTAGTAAAATTTACACCTTAATTACCCAAATTACAAGATTTAAATCAAGAAATAACAATAATAAAAATAATAATAATAATATCAGAAAATAATATAGAGAAAAATAAAAGAAAAGAATTTGTTAAAAACAATTAGAGTTTACGTTAGGGTTAGGGCATGGTTTCCCGGCGACTGGGCGGCAGCCGGTCGAGGCGGTGGCGTCAGGCGAGGGCGGCAGTCGTCGTCGACGGTCCAGGCGGCGCCGACTAGTCGCAGTGGTGGCCAGAGTTCGAGGCGTGGCGCATCGAATAAAGAACAACAACCTTTCGTGGTCGGGCAACGCGGTGGTTTCCGCGATCGGTGTCTGGGTAAAGCGGTGCTCGTGGTGGCGTCGACAGGTGGCTGCGACGTTGGTCCTGGTGGTGGTTGTCGGCAACGGTGAGAAGGGGGAGCGAAAGTGAGAGGGAGAGAGCCAGAGAGAAAGAACGAAGGAGAGAGAGGAAAGGTCGGGAATGGTGGTTGCGGTGGTTGCCGGTGGTCGGCGCGGCTGGGTGGTGGCGGCTGCGGTGGCGCGGCAGACACGGCAGAGAGAGAGAGAGGGGGAGAGGCTAGGGTTAGGGTTTAGTTTGAGGGGAGATTAGGGTTTGAGAGAGAGAGGTTTTTATACTATCTAACAATTTAGGCCCAACTAATCTACTTTTAATCCTAACCCAACCCAACACTAAAACAATTAAAATCTGATTTTTCTAAAAACAACTAATAATACTAATAATAGTAATAATAATACTAATACTAATAATAATATTAATAGTAATCACATAGCAATTAATATTCACATAATTAATCATATAACACAATAATATTAATAATAATACTAAAATAGAGTAAAACTAATAATACTAAACCCACGAAATTACCGATATACCCTTGTTAGTCCCTCACGATCCTACGAGCTCAAGTATTAGCAAAAAGAAACACAAACGAATAATAATAAATAATAAAGTCAAACCTAATTTACTAACGACATCACAATCAACATCTTTGGATTTTTCGAGGTTTTACAACTATAATTTATTTATTAATTAAGAGTATATATTATTTATAAAATAAATTAATTTATGTTGTAGTGTAAATGAGCTAAATCAGATAGTGTTTCATGCAGATACTGTTTGCTTTCATATTTTCTATCGCAAGGATGATTGGTGGGCCATACCTCACGTACGTGACTTTGACTGCCGATAATCCTTTCCTAATTAAGGTAGTATTCAATTTCTTGCCCCAGCAACCACCCCCCACCCCGAGTTGCAGATGAATTGAAATACTCCTTCAGTTCCATACTTCCATATTAGTTGTTCTTTTGATCTATGCAATCGTTAAACTTGAAAAGTTTGCTCATTAATGTCTCAATATGTTCTATCATACAAAGTTATATCATTAAATTTGTAACGAAAAATACTGTTAAAAGAATATACTATAATAAATTTTTGATAAAATACTATACAAAAATTTCAGTTATAGAGTGACATCAAAAACCGTCTAATATTTATTAAGCGATAGTGAATATGGAAAAGATAATCTATCTATTTGTTTCAAAATGCGTCTAATTTCCTGTTTATTTCTTGCTATAAATTAGTGGACGGTCTTATGATCAAATAGAATTAATGCCTTTGCAACTTTGTTGAACCCCTTTAAAACATAGGTGATTGGTAGGATACATTCTAATCTGAGTCCATGGAACTTATTGTATTTAATTTGTTTAAATATTTCTGACATCAGAGGATTTGTTGTTGTAACAACCTAATCTAATCCTGAGCATATGATTTTAAAGACTTAAAATTAGGGCTCTATATATAAATACAAGTAACATCAATTGGATATCTATCCTTTGATAATCTATCCAATTGATGTGGTGAACTCGGCTCACTTTAGAGTTAGTTTATATTTTGGTGTGGTGAATTTGTATGGAAATAAAAGAGATGACAACATTGTTAACACTGTGGTTACAGGCGATGGCATCTGGATTACAACTTGTGAGCACATTTTGGTTCTACAAAATATTGAGAATGGTGAGGTATAAGCTCACCAGTAGGCCATCCTCAACCTCTCTCAAAAAGGTGGCATGATCAAACTTAATTACACCACTTCCACATATGGTAGTGGCAACAATTGTGATATCCTTTTAAATTGTATACTGTCTTCTATTAATGTATGTGAATATTAATTAATGAGTGATCTATTTTATATACCAAACATTTTTCTACTCTTTTTTGAATTGTTAATTCTATGATGAGAATAATTTACACCACCTCATCCCCTTATAACTTTTTCTAATTTTGGCTAATATGCCTATTATAAAGTTATTTGAAGCAGCTTTAAAGTGATTTTAAAGCATTCAAGAGATAACAGTATTATGTTTAGACATATTATGAGGATGATGTTTAACTCGGAAAAAAAGCAACATTTGGTTGGGGAATTTATAGTTGGTTAGTAGGTACTAGCTAGGTAGACACAATTATGCTAGCTAGGTGGTAGAAGTAGTTAACCAACAAATTAATAATAATGCAAATATAGTTAGTAGTACGGTTAGTAGATTTTGGTCAACTTCAAGAATGGGCCTCTAGAGCTGTCTATTTGTGAGCCATTCATCATAGGTAACCAAGCAAATACACTCAAAACTAAAGTTGATGACTGCCACAACTCAAATTCAGTGCTTTCTCATTCAGTGAATGTTCTGTTGACACGTTTGGAGTCGGCATATATAGGACAATTGGGAAGTGGTAGCTGCATCAGGAATGTTTATCTATTGTTTTACTTTTACTCGAGTTGAGCTACTTAATTTATATGTACTGTCAAAATCTTTGATGATATTATCCAGATTCCAGATTCATCCAATACAACCCAAATTTTTGGGGGTTGGGGATGGTCCCATGTCCCAAATTTGGGCATCGTGTAGGTCTGCATGCAACTGCAATAGGCAAAATTTTCACGTGATAAATATTTGCAACAAATTCATAAATGTAAATTTATTAATGACTATGTAATAATATCGATGAATTTATAATAAATTTTATAATAAATATTGATAATTTTTTTTAAAAAATTTAATACCTGAAAAATCTGAGCAGATATTTCAAGGAATACCATATAATAACAACACTTAATGATTGATGTTGTACTTTAACCTTAAATATATTATATCCCTTCAAAAAAAAATTATGAATATATTACACATAAAGAATTTGTAATAAAAAAAGTTGTAAATTTTAGGGTGAGGCAGCCTCATGTAAAATTACTATGAGGTGAATTCTTTTACAATGACCTTTTTGATATATTACTATGATTAATGAGTCATACTAGAATGACTTTCTAATACGAGCTTGACTAATCATTTACCAAGGCATAACTTTTATTATAGTCATCTCTAGAAATATTATTAGTGACTGTTGTAAACATAAAAAGTCACAACAAGGTTGTATATCTCACGATACAATTATGGTAAAACAGTCTCATATAAGACTAATAATCTAGAAAAATGATGTATTTCGGACTGTGAAATGCCCTTTGGCATTCGTATAAATTTTTGCTAAAGGCCTTGAACAATCAAAAAAAAAAAGAAAAAGAAGACTAATAGAAGAAAACGACCGAATTTGATAGCCATTGGGAATTAAACTGGGGGATGGAGTCTGGTATGGCTTGTGTCATTCATGACACAGTTCTTGTTTATCTTGCCCTTCATTTTGTTGCCCTCTAGACACAAACACAGTTCATATTTGGTCCAAAACAGTTGTATACTTGTGTTAACCATATAACTTGAGCTAAGCCTTATTTTATGATCCTTAAACTTGTCCTCTTTAGTTCCAGTATATATATAATTTACTTAGACTCTTTAAATATCCAACATGTTTAAAATATCCCTCTATGAAAGTAAATGGAAAAAAAATAAGGACAGAATCAACAAATTAATAAAAGCCAACCATCAACCTCATGCTCCTGAGTCACCAAGTAATCTCCAAGGCCAAGGTCCACAAGATCTCAATTTGATATGTTTTGAATAATCATACAACCTTGGCGTCTTTCTATCTTCACCAAGGACATTATGGTAAGCACCTAAAGACCTATTAAACTCTTAAGTGGGTTCCTTAGGCCTCATAATTATCTATACAAGCTTTAATCAAATCAAGAATGCCACTACAAAACCATTACAAGTTACTCAATTCAAACTGGGCAACTTTGGAGTACTTTGCCTACAAGGGGCATTTTGATCTTTTACCTCGGCATGAGATTGATGCAGTTGGATACTTTATATCATACCTTGAAGAATTATCTCTTTTTGGACATCCCATGAAGAATATTCAGCAAGGAAGAGCATATTTGTTAGGGTTTTTTTGCATTTTGGACCCCGAATTTTAGGGACATTTACATTCTGAACCCTTAGTTTTCAACTTTAACTTTTTGGACCCTAAAGTTTGTAGGCTGAAAAAAAAGGACCCTAAAGTTTGTGAGGTGAAAAAAAAGCTCGTTTCCCGTTTTTCTTTTTCTTTCCATGTTTGAATTTCTCTCCCGATTGGTATCAAACTACAAGACTCAGGTTAAAACCGATATTAAAGTTATAATAAACCTCTTTTATTCATGTTAGAGTTACTTAAAACTATGTATTCAGGGGTCTAAGTAGCCCCGACATGAATTAGAGAGATGTATTATAGCTTCAAAATTAGTTTTAACCATAGTCCTGAAGCTTGACGTCAATCGGGAGATAAATTCAAACATGGGAGGAAAATAAAGAATGAGACAGGGGCTTTTTTCTTCAGCCCACAAACTTTAAGGTCCTTTTTTATTCAGCCTACAAACTTTAGGGTCTAAAAAATTAATGTTGAAAACCAAGGGTTCAGAATATAAATACCCCTAAAATTCGGGTTCCAAAATACAAAAAACCCTATTTGTTAGCACCAACATAGTTAGTGCTTGATTTGTATTATTTTTATCTTTTAGCCAAGGTTATTAGTTCCTATTATATTGTTTTGATTCTCCTTATTTCATCCGATTTGAATGGGTTATTTTGAGCCCTTAGATTAACTATCATCTAGGATTGTACCCTCTTCTCCTCTAGTAGCCCCCTATGTATACAATGTTGTACAGGGAGAAATAGGCTAGTTAAGTATGTTGAAACTAAATCAAGGGTCAAAGACCTGGTTTTTTTATTTTTTATTTTATATATATATATGTTTTCAAAATCTCTCTAACTTCATCCAAGCTACTTGATAATGTTGAGAATGAGTTACTTTAGCATTATTGTGGTTGCTCAGCGTTTATCAGTACTTTGGTGGGCTCTTTTTGATTAGGTTCATGACTAAGAATTTATTCCTTGATCATCTATTCTTTACTTTCTATTTGTGTTCTGAAGTTGGTATTAATGTTCCATTGCCTTGAGTTTGATCTAATAAGCTTTTTGGTGATCTTTTGGTGTGATTTTATTGTCATTTGGTTGATGTGGATGCCTGTGTGATTTGATTGCTTTGGGAGATCTTTGGAGCTAGTTTGGAACTTAGAAGTTCATCGTTGAAAAACTATTTTGGGTCAGATTCAAGGACCATGTTGCCTGGTTATTAGTTGAAGAATTTTTTGCATAAAATTGAGTGATGTTGACTTGAAATGGTTCATTTGGTATCAGAGAACGATTTGGTGCCTCAAAGTGTGACTTCTGATGGTCTTTGTGCCCTTAACCTCACTATTTGCAAGTGTTAAGGACAAAGAACCCTATCCTCCACCCAATTATCACTTTCCTTAGCTATAAAAGAACTAACTCCACCAAATAGCCCTCACCATGAATGCTTTATACTTCTCCCAGTTCTTCCAACTCCACTACCTAACTTGAGCCAACCAATATGTCAAGGAACGTGACCTTTGATGTAGCTCAACAGTTTGGACAACAAATGACCCTTATTAAAGGCCTTGAGAGATGTCTAAGGCATTTGATTGAACAACTTGAGGAGATTGTGGCTTGTTTAAGGGAAGCAATAACGAACAACCCTATTAAAGGTTGTGCCTCCTAGAAACGATGAACATTCCCTAGTAGGGGAATTTAAGGAAGAAAGGGATGGATAAGGTATTGAAGTTGGCAGACCAAGTAGCAGGGTCAGAGATGATTTTCAAGATATCAAGGTTGAACCTCCCAACTTTGATGAATACTTAATACTAATGAATATTTAGAATGGGTAAAAGCTATGGTAAGGATTTGATGTTAAGGGTTATGATGAAAACCAAACAATAAAAGATAACTAACCTCAACCTCACCATCTACGTTTCACTTTGGTTTGACAATTTGAAGAAGCCAAGGGCTAGAGATGGAAAGACCAAGGTTAAAACATGATCTAAATTGAAGAAGTTGATGGAAAAGAGGTTTCTTCCAGAAAGTTACAAGCAAGATCTTTACAACAAGTTCTTTTCATTTAAGTAAGGCGTTAAAGTGTGATTGAATATATTAGAGAGTTTAAGCAACTCCTGATGAGATGTGACTATGATGAACCTCAAAACTAAGTCATGGCTAGATTTCTCAATGGTCTTGATCCCATAATATCCAAGAAGGTAAGTTTGCAACCTTATAGCTTCCTTAATGATGTTTAAAAATTGGCCATCAAGGTGGGGGAGGGGGAGGGGGAGGGGAAGAAAGTCCCAAGCTCAGCCTTTTGTCAAGGTTGACTCTTACATCAACCCTAGTTATTCTGGCAAGGTAGTAGTGTCCTCAAGGCCTTGGGGAGCCCCTATAATATGTTTTAGTAGCTTCTACGGAGCATTCAAAGAAGTTTTATGCTCGAACATGCTTTAAATGTGAAGGATATGATCATTACTAATCCAAGTGCCCACCCAAGAAGGTTATGACTCCCAAAGAAGTAGAGATGATTGATTAACTATTGCAAGTGGAGGTTAGTGAAAGAATGGTAGGACAACATCCAAATGATGTTGTTGTGATAGAACTAGATGTGAGAGAGGTCCCTATCTTAAGGAGGAACTTACAAATTTCAGAAGTTCCTCAAGACAACTCTCAAAGGGAGATAATTTTTCACTCAAGGTACACTATCCAAGGAAAAATATACAACTTGATCAGTAATTGTGGGTGTTGCTCCAATGTAGCCTCCCAAACCGTGGTTTAGAAGTTGAGTTTGCTTCTCATTGCTCATCTTAATTAGGCCATGCCATCCCGAATGGATAAGTGATGATGGAGACCTCAAGGTAACAATACAAACTTTGGTATCTATTTGTATTAAGCAATACAAATATGTGTGTTGTGTTGCGTTGTATGATGTGGTTGGTCTGGATGTTAGTCATTTATTGTTGCGGAGACCTTGCCAATTTGATAGGTAAGTGGTGCATGATGGAATGAAAGACACTTATTCCTTCGTAAAGAACAAATTGTTCTTGCCCCTTTACCCCTTTAAGCTTGCCACAAATACAACTTGTCTTAGGAAGTGAGCAGAAAGACCTCCTCATAAATACGACAGGAGATAAGAGAGTCTTGAGCAAGGATAATCAAGTCCTAGCTTTACTCACATTTGAGATGGATCCTTGTGAGAGCCCCATAAATTTTGCCCCTTCTTGACCTATCTAAGGATCTCCTTTATGAAGAAAGGTACTTTAATTTTTATTTTTGAAGTTGATAATATGTTGAGAGCTCAAAAACTCAATTGGAAAATGGGGAGTTGTAGAATTTTCATCCCCGAGGACAAATTTCTAGAGTATGTGGTCACCAAGGATGAGATCACCCTATTTGGATCTAAGGTTGAAACAGTTAAGTCCTAGCTCGTGCCAAGGACCTTGAAAAAAGTTTGGAGTCTCCATGAGTTGGTGTTGTCATACATAAGATCCAAAAGGGATTTGTCAACCACGTATGGTTCCCATCACAAAATTCTTAAAGCAAGGTTAATTTTATGGCAGATGACTTCTCAATCGACTTTCAGATCTTCAAGAATGAATTGACCCAAGCTTAAGTGCATGCACAACATAATTTTAACCAACTATTTGAGGTGAATAGTGATGCTAGTGAAGTTGGCATTTGTGCTCTTGTGATGCTAGACTACAAGCCTATTGTTTATTTATTAAGAAGTTAAGTAAGCCAAAGCACAACTACAAGATAGGTGATGAAGAGGTTTAGGCTATAGCTAGACCCCTTAGGTTTCTTGCATCAAAGAGCTCTAAAAGGAGGATGAAGACTTTATTCCTAACCTCAAGGGGAGTCATGACGCCCCGAGAAGTCATTATGTTGTTCAAGTTGGATTCTTTTTCGAGGGGAACAAATTGTGTTCATCAAGGAGTCCTTTAAAGATGATTCTTCTTAAGGAAGTTTATGGTAGTGCTAGTCACTTTCACATAAATAAGGCAATCGAGATTCTGATGGATCACTTTTATTGGCCTATGATGAGAGAAAAAGTTGCTGACAAGGGAAATGGTATATTTCAAGGTCCTTGAAATGGCCAACGATGATGCTTACGAGCTTGAGCGCACCGAAGAGATGTGAGATAATAAAATTATAAATCTAACTTCAATGTAGGAGACTTTACACCCTACTTGGAGGAGGTTGGGGATTTGACCGAAAATACTTCTCAAGAAGGGGAAAATGAACCCTATCTCACACCTCAACCAACCCTCAACTCTATGCTCCTATGTCATTAAGGAACATCTAAGGTCAAGGTCCACAAGAATGATGTTCGGTTGTAATTTTTGTGGTTTTATAAGTAAGGATTGTCGATCTCAGGGATGGTTGTTAGGCTTGATTAAGGTAAATCGGTTTGTGTAAGGGGTTTTTCTTAATGCAAAAAAAGCGGTAAATTATGTAAATAAAGCAATAAACTAATCTAGACAAGATAATAATAAAGAAAGCAATTAAAGGGAAGCAATAAAGGAAGCACTTAAGGATGAAAGCGATTAAAAGACATGAATGATGACAATGAATGAACAACGAAATTGAGAACGAGAAATTATACCTTCGATGACTAATCTTCAATAAACCTTCAATCTACACTTGAATTTCCCCCGAACAAACAAGAAATTGTGGTTTGGATTACGAGAATCCCAAATTCTCACTAGTAAGTAGAATTGGAGTTCCTTGACCCTCCTCCCCACTAAAAATGGAGTTGATTTTGGCTAACACTAGAAAGCTTGGAAAACAAGTCAACAATGGCATTTGAAAGGGGGGAGAGAGAGAGAGAGAGAGAGAGAGAGAGAGAGAGAGAGAGAGAGAGAGAAAGCAAGTAAAACTTCAATGGAAACTTGCTTGAATTGAGAAAGCTTGAGAAAGTTTGAATACAAATGCTAGAAATCAAAGAAAGCTTGAAGAATCAAAGAAAACTTGAAGAACAATTAAAGAGAGATTAAAGCAAATAAAGGAAAGCAATTAAATCTAATTCTACTCCTAAACTACCTAGGC
Source organism: Portulaca oleracea (assembly GCA_029582165.1). Lineage (NCBI taxonomy): Eukaryota > Viridiplantae > Streptophyta > Magnoliopsida > Caryophyllales > Portulacaceae > Portulaca > Portulaca oleracea. Next base: position 711,430 of record CM055891.1, read on the forward strand.
TAATTGATTCTCTTTGTTGGATTAATACAAGTGGGTATTTATAGAAGAAGGAAAAATACAACCCAAAACCCTAGAACAAATCGCAGCACGTCTGTCAGACAGTGGCTCAGGCGAGCCACTCCACGGTTGGCGAGCCGGTGTTCGGCTGGTGTCTTTGTTGCCCAGGCTTGGCTCGGCGAGCCATCGCTCGGCGATTTCCCTGCCGACTTCAAACGCGCATAACTTCTTCATCCGAACTCCGTTTTAGCCCCGTAAGATATCGATAGAAAGCTCTCGGTGTGTACTTTAAACTCCCAAAATATCAGACCAATCGGAGTTGTAACGAAGGAGTTATGACCCAAAGGGTGAAGGCACACGTATTTCAAACCTTTGAGTTTGTACCATTCCCCTGTTTTGCGCCAATCTTGATATGGAATTTCCGGCTTCGGTTTTGCCTCGGCTCTCGGCTCGGGTTGACTTGGTTTGACTCGGCTCTCGGCTCGAGTTGACTTGGTTTGACTCGGGAAATAGCTCGGGATTCCCTAAAAACCTTCAATTAAGCCCAAACTTCTTCTAACTCCTTATTTTCCTACAAAACACCAAATCATTATATCTAATATATAAATAGGGGTTAAAACAAGCAAATATACCCTATAAAAGAGAAGAAATTCGGTTCGGAACGAGATCGAACACTGTTTAGTCCCATTTTAGGGGCTAAATACCACTCGTTTACGCCCAGGTCTATTGTCGTTCCCTAATAAAATGGTTATTTATTACGTGTTTTGTGATTTTTAGGCTTTAAGTTCGGAGAATAATAAAAGGGGGCGAAGTTGCGAAAAAAGACGATAACTCGGTCATCCCGAGACCTTTGGAGCCGATTTGATGCCGTGGTGAAGACCCGGGAAGCAAGGGAGACCAGCCGTGCGTAAAGGAGAGGAGTTTCGGGCCAAAAGGCTAAGTATGGGGGCATCCAGGCGCGTAGCGTTCGCTACAACAGCTGTAGCGATCGCTATGCCCCCATACTTAGATGGAGATCACTTGAAGAGCGTAGCGGTCGCTACGCCTATTGTAGCGATCGTTACGAGCCCGAGCGAAGGTTACGCCCGGCGTAGTGGTCGCTACCCCATTCATAGCGCCCGCTACGATGAAGCCCTGATTTTTCAAGTTTTCCTGCTGACGATCGTAGCGTTCGCTACGCCCTCCGTAGCGTTCACTACGGATGATTGACTGGGTCGCGACGCTGGGCATAGCAGACGCCTTGGAGCTGAAATGATTCGCCTGCTTTGGGTCGTAGCGAACGCTACGATGTCCGTAGCGTTCGCGACGTCCTTATTTCCTGTATAATTTTCGACCAAAACGACTGTGTTTTGGCCCTTCTTCCCCTTTGTTTAATTAGTCCGTCTTGTCATTTTGAAGGGGGGTTTTTTTCTGGAGATTATTTTTCTTTCTCTTTACATCTTCTACCTTTCAAGAGTTTTAGGATTAGCTTTTTTGGGGATTAACTTCTACTTTGTTGATTAATTACTTTCTTCAATCAAGGCCAATTGCTCTTCATCATTTGGGTATTATTGCTCTTCATTTATTGCCAATTTATTGCTAATCCATTTAGGTATAATCTCTTTTCTCCTCATTTTAATGTTTCCAAATGTTTTGTTGCTTGTGTTTAGTGTAGTTTTATGTTGTTAATCATAGTGGTTAGTTTTAATATCCATCCTTTGAGTAGAACCATGTTAGGGTTTTATTGGTTATGTGGTTCTAATTTCTCCACTATGTCTAGAGGCTAATCTTCTTTGAGGTGAGGGGGTGATTAAGGCCATAATGGGTTTTGGCTAAGGTGTTTATTGATTAAAGTTTGTTTTAGTTGGAGGAGTCTATTTCCACTTGGTGTCTTCTCATTGGGGGTGGCGGTTCAAGGTTCGAGAGCTCTTTGAATCGTTATACACTCAATGGGAAGCCTAGAGTGGGATAGTTAGGTCTACGCTTACGAGGGTAAGTGTAGGCTTAACTAGGAATTAACGCAATTCTCAACCCCGATGGTCCATGGTGGACATATGGTAGTTAATTTGAATCTTCCTCGAGGGAGGAGATTCATCGTGGCCCCTTTCCCGCGTTGTTCCATGGATAAATCCAACTTTATGCGCTTTAGTCATGAAAACTCCTTGATCAAAGATTCCGTTAAGTGTCTAAAACCCCCGAACCTCTCTTTGTCTAATTATCACCTAGTTAATCATCTTTCTAGTTTTAATTTTGTTATAATCAAAATGATCTTTGCTCCGTAATTTATTTCTTGATTCAAGGCTAAAACCGAAACAAAATACGAGAATTTAGGCCATAGGCTCCCTGAGTTCGACAATTTACACCGGCCTGCAAACCGCTGTACAAACACCACTCCAACACAAGGGTTTGCTCGCCCCGAGCAAACTAAAAACAAAGAAAAGGACTAAAAAGAAAAACTAAAAACCCTAACTCACATTCGCAGGAATCGCGGATGCATTTAGCATATGCATCAAGCCCTTTAAACCCCCCGGTAGCCCGGGGGACGAGGTAGGTCTCGTGAGGGTTTATAGCAACTATACCCACAAAAGCCACGAGAAAAGAAAAAGGGGAAAGAAAAAGAAATGAAAACCGAAAACCGAAACAAAACAAAAGCAAAGAAGATGTTCCCGTCCCCAATCATGCACCTAATTCCCAAACCCGCCTCAACAATCAATTGGAAGAAGCAAGTATAAACAAATTAAGACACGAAGGTTGGAAAACTGCCAATCTTTGAGATTTTGAACCAAAACACTTCCTGATGAGCAAACCACCTCGTGCATATGTGCAAGTGGGCTCTAGTCGGTCCTTCCTATCCTAAACCAGACAATCAGAGTTGTTCTCATGCTCAAGCTCGGGATTATCTATCCTACTTCACTCTTGGTTTTTCTTTCAACCTCTCTTTTCTTTCTTTTTCTTACACCACTCTTTTCTTTCTTTTTCTTCTTTTTTTTTTTTACTTTTCTCTTTCTTACCATTATTTTGCTCAACTCTTTTTTTTTTCTTTTTCTTGCTTCACTCTTTTCTTTCATTTTCAAAACCTACGCTCTTTTCTTTACACTCAATCAGTTTTGTGTCTTTTAGAGCGTTTGTGTCGGGTTTTGCGGGATTTAAGCACCGACCTTCGCAAAGGGTTACCCTCCCTGCTGGGTTTCTCCATACGTGAGTCATTGCACTTAAGGGGCATAGGGTGCCGATCCACCCAAACCAACCCATGACGGTAGGCCCGACAGTAATTATTTAATGCATTAATTAAGAGCTTAAGCAATTGAACAACTAAAACCGTCTAACTTAGGTAAGAAGTCACAGTCAAAGCGTGTAAGATTTGAGGATTCCGCTTTCCCATTCCATGTAAAGGTCTAATAGAGATAATTCATGGCAAAAATCCTTCCTAAGGCCTATCATTATTCATATCGGCCGCTTCTAACTGATTGAATCAGCCAATTAGACAACTATCTACACAACTGTGAACGGAAACATCTTCAAAAAGAAAAACAACTTTTGGGTTTTTCACAACATTTCTTCCCTTTTTCTTTTCACACACAAAATTTTTTAGATTTTAGACACAAACTACGAAAGACAAAAATAAAAGACTAAAAACTAGGTAATCTACCCATGAACAATGAAAGATATCACCCCCACTCCAACACAAGACTTCACAATGTCTCCATCATGAGAAGGGTGTCACAAGTAAGGTAGAAAACCAAGAAAAGCATATATATAAAACACTTATCACATAAAAGCGGTGGCGACCCGAGCCCACACGGCTCCAACAACATAATATTCCCAACAATCACACTCAAGGGGTTTGCCACCCAAAAAGAAAATCAAGCATGCATCATGGATCATCGATATATATACACATAAAGAGAGGGTGGAAAGAGGTTACCTCATAATCTTCAATAAAAGCACTCAATCCCCGATCCAAAGAACATCACACATAGGTCAGAAATAAACAAGAAAAGCATACTATGTGTGATGGTTCACATGCAAGATCAAAAGGAAAAACAAACTATAAAAGACACTAGGGACTAAAGAACTAAGAAAACAAACTAAAATATTTACAAAACGACTCTTACTCTTTTTTTCTTTTCTTTGGACTCAAAAACCGGAATGCATACTACCCTCCCACTCCAACACAAAGAGGTTGCCGTATCCTCAAATGGAAACAGGAGTAGGTAAGCAAGCACCCCAAAATAAAAGAAAAAGACACAAAAAGAAAATAAAAGAAGAAAAGAAAACCGACTCACTAAATATACACAAAAGGTGAGGAAGGATATTACCTCGAAGGCATCTTATCAATAAGCTTATTCCTTATCACCTCACGATATCGGGCACCAAGTCAAAACCATTCAACGCCCGGAGTAACAAATCATGCATCCTCTCATGCATCTCAGAATGGTGGTGGTAAGAGCACACTCGCAATAGCACATAAACAAACATTAGTGCCCTTAACAATTTATCAAATGCCTTAGAAAAGTCATAGAACTGATGAAATTCATGAATATACAAGACTTTTCTAGGCACGGTGAAATGAGACATGACAAATGGATCCTCCCATTGACTCGTAAATGGAGATTGGGTATACAAATCAACAGGAGGGAAGAATACAACGCATTCCTGAACATGCTCATGCGAATACTTGGATGCCAACAATGGTTCAAACTCAATATCCATGCAATTTTCATCAAACACAGATTCCAAATCACAACTTTCATCCAAATAATCATAATCGTCAATAGGTGATAAGGAAAACAGAGGGTTAGACCACATCATAACACTCCCAACATCACAACAAACAAGCACATCTTCATCTTCTTCAATATCAGACTCACAAGAAGAACTATCAACATCAAAAGACAAAGGTGCATCATCCAAATCAACATCAAAAGTGAAAGTGGAAGGTTCAGGGTCATAACTTATCGTGAATGACTCATAAAGCATGTCATCATCAAAAGAATCATCATCAACAACCAAGTTCAAACAATCATGATCAATCCCCAAAGAATTATGCTCATCATCACAGGTATGCACATCAATGGACTCACAAACAAGGGTAGCTAATGCCTCACAAATGCAATGATCCTCAATGAAAGTGAACAAATCGTTATCAAGCACACATTCAATCACAACAGATTCAATTTCACTCTCAACAAGATCATGCTCAATTACATCATGGCATTCACTAAACTCAATCTTTTCTTCGCATAAAGGCATGGACAAGGGTGTGGACAATAGTTCATCATCTAGCATGTTCTCAACTAATTCTACATCATCACACACAAAATCATCATGTTCCTCATGCTCATTAGGTGGGGCTGGAGCTAAGGAATTACTAAGTAGTCCAAGGCATGGTCGGTTATAATAGTCATCATCCTCATCATACACAGCAGAATCAACATTCATTTCAGGACTCAAAGACGATGAATGACCTATTTCAACATTCGAATCAACCATTTGTGAAGAAGGAGTTACTACCCTTTGATTACTCTCATGGACAAATTCACGCATATACTCATTCATGTTCGCACATAATTTTTCTACTTCTGCCTTGAAGGAAACCACTGTAGCTTGCAAACGAGAAATTGAACTATGATACGGCGAATCACACAAGGAGCACACGGAAGGAGACTCAACATCGACACTTTGGGAAAGATCATAACAGTTTTCCACATATCCCCCATCATAAGATTGATCATCAACATACACGGGGTATTCACATGATTGTTCGATTTGGTCCCAAAGGGTGGTGCATAAGGAGGTTGGAAGCTAGGACTAACATTTTGTTGTTCAAACTCATAGGAATCCCTAGACAACCATTCAAGTAACTCCCATGCTTTTTCTTCACCTAAACAAGAAAACCCGTAATAATCTAAAAGGTTTCAGGTCTCATAATTCACACCCTCACTAACAATTCCCAACAAATTCAATGTATCATAAAAAATGCCATACAATTCACATTGAGCACGATAATCATGTAATCTAGCAAAATACCTCCAAAACATTTCATGCTCAAATTGAGGGAATTGGGGACTATCCATAACTCTCTTTTTTCTATTTTTCTAATTTTCTATTTTTTTTTCTTTTCTTTTCTCACTTTTTTTTTCGATATTCAATTTTTTTCGCTACATTTTTTTTCTAGCATAATCGAGAAAGCAATAAACTATGTACACACAAACCAATAGCCTAATCTACCAAATAACGCCATCCCCGGCAACGGCGCCATTGTTCGGTTGTAATTTTTGTGGTTTTATAAGTAAGGATTGTCGATCTCAGGGATGGGTGTTAGGCTTGATTAAGGTAAATCGGTTTGTGTAAGGGGTTTTTCTCAATGCAAAAAAAGCGGTAAATTATGTAAATAAAGCAATAAACTAATCTAGACAAGATAATAATAAAGAAAGCAATTAAAGGGAAGCAATAAAGGAAGCACTTAAGGATGAAAGCGATTAAAAGACATGAATGATGACAATGAATGAACAACGAAATTGAGAACGAGAAATTATACCTTCGATGACTAATCTTCAATAAACATTCAATCTACACTTGAATTTCCCCCGAACAAACAAGAAATTGTGGTTTGGATTACCAAGAATCCCCTAAATTCTCACTAGTAGGTAGAATTGGAGTTCCTTGACCCTCCTCCCCACTAAAAATGGAGTTGATTTTGGCTAACACTAGAAAGCTTGGAAAACAAGTCAACAATGGCATTTGAAAGGAGAGAGAGAGAGAGAGAGAGAGAGAAAGAGAGAGAGAGAAAGCTTGTAAAACTTCAACAGAAACTTGCTTGAATTGAGAAAGCTTGAGAAAGTTTGAATACAAATGCTAGAAATCAAAGAAAGCTTGAAGAATCAAAGAAAACTTGAAGAACAATTAAAGAGAGATTAAAGCAAATAAAGGAAAGCAATTAAATCTAATTCTACTCCTAAACTACCTAGGCTAATTGATTCTCTTTGTTGGATTAATACAAGTGGGTATTTATAGAAGAAGGAAAAATACAACCCAAAACCCTAGAACAAATCGCAGCACGCGCGTCTGCAGACAGAGTGGCTCGGGCGAGCCACTCCTGTTCGCGAGCGGTGTTACGCTGGTGTCTTTGTTGCCCGAAGCTTTGGCTCGGTGGCTCGCCCGAGCCATATGCTGGCTCGGGCGAGCCAGCATATGGCTCAGCGATTTTCAAACGCGCATAACTTCTTCATCCGAACTCCGTTTTAGCCCCGTAAGATATCGATAGAAAGCTCTCGGTGTGTACTTTAAGCTCCCAAAATGTCAGACCAATCGGAGTTGTAACGAAGGAGTTATGACCCAAAGGGTGAAGGCACACGTATTTCAAACCTTTGAGTTTGTACCGTTCCCCTGTTTTGCGCCAATCTTGATATGGAATTTCCAGCTTCGGTTTCGCCTCGGCTCTCGGCTCGGGTTGACTTGGTTTGACTCGGCTCTCGGCTCGAGTTGACTTGGTTTGACTCGGGAAATAGCTCGGGATTCCCTAAAAACCTTCAATTAAGCCCAAACTTCTTCTAACTCCTTATTTTTTTCCTACAAAACACCAAATCATTATATCTAATATATAAATAGGGGTTAAAACAAGCAAATATACCCTATAAAAGAGAAGAAATTCGGTTCGGAACGAGACTGAACAAATGAGCTCAATTTGATATGTCAAGATCAATCATGTAACCTTGATGCATTTCTGTCTTCACCAAAGACATTCTAATTTGAGCCTGGGGACATATTGAACTCGTAATTAAGTTCCTTAAGTCTCATAATTATTTTTATAGGATTTAATCAAGTCAAGAAGGTCGATCAGTAGAGTACTGTCACAAGCTAATCAAGTCAAAGGGGCCAACTTTGGAGGATTTTGACTACAAGGGGTATTTTGGTCTTTAATCGTGATATAGGAATGATGTAGCTGGCCGACTACCTTATGTCATATGTTGAGGAATTATCTCTACTTGGACATCTCATGAAGAATATTCAAGGAGGATCATATTTGTTAGCACCATCATAGGTAGTGCTTGATATGTACTAATTTTGCCTTTTAGCCAAGGTCATTGGTCCTTTCTTGTGTTGTTTTAATTCTCTTCCTTTTTCATCCAGTTTATATGGGTGATTTTTAGCCCTTTGATTAACTATATTCTTAGGGTTTGTACCCCTTTCGCCTGCAACATCCCCCCTATATGATGCATGCTGGGGTGAAAAGACTCAACTTTATATTGGAAGATAGTCCCAAAGATCAATTTTTGCATCAATCATCAATAATATTAAAACTTAGGATCAAAAGACATCCGATATCACTACGTACCCAAAACAAAGAATGGACAAACCAGACCAAATATCAATACTTCAATATCAGCTTCAACACCCAAAACAAGATTAAATTAGAATACACATAAGAATTATGGAAATGATCACTCCAAAGAGCCAAAAGACTAACCAAGTGATCTTAGAAAGATCAAGGTTTGCACAAAAGATGAACTCCACCAACAAGCATCCAACCCTTGAAGAGCGTTTTACGAAAGCTACTCTAATGGATCACTAAGCAACTTGTACAAATAAGAAAATCAAACACCACCAAGAAAGGCTAAAATTTGAGAGAGTTTTTGAGTTGATATCACAATACCATTCATTTAGGTTGAGTTCTCTCCTTCAAAATGCCTCTTATATAAGGCTAGGCTTAGGGAAAATCCCAAGGAAGGAACCCAAAAAAATTAAGGGCCATAAACAATCTTAATACAAAACAATGGCTAGGATTAAATCCTTCAAATACATCAGATTGGAAGTGGATTTAACTGGGCAACATTACATGAGATTAATGAAAGCCCAAAACACAAAGGAAAGAAAACTCATGGTGAAATTTTCTGGAGAATTGCATATGACACGATCGTATAACTTGAAGACTTCTTCAAGTGGCATGATAACTTGGCTAAGGCACGACCGTGTCATGGGTATGAACGATCGTAACCCCCCTCTCTGGATGGGGCATCACGATGTTCGACCCCGACACGATCATGTGTTCTTTGAAACAATCGGGGACTAAAAACCTGAGGGTGACAAGCTTGGCTCGAATCTCCTTATTTGCATGCCGAAGGTATGTTGACTCTCAAGAGACCATGTGGGGCCTCAAAAATACCCTAAGTACGAGTCATACCGAGGGAGACCCTTTGATCACTTGGCCCCAATCAATTGTAATATTGGTTCAAGGAACAAATGTCATGGGATAAGGTTTTGATCTCGACCTCGTCCTAGATGTTTGGCATAAAGAGATAAACCCTAGATGTTACAGTAGTGAGTCATGTATCACTATATGTACAATGTATTAGAGGGATGTAGAGGTTAACCAATTTTGATTAAACTGAATCAAGGGCCAAATACCTAGTTTTCCCAAAATCTCTCTAACTTTATTCAAGCTATTTTGTGGTGTTGAGACTGAGTTCATTTATAGGAATTTTTGTGGCTCTACCTTTATTAATACTTGGTGGACTCTTTTCAATAAGATTGGCGGATAAACCTTATGTCTTGACAATATATCCTTTACTTGCTATTTTGTGTTCTGATGTCGGTGTTATTGTTCCATTTCTTTAAGCTTGATTTTATGAAATTTTTGGTGACCTTTTGATATGATTTCATTGTCATTTGGATGATGTTGTTGGTCGTGTGATTTAATTACTTTTGGAGCTCTTTCAAGCTAGTTTTGTGCTTAGAAATTGGTCGTTGACAAACTATTTTGGGTCATATTCATGGACCTTATAGTCTGGTTGTCAGTTGATGAAATTGGGAGTTCTTGATTAGAAATGGTTCAAAACGTAAATAAAGTAACCAATGATATTATTGTGTTAATTCGAAATGTAAAACCACAAAGATTGTCGGGGAAAAAGATAATATAGTTGAAGCAACAATTAAATTGGCCACGAAATATAATTAGATAATTTTACTAAAAAAAATGTATACTGGCAGGGTACCAAAAAAGGTCCACCAACGGAAACCAAAATAGAATTGAATAATAACACTGTAAAAATAGGTGGAAGCTAGAGAGATTGAATAGGATCAAACTTTTTGCAATCTAAGATTGAACGTGCAAAGTAAATAACATCAAAATCAAGTAGGGGTAAGCAAAAAAAACATAACCGGTAAAGTGAACCACGAACCAGATGAATCGAACCTTTGATCGAAAAAACGAAACCGAAGAAATAAAACGGTTACACGAAACGACAAACCGATAGATTGTCAAGTTTGGTTATTGTTCAAGATTTCAAACGGTTACACTGAACCGATAATTTTTTTTAGGGTTTTTGGACGTTAATATACTAAAATTTTGGAGCATTGGACAATAATACACTGAACTTTGACTTTGGACGATAATACATTGTACTTTAGGGATGTACAATGATGCATCGGGAACAATTCCGGCGGTGGCCGACTCGATGGCGATCCAACGTGGTTGGCCTATACTGTAGGATCGCCACCGAGTTAGCCACCATCAAAATCTTTTCGGGTGCATTATTGTCCAACACCTTGTTCGGTTGTGATTTTTGTGGTTTTATAAGTAAGGATTGTCGATCTCAGGGATGGGTGTTAGGCTTGATTAAGGTAATCGATTTGTGTAAATGGGTTTTTCTCAAGTGCGGAAAGTGATAAATTATGTAAAGAAAGCTTTTAAATCTAACCTAGACATGATAATAATAAAGAAAGAAATTAAAAGAAAGCACTTAAAGATGAAAGAAATTAAAAGGCATGAATGAAGACAATGAATGAACAATGAAATTGGGAACGAGAAATTATACCTTTGATGACTAATCTTCAATAAACCTTCAATCTACAATTGAATTTCCCCCGAACAAATAAGAAATTGTGGTTTGGATTACCAAGAATCCCCCATATTCTCACTAGTAAGTAGAATTGGAGTTCCTTGACCCTCCTCCCCACTAAAAATGGAGTTGATTGTGGCTAACACTATAAAGCTTGGAAAACAAGTCAACGATGGAAATTAGAGAGAGAGAGAGAGAAGAGAGAGAAAGCTTGTAAAACTTCAATGGAAACTTGCTTGAATTGAGAAAGCTTGAGAAAGTTTGAATACAAATGCTAGAAATCAAAGAAAGCTTGAAGAACAATGAAGAACAATTGAAAACTTGAAGAACAATTAAGAGAGATTAAAGCAAATAAAGGAAAGCAATTAAATCTAATTCTACTCCTAAACTACCTAGGCTAATTAATATATTTTTTTGTTGGATTAATACAAGTGGGTATTTATAGAAGAAGGAAAAACACAACCCAAAACCCTAGAACAAATCGCAGCACGCGCGTCTGCAGACAGAGTGGCTCGGGCGAGCCAAAATGCTGCTCGGGCGAGCAAGCATTCTGGTCGGGTGTATCTTGTCTCCTCAGCAACTTCTCCTCGGCAGCTCAGAAGCTCAGCTCGGTCGAGCAGGGCCCTTGCTCGGGCGAGCCGGCCCTCTGTTTCTTCATTGCCTTAGCCATATTTTTCAAACTTTCCATGGTCGTTGTGCAGAAGCATGGCTCGGCCGAGCCAGTATGTTGCTCGGGCGAGCCAGCTTTCTGTCTCTCCTCTTCTTGGCTCAAAATCAGTCGGCAGATCTTGCTGTCCTTCCAGAGATGCTGCTCGGGCGAGCTAAAATGTTGCTCGGGCAAGCAACCCTTCTGCCTCCATCCCTTATTTGGTGAATTTTTGCTCCGTTTTGGCTCCATTTTAGGTCACTCTCTTATTTTCCTACAAAACTACAAAAATCTCAAAACTCAAATAAAATACAGGGTTAAAACAAGCAAATATACCCTACAAAAAAGGGAAAAATTTCATGTTTTCTGACAACCAATATTTAATTTTCCTTTCAATATCCATTCTTCATGTTCCTCAAGAGGGTACTTGAAACAACATGGCTGACACCTTTTTAATTGTGAAAACCAAACACACGATTGCTGAGGTATCATAAATTAAAAAAAGAAAGACAAAACAAATCATATATATTAGTTTCTCTGGGGCTTTGACCTTAAGTTTTATACATGAGTTGTTGCAAAACTCATTATTAGTGTGCCAAATTCCACAACACTATACTGAGCTCCAAAACTGATATTTCAAGTAACCTTTCACATTAGGGTAAGCTAGTCAAGTAATGCTAAACTGTTGGATTTGTGGCCCAAAATCTATTTTGAAGGAAACATTGAAGACACTGGCAGCAGCGTGAAGGGCACTACCAGCGCCTTCTGTTGTGGCACAAGCGCTACCAACCTTGCCTGGGCGCTACCAACGGGCATTCCAGAAGACGAAACACGCTTGGCATGGACAGCGTCCCATTTGACGCTGCCAGCGTCTGAAACTAGTGTGTCGGCTGCGGCGTGGTTTCCGTTTTGTGTACTAGGTTTTGTAATATTTAACCTAGTTTCTTTTTTCTTCATTCTACTATAAATATAGATTATTATTAACTTATACACACACAAAATTGAGAGCACTCTTTACCTCTACCCATCCCTAGGTTGTGAGAGTATATTTTTAGAGAGTTATTATTTTGCCTTCATATTATTCCTGTTGTGCTATAAACCGTTTGAGATCATGTCGTCGATCTCGTTGTGTCATATAGCAGTTTGGGATCTCTCTTGTAATCTCTCCCCTTATACTAGTGGACTTTTGCTCCGTTGCCGTCTGTTGTTTTTTCCTGATTTGGCTTTCCACGTATATTTTGTGTCACTATACTCTCTATCTTAATTTCTGATCTTGTTATATTTTTTTCTCAATATTATACATCCTGATAATTTCCTCTTCCGCTACAAATACTAGGCTATCTTTTACCTCGATCCTAATAAGTGGTATAAGAGCCTAACAAGTGGTACCAGAGCTTGGTCTAGTGTTCGGTCTCGTTTCGAGCCGAATTCTTCTCTTTAATAGGGCGTTTTTGTATGTTCTAACCCCGTGTGTTATTCGAGTTATGAGATTTTTGTAGTTTTGTAGGAAAATAAGAAAGTGATCGAAAAAGGCGACAAAACGGAGCAAAAACTTGCCAAATCAAGGGGTGAGACAGAAGGTCTGCTCGACCGAGCAGAATGGTGGCTCGCCGGCAGGCTCTGGAGCAGCAAAAATGTTCGATTAAATTTGAGCCAAAAGGAGGTGAGACAGAAGGTCTGCTCGACCGAGCAACATATTGGCTCGGTCGAGCCATGCTTCTTTGCATCAACTAGGAAAAGGTCGGGAAATGACGCTAAGGCAGTGAAGGGACAGAGCCACCGCCCGAGCAAGGGCCTGCTCGCCGAAATGAGCTTCGAGCCAAGGAGAAGCTGCCGAAGAACGAGGGACACGCGACCAGAATGCCTGCTCGCCCGAGCAGGATTCTGGCTCGCCCGAGCCAATTCCAATTTCTGCGTACAATCTGGAAACGAAGTGCTGCGTTTTGTGAAACAAACTTAGGGTATTATAAGAGTATTAGCTGCGACTCTTTAAGGGGGGAAGGAGCTGAAGCTTTTAGTTGGTAATTAGGGGTTTTTAATGCTTTCTTAATTAAACTCTACTTTCTCTCTCTAAGGTTTCTCTCTTGTCTTGTTCTTCAAGTTTTTGGGATTCTTGATTGTAATCAATTTTCTTCAAGTAATTTTCAGCCTTCCTTAGTCTTTATCATCTCATGCTGAGTTTTCATTTAATTTTGCCTTGAAAGTTCATAGTGTTAGCCACAAAAACATCCAATCCAACTTTTAGTGAAAAGGGGGATTAAGGGTCACAAATTCCACTCTCAAGTGGGGATTTGGGGATTCTTAGTAATCCAATTCACGATTTCTTGTTTGTTCGGGAGAAATCCAAGTAGATTGAAGATTAGTGAAAGTTTGGATTATCAAAGGTATAATCTCTTGTTCCTAATTTCATTAATTAGTCTTAGTTTATTGTTTTCTTAATTTCATGCTTTTAGTTGCTTTCATCTTTTATTGCTTTCTTAATTATTATCATGTTTAGGTTAGTTTATTGCTTTATTTACATAATCTATTGCTTTCCGCATTGAGAAAAATCCTTGTACACAAACCGATTATCTAAATCAAACCTAACACCCATCCCTGTGGACCGACAACCCTAACTTAAAAACCACAAAAATTACAACCGAACAATGGCGCCGTTGCCGGGGATGGCGTTATTTGGGAGTTTAGAATTGGTTTGTTTGTGAATAGTGTGCATAGTTTAATTGCTTTGCGTGTTTAGTATCAAGTTTAAAAATCACTAAAAATTAAAAAAAAAAATAGAAAAACCAACTAAAAAGGAGAAAGTGAGTCATTCGATAGGATGGGTTCGAAAACCGGAAACTAGTAGACTGGTTAGGGTAGAGAAACCTTTAGTCGACCCGCCTAACATGGGTGAGGAAGGACCGAGGGTTACCTTGAGCGACCAGCTCTATCCATCTTATGACCCGCCTCCATCATGCTTTGTGTTACCGACCCTACCTCAGGGAGTTACGTTTGATCCCAGACAGTATCATATTCAGAACCTACCTCTTTTTACTGGGACGGGGTTGGCACTTATCTGGACAGCAGAGTATAAGGAGTACCTTAGTATGGTCACACCACCTGGGGTACCTTTAGATTATGTTCTGTTGAAATATTTGCCCTTCGCTCTGCGAGATTCGGCAAAGAGGTGGATGTATAGTATCAAACCGGGTCCATAAACTCATGGGATAGTTTCTTGAAGGTATTTATGAAGAGGTATTTCCCAAATTCCATGGCAGTTCAAATGAGAAATTCCATCTTGAAGTTTAGACAGGATAAGGGGAGCCTTCTTGGAAAGCTTTTGAGAGGTTTAAGAATCTTTTGTCTCAATTTCCCACCATGGGTTTGACCTAGTGAGACTGTGCCAAATAGTGTATGAGGGTAGATCAGAAACTCGAGTGACCTTAGAGTCTATGTGTCGAGGGATTTATGGACAAAGCTGCGGAGGAAGCTTAGGATTTTTGGAGTATGTCGAAAGAGTAATGCAATGGGAAACACTAGGGATGAGTCCTTGAGCACGATTGTCCAATGCGGGGAGGGTTCATGCGGTGAGTGAGTCTTGGAGTGCGATGCTAGGTTTGCTTCTTTAGAGAATATGATAAAAACCTTAGCTCAACAGCAACTAGCGTCTAAGACCCAACGTGCGTAAAAGTGAATTCTGTAGAGCAACCCATGTCTCTGAACTCTCAATCTTCTTTGATTTGTGCTTGGTGCCAAGGACCTGACCATGTATATGCTAATTGTCCTTTGTATTTGCAACATGTGTCAACTAACGTGGAAAATGTTAATGCTATGTTTAACGATCAAGCCCTACCAATTTCCTGGGGTGCCAAAACACCCTTTCTTGTCTTACGGGCCAGAGAATCAAAACGTTTTGAGGCCACCGATGCACCAAGGAGGAAGTTTCCAAGGAAACCCACCTCCCCCTCACCAACATCAAACCCAACCAAGACCACCGCCTCAGGTTGCTTATTAAGCACCTCGAGGACAGACCATCCATCCCCAGATAGCCCATACCCGACCTCCACCAGGATACCAAGGTGAGGATAGAGGGGATAGGAAGTACAAAGAGTTGGAATCTGGTTTGAGTAGGGTTGAGGATACGATGAGTGACATGGCGAAAATGGTGAAACAATTGAATGAGAGTGTAGCCCAACTCATGATGTCTAATAGGGATAGGGGAACTTTTCCTGGACAACCGGAGGCGAACCCTAAGGGGAAAGCTTCTAGTTCATCCTCTTGTGACCCAAACCTTGTTCGGGGGCTTAATGCGGTGATTACTCTTAGATCAGGAAGGGAAGTGGACAATCAGATTCGAAAATTACCTTCAGATTCGCCTAGGACACAACATGTGAGTGTTGGACCTTGTGATGAGCTAGTTGAGGATGAGCCGTGCGAGGAAGAGAGGTTGACCAACTTAGGTGACAACCTGAGTCCTAAGACCTCACCTAGAGTGTTTCCTAGTTCCAGTCCTGTTCAACCGGTGGCATATAAGCCTTCCCCACCTTTTCCTCAAAGGTTGAGGGGAACTAAGGATCAGAAATTTCTTGAAAAGATTAGGGAGACTTTTTCTCAAGTCAAGGTCAACATTCCCTTGTTGGACGCTATTCAACAATGTCCTTCCTACGCTAAGTTCCTCAAAGAATTGTGTACAACGAAGAGAGCAACTCAGGTTCCTAAGAAGGCCTTTTTGGCCTCTAATGTGAGCTCCATTTTGTCTAGTCAGGTTCCAGTGAAATATAAGGACCCAGGATGCCCAACTATTTCCATTACCATAGGAGACAGTCAGATTGAGAGAGCCCTCCTTGACTTAGGGGCAAGTGTCAATTTGCTACCTTTACATGTTTATGAGACCACAGGGTTGGGAATGAAACCTACAAGAATGGTTCTCCAATTAGCTGATCGGTCTACGAGAGTGCCTAGGGGGGTAGTTGAGGATGTGTTGATCCAAGTCGGGACCTTTGTCTTCCCTGTAGACTTTGTTGTGTTAGAGACAGCTAGGGTTCAGAGTCCTCGTGACGAGATTCCGGTCATTTTAGGTAGACCCTTTTTAGCTACATCTAATGCTTGGATTAATTGTAAAGATGGGAGACTGAAACTGACTTTTGGGAATTTGACTATGGAATTGAATATTTTTGACCTACAAAAGTCACCATTAGGACATGATGAGCAAGAGTGTAATGTTGTGAATTGGATTAGTGACCTTGAGAGTGATAACCCTGCTGATCTGGATGTTGCCCCTTGTGTGAGTGATCTTGTTGAGTTAGGATTCGACCCCGACTGTGTAACCTCATTATGTGATTATGATGTGTTTGACGGTGAATTGCTTTATGAATCTCTGTTTGCCTCTCAACATGTGCCTGATATAATAGAACCTGAGCCACCATCTTCTAGAACCCTTGAACTTAAACCCCTTCCTTCCGAGTTAAAGTATGTTTTCCTTGGCCCTAGTGAGACTTACTCGGTTATCATAGCTTCGAACCTAGGAAAGGACCAAGAAAACAAACTAGTCGAGGTTCTTAGGATAAATAGAGGGGCTTTGGGATGGACGCTTGGAGACATCAGGGGGATTAGTCCATCTATTGTGCAACACAGGATATTTTTGGAAGATGATAGTGTAGCCCAGAGGGACCCTTTAAGGAGACTCAATCCCCAAATGAAGGAGGTGGTTAAGAAGGAGATTCTGAAATGGTTAGATAATGACATCATTTACCCGATTTCTGACAGTAAGTGGGTTAGTCCTATACATGTAGTCCCTAAAAAGGCCGGGTTGTGGTGGTGGAGAATGAGAGGGGCGAATTAGTGTCGACCCGCATTCCATCGGGATGGAGAGTATGCATAGATTACAGGAAACTCAATAAGGCTACGAGAAAAGACCATTTTCCATTACCTTTCATGGATCAAATGTTAGAAAAGCTGGCGGGGCACGACTTCTTTTGTTTTCTAGATGGCTATTCGGGGTATACTCAGATTTCTATAGCCCCGTGTGATCAGGAGAAAACAACTTTTACTTGCCCATTTGGTACGTTTGCTTTCCGTAGGATGCCCTTCGGACTTTGCAACGCCCCCGCTACTTTTCAGCGGTGTATGGTGTCTATATTCTCGGACCTTGTTGATGACTGTGTTGAAATTTTCATGGATGATTTCTCAGTATTTGGCACCACCTTTGATGATTGCTTGTCCAATTTGAGTAGAGTCTTGAGTCGGTGCCAAGAAAAACACTTGACTTTAAACTGGGAGAAGTGCCATTTTATGGTACGAAAGGGCATAGTTTTGGGCCACGTGATTTCAAAAGATGGAATCGAAGTGGATAAAGCAAAAATTGACCTGGTTAGGAACTTGACTCCCCCCCACCTGTGTGAAGGAGGTTAGATCCTTTTTAGGACATGCTGGGTTTTATCGTCGATTCATTCGTGATTTTAGCAAGATTGCCAAACCCTTTTCTGCTTTATTGGCCAAGGAGGTGGCTTTTGACTTTTCTGATGAGTGTTTGAAGGCTTTTAATGCACTTAAAGATGCCTTGATATCACCTCCTATTCTCAAACCTCCCACATGGGGGGAACCGTTTGAGTTGATGTGTAATGCTTCTGACTTTGCTATAGGTGTGGTTTTAGGACAACGAATTGACAAAAAACCTGTCGTGATTCACTATGCAAGTCATACTTTAAATGAAGCACAACTGAATTACACTGTTACTGAGAAAGAGTTTCTAGTTGTGGTTTATGCATTTGAGAAATTTCGGGCTTATTTGTTGAGGTCTAAAGTGGTTGTTTTTACTGACCATTCGGCGATTCGCTATTTGATGGAGAAAAAAGAGTCTAAACCTAGGTTGGTTAGGTGGGTGTTATTACTCCAAGAATTTGATTGTGAAATCCGTGATAGGAAAGGATCTGATAACCCGGTAGCGGACCACCTTTCTAGGATAACACCTGAACATGTGATAGAGGCTCCTATAGATGCTTGTTTTCCTGATGAACGCATTCTTAGCATAGGAGTAGAACCGTGGTTTGCTGACATTGTTAATTTTAAAGTCACGGGAGAAATGCCCAATGATTGGAATAAGCATGATAGAGATAGGTTCCTTCACATTGTCAAAAATTTCATATGGGATGAACCCTATCTGTTTAAGTATTGTCCTGATCAAATTCTTAGAAGGTGTGTTCCGGATGAGTCTATCATGGATGTCCTTTCGTTTTGTCACGACCAACCGTGTGGGGGGCATTTTAGTGGGAAAAAGACAGCGTATAAGGTTTCTGAAGTGGATTCTATTGGCCTACCATCTTTAGAGATGCCCATACTTATGCCCAGAGCTGTCTTAGATGTCAGAGTTTGAGTAAAATCTCTAGAAGAAACATGATGCCCTTACAACCCGAGATCTTTGTGGATGTATTCGATGTTTGGGGCATTGATTTTATGGGACCATTTCCTACCTCTTTTGGGAATGAGTATATTATCCTAACCGTTGGACTACGTGTCAAAATGGGTTGAAGCAATTCCGTCGAAAAGAAATGACGCTAAGGTTTTGACTAGATTCCTTCGAGAAAACATTTTCTCTAGGTTTGGGGTGCCTAAAGCCATCATTAGCGACCAAGGGACTCACTTTAATAATCGTTCTTTCGCGGCTTTGCTTAGGAAATACTCTGTTGAGCATAGAATGACTACCGCCTATCACCCTCAATCAAATGGCCAAGCTGAGGTTTCCAATAGGCAAATTAAACAAATTCTTGAAAAGACAGTGTCAAAGAATAGGAAAGATTGGTCCACTAAATTGACTGATGCTTTATGGGCCTATAGGACAGCTTACAAGACTCCCATAGGAATGTCACCGTATAGAGCAGTCTTTGGGAAACCTTGTCATTTGCCTGTAGAGCTCGAACATAGGGCTTGGTGGGCTTTGAAAGCCTTGAACCTTGACCTGTCAGCGGCTGGGGACATTAGAAAGTTGACCTTGTGTGAGCTAGAGGAGTTAAGGAGGGAAGCCTACGAAAACGGAAGATTAAGTAAGGAGCGATCGAAGGTCCTACATGATAAGGTGATCCTTAGAAAAACCTTCGTTCCGGGGCAGAAAGTCCTCCTTTATGACTCACGTTTGCATTTGTTTGCGTGTAAATTGAAGTCTAGATGGACCGGTCCATTCATTGTGTCCGCTGTGTTTCCCTTGGGAGTTGTTGAAATCAAGGACCCCACTAATGCATCAATGTGGAAAGTTAACGGTCACAGGTTGAAACCCTTCTTGGAGCTTCCAGAGAAAGTGGATGTGGAGTGTGTAACATTCCATGTTCCATATGTTGATTGAAGAACATTGAGGTAACATCTTTGTATATATTGTAAATTAGTTCGTTTTTCTTGTTTGTTTCTTTATTCAATTCTCCTAACTATATACTAACGAGAAGGAAGGATCATTTATTGCTCACACATATTCACCATTTCATGGCTTGCATACTCAATCTCCATTTACAAGTCATGTGATGATTATTTGAGATCTAATCAGGTATTATCCTTCTTTTTCTTTGGAGTTAGTTGGTGAGAAAACTCTTTCTCATTCTTTTTGTTAGTTTTTAGATTTTTATTCTTTTAGGGTGTTTGTCTTCCTTTATTTCTTGCCACAATGAGGACATAGTGTGGTCCTTTTGTGTGGGAGTGGGAAGGCATGCATGCCGGCTTTCTTTTCTTTTTCTTTGAAATTTTTTTTTTTGAAAAATCAAAAGATTTTGCTTTGTTTAGGTTAATTTTTAGATTATTGATTATGAAATGTCCCGAGAGGTTTATGAGAGATTGAGGTTTTGAACATATTTTTAGTAGAAGTGAGAAGGTCTATTTCCTTGAAAATTTTAACTCCTTGTATTGTTGGCCAGAACCCTTGCTCGGGCGAGCAAAAGTTTGGCTCGGGCGAGCCGCCTTACTGAGGAGTTTTCGCGAGTAAAGAAGGAAGAGAAGGAAATATTTCCAGAAGGACTGCTCGGTCGAGCAAGACCTCTGCTCGGGCGAGCTTGTCCACTGTGCCTAAATTGAGAGAGAATCCTGCATCAAAGACGGCGGCCGACAGAAACCATGCTCGGGCGAGCGCTTTGCTCGGCGAGCTTGTCATTGAAGCACCGAGGAAGAAGTCGCGAACACGCCTAGCGGTCCAGAAGAGTTGCTCGGGCGAGCGTCCTGTTTGCTCGGTCGAGCAGTCTTTCGGACAAACTTGTGTTGCATCCAGAATCCTTGTTGAGCGGCATCGTTTTGCTCGAGCGGCCGTGAGATCTGTTTTCTGTCGGGGGTTTTATTTCATTTTTCTCTCACTTTCTTCATATTTTCTCACCTATTTTCTCTCTCATCTCTCTCTCTCACTTCCTCCAACCCCTAGCATCAAGCCCTAACCCCTAAATATTTGATTTCTTCTTCGAATTCTTCCAGGTTTTGGTTGAATTTCTGGGCCCTAATTGTGTTCGGTGCCCTAGGCATGCGAGTCTTCTTTGTGTCTTCTTGCCAGCATATTCCCAACATTTCTTTGTGTGGCACGTTCTTTGTCTGGCGTCATAGCCGTGGTTCTGGTGCGTGGGAGGGCGTTCTTTGGGCAGACGAGTGGTGTGGGTTCGGTCTTTGTCTGGCGTCATTCTTTGTGGTTCTTTGGGCAAAGTGGCGGGTTATCAAGTTTGGGGGAAAGAAAGGTGTTGCCAAGCTCGGGAGGTCTCAAGGTCCTGAGTTGCTGTTTGTGTACTTGCTCTTTGCCCGATACGTGTTGCCACTTGGTGTTTGGTGCCTATTTGGGAGGTAACATTCACAATATAGTGTTTTCAAGTTTGATTTCAAAGTTAAATTGGGGCCTACTTGTGATTGTTTCTCAGATTTAGGGCTTGCGTGTTGTGTGTATTGATTGCTATTTGGGGATTCTTGAGTTGCTAGTGTGTCTTGAAGTTCATAATGGTTCGATCTAAGAGAGCCCGTACCGATGAGGAAGGTACACCTTCACCACCGCCCGAGTCTTCATCGGCGGCGGTGGAGAAAGACCGTTACAAGGCCCAACCGCCCACGCTTCTTCAGGCTAACCCGGAATTGCGAATTCGGTTCCGGGATGAGCATCATCGCGAGAGATTTGAGCTTTATCAACACCGGAAACTTTGTGCTCCGGACGTTTATGATGAAGCCACAGTGAAGAGGGTATATTGTAGCCCTAGTTTTGATTATATTATAAGGGTCTTGGGTTGGGAGTCCTTCATTAAGATTGACGAGTCTCTTTACGATCAACCAATTCTTGAGTTCCTCAGTTCCTTCCAAGTTGAGGATGTTGATACACGCCACGCTAAGTTCCGTTATCGGGTGGACAACAAGGAGAAAACGTGCACGGTGCAAGAGTTTTGTCAAGTACTTGGGTTACCGACAGATGGGTTGTATTATGAGGAGAGTGTGCATTTTGATGAACAAGCTGCTATGAGGAGTCTTACTTGTTGGCGTCGGAAACATCAAACGGCAAATGCTCTTGAGGATTGTTCATTCTTGACCAGAAATTCCAAGTCTCGTGATTTTTGTAACTTAGCGATCCGAATCTTTCATCGCATAGTTTCAAATTCAGTCTTCGGAAGAGACGATGGGAGGGCAAATGTGCGTAGGGATGATTTGTTTATCATCTTTAACACCCTCCAAGGGAAGCGGGTGAACACGGGGTCGCATTGCTTCAAAGACATTACCTCTAAACACCTAACCTCTACAATTGGAATGGGGCATATCATTTGCCACTTTTTGATGAAGAAAGGTTTTGGAGGATATATCCACAAGTTCACCCCGAGGTATTTTCCCGACCCCATCGATGGTATTAGATTGCAACGCATGGGTATCTTTGAGCGTCACAACACAAAGCATATATACAAGCACGGCTCGGATAAGTATGCAACTTCCATTCATTTGGACCACGCGCGAGCTGCACATTGGTTGGATGTGACCAATCAACATAACTGGTCATGTGGCGAAGATCCAAGGAGCAACCGTCGAGTTGGGGGGCCCGATGACCCATTTGTGAGCGGAAATGTGGAAGAAGAGGAGGAGCCGGCAACCCAAGGTGAGGCTAGTGGTAGTAATTCCCAAGAGATTACGATGGGGCACTTGGCAAGTCGGTTAGACCAACTGAGTGTCGACCTCCGTGAACAGCGAACTTTGCTACAAAGTACGCACAACTTGATGGAAAGTCAACAGGAACTCCTTCGTGCGCAGCAGTCGACCCTTGAACGGCACGAAGGATACTTTCAGCTATGGCCGAGTACTTCCATCAACGATCAATATTGGAGAGATTGGGGATATTATCACTATGCTATCGCCGACCATGCACCGCCCGACTATGTCAACCAGTATTACCCGACTTACTTCCCCTACTATCCGTACCCTCCTCCGGGAGGTGATGAGCAGTGATTGTGAGCATTCCGCACTCCCCTCTGTTATTTTGCATTAGTTGTGTGCTTTCATTTTGAGATATACATGCGCGAGGGGTTGTGTAATGTTTCTGGGCAGTGGCACGGCATTTCACCCTTGATTCCCGCCTCATATAGTGAGATTCGGGGTTGAGGTTAGTCAATGATCATGTACATTTGTGAATATTTGAAGTTTCTTTTTCTGACGTTGCGTTCGTGGATCGTGTGCTTGGATGTGCTTAGCTTGGCGATTTTCAGGTATCATCTTTTAACCATCCTTCTCATTGTGAATATATTGTTGATCCATGATGCATGCTTGATTTTCTTTTTGGGTGGCGAACCCCTTGAGTGTGAATGTTGGGATATCATTGTTGTTGGAGCCGTGTGGGCTCGGGTCACCACCATTTATTGTTTATTATGTGTTTTTTGTGTGTTTTTGGGTTTTCTACCTTATTTGTGACACCCTTCTTCTCACAATGGGGACATTTGAAGTTTTGTGTGGGAGTGGGGGGTGATACTTCCATTTGTCATGGGTAGATCACCTAGTTTTGAGTCTTTATTTTTGTTTTTCGTAGTTTGTGTCGAAAAATTTGAAAAAAAATTTTGTGATAAGGAGAAAAAGGGAGTGAAAAACCTTAAAAGTTTTCGTTTTCATTTTTTGTTTTTGCTTTGTTTCTTGGATTTCGTTTTTGAAATCAAGAAGTCGTTCTTAATCTTCTTTGAAAGAAACCGATTTGAGCATTTTCAACAATAACTTGGACAATTGCCATGACTTATCTCTATTAGACCTCTACATGGAATGGGAAAGCGGAATCCTCAATTCTCACACGCTTTGACTGTGAAATCTTACCTAAGTTAGACGGTTTTAGTTGTTCAATTGCTTAAGCTCTTAATTAATGCATTAAATAATTATTGTCGGGCCTACCGTCATGGGTTGGTTTGGGTGGATCGGCACCCTATGCCCCTTAAGTGCAATGACTCACGTATGGAGAAACCCAGCAGGTAGGGTAACCCTTTGCGAAGGCCGGTATTTAAATCCCGCAAAACCCGACACAAACGCTCTAAAAAACACAAAACGGATTGAGTGGAAAAAAAAGAGCGTAGGTTTTGAAAAAGAAAGAAAAGAACGAAGCAAGAAAAAGGAAAAAAAAGAGTTGAGCAAAATAATGGTAAGAAAGAGAAAAGTAAAAAAAAGAAAAGAGCAAAGTAAGAAAAAGAAAGAAAAGAGAGGTTAAAAGAAAAACCAAGAGTGAAGTAGGATAGATCATCCCGAGCTTGAGCATGAGAACAACTCTGATTGTCTGGTTTAGGATGGGAAAGACCGACTAGAGCTTACTTGCACACATGCATGAGGTATTTTGCTCATCAGGAAGTGTTTTGGTTCAAAATTTCTAAGATTGGCAGTTGCTTGGGTTAGACGTTGTGAGATGCTCATAACGGTTCCTTTCGGAGGATTAATACCGTTTTCTTAATTGAAACAGCTTGATTCATTGAAACGAGCAGTTCTCTTTTTCTTTCCTTTTAAACTTGTGTTGTTTTTCACTTTCTCTCTCTCCTCTTTCTATGGCTTTTGTGGGTATAGTTGCTATAAACCCTCACGAGATCTGCCTCGTCCACTCGGGCTGCCGGGGGGTTTAAAGGGCTTGATGCATATGCTAAATGCATCCGCGATTCCTGCGAAAGTGAGTTAGGTTTTTTTAGTTTCTCTTTCTAGTTCTTTTCTTTGTTTTTAGTTTGCTCGGGGCGAGCAAACCCTTGTGTGGGAGTGGTGTTCGGTCTCGTTTCGAGCCGAATTCTTCTCTTTAATAGGGCGTTTTTGTATGTTCTAACCCCGTGTGTTATTCGAGTTATGAGATTTTTGTAGTTTTGTAGGAAAATAAGAAAGTGATCGAAAAAGGCGACAAAACGGAGCAAAAACTTGCCAAATCAAGGGGTGAGACAGAAGGTCTGCTCGACCGAGCAGAATGGTGGCTCGCCCGAGCAGCGCTCCTGGAGAGCAGCAAAAATGTTCGATTAAATTTGAGCCAAAAGGAGGTGAGACAGAAGGTCTGCTCGACCGAGCAACATATTGGCTCGGTCGAGCCATGCTTCTTTGCATCAACTAGGAAAAGGTCGGGAAATGACGCTAAGGCAGTGAAGGGACAGAGAGCCAGCTCGCCCGAGCAAGGGCCCTGCTCGGCCGAGCTGAGCTTCTGAGCTGCCAAGGAGAAGCTGCCGAAGAACGAGGACACACGCGAATGCACGCCCGCCGCGGCGGGATTCAGCTCGCCCGAGCCAATTCCAATTTCTGCGTACAATCTGGAAACGAAGTGCTGCGTTTTGTGAAACAAACTTAGGGTATTATAAGAGTATTAGCTGCGACTCTTTAAGGGGGGAAGGAGCTGAAGCTTTTAGTTGGTAATTAGGGGTTTTTAATGCTTTCTTAATTAAACTCTACTTTCTCTCTCTAAGGTTTCTCTCTTGTCTTGTTCTTGAGTTTTGGGATTCTTGATTGTAATCAATTTTCTTCAAGTAATTTTCAGCCTTCCTTAGTCTTTATCATCTCATGCTGAGTTTTCATTTAATTTTGCCTTGAAAGTTCATAGTGTTAGCCACAAAAACATCCAATCCAACTTTTAGTGAAAAGGGGGATTAAGGGTCACAAATTCCACTCTCAAGTGGGGATTTGGGGATTCTTAGTAATTCAATTCACGATTTCTTGTTTGTTCGGGAGAAATCCAAGTAGATTGAAGATTAGTGAAAGTTTGGATCATCAAAGGTATAATCTCTTGTTCCTAATTTCATTAATTAGTCTTAGTTTATTGTTTTCTTAATTTCATGCTTTTAGTTGCTTTCATCTTTTATTGCTTTCTTAATTATTATCATGTTTAGGTTAGTTTATTGCTTTATTTACATAATCTATTGCTTTCCGCATTGAGAAAAATCCTTGTACACAAACCGATTATCTAAATCAAACCTAACACCCATCCCTGTGGACCGACAACCCTAACTTAAAAACCACAAAAATTACAACCGAACAATGGCGCCGTTGCCGGGGATGGCGTTATTTGGGAGTTTAGAATTGGTTTGTTTGTGAATAGTGTGAATAGTTTAATTGCTTTGCTTGTTTAGTATCAAGTTTAAAAATCACTAAAAATTAAAAAAAAATAGAAAAACCAACTAAAAAGGAGAAAGTGAGTCATTCGATAGGATGGGTTGGCAGGAAACTAGTAGGTGGTTAGGGTAGAGAAACCTTTAGTCGACCCGCCTAACATGGGTGAGGAAGGACCGAGGGTTACCTTGAGCGACCAGCTCTATCCATCTTATGACCCGCCTCCATCATGCTTTGTGTTACCGACCCTACCTCAGGGAGTTACGTTTGATCCCAGACAGTATCATATTCAAAACCTACCTCTTTTTACTGGGACGGGGTTGGCACTTATCTGGACAGCAGAGTATAAGGAGTACCTTAGTATGGTCACACCACCTGGGGTACCTTTAGATTATGTTCTGTTGAAATATTCGCCCTTCGCTCTGCGAGATTCGGCAAAGAGGTGGATGTATAGTATCAAACCGGGGTCCATAAACTCATGGGATAGTTTCTTGAAGGTATTTATGAAGAGGTATTTCCCAAATTCCATGGCAGTTCAAATGAGAAATTCCATCTTGAAGTTTAGACAGGATAAGGGGGAGCCTTACTGGAAAGCTTTTGAGAGGTTTAAGAATCTTTTGTCTCAATTTCCCTACCATGGGTTTGACCTAGTGAGACTGTGCCAAATAGTGTATGAGGGGGTAGATCAGGAAACCCGAGTGACCTTAGAGTCTATGTGTCAAGGGGGATTTATGGACAAAACTGCGGAGGAAGCTTGGGATTTTTTGGAGAGTATGTCAGAAAGAGTAATGCAATGGGGAAACACTAGGGATGAGTCCTTAGGAGCACAGTTGTCCAATGCACGGGGAGGGGTTCATGCGGTGAGTGAGAGTACTGGGTACGAGGCTAGAGATTTTGGCCCAAGGTGGAGATTGTTGGGTTTATGACTCAAAATCTATGTTGAAGGAAACATTGAAGACGCTGGCAGCGGCATAACAGGCGCTACCAGCGTATCCTGTTGCGATGCAAGCGCTACCAACCTTGCCCGGGCGCTACCAGCGGGCATTCCAGAAGACGAAACATGCTTGACGCGAACAACGTCCGATTTGACGTTGCCAGCGTATGAAACT
The DNA here is from genome assembly GCA_029582165.1 of Portulaca oleracea. Lineage (NCBI taxonomy): Eukaryota > Viridiplantae > Streptophyta > Magnoliopsida > Caryophyllales > Portulacaceae > Portulaca > Portulaca oleracea. The sequence goes on from CM055891.1 coordinate 738,495, forward strand.
AATTTGTAGGCTGCGGCTTGGTTTCCGTTTTGTGTCCTAGGTTTTGTAATATTTAACCTAGTTTATTTTTCCTTTATTCTACTATAAATATAGGTTATTATTAACCTATAACACACAAAATTGAGAGCATTCTTCACTTCTACCCCCCTAGGTTGTGACAGTATATTTTTAGAGAGTTATTATTTTGCCCTAGTGCTATTAACCATTTGAGATCTTGTCGTCAATATCGTTGTGTTATATAGTCAATTGGGATCTCTCTTGTAATATCACCCCATGTACTAGTGGATTTTCGCTCTGTTGCCGTCCGTGGTTTTTTCCCGATTTGGGTTTCCACGTATATCTTGTGTCACTATACTCTGTACCTTAATTTCTGATCTTGTTATATATTTTTTTCTCAATATTATACATCCTGATAATTTTCTCTTCTACAACAAATACTAGGCTATCTTTTACCTCGATCCTAACAAGTGGTATTAGAGCCTAACATAAACTAATAAGATTACTTATATTTTGCTTCTCCTCACCAGCAACTGAACTGTGATAGGATATTAACAATCATGTCTTCACTAAAAATCACAAGAACATGGTACTACTTTTTTTTTTGTTTGTTTTTTTGAGAAAACTAGTTTGTTTCTCAAGTTATATAATTAATCGGTTAATCGGTAACCAAATCGAAAAAAATCGGTTAACTGATATCTGGTTAACTGCCTTGTACGGTTCTGATTCACAATTCTTAAACCGAGAAACCCAGTTAATCAACCCAACATTACCCGAACCAAGTCGAACTGTGCTCACCCTTCAAATCAAGTAGGATGGTTGTTGGGTTTTGTGAGGAGATGTTTTAGGACGAAAGCTATCCTTTGGGCCATATGGTGTTCAAGAAACCTGTGTTTTACTCTCTCATAGCCTTTCTTTCCCATTGTGAGTCTCCTCTCGACATACGTTGCTAGTTTCACCATGTTCCTTGCTAATGGTGTTATCCCATCTTTGCCTACTGGATGCAATGACCTTGTTGTCTCATTCACAACTATCTCCATCGTCTCCCCTGCTGCAGTTCATTGAACACCAAATTAGTATGATATTACCATAATCAAACTATCCAAACAAGTTGATTATCAAAAAATGAGTTCAGTAAAGAAAATCCCAGTAAACAATCAATTAAAATGGTACAATAAAGGTGACATTTAGTGGAAAAGTGGCAATCTAAACACTTCACTAGTTTTTAGTAATCATATCCAATTGCATACACGAACTACCATTTTCTTTATAGCAACAACAACAACAACAATAACACAAATAAAACACATTTTAGCACTGTCTGTGGGATGCAGATGTAGGCAGTCTTCCCTCATGAACTAACCTCCACGAGGAGGTCAATTCATGCGGACCCAAAAAAGGACTTTCGAAACAACCGATATGAAACCCAGTTTGGACAAAAAAGAAACGCAACTTGTTTTTTTATGTGCAAGAAGTAGTATAATATGTATACACTAGCAAGATGTTGGTACATACATACCAGTACAGGGAGCTGAAACACCATAGCTTCAATGGTTATCCCGCCAAAACATTCTCCACGTCCCTATAACCACTGTCATAGCTTAGAAAAAGAACATTTTTATTATTACTTTTTTTTTTACGTGAATGCTCCACTTGGTCCAAGGATTGAATGAAATGATGTATTTCGCAAAAGGGAATACAAAAAAAGTGATAGAGAATAGAAAACTAGCTTTGAAAGTGTGTGTACAAATAAAATAAGCCTCTGTTAAGCATAACCAACATAGGAGTATTCCTGTTAGTTTTAGGAAAGATTCATATATGTTGCAAAACAACACTAAGTATGAAACGTATAGGTATGTAACAATATGGTCTACATACCTGTGAGTTTTGGATGAGAACATCAATTGCGGCAAGATATGGAGCTACAGTTAGAGTCTTATTAATAAAATGCACACGATCTTGAATTCCTTTTCTTGAAGCAAAATTACGATGTTCTGCCTCAATGGCAGTTTGTTTGCTAAAATCACTGCCAACAATCACTGCATGCATTGTAGGCACTTGCAGTTTCTTTTGTCTAATGATGTGTACACTATCGTGCAAAGAACGTAGAAATAGATTTTGACCTTTCCCTCGAGAAACACCTACAAGAATAAAACTGGAACCATGACTTTGATGATAATGCATTTGTATGCATGTGTACCATATCCTATGCCTAATTCATAATGCCACTTGCCTATAAAGAATAACAAATAACAGGAGTTTCCTCATTTGCACACTAAACAGCAAAAACTCATTTTCTTAGATGAAAATTACATCTTGTTCAAAAGTTCATTGTAAAACAAAGTATTGAATGTTGTTTTACTCTTAATATTACAAGTCCCTTATGATATTGTCAATGATATGGAACAAAGGATCGTAAAAGCCAAAAGCTACTGAAATCAAGCGGGCGACAACTTTCTCCTTAAACATTTTTCCTATAAAAACAATTGAATGTTGTTTTATTCTTGTTATCCTTCACATACAATCTATACAATATTTTTACATCAATTTAAGAAAAGAAGGAAGGAACACACATGAATATGGGAAATATTCCAAGGAATGAAACCATTATATCCCAAAGGTAGAACCATTATTAAGGATTAAACGGTTGATAAGATGTTAGGACATACTATTGATGATACCAAAGAGCAAATCCTCATTTCGTGCTCCTAAAGTTTCTTGGACATGCTCACGAAGAACTCTTTTGGCAACACTGTTTTCAGCTATGTTCATAAGCTTTTTGCTATTTCCAAGGTGCACAATAAATGTTTCTGGTATTTTTATTCTACAAGAGTAATAATTTACAATGGTAAGATTTATTAGAAAATAAAACTGAAAAAGAACATTTTTTAGGTCCAACTAAATAAAGTAGGAAAGAAGAGGCAAATAAGGACATGTGTTCGACATATTGAAATTCCCAAACATGTATTTGCATACTTTTCCAACCTAATCATAAACAAGAATATCTGACATAATAACAAATTTGCAATCCATATAACAAGGTACCAATCCCTTATTGCCAAGATTATCCCTTTTAGGCCTTAACCATAACCCAACTAGATATAATAGAAAGATGAACCACAAAAAATGCCTAAGGTGCAAGCACGTAGTAGTAACGGAACTCTAACATACCCTAAACGTGTTTTAGTTCTGTTCATCCAATATTTTGCTGTGATGTGAGAATAAATCATTGCACCTCCAACGAAAGGTAAATGTTTCACGTAGTCCAACTTGAAGTAATGCCCTCGCATTTCATGAATCCACCACAAGATCTTCGGAAAAACACTAGGAAGATTATCCTTTGGCACAAGATCAAGCCATTTCCCAGTAACTGCAGTGTTTAAAACAACAAGATCCCCTTTAATTGCTATCGCGATTGCCTTTTGATCCTTTGTAGAAATAACCTGGTATTACGGAAATCCATCATTTGAAGGAGAAAAGATCCTAAAATGGTAGGAATCAAATACAACATGTTACAATTATGTCAAATCAGTATTTACTGCTTGAGAATAAAAAATTATATTTTTTTCCTCCTATTTTTTATTTGGGGGGGGGGGTGAATGGGGATGGATTACCTGTACCCCACTGTCTAATATCTTATTCTCCATACTATAAGCAATGTTATCTCATTCTATTGGTTTTGGATAAGTGACCCATACAACTTCAGCACCAACACTTCTCAACAGAAATGCCAACTCCATCAACAAAAGAGGTCCACCTGAAACGCAATATGATCAAGTTGAAGCACTAAATCCTATCCAAGTAGTGGGAATCAAAAGTTGAGAACCAATGCTCATAGCTCTGGTAGAAGGATGGAAGGAGAAGAGACTATATGAGCGAATTCAAGTACTGATTTGGGCAAATTTGATTGTCAGTGGACTTCACTTCAAGTGGGTTAGAGGACACACAAGGTCAAGCTAATATATGATTTTTTTTCTAGAATAGTTAGCTTCAGGAGCTAAATTTTAAAGTTAGTAGGAAAACTTTTCTAGGCCCTTGGCTACAAAAATAGAAGATCTGACAACAAGTTAAGTTGTAAATGACACCAAACTCTTTTAAATAACTAATTAGTAGCAACTTGTCAAGTAACTTATCAAGCATTTAATTTAGAAAGGAATAAATTCCTCATTGATTTAGAAAACTTGACTATTACAAAATACAATTTTACACCTTGCTAGAAACCACTCCGTTACAATGTGACAAACACATTCAAAATGGTACACCTAATAATCTAGAATACCTAAACTTGATAAACATGTACTTCACAAAATGAAAAAGGAATTTTCTGTGTTCACCAAAATTTATATGACTAATGAGTTACGTTGGATAAATGAAAGCAAGATGTTTATTAGAAATAATTGAAATGTAAAAGTGATTAAAAAATTGGCTAAATTAACAAGCTAGTAGTTTCTCGAAGTTTATAGATACACATAGTCATTCAAGTCTAAATGCAAAATTACTAAATTTTTCCTAAGTTCTCGCTTTTTCACCAAAAGTAACCCATCTCAACATTTTACTCTAAAATTAGGAGGATCAAACTCACTAGTAGTTTTGGATTTTCATTACATTCCGGAAATTCTTATTTACTTTGCTTTTGATCAAATCACCACTATTCGAAATGAAGGAACTTGAGCATGTAGTGTCTGGTTATCATTCTGTCTTCCATGTATAACTACAATCATCATACACATTCAAGACATTGGGTGACTAGAACACTCCATAGCCATAAATGTACTTTATGGAAACTACCTTGAGCAAGTTATAGATATGACAACATAGACTTTAAACACATCATATCCAACACAATGAATTGAGGTGAATGAACCAGAAGCTGAAGCAGATACAACTATTTCACTGTCATTTTCATGAATAACATTTCCTTCTAAGTGCATATGAAATTACAAATAAGTTTAATCTCACTCACTGATCATTCCTTACATTAGAAATTATAACATCTTGGATAATTATGTGCATAACTCTCATTTACATAATCACGAGTCCATTAAATCCAAATCTTTTCAACCAATAATTAATCAACTTAACTAATCATAAACAAAACTCAAATATATAGCAAAAAATTATTTTTGAAAGCATCATCCCATTCAAACCACCTCATAAGATTTAAGGTAATCAAGACTATTGCAACCATATAAATTTGAACCATCCATATTTCTAATATTCAAGATCTCCTTAGTCTATGAAATATATATCCAAATGAAAGAAAAAGAAAGAAAGCTAGGAAAGAAAAGAGCTAGATGGTACCGGAAAGAGAGAGCTTGTGGGAAACCAATAATACCAGCTTGGACTTCATGAAATTGAAGGGGTTAGAGGATCCTAAAGAAGAAGAAGAAGAAGAAGAAGAAGAAGACGATGATGATGAAGATGATGATGATGATGTTGCAGAGATGAAATTGGAATCTTTGTTGTCGTAATATAGATTAAGCAGACGATCACCACACGAATAATAGGTTGTGGCTCGCATAAGGAGGACAACAATGGTGGAGATGGAGAAGAATGTCATGATCATGAGCACCCATTTCTTTTTCTTTTGCAAATTCAAGTTGAGTGAGGATGTTTGTGTAGTGGAATATGAATATGAATGAGAATGTGTCTTCGTCATCTTTGAACAGTGGTCTCACTCCAGATGTGTGCGTCTGCGTTTCCTTTGTAATTTGACTGGAATGTAGTTGATCCAGGGATCAGACGTGATACTAGAACAGGGTTTTCTTCACCAACGATAGAATCACATAGTAGTTATTGGAACATGAATCTTAAATTCAGAAGAACAATACTGGACACGCCCATTTTCCTTTTCCCTCTCTATTGTGAAAATCATTCAATAAGTTTCATTCGAGAAAAAAATATTTCTGTCACATTTTATTTTAAAATCCCTCTTGTTAGGTTGTTAACATTTATTAAAAATTCAACTTTTTACATGGCTTTCATTATTATTATTATTATTATTATTATTATTATTATTAATTAATTAATTATTAATATTATTATTATTATTATTAATTTAGTTTAGTTTATTTTAGTTTAGCTAATTATCGCTTTGGCATGATGATTGAGGAAGAATCTTATCAACTTTTTTTATTGTTTTAAATTAGATATAATTAATTTCAAACATATATTAAATATTAAAAAAGAAACAAATTCAATAATTATTTAATCAACTTTCACATTTCCTATTCGGCTATTCCTTTACCTCTTTCTCAATCTTCTTTATTTATTTTCTTGTTTCAATTGCTGAAAAAAGTCAGTATGTCATCCATGTTTAACCAATCACTATGTCGTCCACGGCTTTACATTAGGATGTCTGGCCCTCTTGCGTAGTGACTTCAAACATCTTATTGGCCCTCGCTTGCAAGCTATATATATCAAAAGTCACATGTAATGCATTAGCAAGGGGAAGTGTTTTCCATTCAACAGTAATAATGCTTTCTATTGGGATAACAGTCACATATATTGTTGAATCATTTACAAAAGTACCACTGGCCAATAGGCAGAAAACAATCAAATGAAATGCGCCAGTAGCCAACATGCCATCCTCAATGAGAACCAAGGAAGTGGCAGTGTGAACATTACAACAATTAAAAAATTTCACAAGGCAACCTAACATTGTAAGGGGGAGGACAACAATATCAGTGACAAAAGGCTCATAACTTCCTAAACACTGGGGGGATTTCTTCATGAAGAAAAGTAGAAGATACCGGTTACTTGTCTAAGGATTTCATTGATGAATCCCAAACATGAAAATATCCACAAAAGGGCTATCTGTGTCCCCAATCAATCTATTAGCTAAGAATTAAAGAAATAAATTTCATCGTTGTTCAATGGATATTAGTCAAAGCTAACCTCCAGTCACTAAATTGTGATTAATTAAATATCTAAGGGTTACCTTTAAGGAAGATATGATCATTACTTACACAAAGACCTTCATGATCCCAGGTTTATACACTTGGCAGCAGGCACATCAGAAAGGCAACGAATATAAAGAGGTTAAGGAGAAAGTTTCCAGCAGTCCAGCCATATTCTTTTATCAGGTTAGACATACCATTTCGCAATGCTTGATTGGCTCTCCTCTTCTTCCTATAAGTCAAAGTAGGTTGGGCACGATCTGAACCACTTGGTTGAGCTTCTAATGAAGATTGTTGGGGGCTTTGAGTGGTTCAACACGCGATATTCCTACAAATGACCTTCAAATTATGAGCAACCAACACACATATATGGTAAATTAACATGACAAGAGTATATGTAACAGATAGATCCACATTAAATACTTCATTTAACTTACCACTATTCGCTACCACTATCAGTATCCAAATCAATGTCTTCAAGTTCCCTATCAAGTGGTTCTAAATTTGATTCCATATCTGAAAATTCATCCTCATCCTCACTTTAACTCATCCTCACATAATAGAGTTTGAATTAGCCAAATAGCATCCCTATAAGCTTCAAACAAACACCACAAACTTCAACCCAAACATAATTGTCAATCATAAATGAGGCTATTTGGATAGAATACGCAAGACATTGAAATAGCTTTTTCTGTACTGTTATTGTGGTAATTGTCATTTATCTATATGATTGGTCCTTAAATTATTATTATTATTATTAGCTTTTTGTCTCAGGTCACATGTTTTTCCCCTTCTTCCTTTTTCAAGGATTTATCATGCATCTTAATTACTCAATGTCGTTTCCATTACAAGGGTTGGAGATTACTTGGACATCGTAGTGGAGAAATAAACCAAAACAAAAACCATGATTAAAATACAATAACCAAGCTTAATATATAAGATCTTGGTACGAGAAGCTTGGAAGTGTGGAGTGGGGACGACGAAGATCGGTTTTTTCATCCATACCGCCATGGCAAATTAGGGAAATATTACTTGCTATATTTTTTTCATTTCCTTTTTAATATTGGTAATCTTATTTGTTATACATTTTATGCCTGAAAGAAACTCAAGTGCTTACAATCTTTAAACAACTAGCAAACTGAGTGATTCAAATTAACTATGTTGTAGTTTCAAAGATATTTCAAAGATAGTATAAGCAATTTAGAGTTCATACAAAAACAATGCAAACAAAGATATGCCAAGGCAAACTCTCTAAAGTGAGTAACATACAAAATTACCACTAACCACATTTGAGACACCCTAAGGATCACTTCTAGAACCTACCAATTCTAGATACAACCTTAAGGATATCTAAGAGATTTTTGAAGGACTTAAAACAAAATATTTAGTTTTCACATTCATTAGGTGTCCAAAATTTCATCAAAGAATTATCTCACAATTACGAACTTTGTGAAGTTTGGAAGCCAATTATCCAATGTTAAGAAATCTGCTCCAGCTCTATGGAATGTCAACCATTTTACAATCAATAACCACGCCTTTAGAAAACTAGCCAATGGGGACATTTTTTATAGGACAAAAAGATTTATTAAATTGGGAAAATTGCAAGAGAAAGATGCTGACCAAGCATCCACAATTATTAGAGTCCTAGCCAAAGTATAGGCTATCAACAAAACCAAAAAGAAAGGAATTGAAACACTCAAGAAGACTAACTACGACCCTACAAAAAAATAATTTTAAAAAAAAAACATTATCTACAAAATCAATGACATTCAACTTTTACTTAATTAAACAGAGAAAACACTATCTACAAATCAATGACAAAAATAGAGAAGCAGACAGAAGAAATGAGTCTAGAGAAAAAAATTGAGAAGTAGGCAATAGAAATCTAGCAAAAAGACTAAGGAAGGAAGAAGATGGTGGAATGGAGAAAATGATTACAGAGAAGTTGTATTATGCAACAACATTTTCATTCTAATAATTAAACACAACTGTAAGCCAAAGAACCCTATCCCCATCTTCTTTAATATAGAACAACAAATCAATGGTTAAACAAAACCCTAATTCACAATTAGTACGTGGCAGTGACGAATTCAGAATTTTGGGTCGGTGATGTCAATCATAATTTTCATAAAAAAAATTAAAAAATGAACGACACAAATAAAAAAAATGCTAACATAAAAAGGTGTTGGGTTAATGGCCCAAATTCTCTTGACTCATTATTTGACAAGTTTCCTAAACACTCCAAATTATTGGTTGCTATTATGATATTATTTTATTTCCTAATTATATTTAGGTTAGTTTCCTAATTGTATTCTAAAACTTAATTGTATTTGGAGTAGGAGTCTAGCCAGATTTATAGGAAGTTTACCCCTATAAATAGAGGTTTTTATTCACCTTGTAACAAGCGGTAGAAACTAATGTAGTCGATGTGAGAGCCTTCAAACTTCCAATGAGGGAGGTACGATGTTATTTCCACATCTTCACCCTACGCATCCCTAGGTTATGAGAATCTACGAGAGTTCACATATATATTTTACATCTTGTAATATCTCCTTTTTCAACTAGTGGATATCGGTTGTCGCCCGTGGGTTTTTCTCTGAGTTCTTCTTTTTCCCACGTAAAAATACTGTCTCACCCTATTTATCCTTGCCTCTCTCTATTATTATCCCCGATTACATAATCATCCTGTATTTCCTTCCGCTGCATACATTGTTCTATTTCACACCCTAACAACTGGCTAACAACTGGCAATCAGATCTGAATCCGATCCCTAACAAGTGGTATCAGAGCTAGGTTTAATTAGATTCGGATCCTACCGGAGTCAGGTTAAAGTCCTTTAAGAGCTGGATCCTACCGGAGTCAGGATAAAATCCTTCAAGAGCCGGATCCTACCGGAGTCAGGATAAATTCCTTCAAGTGCCGGATCCTACCAGAGTTAGGATAAATTCCTTCAAGAGCTGGATCCTACCGGAGTTAGGATAAATTCCTTCAAGTGTCGGGTACAGCCAGATTCAGTCAAATTTCTATTCTACCGGAGTCAGGTGAAATTCCTTCAAAGACGGGTACAACAAGATTCAGTAAACTTTTAATCCTGCCGGAGTCAGGTCAAATTCCTTTAGAGCCGAGTTCAATCAAATTCAGGATGAAGTCAAAATTTGGTTATTAGAATTTGGGTGATAGAGTGTTATTAACAGGATGAAGTCGAGAAGTTCGTCGGCAAATAAAAATTCAAGGTTCTATGACGGTACCGGAGAATTTATTCCAAGGTGAAGATTGTTGGGTTAATGGCCCAAATTCTCTTGACTCATTATTTGGCAAGTTTCCTAAACACTCCAAATTATTGGTTGCTATTACGAAATTATTTTATTTCCTAATTATATTTAGGTTAGTTTCCTAATTGTATTCTAAAACCTAATTGTATTTGGAGTAGGAGTCTAGCCAGATTTATAGGAAGTTTACCCCTATAAATAGAGGTCTTTATTCACCTTGTAACAAGCGGTAGAAACCATTGTAGTCGATGTGAGAGCTTTCAAACTTCCCATGAGGGAGGTACGGTGTTATTTCCACATCTTCACCCTACTCATCCCTAGGTTATGAGAGTCTACAAGAGTTCACATATATATTTTACCTCTTGTAATATCTCCTTTTTCAACTAGTGGATATCGGTTGTCGCCCGTGGGTTTTTCTCTGAGTTCTTCGATTTCCCACGTAAAAATACTGTCTCTCCCTATTTATCCTTGTCTCTCTCTATTATTATCCCCGATTACATAATCATCATGTATTTCCTTCCGCTGCATACATTGCTCTATTTCACACCCTAACAAGTGGCTAACAACTAGCAATCAGATCTGAATTCGATCCCTAACAAAATTCGATCAAGAAATCAACATTAATCATAAAAATGCTATAAAATAATTAATACATACTACATAAAGCAATTTAAAACTTTACAAATAATAATTTAACCAAATCTACCCATTTACACAACAAGTAATTAATAAACCTTAATTTAATTACATTAATTTAATTACATTGGCTTATTCACACAAATCTAATTCATACAATGCAGTCAAATATTGAATTTAACCAAAACAAAAAGGTGCTTGACAGGAAGCCTAGACAAGGATTCGAACCAGTGACCCACACATATCAACAGTACGACATGAGATAGCCGCATCCACCACCAGACTGCAGAAAGTTTTATGACCCTTTGTGATCTACAAAGTATATATCTTATATTTGACGTTTATTTTTCTTTAACACAGACCAATTTTTTAAAAACTATAGTGGTGTCAGTTGACACCATACCCCTGACTGTAGATCCGCCCCTGGTACGTGGCTCAACAGGAATCAACATTACAAGCTAGAAATTCGATTAAGAATTCAGAGGAAACAAAATTGAACATCTTGTACCTTGGAAGTGAGCAGACAGCAGATCAATCTCCTTTCACAAATTCAACCTGATGAATAACCACACAAACTGCACAGATCAATCCAAATGCAAGCTTAAAAATCGACAAGATAAAAAGTAGAGAACAATCAAACTGTACTGGTGAATTCCAATGCAGGATTGAAATCAACAAGAATATAGAGAGGGAAAGAGACGATGAAGGTACTAGTGGAGGTGAAAGGGGGAAGAATACCTTGTACAAATGAGTTTCTTGTGCTTTGGGCTTAGAAAATCGAGAAGAATGCTGGAATTTGCAAAAATGAATGAGATTTTCTAGGGTTAGGGTTTAGTTGGAATTTAGAGAAAGGAGAAGAGAAAACTATGGAAAGATGAGAAGCTGAGAGTTAGGGCTTTTCATTTTCAGATCTAAGGACATTGACAGGAAATTGGAGTAAAAAAAAGTAAGAATGGAGGGGAAAGTTTGGTGAGAGGCGCACAATAAAAATTTCAATACCCGCTTCAATGCTCTCAAAATTTTCACAAACCAGAGGGACGACTAAATAATTGACGTCCTCTATCAGTACAGGGCGGCGAATTCCCCGCCCTATCAGCCCAGGTTTTACGTCAAAATATTTATGTCGTCCTTAATGAGGCATGTACGTCAAAAAATACTTTGACGCCCTTATTCTTCAAAATCGCCGGCTTCCTCCACTTTTCTTGTAGTGAATAAGGTCTACCATCTCCACTACTCTCCGCACTCCGAATATTGTTGTTATTTGTCAAGCAACTTCAAACTTAGCAACTGACATTACACCTAGATCGACTTCTTCCTTCCTCAATTGCAAAATAAATCAAGTTTGATTAACCCGTTATCTTTTTCCTCTTATCGATCTCTATGAACTGAAAACCTTTTTGTTCAATATAATTTTTGTATGATGTATACACTTCTTCACTAAAAAGATAATTTGACCATTCAGAGGTTGTTATTTCGTGTAGGACTTTGTTCAAATAAACATTCATGATTACTATTTAGAAGTGCTTGGAGGGAAGGAGATATTAGAAATAAGTTTCACACTTCATATGTATTATGAATTAGTTGGGGCCCTTGCATTCGCAAGAATGTCTAACTTTAAAGCAAGTGTAACTTAAAAAAAATTCATAATTAAATAAAAGTATTATACTTGTTATTGAAAAGTTTCAAAATTTAGTAATAATGTTGGCAACTATCTTAAAACAAAGTTTAATAATAACTTAAAGTATAGTAAAGTTAATTATGCAATATCCAAACACTAAATATAGATGTCAAAAGTTTACACGTCGCACGCACATGTATCTTACATTAAATTATATTAGTTTCGTTTAAGGAGAGGGGAGAAATTATATATATTAGTGGAACTTAAGTAACATTGTAAATGGAAAATTAAAGTTATAAATATTATATAACTTGTTCCATTTTATAGTGTCCCAACTAAATAATCAATATGTATTTTTGTATTTTTTATTTTGTTGTATATCTTATATTTTGATTTTTTTTTTAATTTGTAAAACATAAAAATAAAGCTACTAAAACTAAAATACAAAAGAAACCCAAATAAAGAGAATAAGAAAAAAAAAATATGAATGAATAAATCCAAAATTTTAAAAAGAAAAAAAATTAAATAAGAAAAATACTTAATGTAAGTTTTTTTTTTGTTGTATTTAATATTTCAGTAATTGTAATTTCACACAGATATCTTACCTTAAATTATAGTAGCTTCGTATAAGGAGTATGGAGAAATTATATTAGTGGATCTTGAGGAACATTATAAGCGGAAAATAAAAGTTATAAACGCTATATAACTTCATTCAATTCTATAGTAACTATTTACTGTCCCAACTAAATAACCAATAGGGAAAGAAGAAATTGACTTAATTAAAATTTTACTTCAATAACTATAGTTTCATTTAATGAGAAATACTCTGCTAAAATTAATGATATCTATAATTATTGATAAATGATATATATATATATATATATATATATATATATATATATATATATATATATATATATATATATATATATATATATGCTTCTGGCATCAAAATCTAGGAAAAAATACAGAAGTTTAGTAGACACAGTATTCTGTATGTGACTGATGAGGGGACCTGCCCTCGCTCTTTGTAAACCTCTTTGAAGATTGTTATATATAGCCTGTTTTCTTGTGCAAAATATATATATATATATATATATATATATATATATATATATATATATATATAATTTTCTGCTGTGCACTCACCCGTATGTCTGGCTTTAAAATATGCGCAGAAAAACTCAAATTATTATACTTGTTATTGAAAAGTTTACAAAATTAATATATATATATATATATATATATATATATATATATATATATATATATATATATATATATATGGAATAGATATAATGAGAAGAAGGATTTTATGAGAAGAAAAGCATAGTGAATCCTAGCCTTTGGTTCCAAGATCAAGGATGGGGATAAATTGGGGGTTTTATCTATTTCAATTGTAAAAGTATAATAGTGATTGGCTGATTTTATTTATTTTTAATTATGTGGTTATCTCACGTGAATGAGAAAACCCAAAAGGTGAGAGACTCAAATTAATGCCGCAGCCCCATTTTTTATGTGAGAAATTGAAATCAAAACGTCCCCCCACATTCTCCAGGACAGCCCCTCTTCAGCCCTCCTCCATTTTTTTCGGTTGAAGCTTCATTTCTGGTGCTGATTTCTACAGGAGCTTGCAGCAAATTCGTTCATCAACAGCACAAAACCTAACTTTTTTTCAGTTGAACATTCATAGAGATGAAGGTGTACAATTTAGTTGCTCAATTTGTGCGATTTCCGACAGCCATAATCGATATCCGGCGAACACATTGTGATTTCCTATAGGTGAGCTGTTGCGATTTCTGGGTTATTAATTTCCGTTTTGTTGGTAATTTTGGGGGTTTGTGTGGGGGTGTCGACCATGGGGTGAGAGTTTTGGCCAGAATTACAACAGTTGAATGTGTTTTTGTTAGTGTAGGAAGCAAATTGTGCAATTTCGTCATGGCGTCAAATGAAGTGAACGACCAAGATATTGTACAGAGGAAGAACGATATGTAAGTCCTGCTGCCTATGACTTCAATTCATCATTGTTGGGTGTTTGTTGTTCATTTCGGTTCTAGGTAATGACATTATAGCTGGAATCTCTTGGTTGAGTAAAAGGGAAATGGTAGTCAAACTGTTGTTCATGAATTATATTGTTGATGTTCATTATTGGATATGTGGAGTTTGGGAAGTGTAAGTAGGGTTTTGTGATGGACATTATCATAATGGATTAAATATATTTGGTTGTGATTCACATAATAGCCTACTTTTCAAAATTAGACAATTAGGGGGGAGAGGGGAGGTGGAAGGGGATGCTTATGTTCATTTTATTCATACTCAATGTTCATTTATTAGTTAAATGTTGATGTATATAAGTTTAACGTTCATGTACATTGTTCACTTTTGAGTAATAGTTGCTGAATATATTGGGTTTGGTGAATGTTCACTTGTTGGTGTTTTCATCTTAGCCTGATGATCATGACACAATCGCGAGATGTTCATTCATCGATATTTTGTTATCCCAAAATGCTTGATGTTCATCTCAGAATGTTTGATGTTCATCCCAGAACTACTTGTTGTTCATGTAATTTTTATTTGGTTATTCATTGTAATTGTGACTTGATGATCATTACAATTGTTGTTCATATCGTTTTGCTTGATGTTTATCCCAGATCTACGTGATGTTCATCCCGGATCTACTTGGTGTTCATCTCAGAATGTGCAAAGGTGCAAGTGTTGCCACCGATAAGAAAGCAAATGCAAGAAGGTGCAAGTGTTGCAACCAAATAGCAATACGCGACAACAGGAATTGTCCAGAGCGTTATGGATGATCTATTCAAGTTTTTTTGAACATCAGTTGACTATAATTTTGGATTCATGATTAAACGATTGCAGTTTGTGTTTTTTTTTTTTTACATAAAAACATACATTTGCTTTATGTTTGAGTTGATGTATATTATTTAGATTCGGCTGAAGTATTTTCTATGAATGAACATGCGAAGCGGATTTTCAATATATATAAATACTCATTGCAACAAATGACTTGATGTTCGGCCGATGTTCATGTTAATCACATGTGATGTTCATTTCAGGTACCCTTGAAGATCATTTGCATACAAATGATGTTCAGTACATTACCAAACTCATTCCCAATTGATGAGCATAAAATGCCTACCTGATGTGCTTTTCATTACATATATATATATTCATCTCAGTATGGGTTGATGTATTTTCATCTCAATATGATGTCCACTTTCATTGCCAGTTGATGTCCATTCCAGTGTAACTTGATGTTCTTTTTCACAGTACATCGATGTTCATACAACTAACACTTGATGTTCATGTTAATTTCATGTAGATGTTCATTTCAATTTGAATCGATGAAGTGACATGTGATACAAAGCTGAATATGATGTTTATTCCAGTATAACATGATGTTCATTTCATGGCGACCTGATGTAAATATAGCTTGATGTTCATTTGATTATAAGTTGATGTTCATTTCATGATACCTCAATGTTCATTCAACTAACGCTTGATATTCATTTTATTATAACTTGATGTTCATTTCACAATACCAAGATGCTCTTAACAAATAACACTTGACGTTTATTTCATCTTGAACCGATCAAGTGACGTGTGCAATGAACATCAAGGTGTTATGAATTGAACATCAAGGTGTTGTGCAATGAACATCAGGTTGTTGCTAATTTCATCGATTACTGTCAACTAAAATGATGTTCATCTCAGCTTGTCTTGATGTTCATTCTAGTATACTTGATGTTCATTTCACAATACCTTGATTTTCATAGTAGCATTACCCCAAACTGTTCATTACATTACCCCAACTAAACATGATGTTCATTACATTATCCCAAACTTTTCCAAACAAAAAATAGTGAATACAATATTTCAATGTCCAACCAAATATAATAGGGGAAAACAACATCTACACAAAATGACACAAGGCTTTTCGTTCTGTTCCAATGAGTTGCCTAGTTTGGACGGTGTCCTTTAAACGGTTCGCATCGTGCATAATCAAGGTGTGCCAATATCTGCTCCTCAACACATCCAACAACTCTTGCTGAAAAAATTAGATGTTTCAACTAGTAAGTCAATGAATGATGAGATCAACGAATATGCATTACGGATGTTTACTTACATCTTTTAGTATATATATGATCAATTAACAAGAACATCAGCCGAACATCATCTGTATGCAAATGATCCTCAAGGGTACCTGAAATGAACATCACATGTAATTAACATGAACAACGCCCGAACATCAAGTCACTTGTTGCAATGAGTATTTATAAATATTGAAAATCCGCTTCGCATGTTCATTCATGGAAAATACTTCAGTCGAATCTAACTAATATAATCAACTCAAACATAAAGAAAGTAAATGTATGTTTTATGTAAAAAAAAAAAAAAACAAACTCCAATTGTTCAATCACGAATCCAAAATTATAGTCAATTGATGTTCAAAAGAACTTGAATAGATCATCCATAACGCTCTGGACAAATCATGTTGTCGCGTGCTGCTATTTGGTCGCAACGTACACTTACACCTTCTTGCATTTGCTTTCTTCTCGGTGGCAACACTTGCAACTTTGCACATTATGAGATGAACACCAAGTAGATCTGGGATGAACATCAAGGAAAACGATATGAACAACAATTGTAATGATCATCAAGTCACAATTACAATGAATAACAAAATAAAAATGACATGAACAACAAGTGGTTCTGGGATGAACATTAAGCATTCTGAGATGAACATCAAGCATTTTGGGATAGCAAAATATCGATGAATGAACATCTCGCGATTGTGTCATGATCATCAGGCTAGGATGAAAACACTAACAAGTGAACATTCATCAAACCCAATATATTCAACAAACATTACTCAGAATTGAACAATGTACATAAACATTAAACTTATATACATAAACATTAAACTAATAAATGAACATCATGTATGAATAAAATGAACATAAGCATCCCCCTTCCCCCTCCCATCTCCCTCTAATTGTCCAATTCTAAAAAGTAGGGTATTATGTGAATCACAACCAAATATGTTAATCCATAATGATATGTACATCACAAAACCCTACTTACACTTCCCAAACTCCATATATCCAATAATGAACATCAACAATAATTCATAAACAACAATTTGACTACCATTTCCCTTTGACTGAACCAAGAGATTCCAACTTTAATGTCATTACCCAGATCCGAAATGAACAACAAACACCCAAAAATGATGAATTATAGTCATAGGCAGCAGGATCTTCCTCTGTACAATATCTTGGTTGTTCATTTCATTTGACGCAATGACCAAATTGCACAATTTGCTTCCTACACTAACAAAAACACATTCAACAGTTGTAATTCCAGCCAAAACCCTCACCCCATCGGTCGATACCCCCACACAAACCCCGAAAATTACCCACAGAATGGAAATTAACATCCCAGAAATCGCAACACCTCACCTGTCGGAAATCGCACAGTGTTCGCCTGACATCGTTTACAGTTGCCGGAAATCGCACAAATTGGGCAACTTGATTGCACACCTTCAGCTCTATGAATCTTCAACCGAAAAAAAAAAATTAGGTTTTGTGCTATTGATGAACGAATTTGTTGCAAGCTCCTGCAGAAATCAGCACCAGAATTGAAGCTTCAACCGAAAAAAATGGAGGGCTGAAGAGGGGTTGTCCTGGAGAATGTGGGGGGATATTTTGATTTCAATTTCTCACAGAAAAAATGGGGCTACTGCATTTATTTGAGTCTCTCACCTTTTGGGTTTTCTCACTCACGTGAGATACCCACATAATTAAAAAAAAAAATCAGCCAATCACTATTATACTTTTACAATTGAAATAAAGATAAAACCCCCAATTTATCTCAATCCTTGATCTTGAAACCAATGGTTAAGATTAGCCATGCTTCTATGCTCACTATTTTCCCCTTGTCATTATATCAATTCCCATATATATATATATATATATATATATATATATATATATATATATATATATATATATATATATATATATTACAATTGAAATAAAGATAAGACCCCAATTTATCCCATCCTTGATCTTTAAACCAATGGTCAAGATTAGCCATGTTTCTATGCTCACTATTTTCCCTTGTCATTATATCAATTCCATATATATATATATATATATATATATATATATATATATATATATGTATATATATATATATATGTATATATATATATATATGTATATATATATATATATATATATATATATATATATGTGTAAACTTTCTCTTTCTGCCTAGGGTTAGAGAGAGAAACTCTCTGTCCCAAGCCATGGCAAAGGCAAAAAAGAAAGTGAATCAGAAACACAATTCCAAACAAATCGTCACTAGATCAATGCAACCTGCAATTTCTGAACCAAATCAATCTGATGAAGAAAATCAAAATGATGTTGGAAAAGGGGAAGAACCAAACGAGGTAGCTCCATTCCGAATTGAAGAAACTGGGCAAGTGAAAACTTAATACTCTTCAATGGTGGATCCTGATGAGGGGACCGAATTGAAATACACTAAAGCAGAAGAAATCGATGGAGTTCAAATAGCTCGTATTGAAAAGCAAGAAGTTGCAAAAGAAATTGAATACTGGAAAAGCTCGGTCATATGTTGCGTTCTGGGTGCAAATCCCCCTTTCCCAGTGATAGAAGGATTTCTGAAAAGAATATGGGGACATTATGGAATCAACAAAATCGCAGCAATTAGGAAAGGGCTATTCTTGATCAGATTTGAAAAGGAGGAACACAAGAAGGAGATCCTGCATCGGGGAGTTTTTTCTTTGACAACAAGCCATTAGTTGTTAAAGCATGGACTCCCGAAGAAAAAATCGATCAAGATGCGATCAAGAGTCTGCCTATCTGGGTTAAGTTCCCTAACCTGGATATTCAATACTGGAGTCCAAAGAATCTGGGAAATCTAGCAAGTCTCATTGGAGTGCCCATAAAAACTGACAAAGCAAAAAGAGACAGATCGATGTTAGTAGCGGCAAGAGTTTTAATTGAAGTGAAAGTAGATGAAAAATTACCAGACGAGATCAAATTCGTGAATGAAAATGATGTAATTGTCGCCCAGAAAGTGGACTATGACTGGAAGCCAGTCAAATGCAATACTTGCCAGATGATGGGTCATAGTACAGAAGAATGCAAGAAGAAAAAGGAGATAAAGATCGTCAAACACAACAAGCAAATCTGGAAACCAAAACGAAAAATTCAGAGGGATGTTGATGAACAAGGCTTTATCAGCTCCTCCAATGCTACAATCAGAAGCCCTCCCAATAAGAATGTGCAGGAAATTGAGCACACTCCTACTAGAAACAGGTTCATAGCCCTGGATCAAAACGAAGAGCACTATGATGATAATATGAATGTTGATAAGGACTATGAAGAAGGGATAAAAGGAAAAGACCAGTCCTCTGGATATGATCCAGATCCACAATGAAGTACATATCATGGAATGTGAGGGGTCTTAATGACCCCAAGAAACAAGAGGATGTACTCATCTTCTTGAGAAGCACAAAAGCAAATTTGATTTGCTTGTTAGAAACAAAGGTGAAACTGGAAAAAGAAGAAATTCTTTCAAAAGGTATGTTCTACTCTTGGTCTACTTGCAACAATTTTGATAAGCATAGAGGAGGACGTATTTTCCTTGCTTGGAAATCGAATAAGGTTGTTGTTAAAGTTATAAAAACTGAGGCTCAATATATTCATTGCCACATTACTGACTGCCACACTGGAACAGCAACCTTCTACACATTTGTATATGGTTTCAATAGGAGTGAAGAAAGGTTATCTCTTTGGGAAGATCTGGAACACATTGCAGACAATATAGATGGTGCTTGGTGTATTCTTGGTGACTTTAACTCAGTTCTCTATGAAGATGATAGACTCAATGGCACTGCAGTTCAAAACTTTGAAATCCAGGACTTCAAATTTTGTATTGAGCACTGTTAATTGATGGAATTACATTGTCAGGGATCTAACTTCACATGGACAAATGGTCATGTGCAATCGAAGATAGATAGGATCTTCTATAATGAAGAGTGGCTGATTTCGACAGAGCATATGATAGGTTCTTATTTGATGCAAAGTCTCTCTGATCACAAGCCACTGCAACTGGAGACAATGGAAGGCCCGAGGCAAAAATCCTGTTTTAGATTTTGTGACATGTGGGTGAATGACCCACATTTTGCTGAGATTATTGAGAATGCTCTAGCAAGCAGAAGATATGGCTCACCCATGCATGATCTTTTTCATGTTTTAAAAGGGCTCAAAGCTTCTCTTAAACTGCTAAACAGAAACAAGTTTGCTGATATCCACAAGCAATGTGAGCTAGCCAGAAGCAATCTCCTCACAATCCAAGATTTGATTAATTCTGGCCCAACAAACCCTACCCTGCTGAGCCAAGAAGCTGCTCCAAAAGATCATTATCTTGGAATCCTTACTTCAGCAAAGCAAATCATCTCCCAACATAGCAAAATTGAAACGAGTGCATATGGAGACATGTGCTCAAAATACTTTTTCAGCAGAATGAAAAAGAGGAAGATCGCAGCTAGTATTCACTCTCTAACAGACCATGATGGACATACCATTTCCGGATTTCCACATGTTGGGACTCATCTAGCTCAGGTTTTCAACAAAATGCTTGGGGAAGGTACAACTGAAAGGTCTGCCATAAAACATCATATAATCAAACTGGGGCCAGTTCTGAATGTGCAACAACAGTTACAGCTTTGCGTTCCTTTCAGCAACCAGGACATCAAAAATGCACTATTCTCCATCCCAAACAATAAATCCCCGGGTCCAGACGGTTACTCCAGTGGTTTCTTCAAACACACATGGCCGCAAATAGGTGAAATGTTCTGTGCAGCCATCAAAGAATTTCTTGAAACAGGTAGAATCCTCCCAGCGCTCAACTCCACGATCCTAACCCTTATCCCCAAAGTAGACAATCCAATCTCTACAACAGATTTCAGACCAATTTCGTGTTGTAACCCCATTTACAAAACTGTTTCCAAGCTTCTGGCTTCAAGGCTGCGTCTAGTACTTCCACACCTGATCAATCAAAGTCAAACTGCTTTTGTTCCGGGAAGAGAGCTCCTTCACAATGTCCTCTTGTGTCATGAACTAAGTCGAGGTTTCAGAAGAAAGATCACACAATCAAAATGCCTTTTCAAAATTGATCTGAGGAAGGCTTTTTATAGTGTCCATTGGGAGTATATCAGAGAGATCTTGCAAGGATACAAATGCCCTCAGCAGTTCATCGACATGATCATGAGCTGCATCACGACTACCTCGTTCACTGTACAGATCAATGGTAGCACACATGGTTATTTCAAAGGAGCAAAGGGGTTAAGACAAGGCGATCCACTCTCCCCCCTCTTATTTGTCCTGTCTATGGAATATCTTTCAAGGGCTTTTCAAGATGCAACCAGAGACAGCAAATTCAAGCACTTTCCAAGATGTAAGGATCTCAATCTCACACATCTGATCTTTGTTGATGATTTAATGATATTTAGTGCAGCAGACCCCTATACTGTTCAAAAGATTATGAATACTTTGAATCACTTCAAACATACGTTTGGTCTTACTGCAAATGCTACCAAATCAAAAGTTTTGATTTGTGGTGTTCCACAGCAAATCAAAACACAGATTTTGCAAGTTACGGGGTTTGAGATTGGATACTTTCCTTTCTACTACCTAGGTATGCCGATCACCGATGGCAGACTGAGTAAACTTGACTGTCAAAAACTGGTTGATAAAATCACTACAAGAATCAGCTGCTGGAGAACCAGTAATATTTCATATGCAGGAAGAGTAGTTCTCATCAATACTGTCATCATGGGTGCCTTCTCATACTGGGCATCCATGTTGGTCATGCCACAGCAAGTGATAGAACAAATCACAAGAGTTTGTAGGAATTTCCTCTGGGAAGCTGATGGAAGCTATAAAAAGACCCCCCTATCAACTGGCAGACTGTCTGTAAGCCAAAATCAGGGGGAGGATTAGGAATTCATGATCTGAGAAATTGGAATACAACCCTAATCCACAAGAAAGTCATGGCCATAGCAGACCTCAAGGAGAGCCTTTGGGTTAAATGGATCCATGAAAGATATATTAAGGGGCAAGACTGGTGGCAATACCAACCAAAGGGGGATATGTGTTGGTAGTTCAAGAAATTATGTGCAGTGAAGGAAAAAACAAAAAACGTAATTACTCCCCGACATAGCTACACAGTCAAGAAAGGGTATGAAAAGCTGTCAGGTGAACATACAAAATGGCCATGGGCCAGAATTGTATGGAATAGAATAAATACTCCTAGGCATTCGTTTTGTGTCAAAACCAGACTTCATATTCCTACAATGCAACTTCACTGCCCCCTTTGTCATTGCCAGGACGAAACAATAGAGCACTTGCTATTTGATTGCGAATTTGCCAGAAAGTTAAGGGATCGGATCACTGGCTGGGTCACCCTTCCTGTTGCAGATAACTGGACCGATTGGGGAAGGAAATTACTGAATCTCAAAGAGAATAGACAGAGAAAACAAATCACTTATGCAGTTGCAGCATCATACATCTACAACATCTAGCTTACAAGGAATGCTAGTACGTTCAAAAACATCAGGAACGACTTTAGCCTTGTTTACTGTAATATCAAAAAACATCTTAGAGATAGAACGCTTTACCTTTCTAGAAATACTCACAAACAAAAGAGATACATAGATTTATTGTGTGTTTAGGGTTGTACTCAGATTATAAGCCTTATTTTTAATATATTGCAAAACTGTCAAAAAAAAATATATATATGTATATATATATATATATATATATACATATATATATATATATATACACATATATACATATATATATATATATATATATATGTGTGTGTGTGTGTGTGTGTGTGTGTATATTATTTTTTTTTGAAAAAAATGTGAGATATTCATTAAACAAATAAAGCCAAAGTACAACCTAATTACACAATATATCTATGTATGTTGAACTCTTTGCAGAGTTCTTAGTAAGGTACAACGTTCTATCCCTAAGATGGTGCTTAATAATTTGAAAGACGTTGAAAGGTTCCTTCCTGATATTCTTGAAAGAAAGAGTATTCCTTGCATGCCAAATGTTATAGATGTAAGAGGCGAAGGCGGCAAACATTATGTGCTTTTGGTGCTTGTTTCGCTTGAGATTTAGTATTTTCCGGCTCCATTGTTCCCAGCTCGCTGCGTTTGGTAGCTTGAGCCATTCGATCAGATGACCTCTGATCTGTTGGGCATAGATACAGTCATACATAAGATGTTCGATTGTCTCCTCATGGTTACTACACATGGGGCAACTCGGTTGAATGTTGTCGTTGTGCAACCTGGTTTTCACTTGAAGCCGTCCATGTATGGCCATCCATGCGCAAAACAAGTGTCTTGGCGTATTGTGTTTGTTCCATACAAACCTTGCCCATGGCCATTTGACATTGTCTTTTTCCAGAGTTTTGTATCCTATTTTCACTGTGTAATGTGACATGGGGACATTTGCCGCTTTAAGTTGCTCTTTGACATTGCAAAGTTTCTTGAAATACCAACACGTATCCCCTTTTGGTTGGTAAGCCCACCATTCTCTTCTTTTGATGTATCTTTCGTGGATCCATTTGACCCAAAGACTTTCTTTTTGCTCAGCAATTGTCATTGTTTGCTTGGCAATTAATGCTGTGTTCCAGATCTTCAAATTTTTGATGCCTAGTCCCCCAAATGATTTTGGCTTACAAACAGTATCCCAGCTAATAGGAGGAGTCTTTGAGTAGTGGATGTCAGCTCCCCAAAGAAAATTGCGACAGATCCTTGTAATCTGGTCAATGACATATTATGGGATAATTATAATAGAGGCCCAATAGGAGAAAGCACCCATAATAACTGTGTTGATGAGAGTCACCCGTCCAGCATAAGAAATGTTTGCGGTTCTCCATGATTTGATCCTAGCTGTGATTTTGTCAATCAGTTTTTGGCAGTCCAACTTGCTTAACCGACCATCTGTAATCGACATTCCAAGGTAGTAAAAAGGAAGATTTCCTTCTTCAAAATTTGTGATCCGTAAGATCTGATCTCTTATGGCTTGTGACGTTCCACTTATCATGACTTTGGATTTATTGGCATTTGCACAAAGACCAGAAACTTGAGAGAAATGAGACAGGGTGTCCACGATTTTTTGAACACTGTAGGGATCCGCTGCTGAGAAAATCATCAAATCATCCGCAAAAACAAGATGTGTAATATTTAGTTTCTTACATCGTGGGAAGAATTTGAAGCTGGTCTCTTTTGCTGTTGTAGACAGACTCCTTGAGAGATACTCCATGATGAGTACAAAAATGAGTGGGGATATCGGATCTCCTTGGCGTAATCCTTGGGTCCCTTTGAAATATCCGTGTGTGCCTCCATTGATCTGAACTGTGTAGGAGGTGGTAGTGATGCAGCTCATGATCCACTTAACAAATTGTGGAGGGAATTTATATCCTTGCAGGATTTCCTGAATAAACTCTCATTTGACACTGTCAAAAGCTTTTCGTAGGTCAATTTTGAAGATGCATTTTCCTGCGAAATCCTCTGGAGAGTTCATGGCACATTAGGACATTATGAATCAGTTCTCTCCCAGGTATGAAAGCCGTTTGACTTTCATTGATTAGATGAGGGAGTACTGCCTTTAATCTTGACGCAATCAATTTTGATGCTGTTTTGTATATTGTGTTGCAGCAAGAAATTGGCCTGAAATCAGTAGCTGAAGTTGGGCTTTCTGTCTTTGGTATTAGAGCAAGGACAGTAGAGTTCAATGCAGGTAGCATCCTTCCCGACTCAAAAAATTCACTGATTGCTGCGCAGAATAAATCTTCCAGTTGGGGCCAAGCATATTTGTAGAAACCACTTGAAAAGCCATCGCGTCCTGGGGAGTTGGTATTCGGGATCGAGAACACAACTTCTTTGATATCTCTTCGACTGAAAGATTTACACAAATGAATCTGCTGAGGATAGCTCAAAGAAGGTCCTTGATTAATGGTGCGTTGATCAATATGCCGATTGTAATTAGACTTCTCACCCAGAAGGTTTTTGAAGTAATTGGCCAGGTGCTCACCAACATTTTGGAACCCATCTATAAGTTGACCATTCTGATCAGAAATAGAGTATACTGTTGAAGTGTTTTTCCTTCTCTTCATCTTCTTTGAAGAAAGCGATAAGTATCTCCATATACGCCGCTTTCAATCTTGCTTTGCTGGGATATAATCTGATGTGCAGATTTAAGGATGAGTCTGTAGTGCTCCGTAGCTTCTGTTTCATCTCTTTGGAGCTGCTGACATTTTGGAGCTGTCATAAGGGAGTTTTGAATATTCAGGAGTCTTTCCCTCGCTGCTTTGCATTGCTGATGAATGTTAGCATACTTACGCCTGTTTAGGGCTTTGAGAGCAGGTTTAATTGATTTCTGTAGATGATAGAGAGCATGCATTGGAGATCCATGTCTGACATTATTTAGTGCATTCTCGATGATACCATCAAAACTTGGGTCTGTTACCCACATATCACAGAACCTGAAGCATGCTTGAACTTTTGGACTTTCCAGAAACTCCATTAAGATAGGCTTGTGATCAGAGAGGCTTTGAGGGAGATAAGTACCCTTCACCAAATCAGTATCAAGAACCCAATTCTTATTGTGAAAAACTCTATCAATCTTGGACTGCACATGACCATTGGACCATGAGTGATTGGAACCTTGACAGTGCAGCTCGGTTAGTTGGCAGTGATCAAGGCAAGCCTGGAAATCTTGAGTTTCAAAATTATGCACAGGAGTCCCATTGATTCTGTCTTCTTCATGCAAAATGGAATTAAAATCTCCCAAAACACACCAAGCTCCATCAACACTATCAGCTATAAGTCTTAGGTTTTCCCAGAGACTTAGTCTATCTTCCATTCGATTAAAACCATAGACAAATGTGTATAAAATTTTTGTATCTCTACTGAAATCATGTATCTGAACATGAATAAATTGAGCATCAGCATGGATCAGTTGCACATGCACTTTGTTTTGACGCCAGGCAATGTATATTCTACCTCCCGAATGATGATGAAAATTACTTATTGAAGACCATGAGTTGAACATACCTTGGGATAATATTGATTCATTATAAGGCTTCACCTTAGTCTCTAGCAAACAGACCACATCAGGATGTTTATCTTGCAAGAAGAACATCACATCTTCTTGTTTTCTAGGGTCATTGAGACCCCTCACATTCCATATGATGTACTTCATTGTGGATCTGTATCAGAACCAGAGGAACTTTCATCCCCTTCACTACCATCATCCCTTCCTTGCACTGATAATTCTTTTGTTTCATCTTCGTGGTCCTCCTCATCTAGTATTAGAGCATTGAATCTGTTTGTGCTTGGGGTCTGCTCTCTGCTTAGTGTTGTGCTCTTTTGTTGTCTTGTTACAGACTTTGTTGGCCTAATAAAGCCATTTTCGTCCACCTCCCTGTAAGGTTTCTGCTTTATTTGCCTTTGCTCCTTTCTCTGAGGTTTGTTTTCCTTATTCTTCTTGCATTCCTCAGTCAAGTGCCCCATCATATGACAGTTTGTGCATTTGATTGGTTTCCAATCGTATTCTACCTTCTGAGAGACAATGACATCATTTTCATTCAGGAATTTGATCTCTTCAGGTAGATTTCCATCCAGCTTAACCTCAATCAGAACTCTAGCTGCACTTAGATGTGATCTGTCCCTAGTTGCCTTGTCAGTTTTTATAGGCATTCCAACTAGGCTTGCTAAACTTCCCAGTGTTTTTGTGCTCCAATATTGGATATCGAGCTGTGGAAATTTGACCCAAATTGGTAGAGTTTTGATTTCATCCAAATCAATTTTCTGGGTAGGGTTCCAAGGTTTCACAACTAGAGGTTTGTTATCAAAAAAGAAAATTCCCCGATTGAGTACCTCTTTATGATGCTCGGCTTTGTCGAATCTAACCAAGAACAATCCTTTTCTAATTGCAGCGATTTTGTTGATGCTGTATCGTCCCCAAATTTGCCTGAGGAAACCATCAATTATCGGGAAAGGTGGATTGGCTCCAATCACACAGCATATGATGGATGTTTTCCAGAATTCCACCTCCTTTTCCACTTCAATTTTCTCGATCCTTGCTATAGGTACTCCATCTACAATTTCTGCTTCCTTGAATTCCAGGGAAGTGCCTTCATCCGGATCAACCAAAGATGCATATGAAGGTGCTAATGGTAGTTCCTTAGATTTTACCGAATTTAGATCTGATTTGTGTGATTGGTGATCTGCATTCAGTTCTTGAAAGACACTGGTTGAGATTTGTTTACTTCGATCTTGATCTGATTTTTGTCCGGCCAAATCATCTTGGTCAGCTTTCGAGTCTCGCTGTAGTTCGGTTGCTTTACTCTTGTTTAATACAGCTGTCGCCGGAGGGCTCGTCGGAGATGCTTTGGTCGGCGTCTTGGCTCTAGTCTGCTTGGCCTTTCTGGTCTTCGCCATGGCTAGGGCTACAGCCCTGGACTCAGGTGGTTGCCGGTAATCGCCTAGAGAGAGACAGCCTGAAGAGAGAGTTTTTTGCTATATATGTGTGTGTGTGTATATAAATATATATATATATATATATATATATATATATATATATATATATATAACATTTGTGCCTGTGCACTCACCCGTATATCTGGCTTTAAAGTAAGCACAAAAAAACTAAAATATTATACTATTATTAAAAAGTTTACAAAATTTAGTAATAAACGTACCGTGTTATTTGGTGTTTGTGATTAATTTTGAAGATTAATTACCGAACCCTATTGTTACTAGATTAGTTCTCAGGTATAAAAACCTTTATAATTGTTGAGTTTAAGAAAGGTTACAATTTTCAATAGATATAGTATCTTTTGGAACACTTAATTTGAGAAATTAAGTAACTTGTAAGTAAAGGTATTCCCTAAAGCCTAAATTTGTTTAGGCAATTAAGATAAACTTTGGAACTTTGTTATATTTTGTTAATCATGCAAACTGTTTAGGAAACTTTCTTGAAACTGTTTAGTCTTTGTTTCATTTTCTATGCTAAATTGCAATAATGTGCCTTAATAATTTGTTATTAAAGCATGTGTTATATTTGATATAATTATTACAATATCGCTTGTTTAGATGTGCTTCTAGTATGACCATAGATATTCAGTTTTACCAGCCTACGTGCCGTCGTTGAATTATTTACATTTAAATTTCAGTTAAGTTTATTTTAATTCGTACAAAGCCTATTTGTAAGAGGTCCACTTTGTAAGTTCTTGTAACTGGAGACATTAAGTTAAGTGGGAGCCTAATATCAATGGAGATGTTGATCCGAGTGGGAGCCATGTCCAAGGAATTTGCAAATCTAAGAAGGAGTTCTTGAAGACTATCGAGGCTTAGTTAAAATAGTTTGATTAAGTCAAGGGGGTCATACTAGGGATTTTATTTATTTCTACTTTAATTCGTTAGAGCTTGCTGTTTTATTATGTCTTTTATGCTTTTCAAAAGAGTTCACCTAGAATTGCATGTTTAGGTTAATAAAATTTACTCTCGAAATTGAATTATTGCTCAACCTACGAAACACCACTTAGATGGAAAAAGTTTAGCCAAAGCGAATATTTTGCCTATCACTAATAAGTAGGGTGGGAGTTAAGGTCAATTCAAATTAGCTATTAGAATAATCTTGGGCTAAGAGCAAAAAAAAAACAAATATTATAATCGATACAAATTTCTTGGCGAGAGTCATTTTGAACAATCGATCATGAGATGATCAACCAAAAGCAACATGAGGGGGTTTGTTAGGCAAAAGTCTTGTGGGTCTTGATTAAAATTAAAACACTTAGTGAGTGTTAATAGAGTGTTTTAATTTTGATGTTAAATAGTTTAATTTCTATTTTGATGAATAATAACTAAAATGCATCAATTTGTCTCTTGGAATCAATCATACCATTTCACTCAAACATCCACCACTAATCAAATATTGTTTTCTCCTTGAGAAGGAGAACAACAATTGAACCAATTTTCTTAATTGGTATCGCCAATGTAGGATCAATAAAAGGAACATGTCTTTGATATAACATTGAGCTATACATCGCTATTAAGAGCTCAATCGAGCGAAATGGATACAAGTATGTCATAGTATTCATACGACTTTAACTTCAAAGTGTTTGAAGATCATAGGAAGGATTTCAATATTACCAACTCAAGGACAAGGAACTAGTTGCAGTTGATATATATGAAACTAATAACCAGATAGTCTCGCTTAAGCTCGATAAGAGCCAGTTGATGGCGCTCATGTTCTAAAATAATATGACTATTTTAAAACAGAAAAAACCTCAGATCCCCATATAGCCAAAAGGTTGGCCACGAGAGATAGTCTTGTAATAAAAGGGAAAAATAAGAGTTAGGAAATCTATCAAAGACAAGAAGTCAAAGGAAACGTAAGGACAACCAGTTGTACATACCCTAACGATGACAACTACTCGTTAACAACCTTATCATATATGCTTTTATTGTAAAGGAATATGATACCGAAAGTGTGAATGCCTAAACTATAAGGAAGACTTGAGAAGTAGAAATATTATGTCATTTCTAGGTCAATGCATATATGTTACACATTACTCTTATTAAACCCACTTTAGGTATTAGATATCGGTTGTAAAACTTGCATTTATGGAAATGTGCAGCATCTACAGCAAAGTATATATGTTTAGAAGGGTGAAAGTCAGTCTACAAACAGGAATATGTAAACAGTTGCAGCTCCTCCTGTAGAGTTGGTTATTTATCCGCTTCTCCAAGACTTATAATATAACTTTATAGCTGATTATATGTTCTCATTATAAGTAGAAATTTGATTTCAAGCTATTTCAGAGATGAGACCTCGGATAAACACATCTAACACATCGAAACCAAAAGGATTAAAAGGAAGAACTCATGTTTAAACATGACCTAGGAACTATAAGTCATGTAAATCAGAGCGCATTCGGAAGCATCAAAATGATATACTTTTGAATAATTGGACTTTGAAACATATAATGTCTGCAAAGCATGACTGTATCTTTTACAAGAAAAGGTTAACATAGCAACAAACGTTCATATCTATGGATGTATATTATATAGATCACTAAGTTATGGGTACCAAGGGTGAATTACTTCAAATCTTCAAAGATGAACAAGATAATACGTGGTGGTTTATGTCTATGCATGGAATGCATCTGGAGCTGGAATGTTTAAATGGTTTAACGATATCCAGAATGAAGTAGTCTTCACAAGACAATGAGTGCACCTAGATAAGATCCAACGTGTGGTGCTAATAGTTGAGGTAAGAGTTTGAACAAATGACTCAAACGAAACATATTTTTAGCACTGTAAGCTTAGTCATATTAATTAGAAATGCATTCAGAAGCTACAGAGTGCAGGACTTATGGAAAACCTCAACTTCGAAAAGTTTGATGTTTGTGAAGCATGCCTGATGGGTAAGATGACTACATCACCTCTTACTGGAATTCGCGGACGAGCTAGTGACTTGTTAGGATGCATAGATACTGATGTATGTGGGCCTATGAGCACTAGTGCTAGAGCAAGGTTTATTGTACTATTTCATCACTTTCAGTGACGATTTTAGTTTATACAGATGTGTTTACTTAATGGGTCTCAAGTCCAAATCCTTTCAAATGTTCAAAGAGTTTCAAAGTGAAGTCAAAAATCAACTAGGCAAGACAATCTCAACCCTTCAATTGAGGAGCGAGTACTTGAGCCAAGATTTTACTAACCATCCCATAAATTATGAAATTGTTTCACAGCTCTCTCCTACGTGAAAACCACAACACAATGACTTGTCTGAAAGGAGGAATCACACCTTATTAGATATGGTGCGATCGATGATGGATGCGTTAGCATTGCAGGTTACCTTTTGGGTACACGCGCTATTAACCACAACTCTAAATACTTAACAAGAATTGTCTAAAGAACTAGAGAAGACGCCATATCTAATATGAAGAGGATCCTTAACTATTTTCTGAAAGAAAGGGGTATCACTTCTACAAACTGTTATAGAGAAAAAGTGTTTGTATCTCAAAATGCTTTCTTCTTAGAGAGTATGTTAGTCTATAAGAGAAAGAGTCAGAGATATTGAACTTACCAAAGTTCAAGAGACACAAACACTATAATCATCACCTCACACTCCACAACTCGATCCCAATTTAAATTTTCCTATTGGTTAGGAAATTAGGAACGAGGTTGAGGTAGAAGAAGTTCCTCAAAATGTTGAGGAGGAGTTGCCATTGACCTAAATCTAAGCGAGGTCAGATAAACAACTCCGCCAGCCACAGAGATATCGATCTCCTATGGATAAGCGTGAGATGTTACTTTTAGAAAGTCATGATTCCATAAAATCCAAGATGGACTCAACATATGAAACCAAGTTTAGAACTTGGTTGACTTGCTTGAAGGTGTGAGTCGTCAGGCATTAGAGGGCCTTTAAGGTAAAACATGGGTTCATTAAGATACTCCTAGCCATAATTTCATAGTATGACTATGAGATGTGGTAGATAGGTTCCAAGATTGCCTTCAAAATTAGATTTGAAAGGAGGATGTGTACTTGACACAACCAAAAGGTTTTGGTGAGAATCCTTGTAAGCTTCAAGAGACCATCTGTGATTTTAAGGGAGTTTCTAGGAGTTGGAGTCATCAATCACTTTTGACTAGGGTATTAAAAGGTTTGAAATACTGAGAGGTGCTAAAATAATTTTGTGTTTACAAGAAGTGCATTGGGAGCAATGTGTTCCTAATACTATATGTGATTGGCATATTGTCTATTAAGAAGAAGATTCTTGTGTTGCAATCTACTGAGGTTAACTTGGGAATAATTTTCAAAATGAAGGATTTGTGGGGATAAAAGTGTTCTTGGAAACAAGATTTATAATGATAGATTAAAGATTTTGATTAATTGAATTAGAGTTAATAAGGTGTTGAATAGTTCAACACACTTCAAGAATGGATTAATTTCCATGAATCATGGCATATCATTAGGCGGATATGATTAACTTGAAACAATAAGGAGACCTAAAAAGAATGAGACATATAACCCGTGCTTCAGGCATGAGATTAATGTATGCCACAAGATGTTCAAAGCCTGGAGTAGCATATACATTGTGTATATGTATAAACAAAACTAAGGATATATCCTCAGCCTACAATAGTTGATAAAAGCTAACTGTAAAGAGTTTCACTGATGCTACAACTATCTCAGAAAGGTATTATTATCTAAAAGGTCAAAGAAAATTGTACATCCTATCTGAGTAGTATTAAGGTGAGCTGAAAGAGGTCCCTAACATAACACGGGTTTGATTCTACAATTAAGACAAGCATGTCCTGACTTTAGAAGCTGCAACAAAAACAGTTAGGATTATGAAGTTCATTTTAGAACTGGGTGGTGTTTTTAGCCTTGCGAGAGGAATGAGCCTTTGTTGATAGGAGTCATCACTCAAGCAAAGGAACTGAAGCTCAATATGAATTCAAAAATGAGTTCTGGAGTTGTCACCCCATATGAGAGGTCGTTAGTGGAAATGGTACAAAAATGTGCAATGTTCACTATAAGAATTGTTGACTAAATCCCTATTGCAGTTAATGCATGATAGTCATGCATGGGTAATATGTATTAAACACATTTCGAAATGTGAACATGTCAAGTTTACATGAATATTTCATGAATTGTGACCTTGTTGATTCATTAATTAGAATAAGATCCAAAGTTTTACATCAATTGTGGTTTAGAATTATGTAAACATCCAAAGAGGGTTAACGAATTCAAAATGGGAAATCTGATGAGGTTTGATTTGTGAAACCCCATTAAGTGAACTTGATAAAGCTAAGCTTGGTCGATAGTCAACCTAGTTGCTAATTGTATTATCAGATGAGGACATTGAAAATATTATAGTAATTAGTATGTAGGGTTGAGGTGATGATCAAAGTTTCATGATTATGGTGTTGTGGAGACATCATACATCAATTACATGGTTATTGTTGAGAACAACTACCAAACTGACCCGTAGTAGGAGCTCTTTAAGTTGTGAATGTCATAAGAGCTCTCCCACTCAAGGATAACTCCTGAATCGTGAGTTCATTACATAACCTACATGGTTTGTTGTGACATTGGAGCGTGTCCAACGCCTTTTGTAATAGGAGGCTATAAATGTTATGTCTGGGTTGCAATTGGAGCATGTGAGGGTGTGTAGTTGAAAATGATGGTTTTGTCCTCCCTATTAGGGATAGTTGTCTCATTGGCTACCCAATGAGCTTAGACTGAAAATGCTTGGCCGACTTCAGATGGATCAATAGATAAACATCTGCTTTTCAGAGTCTAACTCGAAGATCGAGGAACATTCGGGTTTGCATAAGGATGACATTAGCTTATCTTATCCAAATATGAGACTGTAAGAGACAAGGAAATTTTAGGAATCAAACACTTGTGGGACAAGTAAGCGTTGTTGGGAATGTCCCGACAATGTTCGATATACTTAGAGTTTAAGCCAAAACAATATAGTGATTATATGTCTTGCTGAAGACCTTCATATTCGGTAATTAAATATGTTTTGATTACAACTATATTATTTGGTGCTACTGGGTCACACAAGTAAGTGCCTTGGAACAATGTATGTGGCCCAAAATAATATAGTATTATATTTGGAAGTGTCGGGAGTTGATTTCTTGGAGAAATGAACACAACAAGGGTCGTGTTGGGCTAACACAGACTGTGTCAAGGCTGGCACGGACCGTGTTAGTTGGCAACTGACTTAAATCGAGTTATGGAGGTCAACACGGACCGTGTTGGACACCAGACGCAATTTTTTTAGTAAGTCGGTTAAAGGGGATTGTTGATCCCTTCTCCTAGCCACCCAACACTATTAATAAGGAGTATGTCTGAGAGATTAATTATGATCTATTTGAGACTTCTGGAGAGATACCAGGGTGACTTCTTGAGTCTCTCTCTCTTAGTTTAACAATTGTTATTATTATTGTTTTCTGAAACAATCCACATAATATCCTAAACTCATACATCTTAGATTGAGATCATTCTCAATTGCATCAATCTAGCAATCGAGTTCTCGGAATGTTGCATGGACCTACGATAGAGGATTTCCGCATTGGAATCTCAAAGTTCAACATCTGTATCAGTCAGACTAGCAAATACACGCGCGTTGGTGCGTGATTAATTAAAAGGATAATTGGATTCTAATAATCCCTACTTTAACCAATTGGAAAATGGTGGACCGTACTTTCACTTTGTATTCTGGTGGTCCAAAAAAAATAAAATTGGATTGTAGTGGTACCAAATTCACCTCCACATTCTTCTTATTTTTTTCATTCCTACAATATCTTGTTTTTTTTTTTCGTTCCTGCCCTTAGAAAGTTAATGAATTGTAGTTTCTAAAATATTTTTTAAATTATTTTTTTGAGACTCCGAATAATTATTATGATTTTTTAAAAATAATAAAAGTGAAAAAATCATAAAAAATAGTAAAAAAAGAAAAAAATTGGGAGAAACGCTATAAATTCATTAAAAATCATTGTAAAGTGTTATACTAAGTTTTGAATCAAATGCAACACAAAATCTATGATTCCCTTGAAAATATCCCACTATAATCCTATTTTATTTTATTTTGGACCACCAGAATACAAAGTGAAAGTACGGTCCACCATTATCCAATTGGTGAAAGTAGGGATTATTAGAATCCAATTATCCTAATTATAAAATGAAACTTAAGAGCAACTTGATATAATTTTAATTAATCACGCAACAACACACATGTATTTGCTAGTATAAAAAGAAGTTGGGTACATTTCATAGTAATTATGTCTAAATATATAAATGAATATATTCATTTAACATAAATCGAAATTTTGATGACATGTTTAACTACAACATAAAGTTAACTACACAATTTTGGCAGTTTTTGTTTACATGGATAGAATAAAGCATAGAGCAGAACACCTATGCATGGAGAATCTCCGGAACAACAATTCTAGCTTGTAATGGATTTGGGGAGATGTTCAATCCATGTGTATTTACTGACTCGATCTTCCAAACTAAACTAAAAATCAAAACTAACTCAGACGGTAAGCTCTTAAATACTAAAATAATATCATTTAAAGAGTAAATTTATCAAATGCCATGAATATGACAAAACTCATGAGTAATAATGTAATAGCAACAACCTTTGGCAAGACTTGTAAAAAATACTAATTACACAAAAGCACCGATTAGGTGTTATTTGGTGATCAACAAAGTGGCATCCCATAAATAAAAATTATAGTACGTACAATCCAAAAAGAGGAGAAAAATTATGAACATTGAGATATACATATAATAATGATTATAACTCATATATGAAAAATACAAAAAAAAAATGGGTTGACCCTTTAGCGACCCTTTTTTTTATTTGGCTCGACATTGTGACCCTACGGGACCCAAGCCATTGGCGTACTCTAGCTATGACAAATTATGTAGATTGTATGTATGAGAACTAAGGACAAATGCAGAAGTCATTTAGAGCTGACAAAGTTTTGTCCGACTTGAATACAAAAATTTATCCAATAAAAAAAATCGAGTACATGCGAAAATACTATCACATGCGAAAATCTTATATTCCACCAAACAAATGTTTTACTTTGTTTTAGTATTTTATATTGGGAAATTGGATTCTAATAATACCAACTTTTGGCTATATAAGACTTAATAATATGAACTTTCGATTAGGTTCTGAATAATATGAACTTTGACCCCCTGTTGCTCCCAGTAACACGCCACCGAGTTAAAATGAATTTAACTCAGTGGCGTGCTGACATGGTGACGGAGAGAGTGTGTTGACTCTTTTAATTGTTCCATGTCATCTTTGACTTTTCAAATACAACCCATTTCTCTCTCCTCAACCATTCTTCTTCTTCCTCCATTATCCATCAAACTTCATTGGTCTTCTTATCCTCAGCCTGAGCCACAGCCACAGCCCCGGCACTTCCAAAAGGTTGCGGCGGTGGTTGTTGCTAGCTTCTGGAGGCAACCACCATCATCATCAGCTTCTCCACGGCGGTCCCCATTAGCTCTTGCTAAACACGGTGGCTCTTGGACTCCAGCGACTCCCCCGTCGTCTATCGCAGGAGTGCAACCACCGCACTCTCGACCACCGCCCACTCAAGTTCTCACCACCATCGCCATCCCTGAAGGTCGCCTCTGTGCTGCTCTTCGCACTGGCCATCGGCATCTCTCCCTCTTCGCAGTGGCCATCGCCATCCCTGAAGGACAGCTCAATTTCTCAGTCTAATCAAGTCGACAAACTCAATTCAAGTTAAGTAGTTGGAAATTTTCAGTAATGTTTGTTTTTTTTGTTGAAGAATTCTTTGATTTGGTACTAGTGTGGTTGAATTTTTCTTGTTTAATTGTTTAATGCAGTGGGGGATGACCTCAATTTTGGGGATTCTTTTGAAATTTTGGAATTTGGATTATATTATTGGGGTTGATAGGGGTTTGATTTGTTCCGTCTTTTGCATTTGCGTTCTGGTTTGTGTAAGTTCGAAAATTCGGGTTTTGAATGAGATATTAGCTGTTGATTAGGGTGTTGCTGCTTAATTTGAGATCCTTGTTCTGAGGGTCATAATACCAAGGCATGGTTTAGATTGTTGGGATTTTGATTATGGGTGGGTTTTTGTCAGGGATTGTTCAAACCCAAAAATACAATAAGAAATTGAATCAAACCCAGAAATTGACTGTTTGATGCGTGTATGTTGTGCATTCATTGTATTTCTGGGTTTGATTCATTGTGCTGGAATTGATTGGGGTTGTTTTGCTTTTGTCTTTTGGTTTTTGATTTGGGTTTCACTTGGTATTTCAGGGTTTGGGTATGGAGAGAAGAGGAGGAGAAGCCAGGCCATGGCCATGACTGTCTGGTGGATCGAAGAAGAGGAGGAGAAGAGAGAGAGAGGAGAGTGAGGAGAGAGAAAGAGAGAGGGTGATGACGTGACAATTTTTTAAGTCAATGGGTGACATGGCATGGCCAAGCATCAAAGAAAACGTGTCGTCACCGCCACCTAGATTTCCCGACGAGTCAAAATAAACCTAACTCGGTGGCGTGTTATTGGGGGCAACAGGAGGTCAAAGTTCATATTATTAATAACCTAATCGAAAGTTCGTATTATTAAGTCTTATATGACCAAAAATTCGTATTATTAGAATCCAATTTCCCTTTTATATTTCACCGTGACGTATGATTAAAAGCATATTAGACAACGATTTGATTTTTGTTATTTATTTAATCGCGCAGCAATACGTGGATATTTGCTAATAAAATACTAAAACCAAAGTAAAACAATTGTTTGGTGATAAAACAAATCCACAATAAAATTAAGAAAAATAAAGAATTAGAGTATACTATATCGATACTTAGTATTGATTCAGTAAATAAATAGGAATATGTTCCTTAGAAAGTAGCCTAAGTAACCTTCAGGAGAGAAGTAACTATAATGATTAGGGAGGAAAATATGAAAATATTAACGACAATACATTTTCATAATTGAGACTAGAGTATGTCATTCAAAATTTCTTTGCATAATTTTTTTGTCACATTATCAGGGAAATTGCCACTATTTGCATATAATAGAAAATGCAAAGTTTAATTTAGGGTATAAAAAATTTACCAATATTCTTCTTAATTACTCATGGTTAATGACCTAATGGTTTATTCTATCAAAAAAAAATGACCTAATGGTTTCACTACATAAAAGAGAAACAGAGGGCGAAAAGGGATAAAAGAGTGGGGGGGGGGGGGGGGGGGGGGGGTTAATAATTAACAGTAAGTACCAAGTACTGTAATACAACGTGGATGAAGTGATAATTTCTCCCATCAAAATGTCAAAAATAATTTTTTATTTTATCTTTAAATATTATAATTCTAATGGTTGAGATTTATCCATATATGAAATCAATGGCTAGCAGTGAAGTAATATCTGGGGATTACTCTCGTGCAAGTCAAAGAAACATTCTTTTAATATATAGTATAGATTAGCGATTATGTATAATACTAAACTTATGCAATTGTAGTTTCCTGGGTGATTAATTGTTTATAACTGTTATGAATGTTCCGCTAATTAATTTGCATATGTTTAGGATTTAGGTTACCTAAAACCCAACAATCATCATCGGCAGGGATCATCAAGACTACTTTGATTATCATTTTTTTCAAAATTCAATCATCCTGAGTGATTAATTGTTTATAACTGTTATGACTGTTCTGCCAATTAATTTGCATCTGTTTAGGATATAGATCACCTAAAACCCAACAATCATCATCAACAAGGATCATCAGGATTACTTTGATTATCAAATTTTTTTTCAAAATTTGATCAAAGTGGGGTTATTTGTAGACACTAAATTTATACTCCGGTTTGGTTTACATAGTATGTAATTTTATTTTGAGCATATTAGGTAGTTTAATCGACATGAGTAGTGTAACACACGTCTTGGATCCTCATAAAATACCAGACTCTCATCCATTTTCAAACATCTCACAAAGAGTCTCTCATTTTCCATTATTTTCACCTTAAATTTACTCATTTTCCACCATTTCCACATACATACGCTCATTATTTTAAATCTCATTTTTTTTCACAATCCTCCTTGCCCCAATTTATTTTGATGAGAGAGATATAGTCGTCTTAAGTTGATAAGTAGTCCAGCCCGAAATTTTAACCGACCATTTAATCTCATCACTTGTTGGGTTGGGCCAACCCAGTTTCTTTCTGAAGCATTGACCCATTTCTGCAATGCTATTTGGGCATTCATTTAATCATTCAACCAAAACTATTCATTTCCACTTTTCCCATACTTTTTCCTTTATTATTCCGTAATATTCTTTTCCATAATAATTTTCCACAAAATTCAACCATAGCATTCCACTTTTTCCTATTCTCTTATTTTCCACGTCATCAAGTCACTATATTTTCTTATTTCCTCCACAAAATCTCCATAATATTTCCTCCACTTATTTTATTTCAATTCTTTCTTCTTTTCCACCCAATCATCCACTATAAACAGAGAACTCTCATCTTCATTATTTATATATGGTCTATTGGAGTATTTAGACCATAGACCCATTCTAGCTCTTCTCCCACTGTTGAGTTGTCCCACATCGGCCTTTGACATTTATATTGTGGTGTTTATAATGGCATGAGTGCCTCAACCTCCTAAGCTAGCTTTTGGGGTTGAATTGGGCTCAAGTCCATTATTTCACACCCACCATATTTTCTCTTGTTGCTCTACTGATTGTAGGGTTAGAAATCATGCTCTTCTATATTATTATTTTCATTCTCATTATGTAATTTATTATGATATAATGCTTTAAATAATCATGTAATATTTCATTTTTGCATGCTTCAATAATAAAATGTAGAACTTTCTCGATCCCTCTCTAGCTAGTATTAATTCTTTAAATCAATTGATTTCTTTAATAGAGACTGCTCTTTTGAATGGCTGAGTTTTGGATACCTTTTCTTCAATTGGTAACCTTACCCCATGTTTAAATCTAATTCTTACGCTAGAGTCATTATCTAAGTTTGTTATTTTTCTATAAAAGTAGCATGTATTTAGTGTTTGAGTTATTAAATTCATTTTGATAAGAATTTTGAGCTTAAACCTTCTAAACTGGACCAATGCCAGTGAGTTTACTCGTTTTGGGCCCAGTTTCATAATGGACCTGCTTGAAGCACTGGTCTGATACAGTTTAACTGACCAGTTAGCCTAATGGTTATATTTAGTTAATTATGTGTGATTTTGGTTTGATTTATATTAATTTGAAGGTCACAACTTAAATCTTAATTTTATTATTTCTGAACCGAGCATGAAATAATTATTTCTTTTGAGTTTATTACTTAGAATTGGTTCTTTCCTAGGATGCGATTTTTTTGGGTCTACAAATTTGTAATTAGTTTTTGTTATTTACGGTTTTCAGTGTCAATCTTTAATCAATAATTACTAATATAAAATTTTTACAAAACAAATAATATTATACTTTTTTTAATAGTACTTTTGTTTACGAATCTAATGACATCAATTTTGTATGATGAATCATTATACAAATTAAGATATTAATAGTCAATTTTTATAAAAAAAAAAAAAAAAGTATTGATGACAAAAAAAGAAGAGAGAAACATGAACCCCTTAGCTTGCATTTAATATGTATACAATAGATATAACCGGAGCACAAAAACAAAACACATATAGATGCTTCTTCAACCATGCTTTCAACACGCTCTCGACCGACAAAAAAAAAAAAGGAAGTGGCAGAAGAATCGTAATATGCACTCCCAGATTCTAACACACATACTTATGGCATCCATTAGTTGTATAATACAACGCACCCCCACTTTAAGCATTCATCTAGCTAATTAATTAAGATGAAGCCATCCATATCATACATATAATCAACCACATAGTAAATACTATATATATTTGCTAAATTAATTGGTAGCAATTCTAGTGTCAGGATTTGTGTTGGCTATGTTAGCAACGTGATGCTGTGATGCGTACTTGTACCTTGGCACCTCCGCTGCGATCACCGGGGGCTCGTTTAGGAATGCCCAGTTGCTCCTTGTCCACCTTGATGATCACCACCATATTATCATACATTAGTATTACGTTTCATTTACAAATTGGATTCCAGATTCGTAAGAATTAATAATAGTTACCAGGCATTATTATTCTTAATGAAATCTTGAATATCGTTTTCGGTTTCTTTTGGTACGTTGAAATGACCATCCTTGGTGTTAACATCAGGCAAAGAGCTTGACCTTCTGTACTCTCTTGCTTCTCCAGAGTCTTCACTGAAGCTCATCTGCTTGTTAAATATTCCATGTTTAACATTATTACTTACAAGTTACAACCAACCAATTAAAATGAAAGAAATTAAATTAAAGAGAGCTAGAGAAACTTGCCTGTGGAGAGAGATTTGGAGAAGTCAATGAGGAAATAGCTTGAAGATGTTCT
Source organism: Portulaca oleracea (assembly GCA_029582165.1). Taxonomy (NCBI): domain Eukaryota; kingdom Viridiplantae; phylum Streptophyta; class Magnoliopsida; order Caryophyllales; family Portulacaceae; genus Portulaca; species Portulaca oleracea. Next base: position 780,034 of record CM055891.1, read on the forward strand.
TCCTCAATCTTCTTCTTCAACCTCCAGTATTCCTCAATCCTCTCCTTTGTCAGTGACTTGTTCCTCTTTAGTTTCTCTGAAAAAAGTATAATACTACAAGTTGAATAATGTTTTATTAATCTTTAAGGCCTTTGATTTCGTTCTGTGTAGTCAAATGAGACAATAATGTCTTACTAATCTATAAGGCCTTATGATCATGAGTTTTACGGTTTTGCAAGTGTAATAATGTTTAATCTTAAAAAGTTCTACCTAATTAATGACTTACCATAGTTGGGATCCTTAACGGGGGATGACCATCCTGCCATTAGAGAACCCATGCGCGCTTGATTTCCTTTTCCTTTTGAAAAAAAAAAGGTCTCTCTCTACTTAGCTTAGGTTTCTTCTAAGCGTTTTCTCTTAAGCTTTAATGTTTTATGGTACTAAAGATGAGATTTTGGGCCGTATTTAAAGATGAGCTATGGTGGGTTCCCAGCTACCAACTTAGTAGATTCTTAATTATCTACTATAGCTAGTTTTTTCTTATTTTTCATTTTCTAAATTTTTTAAATTGTTTTGTTAGTGACAGGATGTCGTTTTGCGCATATCTGTTCCTCATTTCATGATGGAGAAGGGGATATCATTGGAATTTACTACTAGTAGTAATTTGCAGAAAGTCTAGGCTTAATCATTTTATAATCTGTGTTTATCATAACAGCGTGGTTCTACCTCATTGCTTCGCCATATTATTTTTGCCGATTTGCTTTGAAGTGATTGAACTGGCTAATAACATCGTGACATCGTATTATCTGTACTTTTATACATGCATCAGCATGATGAACTACCCTCAAACATGTTAGATATTTTTGATAGGGTAATTGGATTCTAATAATACGAACTTTGGGCCATATAAGACTTAATAATACTGACTTTGATTCTTAATATCTGACTTTGACTTGTTGCTCTGAACACGCCACCGTGTTAGGGATTATTTACTCACGAAACATGAGTTGGCGGTAGTCGTATATTCTCTTGTTTGACTCGCACCTCAAGATTGACCAAAAAAAATGTCATGTCAGCCTCTTAATTTCCCGCTCCTCTCTCTCTCTCTCTCTCTCTCTCTCTCTCTCTCTCTCTCTCTCTTCCTCTTCCTCTTCGGTCATTCCTCCATTATTTTTCCAGCTCCCCATTCTTCTTCTTCTTCTTCTCTCATCACCATTAACAATCGCACCTCCCTCCTCACTTTCCAACCCAACATCTCCTCTCTCTCTGACTCTCTCTCATCGACAAACCCAAAATCACCCATAAAAGTTCCAAATCAGAGAGTCAAAACCCGGAATTATTCTCTCAAAATTCGGATTATCAGAACAAATTAGACTTAGAAAGCAACTAATAAATCACAATGGAATGAGCAGAGCAACCAGTTTTCCTGAAATGGGTTTGTGAATTTTTTCTTTTCTGGTGGTTTGAGTGATTTTTGATGAATCTGGATAATGAAGAGACGTGGATTGAGGATGGTGGAGAACAAAGGTACGACATTAAAGCACGACCTTGTCCAGAAGGAAACCGACCCAAATCCAAACCATTTTCTCTCTCAAACCCAGAATCACATATCATACCTCTTCTTGGCTGTCGACTGCCCCCTTCTCCCTTGTTGTTTTTGCAAACCCAATTGCATCCCACCCAAACCCAGGAATACCCAAGTGAGACCCAAATCAAAAACCAAAAGACAAAAGCAAAACAACCCAAATTGCTGCAAATCTCGTCGCCGATGCGAACGCATTGCCATGGGTGCTATCGTCCTCGATCTTCGACTGGGCTTCGGCATCGGACCCTTCACGCTTGGTAATTTGAATAATCTCCGCCCGAATCATAGATTTCAGTCTCCTTGTTTACTCTTTGATTTGGGTGGGACTTTGGTTTTGATTCTGCAAATTGTTGACGACTATAGACAATCTGGGTCCCCAGATGATGAATTCACAGATCAAACTGAGGAACTCACTCAAATGGAATAAAATCGAGAACACCAAGGTCGGCGTAGGGTGGTGGCGGTGTGGTGGTCGAACGGCCGGCTTGGCGGTAACGGGAGGCTGAGTGGCCCTTGCCCTTGCTGTGGCGACGGGAGGCTGAGCGGCGACAGAAGGAAGACCCTTGTGGTTGTGTTGGATGGATGGGGATGCCATTCAGAAGAAGAAGAAGAAGAAGAAGAAGGGGAGCTGGAAAAAGAACGGGAATGAAGAAGAGGAAAGAGAGAGAGAGAGAGAGAGAGAGAGAGAGAGAAATTAAGAGGCTGACATGACATTTTTTTTTTTGTCAATTGCTGAGGTGGTAAGGTCAAACAAGAGGGAACATATGCCTTGCCTACCAACTCATGTTTCCGGCGAGTCAAATAATCCCTAACTCGGTGGCGTGTTACTGTAGCCAACATGGGGTCAAAGTTCGTATTATTAAAAATCAAATCGAAAGTTCGTATTATTAAGTCTTATATGGCTCAAAGTTCGTATTATTAGAATCGAATTACCCTTTTTGATATGTCCAATTTAATAAGTTGCTATTTTGGTAATAGTTAGAGCACTTTATTAGTTACTCCCTCCATTCCTTAATAATTGTCACTTTGAAATTTTGAGAGGATTTTAAGAAAATACTCCCTCCGTCTCTTAATGAGTGTCAATTTTTTTAACCACCTTGTCCATTTTTATTTGTCAATTTTACATTTCCAATAATTAAAATACTCATATTACCCTTAATTAATGAATAAGATTTTTATTTTACCTTTTAAAATTCTCTTTTATTCCTCTCTTTTAATGAAGGGTATATTTGTCCATACATAACTTTTTCACTCTATTTCCAACACACATAGGTTTTGTAAAAGTAGTTGAGTTGACACTTAAAAAGGGACGGAGGGAGTAGTATTGAAAATGATCATTGAATTGGAAATTGCAAAAGTAAGAGTTAAGTTTCTATTTTAGTTATATAATTGTATTGGAAATTATAAAGGTTAGAAGTAAATTTGAAAAAATTGTCATTAATGTTGCATTGGAATTTTAAAGTAACAGATATTATGAAAAATGAAAAAATTAATCAAAGTGGCAAATATTGAGGAATGGAGGGAGTACTTATTATTTTATTAATTATTAGCTGTCTTTTCACTACTTAATTGATTAGCTATTGAGCTAATTAATAACTTGGAGTAACAATTAATGTCTTTATGTTCGATTTATTTTAATGTGTGTTTACAAAAGAAGGAATATGGGAAGGGGCTAGGGGAAAGAGAGAAGATTTGGTTTAAGAATTTGATATCTATATCTCTATTTACTAGGAACAAAAAAGGATGAAATCCAAAAGAAATGTGTGAATATCATATATTATAAATTAAAAAAGTTAATATATTCCTTATTGTCATTAGAGTGCTAAAAGAGAAAGATTAATTCTTTAAATTTTATATAGAAATTTAATTAGCGAGTAAATCAAGATGGAAGAAAGATTTAAGATCTACGATAGGTGCTACGTATTTCTTCATGTCTGGGAGACCAACCATCTTTGGTGTCACTGTAAAATGGCTTGGGATGGTATATTGATGTTGCAACTCTTTAAGAAGGTTGGGTGGGTTTGGGTTGCGCTTGGGGAAGTGTTTTGGGCTCAACAAGGTGGTGCTAGATCAGGGGCGGATCCAGGATTTAGAGTCAGTGGTGTCAGATAATTTCCTTTTAAAAAATTGAACCCAAATAAATGTTAAAATAAACGTCAAAATATAACTAATTCATGAAAACCTAATAAATGCATAAATGTCAAATTAAGCTTTAAAAATGATATTAAATAACTAATACATACCTAAACTTAAGAAAAGAATATTAGAGTGACTTACATAAATTACAATTCGATAATGGAGTTAAGATTAGAGATATTGAAGGGACCGCTTAGTGGGCGTACGAGCGAAAAAAATGTATGGGTTACAAACTGGCAGCGGTTGCGTATTATAACTGCTGCAGTGCAACCTATTGCAATTTTTTTTATAAAAAAAATAAAAATAGGTCAAAAGCGCTGGCGCTAGGGATTGAACCCGCGACTAGCTTGTCTAATAGCATATTATGCAGTGCAGCCTATTGCAAATCTTCTTTAGAAAAACAGAAATAAGTCAAAAATGTATGGGTTACAAACTGGCAGCGGTTGCGTATTATAACTGCTGCAGTGCAACCTATTGCAATTTTTTTTATAAAAAAAATAAAAATAGGTCAAAAGCGCTGGCGCTAGGGATTGAACCCGCGACTAGCTTGTCTAATAGCATATTATGCAGTGCAGCCTATTGCAAATCTTCTTTAGAAAAACAGAAATAAGTCAAAAATGTTAATGCTAGGTATTGAACCCATGACCATCTTGTCTAGACAGTTCCTATGTCCCACACACGAGCAGCACCAATGGGCTACACAGCCATTTGTGATTCTTTAAGGAGTCGAATAGTATATATCCCAAAATAGTTTTCTTTTTTTTCCTAAACAGATTTATTTTAAAAAAAATTTAGTGGTGTCAATTGACACCACACCTATGCATGTGGATCCGCCCCTGTGCTAGATTGCTTTACTATCTTGACACTTTGTGGGCGGTGTACTTGAGCCATTTTTTTTGAGTTGATCTAGAAGACATTGATGGGTAATGAACTAGTGATGTTTTTTTCTGAGTTGTGTTTTCTCTCATACCAGGCATGATGGAAACACAATGGCTCATAATTTAGCTAGATACTAGATAACTAGCAGAGATGTTGAGACAATTTGTATAGGGGTATTGCCTCGATCCCATTTATCACACTTACCCAACATGGATTTAATACTATATGAATAAAAGTCTGCGATCTTTGATCTCCAAAAAAAATTCTTATAGTTCATATTGCAACAAATTTAGTATCATGGATCAGAAAATACTGTTAATCCACAAGAGTGTATTAATTGTTAAGTAAATTAAAATGACTGTAAGGTTGTAATCTCTTCTCCAATTGTATAAATTATGGATAGGGCCTTCTTCTTGATTGTGAATGGTTCAAGTCCCTTCTTTCATGTGAAAAGACAATATGTGAAGTGTAGAATTGATAATCAACAGATATTTTCATTTTTAATTAGAGCTTATTTATCTACATATAAAACTACATTACATATATGACCCAAATAATAATATAGCCAGACCGTCATCATCGTTGAAGAAAATGGAAGAATATATGCTCATGTCATTAAGCATTTGAATTATAAAGTCTATACTACTTACATAATTTATTTCATCCAAAAATCTACGTACTAGTATCGAAAAATCATAACTATATTTATTAATCACCAAATTACATGTACAACTGTTATAATAGATCACTCATCAACAATCTTATACAACAATCGAATTCAAATCCATGATAATAGTATTACAACGTATATATAACCCCATTTCCCAGACAAAATCATTTGGAAGACTATATACGGCCCTTCATTTGTATGTATACATAAGTGAATAAATTAAACTTAAAACTAAGATTACGAAAGAGATTAATCAAAACTTTAGCCAAGAAGTAGCATCAATGGTATTGGTAGTGATAAAAGGAAGAGCTTCTTGAGTAGTGAGGCTCTTAGACCAGTTAACTCTTGCTCTTCTTTCAGCCCCTGGGCCATAGCATTCATATTCTCCATAGTACACAGTCCTGTACATCATCCTCATCATTAATTAAAAACAACACAACTTTAATAAAAGCTAAAAGACAAGTAGCAATATTAGATATTAGTGCATGTCACCATTTTACTTGTTTTTCTTTTGGATAAGAAGTAAACAGATTATAATGGTAGGCCAACGTCTTATAATGACAAACCCTGGACCCCACATCCCCTTATCTATGGGATATTTAATGACCAACCCTGAGATATTTTCAGATGATCGGTTAGTTTCCATAAAAAATAATAATAGTAATAAGTGGCCAAGTATCTTACACTGTTTTGATTTTGATTGATAATTTATTTTATTTGCTAACTGCTTCTTGCCATGTTAGAAAATAAAATTATTTGTGTTTTGGTACCGTACCCTTGAATGTGAAGCTATTGAAAATTCTAGTGAGTTGATTTGAAATCATGTATATATAGTAAGGTTGTCCATTGAAAGGATTAGTGAATTGACTTGGTACAGTGAATGAGCTATACATGAAAAATTTATGGTTAAAATTAAGCAACGTATTGAAGATATTGTTCTCTATAATTTATGTAGTATGATATTTATCATATCCTGTAAGTTAATCTAAAGTTTAAGTGGGTTATATGTAATTCACTGCATTATAATCATACACCTTTCATGATAACTTATTTATCAAATGATACAAAAGGCTCTATTTTGAATGTCAAGAAGAAAAGTATTAATTAAATAAATGCCTTGTAAAAAGATTCCTCTCGTATAAACGCCAAATAAAAAATAAAGGATTGTTTTAAGAAGTTTTGTGAAAAAAAGACTTAAAATGTAAGTTTTTTTATTAAATGCTTAAAATTTGACAAATTAGTGTTTTAACTAATTAAAACAATAAATATTAACTGGAACGTTGTAAGGCTTTAGGATATGCTCTTTAATTTTTGAGTTCAGGGTATGACACATGTGAGTCAATTAAACCTTATCTGCATCATTACCAATCTAACATTCACTTGAACTGAAAGGTTTTAGTCTAAATTTATAGCATATTTTATTTGTGTGGATTGTGGTTTATTGTTAGGCGTTCGGTAATAGTATTTGAGGTGGCATTTAGCGTTATGATCAAGTTAAAATAGTAATTGTATAAATACTACTCCTTTCGTTCTTTTTTATCTATCATTTATGGTTTTCAGTACCAACTTTTAATCAATAATTTCTAATATAAAACTTTTATAGAAAAATATAATATTATACTTTTTTAATAGTATTTTTTATTACGAATCTAATGATATCAATTTTGTATGATGAATCATTATATAAATTAAGATATTAACGGTCAAAGTTTTTGCCACAATTCCCTAGGCGACAGATAAAACAAAACGGAGGTAGTAGCATTTAGTAAACTAGTGTTTTGTGGGGCGTTTATCAATTCAAATAGCATTTTGTTAAATACCCTTTGAAAATTTTATCATTAGAAATTATCAATATCTCTTAATGTCAATTCATATTAATATATTAATTCAATCGCTAAATTTACTGAACACAATTCTCATTTAAATGGTCATGCACCGCTACATAAACTATTATTTAATTTACTATCTAAATTATTATCTGTTACCTAAATCTTTATTCACCATCTGAAAGGTTAATTTTTCCAAACATGGCCTAATTAACTCTTCATCACATCATCATGTGACCATATTTATGAATTTGCCGTTGGATGAAGTACAGTGTATGTATACTGCACATTATGATGCAAACCTCGGACAAATTAAAATATATATGTAGCTCGACATCGTTACCAATAATTTGGCAAACATGCCTAGCTGATATAGAAACATTTTTCAGCCTTTTCATTTTTATTTTACATGATTTTTGTATGTGAGCCTATATGCATATATATATATATATATATATATATATATATATATATATATATATATATATATATATATAGGGATATTGGATTCTAATAATTCCTACTATGACAAATTGTATGACAATAATCCCTACTATCATTTTGGATTCTGGTGGTCCAAAAAAAAAATGTATTGTAATGGGACAAAATCGAGTGTCTACGCTAACTATCATAGATTTTTTGTTGCATTTGATTCAAAAATATGTATAACACTTTACCACGATTTTTAATGAATTTACAGCATTTCTCCCAATTTTTTTCAAATTTTTTTCAATTTTTTATGATTTTTTCAATTTTATTCCTTTTAAAAAATCATAATAATTGCTCGGAATCTCAAAAAAATAATTTAAAAAATGTTTTAGTAACTACACTTCGTTACCTATCTAGGGGTAGGAACCAAAAAAACAAAAACAATATGGGGTAGGCATGGAAAAAATAAAAAGAATGTGGTGATGGATTTGGTACCACTACAATACAATTTTTTTTTTTTTTACCACCAGAATCCAAAATGATAGTAGGGATTATTGCCATACAATTTGTGATAGTAGGGATTATTAGAATCCAATATCCCCATATATATATATGTATTTGGGTTCATTTTCCGTATATCTAACAAAATATTATGTAAAAGAGGGAGTAACTAAGTGACCCAAAGACAAACATAGGTTTGACATATGAGGATGTGGAATAATTATGAAAATGATAAGAATTAAGGTATACCTGTGAGTGGAAGGCCGACCCCAATCATCCCATCCTTGTGGTAAAACCGCACTAGACATATATGTTTGGGCAAACACCACTCTTGAATAAGGGCCCCATGGTCTTCCTAGTGTGCAACTTTTTACACCCGTTATTTTCCCTCCCACAAAGTAAAATCCTGTATTCTCCTCTTTTGTCATCCTGTGTTGTGCTGTTACTGCCCCATTGCTCTCCGATGTCGAATGCAAATGACACTTCTGTATATATATAGTCGTTAATGTACATGTCACTGTTAGTAATCCCGACTGTAAATTACTGTTGGTTAGATTTTTAGATTAAAAAAGGTCCATATTGTTAAACTTAAATGCTTGATACGTTGGTACGTAATCCTTATATAAATTATACTCACTCAGTTCCATATTAATTGTCGTCTTTGGAAATAGTGCACTCAAACTCCAAAAATTTTGACCACAAAATTCTTAATATATACAATGAATTGCTATATAAAATTAGCACCATTAGATTTGTAATGAAAAATACTATCATACAAGTATAACATTGCAATCGTTAATAACATATTATACAAGAAATTATCAATCAAAGAGTGATATTGGAGTCGGCCTATATTTAAATGAGAATGCCGTGTCGTCCAGCGGAGCCTAGAAGAAGGTGACTCGCGCAGCCAGCTGACTCCTTTTCAATAGAAAAGAATAACCAAACCAACCCAGCTGGCTGGTCAATCTCAGAGATCTTATCGGCCGGCAAACCGGAGACGGACGACCACGGTCCCTACCTTACCAGCACCGAAGGTGTACTAATCAATGAACTTTCGAAACCTACTTTTTCTTTTCTGACAAAATCAACCAAGCTTAAGCGGTCACGACAACATCCAAAGGTAACCTTTTGATTCTTAAGTAGGGGGACAAGAAACACCGTGAAAGTTAAAATTATGACAATTAATATGGAATGGAGTGAGTACCTTGAAGAGAGAGGCCGCATTGCCACAAATGAAGTCAGTGGCGCCTTCAATGTAACAATTACTATAGAAATGTCTCCCGCTTTCATCCAGAAGTGTATCCTGGTAAGACACAATCCTACATGCATAGAACGCAGCCTTATCTCCTGCCACCCTCAATGCCACCGCTTTTGCCCCTGAACCATGCGAATTCTGCACCAAGTATATGTATACATACACGTTAATATAATTAACCAGTTCCAGCTGGATCGATCACAAAAGTATATATATACATGTATAGGTAGGGTACCTGAATAGTAAGGTAACGACCTACAAAATTTGAAGCCAAGACAGTGACCGTGGGGGACTTGAAAATATCCCCACTATCACCCCAAGTGATAATCGTAACGTTTGCCCTCCAACCACTCAGGGTTATAAAAGGCTTGTCACTCGGCACTGTGATTTTCTCCCTATACACCGCAGGCTCGACTCTGATAAACACAGGATCAACATTGTTAGACGGGACAGCGTCGATGGCGTCTTGTATCTTCACAAAGTCTCCCTTCCCCGACTTGTCAACCTTCAACTTTGTCTTCCATGACAACTTCTCCACCATTTCACCTCGAGCATTGGCCCTAGGGGAGCAGCACAACAATGCAACGGCAGCCAAGGAGATGAAGAAATAAGCAAAGCGAGCGATTTCCATGGCTTGTAAGTTATAAGACACGTAGCTAGCTTACTAGTTTATGGATCTATTGACCTTGGAGCCATATTTATATAGAAGAATGAAAAGCATGGGGAAGTTAGGGCAGTTTTCTTGTGGTTGACGGAAATTAATGAAGTGAAATAAACAAGCTAAGGTGGGTTTGAATGCATGGAATAGATGGAGTATGAAGTTAGCACCAAAAGCATTTTGGGTTTGGTTGAAGAAAGGTTATTGTGGTAAAGTTTGAATTGAAATGAGGGTGTGATGGAAGAGTTGGTTGCTCAAGGAAGAAGGGAGTCCATCGTCTCATCAGGTGGTCAGCGTGAATCAACCCTACACGTTACCCACGTACAATTTTGTAAACGCCTTAATTTTATAATTGCAGTTTTTTGGAAAAGTTGTTGTTAAGTTGGTTTTTATTTTTTGAACACTAGGGTTATTAAAGTGTAACTAATTTCATCAGATTTTTGGTTTTCTAACTGTCGTTTAATTGCATCGTTGACATATGTGTAGTCTACATGGTTGAATTTCTTTTTTAATCTTTTTCAGATGGTCAGGTCAACAAATCAGTTTATTGTAGGCTATTTTAATTGGGTTTTTTGGTTTTTGGACCCTCAACTTTGGGGGTATTTATTATTTGGTACCACACTTTTCAAAGTTTATTTTTTAAACCCTGTACTTTGGGTACCCAAAAAATCTAGCCCAATCTTAAGTTTTACTCCGGCAAAGGGCCAAAATACACATAAAATTCCCGATTCGCCCTTATCAATTGTTAAAGGTTTTTTAATTTTATTAATTTTTAATTTTTAATTTTTAGAATTTTTAATTTTAATTTTAATTTTAATTTTTAATTTTTGATTTTAATTTTTAATTTTTAATTTTTAATTTTTAATTTTTAATTTTTAATTTTTAATTTTTAATTTTTAATTTTTAATTTTTAATTTTTAATTTTTAATTTTTAATTTTTAATTTTTAATTTTTAATTTTTAATTTTTAATTTTTAATTTTTAATTTTTAATTTTTAATTTTTAATTTTTAATTTTTAATTTTTAATTTTTAATTTTTAATTTTAATTTTTAATTTTTAATTTTTAATTTTTAAGTTTTAATTTTTAAGTTTTTAATTATCATTATCATTTTCATTTTGATTTTAATTTTTAATTTTTAATTTCCAAATTATTAATTTTTTAAATTGTAAAATTATAAATTTTTTTATTTTTTTAATCTTTTAATTTTAATTTTTAAATTTTTAAATTTTTTGATTTTTGACTTTTGATTTTTAAATTTTAATTTTTGAAAATTATAAATTTTTTTAATTTTCAATTTTTAGTTGCTAATTTTTTATAATTTCACATTTTTTATTTTTTAATTCTAAATTTTAAAATTTTAAAATCTTAAAATTTTAACATATTAAATTTTAAGTTTATATTTAATTTTTTTATTTTAAAACTTTTTTAACTATTTAAATGTTTTATTATTTTAATTTTTAATTTATAATTTTTAAAATTTTGAAGTTCTTAATAATTTTAAATTAAAAAATTTAAAATGTGAGAATTTTGGTAGTAATAAATAAGTGAAAGGAAAATAAAGAATTAATAAATCAAGGGCAAAGTTGGAAGAAAAAATAGTCAAACTTAATTAAGGGCTTTTTTTGACCGGATTGCTATAATAATGTCCACAATGTCATCGGAGACAAAGTACAGGGGGTCCAAATAATAAACTTTGAAAACTGTGGTATCAAATAATAAATACCTCCAAAGTTGAGGGTCTAAAATCCAAAAGACCCTATTTTAATTTCAAGGGGTAATTATTATCAAGTTTTACAAAGTAGAAATTATGGATAAGTATTTGGTTGTATCTATGATAAATACGACCCATATATCAACTCGATCTGTAAATTTTACATGTCGAGATTATATTGATTTCATCAAGGTTTGATCATCGGTAAAAAGTTTGTATGAGGCCGCCTCAATAGCCAACTAGGTTGTTGCCTCTTTGATAGTCCACGGATGAGTTGGTTTCTTATTAATTCTAAAGAATATGTCAAACCGGTTTTAATGTAAATAGTTTACATATGTAAAAGAGGTTGACAACTATATATATAGATGGACGTTAATAACTATACATATAGATGATAAGGTTTAATAGAGGAAAAAAGATGACTTCCTACGTCTTATTTGTATGATTGATAAGAACTTAATTGTTCAACGCGATCCAATTGCAAAAATAATTTTACTTATCTGAATTTGGTCAACTAATAAAACTATACCGGTCCTCAAAATTAAATTGTTATTTATGATTTATTATTCATATTGTAGTTCAAATGTAGAATTTGTGGTTCAGAACATTTATTAAAAAAGATCCTTAACCTTGAAACTCTAAGAATAAAATTAAAACATTGGTCAATTTTGATACAAGTCAACATTAATTTTTGTTTTTTGAATTTGGGGGCAACTCTCAAACTACAGTTGAAAATTGTCTGAATTTGGTCACATGCAAATGCAGTTCATCACAAGTTTGGTGTATATAACATTAGGCAATTAATTAGAAGACTGCCCACTAAGATCATTTTTTAGGTGACAATGCAAAAAGAATGTGTGTTGGTGGGACTTTGCTGGTATTCTGTGCAGTTTTGATTTGAAGGCTATTGCATGACGGCGTTGGGTTCAATATAATTGCTGCGCAATTCAGTTTCATATGCCGATGTATTTCAAATGTATTTCAAATGTATTTCAAATGTGTTCCAACCGTCTTATTAAAAAGTTATAAGATGATGTACATAAATTTATTACAAAAATAATTTATCGTATCGTATTATTTATCACAAAAATAATTTAGGATGATGTCTGGCTTTAAATTATTGTTCAGTTTTACCAATTATTCTTAAGATACAAATATTAAATGAATTTTTTATAACATGAAATGATGAGATGCGCAAAAATATTATAACAAGGATAGAGGAAAATTACAATAGAGAGAAGGGAGATTTTCATAGAGAGAAAGGCTGCTCCTCCAACTCCAAGCCAAGAGAACGCAACTAATGAAACCTGAAAGCAACAAACCAATAAAATGAAAACGAATATTCAATTTTGTAAAAAATTATAACTTAACATATAGATTTACTTATTATAACAAGTCCTATGATGAATATATATATTAATTTTAATTTATTCAACCAATTATTATCCTGATTGATCATGTGAATCCTCATATTGTTCAAACAAAGATAACCAAAAGTTTCATTGAAACCGAAAACCAAGTTGGTTATCCTCAACTGTTTTTGCTGGTTCTACCTAGCTTTCGCACAAGTCATAACTCTAGTTAAGTGACCTTATATATTAATTGTAGGAGTTTTTTTGTATTTTGGGCCTCATATTTTAGGCCGAGTAATTAATTTTCTAGATTCTTGGTTATCAATATTAATTTTTTGGACCTTAAAGTTTGAAAATTGAAAAATAAGTTTGTCTCTCGTTCTACTTTTTTTCTCATGTTTAAATGTCTTTCTCGATTGGCGTCAGTAAATAGGGATGACAATGGGGCGAGGAATCCCCGAACCCGCTGGGGCCCCGCCCCACTCTGGGGAAAATCCCAGCCCCCATTGGGGACGGGGACGGGGACGGTTTTCTAAAATCCGCTCGGGGACGGGGCGGGGATGGGGACAAAATTTCCCCCATCCCCTTCCCCTCTTCCCCACCTGGGTGAATTCCCCGTCCCCATCCCCAAATCCCCATCCCCGAAAATGTTAAAATTACCAAATAATCTTTATTCAAATTTAATATATATATTAATGGGAAGGAAAAAATAGTAATTTTTCAATTTATTCAAAGAAACCCTAAACCTAAACACCCACTGCCGCTTCCCTTGACACTCTTCCACTCTTCCATTATTCGCTATTTTGAAATTTGAATATGATTTCTGAAACTCATTCTCTCGACTCCTAATAGACAGAAACCCTAACCCTAAATCTCATTCTCTTTGTCTCTCGAGTCTCGACTCTCACTGCCTGCCTCAACCTCACTCGCTCCTCACTCGCTCCTCACTCTGCGACGCCGACTCTGCTCCCTGCCTCCCTGCTTCCCTCTTCTCAATCACTCAGTGCGTTCGTTCTCTCAACTTTTCAAGTGTTCGTTCGTTTGTTGAATCATTGCTCCTAAATCGCTCGCTCGGTCAGATCTCCCTCTCATTCTTTGATGTGTGTGTGTGTGTTCAAATCACTGTAACTCTGTTCATTTCTAAATTTATTCTCGCTCGTACGTTCTGTGTGTTTTTTTTCTGACAATTGTATAAATCAAAGCAAATGCATACTGTATAAGCACATATTTCACTAGAAACAATAGCGCAGTTCAGTAATTAGTCCTCAAAATGCATACTGTATAAACAACGCTGAACTGTTTGTTGATTTACAAGACTATGAGGTTAGGATATTATGTTGTCATTTGTGAAAGAGACAGCTGCTAGGAACTTGATGTGTGAAATCTTTCCAATTCGTTCAGTTTTTGTTCATTATTCTTTCGTTTTCTTTCTGGTTCCTCATGTTTGTATTGTTTGTTCGTTCAATTCTGTTCGCTATAGTGTTCGTCATATATATTTGGTAGTTCATAACCATGCCGGTAAATTTGATGCAAGTTCTGTTTTAATGTTTCAGAATATCTATTTGAGGTTTTTCATTTGGACATTATATATTAAATCTGATTATATGGTGTTAGTTCATAAATATTGTGCTTTTTAATCCATTAATCTGAAACATATATGTTGTTTACTTGTTTTCGACAAATCTATGGTCAATGCTAGTGGTAGTACTCCTACTCCAATTGATCCATCTCCAGCCTCTACCAACAATGATTTAGGAAAAGAAAATCCTGTCCTAATCCCAATCCCAACCCCAACACCAACCTCTAACACTAATGGTGTTGGTGCTTCTAGTACCACACCTGATGTTACCGATGAAGTTAGTGGGGGAGACTTGGTCTTGGGGAAAAACGGAAATTTATATCATGGGTATGGCAACATTATGATTTGGTAACAATCAATGGAGATGAAAAAGCTGTGTGTAAATATTGCAAAAAGAAATTTGGGGGTAGGTCTAAAGATGGTACAACACATTTGGCTGACCATTTTAAAATTTGTCCACTACGGGTTCATAAAGATATTCCTAAAGATTTTTCTCAAAAGAAATTGAAACTCCCCGAATTTGGTGAGAAAAAAGGGAATGTTACATATGTTAGTGGTGGGTTTGATGAAGAGAAAGTGAGGCGAGAACTTTCCAACATGGTTATTATGCATGAGTATCCTCTTTCTATTGTTGATCGTCTTGGCTTTAGAAAGTATTCCAATGCACTCCAACCTTCTTTCAAGATGATATCAAGAAATACTCTTAGAGCTGATATTCTTAAGATCTATGATCACCAGAAAACCAAAACTATGAAGTTGCTCTCCAGTGTTGACAGCAAAGTGGCTATCACAACTGATATGTGACTGCTCAAAATCAGAAGTGAGGTTTTATGGTCATAACGACTCATTGGATTGATAGTTCGTGGACCTTACAAATTCGAATTCTAAGGTATTGTTCAATTTTTTTTTGGTGTTAATATTTTAACTTAGAAATTAAATTAAATCAAATCTTTGTTTAATGTTTTGTATTATTTTTGGTGTTATAGTGTATAATACTCAAATACTCACTAAATTTTTTCCCCTTAGGTTTGCATATGTTCCATGCCCTCACACTGCGCAGTGTATCTCGGAAGAGTTCTTGAAGTGCTTTTCGGAGTGGAACATCAATATGTAGAAAGTTGTCCAGTTTAACTGTTTATAATTGCTCCTCAAATGATGTTGTTATCAACATTCTGAAAGATAGGTTGGACTTGAGAGCTTTTCCATTACATGGTAAGTTCTTTCACATGCATTGTTGTGCACATATTCTGAACTTAATTGTCAAGGATGGCTTGGATGTTATTGGGGATTCAATTGAAAAAGTTCATGATAGTGTAGCATATTGGAGGGCGACACCTAAAAGAGAAGAGATTTTTCATGAAGTTTGTGATAGCTTGAGTATCCCTTATTCAAAAACGTTGAAACTTGATTGCAAATCAAGGTGGAACTCAACTTATTTGATGCTTCAAATTGCTTTGTTGTATAGAGAGGTTTTTCCAAAGTTAGCTAAAAGAGATTTCAATTATAAGAGTGTGCCTAGGGATGATGAATGGGAGAGAGCTAATGATCTTTGTGAAAGGTTGGAGGTTTTTTATGATGTTACACAAATATTCTCGGGTACTAGTTTTCCAACTGCAAATATTTATGTTCAAAAAGTTCTTCAGATTCGGGCATGTTTGGATGATTGGCTTTTGGAACCTAGTGAGTTAATCAAAACTATGGCAAGAAAGATGCTTGATAAGTTTGACAAGTACTGGAATGTAGTTCATGGGATTATGGGAGTTGCTTGTGTTTTCAATCCTAGGTTTAAGCTACACTTTTTGGAGTATTACTATCATACAACTTATGACTTTAATGGGTCGGATAAGGTTGATATGGTGAAAGAAACTTGTTATGCTTTGTGACGTGAATACAAGGAAAGATACAAGCATTTAAAGGTGTCTGATGAACAAGCATATATGCCTTGTGATTCTCATAGTGGCTCTTTTGAGACTAGAAATGTTGGTTCCAAAAAGAAGAAAGACATAATGAGTATTTTTTATAATTATGTGAAGAAAGATGCAGCTCCTTCTGAAATTTGTGAGTTAGATGACAATTTGAATGCTCCCCTTGTTCCAAGAACGGGTCCATTTGATATCTTAGTTCATTGGAAGGCGGCTCAAACAAGCTACCCCATCTTATCTAAAATATCTAGGGATATCTATGCTATTCCTGTATCTACTGTGGCATCCGAGTCCGCATTTAGCACGGGAGGGAGGTTTGTAACCCCTCATTGTAACCGTTTGCATCCCAAGACATTGGAAGCTTTAATGTGCACTCAGAATTGGCTCTGGGCTGCAATTGAGTCTCAAGGTTTGTATTTATTCCATTCTTTTATACTTTTGCCTATGTTATATTATTCTTTTTTATACACTCATTACATTAATTTTAACATCTTTATTATGTTATCTTAGGGGTTGAAGATAATACTGACAACACCAATGCAACCTCATTTATGTATGCTACATTTGAGGTTGATGTTGATGAAGAAGTTAGAGATACCATCGCTTAATGAGGAGGATGTTGGTGAAGAAGTTGGGATGTTGATGAAGATGTTTTTAGGTTTACTTTATGCTTGTCATTAAACAATTTAAACTTGAAGAGGATATATTATTATATTTTTTTTCCGAGTAACACTTTTTCATGTATTATTATTTGATTTTGATGTATTATTATTTGAGCAAGTAAAATACGTTGTATTTTGAAAAGGTTAAAAACCGGGTCCGATTAAAAGCCGGGTCCGATTAAAAACCGGATCCGATTAAAATTTAGTTAGATTTTTTATAGTTTTAAAAAATCCCGTTGGATCCCCGTTGGGGATGGGGAATCCGCAGGGATGGGGATAGGGATGGGGCAAGAATCAATCCCCGAAGCGAGGATGGGGACAGGGGTATACCCCCCATTCCCGATCCGCCCCATTGTCTTCCTTATCTGTAAACACAAATTTTGAGTCTAAAATAAATAAAGATATGAAATTGAGAAACAAATTAATTTGTATTAATACTTGAATATATGCAGGTACAACCTCTATATTAAATACAATAAAGTAGTCCTCTGATTCGATCTCCTGAAATTTGGGTGAACCGAGGGTGCGGACCCTTGATCTCAATCTCGATGCAGATCTAGCTGAAGAACTCTTGTAGCAGTTCCTGAGCTAAAAGTCTTGAGCGTTGATCCCCTTAATACTTAGTAGTTGGAGGCAACTCGAAATTTAACCGTCTGAAGGTTGACTGTTGGTTGTAGTTCTGCTGGTTCTTGGATGCGAGGGATTGAGTCATTGGTCTCGATCGATGAACCAGATGAGGAAGACGACTACAGTCTTTGATGTGAAGAATAGAAGTTATTGAACTAGCCGACGTTGGTCCTTAGCGCTTGTAGCTGGAGAGCGTCTGTAGTTCGATTTTCAGAAGGCTTTGTAGGTCTTGTCGAAAAACTCTGTAGCAGTTCTTGATCATTACGCGATAGATGCTTGAAGCATCGACAGACCTTGATCCTTGACACTTGGTGGCTGGAGGCCGCTTACAGTTCTATCTTCTGAAGCCTCTGAATGCTGACTGCTGAATCTCTGAGGGTTCAAAATGAAGGGGAGGACCGCCATTTATAGGATCTTGAGGCCTAGCCCCTAGGGTTTGAGCTTGGGCTTTGAGCTTGGGCCCAAGTTAATTAATTATTCCTTTAATTTTAAATAAAAAGGTATTAATATTTTATGCATCATCTTTAACACGTGTCATGATATTATTGGCCATGATGTATTTCCATTTAAAATTCAATTAAATGAACCGCCACAATTAATTTAACACGTGACGGATAATAATTGGCCGAATAAATTTAAGTTACTATCTACGTGTCATTTTCTAATTCGCTGACAAGTTTTTACCTCCAACTCATACCCCCCGCGGACACGAATTTTGAGTGTTTGTGGAGGCTGAATCTCGAAAATTTTAGGTGAATAAATTCTTTTCATCACAACTTTCCAGTATGCATAAAATTTCATCAGAAATTTAGTCGAATAAATTTTTTGGCAGTTGGAGTTGGAGATAGAGATTGAGATGGAGATGGAGATGGAGGTGGAATTGGATTTGGAGTGGATGATGGAGTTGGAGACTCGACTGAGAATTCTAGTAGTATCATGAAACTTGGCCAATCGGATACTATATAAATGCACCATCTTCGCCTCATATAACACTAATAAAACCCTAAACATGATTTAACATATAATATACTGTATTAATCACATATTAACAAAATTAATCACAAAATTTACGACAATAATAACCTAATCAAATATGAGTTTATAACAGTGATAACTTTTGCAAATATCTCTATTAAATTTGCGTTGAAAATAATAATAATAATAATAATAATAATAATAATAATAATAATAATAACAATGATTATAATAATAATAATAATAATAATAATAATAATAATACAAAAAAAGAAGAAGAATTAGGTTTTATACTAGAAGGTAGGGTGGCGTCGGGGGTTTTACAATTTACTAGGCTACTTGTATTTTGCAGCTTGTATGCATGTCGGCCTGCTACCTTGTGTTCATACATGAATTGACTATTTCACCCTCGAATGTAAGAATTAATCAACAACTTGCCTAACTCGTAACTTGTGTTCACACATAAATTTACTCTTTTGCTCTCGAGTACAATAACCAAGAATTTCAGACACAAATTTACTCTTTTACCCTCGAATATAATAACCAAAGATTCTAGCATCAAATGAAAATTAAGTTCTTAAACCTATCAATTCGGACGAGCAGGTTAAATACGGGTCATATGTATATCTGGTTATGGAAAATACAGGTCAGGTGTATTTCAAGTACAGGAAAATTTGATATTAAAACTACGAATCATGTGTATTTCGAATTTAGGTAAATACTTATACTTTTTTGTTAACAGACAAATTCAATGTTTGTATTTGAATACAACAACCAAGAATCATAGTATCAAATGAAATTAAAATTAAGTTACTGGGCCTATCAATTCGAATGAGCGGGTTAAATATACATGAAGCGTGTATTTGGTTTGGAAAAATATGGGCCAAGTGTATTTCAAATTTATACAAATTTGACATTAAAAACATGAGTCACGTGTGCTTTGGATTTAGGAAAATTAATACAAGTTGGGTGTATTTAACTCGTCTGTAGAACGTGTCGATTAACTAGTACTCTATAATAAAAGAAAGAGTTTGAGTTGTCTACTTGTTTGTTTGCTTTTTTGTAGTCTGTCTACTTGTTAGTTTGTGTTCACACACGAATTTACTGTTTAACCCTCAAATATAATATTTAATCAGCAATTTCCTAGCTTGTAGCTTGTGTTCACGCATAAATTTACTCTTTTACCCTCGAATAGATAACCAAAGATTTCATACACAAATTTAATCTCTTACCCTCAAGTACAATACCCAAGGATTCTAGCATCAAATGAAAATTAAGTTCTAAACTCATCAATTCACGAACGGGTTAAATACGAGTAATATGTATATCTGGTTAGGGCAAATTTGGTTGCTTGCAAATTTGACATGCAAATAACCAAGGATTCTAGCATCAAACGTATTTCGGTTGCATTGCAAATTTGACATTAAAACTATGAGTCAGGTGTATTTCAATTTCAGGTAAATACTTATACTTATTGTTCACGCATGAATTTAGTTTTCGTACTTAAATACAACAACCAAGAATCGTAACATTGAATGAAAATTAAGCTACTAGGCCAATCAATTCGAATAGACCAGTTCAATATAAGTTGATTGTATATTTGGTTAGGATAAATACGAACTAGGTGTATTTCAGGTTTATGCAAATTTAACGTTAAAAACAGTAGTTAAGTATGTTTTGGATTTAGGTAAATTAATATAGGTCAAATGTATTTAACTCGTCCGTAGGATGAGACGATTAACTAGTAATCAGGTAAAAAAAATCAACTATCATTTGCAAAAAAAGTAAATATATATTCAATTTCTTACTTTTTGGTTTTGAGTTCTTCCTATGTTTACTTTTGTTTGTCATGTATTGACAATTTGGGGTTTTCAACGTTGTTTATATTGCTAATCTGTCGCTATTCTTATCCTTTTTATAAAAAATTATCACCGATACTTTATCATAATATTTTACTGAAAGTTACTGTAAACACAAATTTCTAGCAATAAAATAAATAAAGACAAGAAATATGAGAAACAAATTAATTTGTATTAATATTTGAATGTAAGCGGGTACAATCTCTGTATTAAATACAATAAAGTAGTCCTCTGATTCAATCTCCTGAAATTTCGGTGAGCCGAAGGCGCGAACGCTTGATCTCGATCTCAAATGCAGGTCTAGCTGAAGAACTCTTGTAGCAGTTCTTGAGCTGAAGGTCTTGAACGTTGATCCTTGCTTGATAGCTGAAGATCTTAAGCAGTAGTTCTTCAGGTTCTTGGATGCGAGGGCTTGAGTGCTTGATCTCGATCGACGAACCAAACGAAGAAGATGACTGCAGTCTTCGATATGAAGAACAGAAGTTGTTGAACTAGCCGACGTTAGCCCTTGGCGCTTGGAAGCTGGGAGGTCGCTTGTAGTTCAATCTTCTGAAGGCTTTGCAGGTCTTGGCGAAGAACTCTGTAGCCGTTCTTGATCTTGATGCGGTAGAGGCTTGGAAACTTGATCTTGAGCTTTTGCAAACTTTGATCCTTGGCGCTTGGTAGCTGGAGACTGCTGGCCGCTTGATCTTATGAAACCTCTGGAGTGCAGAATGCCGAATGCCGTCGGGGGTAGACTGCAGTCTGTGTTAAAAATGAGGGAGAGAACCCCTATTTATAGGCTCTAGAGGCCTAGGGTTACTTAGGGTTTGAGTCGGCTTTGGGCTTGGGCCCAAATTAATTAATTATCCCTTTATTTTAAATAAAGAAATAATTATTATTTTCTGCATCATCTTTGACATGTGTCATGATACTATTGGTCAGGATGCATTCCAATTTAAGTTCAATTAAATGGACCGCCGTAATTAATTTAACACGTGGCGTATAATAATTGGCCAAATAAATTCAATTTAATTTCCACGTGTCATTTTTTAATTGGTCGACAAATTTTTGCCTCCTACAGATGCCCCCTTCGAGAGTCGGTCGCGAACACGAATTTTGAGTGTTCGAAGCGGCTGAGTCTCGAATATAATGTGTATTTAGTGGGCATACTATTGTGCCTAAATTTCAGCTGGGCCAAATGGAGTGCGCCGCTGATTTAAAGGACGAGGATGTCATCTTGGAGCAGAATTCAACCAACACGACTAAGATGCCCCCACATTGCATGCTTGAATGAAATTGTCAACCAGCCTGAGTATCCTGTTGATGGTGCTTACTTGAAGCAAACCACTAACATGAAGATCTTGGCAAGTCAGAGTGCGTCTTGAAAGCCGAAAATTTTGATGATTTGGAAGTCGATCCCCTTTTTTTTTTTTGCCCTTTTGACTTGAGAGTCTTTGTTGTGACGACGTAAAAGTCTTTAACCTTGTTGACTTTGGAGTCTTGCACGAGTGAACTATGGACTTTACTGACTTAAGAGTCTCTCTTATTAACTTATGAGTCTTTATATATCTTGACTTGGGAGTCCTTCATCCCGTTGACCTCTGAGCCTTTAACTTTCTTAACTTGCGAGTCCTGTATCCTGTTGACTTGTGAGTCATTGAATTTTGCTAGCGTATGAGTCATTCATTTTGACTTGGGAGTCGTGAACTCGTGAATCTTTTGGCGCGGGTGACTTGAGAGTCTTTTTTGTGGTGACTTAGGAGTAATTGTTTTTCTTCACCTTAAAATTTGATTTTGACGACATGGTAGTCTTGAATTTGGCTGACTTGGAAGTCATCAATTTATTTGACTTGGAAGTCGGTTGGTTTGATGACTTAAGAGTCTGAAGTTTGTTGACTTGAAAGTCTTTGGATTTGCTAACGTAAGAGTCGTATGCATCGTTGATATGGGAATCTCGAATTTTATTGATTTGGAAGTCGTGATCTTGACTTGTGAGCCCTTTCATTTTGTTAATTTGAATTTGGTTGATTTGTGAGTCTTTCATTTTGCCGACTTGGGAGTCAGGAGACTTGTTGATACGGGAGTTCGACTGACTTGGATGTCTTTGTAGTGTCGTTGACTTGGAAGTCAATGAATTTTGTGACTTAAAAGTCTTGAAGTTTGTTGATTTGAAAATCTCGAATTTTTGTGGACTTGGAAGTCTTTAATATTTGTCAACTTGGAAATCGGTGAATTTAGTGACTTGAGAGTCTTGAAATTTGTTGATTTGAGAGTCTTGAATTTTTGCTGACTTGCAAATCTTGTAGATTGCTGACTTGGAAGTCATTGTCTTATTTTTCCTTGACTTTTGAGTCTTTCATTTTGTTGATTTAAATTTGGATGACTTGTGAGTCTATGACTTGAAAGTTTTGAATTTCGACTTGGGAGTCTTTAACTTTGGTGACTTGAGAGTTTGACTTGAAAGCCTAGGGTTTGGACGTTTACGATTCTTTCGCGGTGATGACTTGGAAGTCTTGGATTTTGACTTGGGAGTCTTTGCTTTTGGTGACTTGAGAGCCTTTTTCTTGAAAGTTTGGAATTTAGACTTGTAATTCTTTGGTGTTGATGACTTGGAAGTCTTGGATTTTGACTTGAATTTTTTTTTTTTTGTGGATGACTTGGAAGTCTTAAATTTTTGACTTGCGAGTCTTGATGCGGATGACTTGGAAGTCTTAAATTCTTACTTGTGAGTCCTTTTTTCGGATGACTTGGAAGTCTTGAATTTTTGACTTGCGAGTCTTGATTTGAATGACTTGGAAGTTTTGAATTTTGACTGGTGAGTTTTTTTTTTTTGGTGAATGATTTGAAAGTCTTGAATTTTTGACTTGTGAGTCTTTATGTGGATGACTTGGAAGTCTTGATACGGATGACTTGGAAGTCTTGAATCTTGACTTGTGAGTCCTTTTTTTGGATGACTTGGAAGTATTGAATTTTTGACTTCTGAGTCTTGATTTGAATGACTTGGAAGTTTTGAATTTTGACTTGTGAGTCTTTTTTTTTTTTTTTTGTGAATGACTTGAAAGTCTTGAATTTTTGACTTGTGAGTCTTTATGTGGATGACTTGGAAGTCTTGAACTTTTGACCAGGAAACTCTTTAAAATTTGTTGACTTTACTCGTCGATTCTTTGTCTTTCTCTTTGCTTTCTATTCTCAATATAGCCTCAAGCTTGGCAGTCTTTTCTTCCATGTTAACAACTCCAATTGTTATCACCGTCATAACGAAGGTATAAGTAGATTCAATCTCTGCTTGAGAGAAGATAGACTCTTCTTCAGAAGAGTATTCTTCACTGGAGTAGCCATGGTCTTCAAAGCCCTCAAATCGTAAGAGTCCACAAGGTGAAGTCTGCTTTGAGCCGAAGGTAATCGTAGTTGGCTTCCAAGACTGAGGAGCCCTTTGAGTTGTTGCCCCCAACGTGATGGAGCCGGTAATTGGATTTTTATGTAATTGAGTTAGTGCATTCACCGTTGGTTTTTCTAGCGTCGTATAAATAGTAGCGGTGACAGTTGCAATCCTTCGAGTCGTTGTTCCGCTTGATGTGACACATGTAGTTGTTGACCCCTGGGATGAAGCTTGAGTCATCCTCCTTGTTGAGAGTCGAGAGACAACTTTCTAGGGTGTCATCACGTCGCTTGAGTCAAATGTTGAACTTGATTTCTTGGAGAAGGAGATGAGAGGCAGAGATGTCCCACCGAGCGTGCCAAATTTGTAAACACAAATTTCTAACAATAAAATAAATAAAGACAAGAAATATGAGAAACAAATTAATTTGTATTAATATTTGAATGTAAGCGGGTACAATCTCTGTATTAAATACAATAAAGTAGTCCTCTGATTCAATCTCCTGAAATTTCGGTGGTAGAAGCGCGGCAACGCTGATCTCGATCTCAAATGCAGGTCTAGCTGAAGAACTCTTATAGCAGTTCTTGAGCTGAAGGTCTTGAACGTTGATCCTTGCTTGATAGCTGAAGATCTTAAGCGGTAGTTCTTCAGGTTCTTGGATGCGAGGGCTTGAGTGCTTAATCTCGATCGACGAACCAAACGAAGAAGATGACTGCAGTCTTCGATATGAAGAACAGAAGTTGTTGAACTAGCCGACGTTAGCCCTTGGCGCTTGGAAGCTGGGAGGTCGCTTGTAGTTCGATCTTCTGAAGGTTTTGCAGGTCTTGGCGAAGAACTCTGTAGCCGTTCTTGATCTTGATGCGGTAGAGGCTTGGAAACTTGATCTTGAGCTTTTGCAAACTTTGATCCTTGGCGCTTGGTAGCTGGAGACTGCTGGCCGCTTGATCTTCTGAAACCTCTGGAGTGCAGAATGCCGAATGCCGTCGGGGGTAGACTGCAGTCTGTGTTAAAAATGAGGGAGAGAACCCCTATTTATAGGCTCTAGAGGCCTAGGGTTACTTAGGGTTTGAGTCGGCTTTGGGCTTGGGCCCAAATTAATTAATTATCCCTTTATTTTAAATAAAGAAATAATTATTATTTTCTGCATCATCTTTGACATGTGTCATGATACTATTGGTCAGGATGCATTCCAATTTAAAGTTCAATTAAATGGACCGCCGTAATTAATTTAACACGTGGCGTATAATAATTGGCCAAATAAATTCAATTTAACTTCCACGTGTCATTTTTTAATTGGTCGACAAATTTTTGCCTCCTACAGTTACAATATTAATAATAATAGTTTCATTATTAGTTTAATGATAACAATTTTGTATGATTTTTTTAGGATAAAAATAATAATCTACACTATTAAGGAATGTCCAAAGCAAGTAGGGTTAAGTACCACATCAAAGCAATTTAAATCAACTTTATGGTCAAAGCCCAATGACAGTGGATAGCCACAATCTCTTTTTCAAGGATGGAATGACAACACTACCTCTCCCTTGAGGGTTAAACACCACCCATGCCCCTGGCACTATTCTCTATAAATACTTCACATCAACTTACATGGTGGGAAAAGTAAGACCCTCTTGCTTTATCCAAACTCACACATTCTCTATCTTTAGTTGAACCATGCATTCATCAACTAACTTGATTGTTGGACAGGTTTCCAATAATAACATTTTGTAGGGAGGAGCTCAAATGAGCCGCGGGGAGTTGTCGCCTTGAGTTGCACGAAACCACATGGAGCTATATTGGCTTGTAAAGAACAACCACCTAGAGTTGCACGGAGTCGCAAGAAGTCGCCTTCAGCTGGTGCCATCTCGAGTTACCCACTCCAGCCATCAAGCCTTACCACCTTATCGGATAAATAGAAAGACACCACAAACAATAATTGCTCAAATATAACTCAATATCCGACTAAACATAAATTGACAACTAAAGTTAACCACTTTTCAAACAATGAAAAGTGTGTCGTACAACATAGCTAACTTACTTATTTTTTTAAAATTGAAACAACTCAAATCTTTTTCTTGAGACTTTATATTCTAGTGAAAAAAATAAATAAATCAAAGCTAAATTAGCATGTCAATCCAATCAAGCTACAAACTATCTAACTCTAACCAATGTATCAAATATTTAACGGATGCAATTAAGGGATAGTCTAGTATCAATACACCTAAAAAATCCTAATCGGACAAGAGCAAAGCCCACATACTTAATACTTATACATATCGAATAAACAAAAGAATCATACCATTATCAAGTTATTACACAACAAAGTATTCTACAAATTATGTTACTGTAATTAATTACTATATAGCTCATGTCCTCTGAAAGACCTTAATCTTTTACATATTTTCATAAAATGAGAAGTGCATAAAAGCAAGTAATCCACAAACTTTTCTTCCTTAACCCAAGCTAGTAAACACAAAATCACCCTATCATTCACTGAACTGGATCAAATTTACCACTCTAACATAAAACAAAAACTTAAACCATTTTGGTCACTTCCATTCAAACATCCCAACAAAACAGTGATCAAACTCAAATTATCACAAATTTAGCACAAAGTCAAAGTAATCAACGGTTGAAATTAAGTCAATCATGGCTTCAAATCAAACTCTATCCAAGCCTCCAATCCACAAAATAGCATAGAAAAAAATCAAACTTCAAGCTCAACAAACAAAAACCAACAAAATTCAAAAGAAGTGAAAGAAAAAGGAATGGCGATTTGGAGACTATCAAGTTCAACAAATTGAATACTCAAATCAATAACTCATAACTTTATTGTCAACATAAGGACTATCAATGTTTTATTTTTAATTTCTGATAATTAGTAGTCTCTTAGCCAAAATTTATTTAAGCAATTGAAAGTGACAAAAAACACTACAAAAAATAGTCTATAATTGAAAATTAGCCGAAATATGAGGTACCCAATACAAACTAGCCCAAAAAAAGTAAAATTTAACCAATCGAAAGTGTCAAAAAGGACTACCAATATTTTAATATCGTACACAAACATCAAATCCAGCAAAAAATGCTATAAGAATACTAGTATAAGATTGTACAATTCTTGTAAATTGATCTATTTGTAATTGGACTGAAATTCGACAAAATACGGAGAAAGAAAAAAATTAAACAATATCATCACATTAATTAAACTCCAATCTCAAAACGATTGCCTTTAAGAGTTTTGATAGTGAGTTTCATCTCTCTATCGGCTTTGTTGTGGTAAAATGAAATTGGACTGCAATGTGAAAATAATTTGAATTTACAGAAACAATGTAAAAGGTTTACATTTTAAATATAGTGATCAATATTTTGGATGTATAAGGAAAAATAGAAAAATATCACTATGTTTGAAGTAGAGAAAAATAAACTAATTAAATAGAATATTCTACTAGAATATCTAAATATATTTTTTTATGAAAATTGGATTAATATAATAATCTCTACTTTTAGCTTTTGTATGCCAGTAATGTCTACCTTATTTTATATTTGGTGGTAAAAAAAATAAAAAAAGTTGTATTCTAGTGGTATAAAATCTACCTCCACATTTTTTTGTTTTCTTTGTTCCTGCCACATATTGTTTTTTGTTTTTTTTTTCATTTTTGCCCCCAAAAAGGTTATAAAGTGTAGTTACTAAAATAATTTTTAAATTAGTTTTTTGAGAATCTGAGCAATTATTATTTTTTTAAAGGAATAAAAGTGAAAAAGTTGTAAAAAAATCGAATTTTTTTTGGACAAACGTTATAAATTCATTAAAAACATGGAGAAGTGTTCTGATAAGTTTTAAATCAAATACAAAAAAATCCAGGAGATTTAGGGCATACATACATACATACATACATACATACATACATACATACATACATTGGATTCTAATAATCCTAACTTTCACCAATTGTATGGCAATAACCCCTATTTTTATTTTGGATTCTAATGGTCTAAAAAAACGTTAAGTTGGATTTTAGTGGTACCAAATTCGCCTCCATATTCATTTTTTTCATTCATGCCCCATATTGTTTTTGTTTTTTTCGTTCCTAACCGCAGAAATGTAATGAACTATAGTTACTAAAAGAATTTTTAAATTATTTTGTTGAGAATCTGAGCAATTAATATGATTTTTTTTAACAAGGAATAAAAGTTAAAAAAAATGAAAAAAAATAGGGAGCAATGTCGTAAATTCATTAAACAAAATATGGTAAAGTGTTATACTAAATTTTGAATCAAATGGAACTCAAAATCTATGATATTTAGGGTATATTCTCGATGGTGTCCCACAATAATCTTTTTTTTTTGGACCACCATAATCCAAAATGAAAGTAGAGATTATTGTTATACAATTGTTAATGGCTTCAAAAGGAGTGAATGAACCGGAGGTTGAAAAAGGCAAGCACGAGATGTAAGTCCTTGTCGTTATGAGTTGAAATCACCGTTTTTTAGGCTTTTATTGTTCATTGTCAGGTCTGTAGTTCATGTAGTGTATTGTTGATGTTCGTTGTTGGATATTTGGGGTTGGTATGTGCAATTAGGGTTTGGTAGACATATAATTATGGATTATGCATATTTTGTTGTGATTCATGTAATATATGTTGAATACATGGGTTTGGTAAAGGTGAGGACGAACACAAAATAATCATTCATCTCATGGCATGTTGATGTTCATTTATGTATTGTTGATGTTCATTTATGGTATAGTTGATGTTCATTCTGAGATAGGTGATGTTCATTTATGGTGTAGTCGATGATTGTTTTATGGTATAGTTGATGTTCATTTTGGGTGTAGTTGATGTTCATTTATGGTGTATGTGATGTTCATTTTCAATGTGTGTCCGTTATATATAAGAAATGTAATAGATGTTCATTTCTGAGCATGGTTGAAGTTCATATTGGTATGTTCCCTTTGACGTGTAGGAGCAGGGAAATAGATGCAGCTGGGGCAAGTAGACCGATGCACAGCTCTGATGAAAGAGCCATTATCTTGGTGCCAAATCCAACCCCAACGTAAATGTAGTGACAGAGAATGTACTTTGGTTGTGTTTGATGTTTATGTTCGCCTATGGTAGTCTGGATTGTAGCGGCAACGAGGCGATTGTACCGGAGGAAATGGCACCCGCTGCAGTCGGTGATATTGTTGTGCACAAAGACGACACCGAAGAGTAAGTTAATTGATGTTCATAAGATATCACATGGTGCTCATTTTGGCCAGATTCATGGTCATTTTCATTGCATAAAAACGTTCATTTTTCATAGATTGATTGTCATAATAGAATAGTTTATGTTCATTTTGGTACTCTTTGATGTTCCTTTTCAATTACATATATGATCATTTTCAGAAATTGACCATGTATTATTGAAAGAATATTTGATATCAACTTAATGATCATTTCATGGGAATGTAGGCGTTTTTATGTGTGTAATGCAAATGTTCGTCTAGTATACCATGATGTTCATTGTATTTTAACTTGACTTTCGTTTCATTCAAACTTGTTGTTCTTTGTATTCTCACCTAGCTGTTTATTGTATTTCAATGTTCGTCCAATAGACCATGAAGTTCATTGTATTTCAATGTTCGTCCAGTAGACTATGAAGTCCATTGTATTTCACCTACTGTTCTCTTCGTTTTACCTTGATGTTCATTTCATCAACTGATGCTTCCAATTACATCGATTGCAATTCAGGTGTATCCTTGACTTGACGGATGACAACACTGACCGCGTCCTCGCATTAGACGTACCGACAAATATTTTGTTAGATATGGTGAACAAATAGTCGACATGGGCGAGGCTTCTAGCCTTATGTCAGGTCATGTTTAGAGAGACGTCGACACAGCAGGGGGGAGCTAAAGGAGTCCGCATTTGAAACGCCACAGCTGGCGCAAAACTCCCCACTGGCCCCCCTCTAATACTCAGGCATCCCCCTGCTATACTGAGTGCAAGGTCCACAAAGACCAAGCGCAAGGCTGGGAGATTACAATTTCAGTGTTAGGATACAACTGGCTGCGGCGCCTCGAATGCAAAGTACATACATATTCCCTCATTGTTTGATTACTATTAGTATAAGTAAGTTTAAATTGAAGAGCCTGATGTTTATCTATTTGTATGGCATACGCAATGAACCATGGGAAGATATACCTGCATGGGGACCAAATGCACTCAAACAAACATACAAAAGGAGGTGAAGAAGACAACTTCCACTCCCATCCCACAAAAAACTGTTAGCAGCGGGACTATTGCAGGACCGTCTAGCCACAGACGGGGGGCGCACCATGACCCATCTGATGACCGAGTGGCACAAGGTAAAGCGAGACGGAGGTGTGTTCGCGCAATCGATGAAGATGATGACGTAACCAAGATCGAGTCATTTCATGCAGGGTTGCCGAGCAAAACTATGTTCCAGACAAGAATGTCACCGAAGGGGTTTCCGTACATGATGGAACATTTAAATGCCGCCCAACGGCATCGGTTGCTGCCATGGGATTTAACTGTTTCCTTGAAGCAAATCCCAGGCGACCTTGCAAAATGGTTGCTCGAAAGGTTCAACCCTTTCTCGTTGACCCTCGAGCTTGATGCCGGCAAACACATACAACTTACACCCCTAGACGTGTACATCACGATGGGAATCCCATACGGCGATGACCCAATCGAGGAAGTTCTTGATGCAAGGGTTAGGGATGACGATTACAAGGAGGAACTCGGTGAATTGAGGGTCGACTAGGGGATACAAGAGGGCAGCCCATTATTGTCAAATGACAGGGCCGCAAGCGCACGGTGTACGTAGTAGCACGTCAAGGTCGATCCCACAGGGACTCACTTAGCAGCACAATAAACTAATCTCTATCTCGATTGCTAAGCTAATCAAGTTTTGGGTTTTGGAAAAGGTTTAACAAACTAGTAATCTAATCAAGAGAGAAAGACTTCTAGGGAGATACTAACCTAACAACGAGTTCGATTACTAAAACCTAGCCTCCACAATCATACATTCAAGAACGAATCAAGAATCGACAAACTCTTAATTCTATCGCCCTTTCGATGCTAAATAGAATTATTCTAAACAACCTAATCAACAACTTTCGTGTGCCTTTTAGGTTAAACAGAATTGAAGGTCTCAAAAAGTTAGGTTATCTAATGATTCCCTAGTTCACTACTCCTTTTTCAACTTTCGCAAACCTAGGTAGACAGGTTGGTAGTCAGATTACCCTAATTCACCTTTCATTACTTCTCAGGTTAATCTCAAACTTACAAATATTCAAGGCCTTAAGAATACTCATAAACATGGAAAACACAACCTTCTATTGATTCTAATCAAGAATTCATGCACAAACTAATAACAATCAATCAAAACTACATTGCTTCGGGTTGCAAAACCCTAGAATTCAAGAAATCTACTCGCTCATATTCAATGAAAACACAAAACAAGTTCCAAACATCATAATCGAATCTCAAAACTAAGAAGGAAATCAGAAAGAAAGAATAGAATTGCGAAGAATACAACCCGTCGAGCCTTTCGATCCCGGGGTAGAACCTTCTCCGCGAACGTCGCTCCTTTCCTTTGCGAATCTTGATCTTGGTTTCTCTTGAATCGATTCGGTCTTGAATCTTGATGGTGAGGAAGAAGAGTAGAATGGAAGTATTAGGGCTCTCTTTTCTCTCCTTGACGGCCAAAGAATGAAGGAAAACTGATAGATAATGACTGAATATCGAAAAACTGCCGCTTGCCCCCTTTTCTACTCGCGAAAACAACCGATTTGCATAGGCAGTCCGCCTCGGTCCGTAAAGTCCATACAATTCGTACATGGACCGTGGTGATCACCACGAGCTGCTCGAGGTTGCCACTGTTTCGTTTCTTTCCTCTTTCCTTCGCAAAAAATGAGTTGGGCACAAGGAGCTGAACCGCCACGGACCGTGGCCACCACCTCGGACTGTCCGAGGTTGCTGCTGCCCGGCCATTCCTTGCTCCTTTCCGTCCCAAATTTGTACCACGGTTTGGGTTTGACATGTAGAGGTCCGAGGTGTCTTCACTCTTACCCAAAGTCGAGAGAAAATTGGTGTTTTGGCCTCAAAACCTACAATTTACATCAAAAACAACAACACCAAGTGCAGTAGGGAAATTGGAATAAAAATCAAGGTTCACACTCAAAATTATCCCTAATTCACTATCGAAAACCAATAAAAACATAGTCATGAAACGCAGTTATCATCAAGCATGCCAAACATAATTTTGGGTTACGATGATGAGGGAGCAAAATTTAGAAGGCATTTTATCTTGTATATGGTTGCCACGTTTTTTCATGGAAACCAACAATGCCACTACTCCCCCATATTCGTAAAAAATGTGAAAAACATTTACCGTGTCAGTGACCTTGATTGGTGCACATATACTTTGGATCGCCTAGTGGATGGGCACAAGAAGTGGGTGGAAAACTGCATACAAATGTTTTTTGAGGGGTCGATCATACTCCTGATTACTGGATGTAGAGACTAAATGGGAGAAGGAAGAAGGGAGGAAGAAGAAGAGGCGTCAACAGCGTCTAGAATGGTGCCACCAGCGCCTCAAACCAAGCTAGGAAAATGCCCGAGAAGAATGATGTTGCCAGCATCATTGCCCCGCGCCCTGCATCTCGATCAGAGTTCATACTGGCGCACGCTACCAGTGCCTCTCCCCCTGGCAACGCCTGGGTTGCTTGTCGCGGTTGCCTTCGGACGATCTCAACGCCAAGGTTGTTTTCCTTTCTACGCCAAGATTGGTTTCCCTTTTACGGTTGTTTCCTTTTATGTGGTGTTTCCTTTTTGCTGAAGATTTCCTTATTTCTCTCATGTACCACTATGTAGACGCTAAATTTTGTCAATAATTTAGCGTCGGAATATGTAAATTTATTGTAATTATTGCTCGTTTTATTTCTAGAAATATTGTAATTTTAAGCACCTAAAGAAACATGGATGCAAAGAGTCTAGCCAAAAAACCCAGTCCAAAAATAATAAAACCAGTTGAAATCCACTAGCATGCCACGCGGCATGCCTAGTCGGAATCTATATCCATATCCACCTTCCCTCAAAAAAACAAGCCCAAAACCCCAAAAAAAATAATCGGGGCCGTGAGCAAGCCACGTGGTTTACCCCGCACGATAAAAACCATAAAACGGGCTTAAAATCCATAAAAGTTCGGATGGACCCGAGGGCATGCCACGCGACCTGCCCGTGGTAGATGCAAACCCGGATTTCTCTATCTGGTTTAAATTTTGACCTAAAATGAGAAGTTGGGTGTTGCTAAGCCACGCGGCATGCACATACGCCCATTCCCTTATTTTAACCTAACTTTTTCACCCTCAATTCACTATAAATACACACCCATCTCCATTCATTTTCTGCGCCCCGAGTTGACCTAGGAGTATTGACACTACGTCAACTCATTTCTTTTCTCCCCCATACTCTCTACCTTTGCATCCATGCCCTTTGAAGTGCTTGAATATTAAGGTTGGAATGCTAATTTTATTCTTGCATTTTATTTGATTCATGCATAATTTGTAAATGGTTCATGTATATATGAATGTCATTGTGTTCATATTTCACTTCCCTTCTCTTTTCTTTTGCTTGCATCCCATTTCATTTTGTATGAACTAAATGATTAAAATTTGGAATGAAATAATAATAATTCTCTCTTCTTTTCTTTCTTCTTTTTTTTAAAACCGATTTAGTAGAGTCTGTTCTTCGAACGGGCGAATTCGAAGGTTTTTACTTTCGAATTCGTAACCTTACCCCCGGATCTAAATCTCATGGTTCGCGGTTTTGGAGTTTCGTATTTTTAGAGTTTATTAATTTTCTCTTAAAAATTAATTGGCGACTCCTTTTTTCTCTTATCTTTTGTTAATCTGATTTGAATACTTTTTTTTTTGGCTTCGATTTCGATTTCGAGACTCAAAATTTGGACTAAGATTCTTGAAAATAAGCCAATATAGTCGCATTCTGCCTTGGCATGCAACGCGGCCTGCCTGTGGTGTAGTGTATGCCTGTCTAGAGTAGTCTCTATAGACTAGCCCGGGACTCTGGATAGACAGCAGGCCACGCGGCCTGCCTGTTAACATGAGGCTCGGGTCAGTCCCGAGACTCTAAAAAATGGCAATAGATTTGCTCTTCGTTTTCTTTCTTCTTGTTTTCGGTCTTAGATTGAAATTTTAGTCATAAATTATTTAAACAGTTAACAAAATTAAAAATACACAATAAAAGAATGACATAAAACCCCTTAATTAAGAATAAGCAACCTCTTTCGACTCGTCACACCGTGGGACACTTGAAAAAATTTTCTTCGGGAATTTTCCCGGGTCATACAAATGGCGACTCTGCTGGGGACTTTACTTTAGAAGAGGGTAAAACTTGAAAGTTCGGTTTTCAAAAGAAAAAGGGTTTGAAAAGAATAGAGAATTATTGGTTTTCCTTTCGATTTTTATTATTTAGTAGGCATTTTTGCATACGGGCCTACTTTTTGATTTTTTAAATCGGGAAGAACCAAAAGGTACCGTTTAGGTTTCTAACCCTAAATTTCCCTTTCGGGTAAAGTGCGTTTATGATTTCGAGGAAATGAATTCCACATTTCAGGAAGATCATAACCCTTTCCCACTCATGAATTACTCCAAATTTTAGGGATTATGAATTTACATTTCCCCTTAAATTTTGTGAGAAACACACGATCCGTATTACTATGAACTCCATAGAATTTACGGCCCGTGCGAGACATGAGCATAGAAGCATTTAGGAAACTTACCCTAAACGTCGAACCTAGAAACATGGACCATGGTTAGGATGGTAACACTCATTTGTATGCTATGTGCATTTCTTTCTTTTTTTTTTTGTTTTCTTAAAAAAAAATAATGTGCTAATTATGTGCTAATTGTACATTTCATTATAAAGTGAGTCGGTCCAACATTTGCATTTCCCTCAAACATTACTTTAGTTTGGGCAATAATCAAACGAGATTAAAGAAGACCCAAAAGGTCTCTCTTAGGCCCAAGTCAGAGAGGTTTGACTAAACTTAAGATTCAAGTTTGCCTTTACTCAACCCTAAGTAATGTTTGACCCCTAAGGCATCTCTCTGGTCTTCAACTAAATCTGAGTCCATTAAGATTTTAATGTTGATTCGATTTTATGATAACTTGGTGGATACCTCCCCTCTTCATGTACACAACATCATTCTAGGTTAAGAGTCCTCATGCAAGCCCAATAGTGGGTGAGTCCATGCCCGAATAAAAAAATCTTTCATCATGTAGGCTTTGTTTGCATTAGGTTGTTCCATATAAGTCACTAGGTATTTGGGTAGGTCAATGTCAGGTTGATTTTTGAGGTTTTTGGTTTCCATACAGGCAGAATAAGGATCCGCGCGACCGACCTTGAACTTGGAGTGATCAAGTCTCGAAGTTGTTTTCTTTACACCGCTGGCTCTAATGGCCTCCAACGGAATACCTAGCAACAATGAACTCAGTATCTTCATTACCCAACATCTGGCCGAAATTTCACAGCAAATGCAAGGCATAACTACTCGACATGATTAGAAGATAGAGGAAATCATCCATACATTGACAACGATGAATGATGAGCTGAACTTTCCCCATGAAGATGAAAGCAACAATCATCATAAGGAAATAACGGGCATGCACGAAATAGAGAGAGAGATCCCCATATCTACAAATCACTATATGGGCTTGGGACTCATTTCTATTCTTAGAGATGAACAACCACATGGGTTTAACTTACCAAGGAAGAAGTTTAGCACTGCTCCAAGTGTTTCCCAATCTCCTTCAACTGAGAAGGAAGATCAAATCTCGCCCCTGTCCATGGGAGGAGATCAAGAAAGAAGATATGGTGAACGAGAAAGTTCCTTTATGGACAAACTCTTTACCACAATAAATCAAATGCAAACACGCATGGAAGGTCTAGATCGAAAAATGGATATGATTCTTTGGATTCTACAAAACAATGGAAGAATGGCTAACATTGAACATCGTGCCAGAGAAAATAGAAGACAAAGATCATCATCCATGGGATTATATGGCACTGAAACTCATCACAGGGATTCTAATTCCTCTGTTAAAGATGTTGAAACGCAGCAATTCATGTCTCTCACTCCAATCCACACTACATATGCTAAGACCCTCGACTGTCTCCTTAAGGAAGGAAAGATTAAGCTTCCCCCAGTCCGATGCGAACCAGAAATTAAGGGGAAATTTCGGAACCCAAATGAGTTTTGCAGATATCATAGACTTCGAGGTCATGATACTGAAAATTGTTTTACCTTCAAGAACAAACTTGAAGAAATGTTCCAATTAGGAGATCTGCACCGCCGAAAATGCAAGAACCCTATTAGTACTCCAGGGTGTAGGGTGCTCTTCCACTGCAAGCTTTATGCCTCGGAATTATGTCAGAGTTGAAGATAACAAGGCTCAATTAGGAGATTCTCTAATGCCATATTATTCTTTTTCTTTTCATGAAAGTTATCTAATGCTTTTAGAGTCAATCGAGATTTACCTCTACTAGATTTTCAATGTATTCGTCTTACTTGCATTCAATATGATGAACTCATCTCTATTATGACTCTTGTCTTCCTCGACCCTTAATTTGCCTCTAAACTCTTAAGGAAAGAATCTTGTGCTTGCATTCTTGATTTGTATTGAAGAGCTCACTCACCCGTGTGACCATCCAAGTCTGACACATCCATCTGCTTACATCTTTCACTCCATTTCACATCCCGATCACACCTTCATTCTATGTTTTTTTTTCTTTTTAGTCCTACCCCGAGTCCAAGGTTAATGGAGAGAAGAGAGAATAACTTCACCGCCAAAGCGAAGTTAGGCAAAAGGAGAGACAAATTTCTTAAAAAACAAAAATACGAGGCTGACATGAACACCTACATGTTGGGCAAAAGGAGAGGTAAATGAGTAAAAATTAAGAGCAGAGAAGCTAACCTGAACACTCACCCAACAGGTTAGGCAAAAGGAGAGAATTCAAATGAGCAAGACCAATCGTCTCTAAAAGTGAATCTCACTAGCAAATAAATCATGCAACTCAAAAAGACATTCCTAGGATAGGAGGCTTCTACCCCTTACCACTGACATCATCACCACCTTCATTTTCGCCTAGCCGCTTTACCTACATTATTACCTTCTCACCATCTTCTTAGCCACCACCATGAACCCGGTCATTCATTTTATGACCATATCATCCCTAAACCCACCTAAGCCAAATAATGTGTTGCGGGTAACATTCATTGATAGGAGAAGTATAAGCTGAAGGTCTATAGTTAAAAAAAATCCAAAAAAAAAGAAAAAAAAAAGAGAAGAAAACAGAAAAAAATCCCAAAAAAAAAAGAAAAGGCAAAAAAAAAAGAAAGAAGAAGAATAAAGAAACAAGAAGAAGAGGCGTAAGAGGCAGTTGTTGGTTTATATTAGTCACCTGCACACAACCCAAAACCTTCCCCTGAAACCTTCACGCCTACCCTTCCCATTCAACCTTCCTACCTATCTAAAAGTCCTTCTTGAGGCATCAATCCTTTAAAGCTACACCAATTGAACTACGACTGGCCTGATTCCACATTGGATACGTAGGAGAACCTCTTTGAGGCCCGGCCGCTGCAATTCACTTTTGAGAAAATCTGTCATTAAATCATTTGGTCTTTGAGAGAGAGAATAAAGAGTGGCTAGCCCGAAAACCTCACAAGGCGGGCTAGGCAAAAGGAGAGAGAACCTTGGTCTCTAAGGACAATGAAAAACTCTTTTCATCAAGCGCATCACTTTTCCCATCTGACTTGGAT
Source organism: Portulaca oleracea (assembly GCA_029582165.1). Lineage (NCBI taxonomy): Eukaryota > Viridiplantae > Streptophyta > Magnoliopsida > Caryophyllales > Portulacaceae > Portulaca > Portulaca oleracea. The sequence continues at coordinate 817,849 of CM055891.1, forward strand.
CATCCTTCATACCCAAACCTATCAAATTGCAACTCTTCCTTAGCCCTTTGACCATCTCTTCCCTTATGAGATAAACTCATGAGACATGGTCTTCCATCCATAGACCATCTCGTCTAGCTCCATTAGTTCGAACCTCTATCCATAGAACTACTCGTCCTTTCATCTAATCACTACTCTCGCATAACCATCCATAGCCTCGTCTTGCCCACCATTGGGGCCTAACTACTCACAAAACATATTTTCTATACCACCATTCTTATCTTTTCCATAATCCATCCTCCATTGTTCATCACCCCTCGAGCTCTTTGATTCAATCATTAATGCGTGCATGAGATTCATCTAGTCGATCCCTACTCAGAACACCTGAGTGGAGACTGGCTCTTTTAGTAAATGCAAAGCCAATTGCATCAAAATAGGGGGTTAATTTCAGACAATGCTTACCTTGGATTCATATCGTGGCTCACCTATAAAGACACTTTTTCACTCGGTATACCTAACTGGGGGCTTGTTGTGTCTACATGTTTCCACTTTAAGAAGAAGATTTCACCTGCATTGGCATTTTGAATCTTATAATTGCTCTCCTTTTGTGATTGTCTACACCCAAAAAAAAAGGAAAAAGGAAAAGAGCATGAAAGAGAGAGCAAATCAGTGGCATACTTGATTCATGATATTTCGATCTGTTGTTCCGATGACAAAAAGAAGAAGAAAGGAAAAGAGCAAAAGAAGACCATACCACGTGGCATAAGTTACCCCTGTCAGCCCTTTTGTATTACTTTGAACAACCCATCAAGCAAAAATCAAGGAAAGGTTGGCACACCACGTGGCATGACCCATCCCAGACGTAGCATTTATTACTCGTGGCTTTCACATTCTTCCTTGGCGTAAAAAAAAAAGTAAAAAAGTGGCAGCAGACACCCATGCCACGTGGTATAGGTAGAGATACTGAGCTTTGCGCCATTTTTTTTTACAAGACAAGATTACTATTTTGAACCATTCACAAGAGCTTGTACACCCTACTACTCTGCCTTGTCCTGAAATCCACCTCAAAATCAACCTTGACACTTAAGGATTCTTTATTGTTGGAAAAAGAGTATCGGGGTTGTCTGCATGGTAGCATTAACATACATAGCATGAAACGTGACATATTCAATGTACATACATTCATCCATTCATTAAGAGTTGCATGAAGCATAAGTTTGCATTTAGATTGCATTAAGAAGTCAAGTGCATGCATGGCTAAACACAAGGTCATATATAACTGCATGACTCCAAACATATCTTGAGTCTTGTATCTAAGCATCGCATATAGACAGCAGACCAGTTGCATTCATTCCAGCATTGTGACCATCCCTGGAGGATAATCCTATCCCGCTGAGCAATCTCCATCAGTAAGCTTCTAAGGATGTTAGACCATGGCAAGAAGACTCGAGAACACGACTCGATAGTGCACACTAGGAGTTAACGTTCGACAAAGGAAAATAGCCTAAACTGGGGGCTATCTGTCAAAAATCTTTGTAAGAAAAATTTAAATTGAAAGCATCATGGCGCTTACATTTTAAATTCCACTTCAAAGAGCTTACATCAAAAGTTAATTTTTGAGATCGAGATCACGCGTTAAAACTTAACGTTCCAAAATCTTGACTCTAAAATTAATTAGTGACAAGGGTAGTCATTTGAAGCAAAACTTAAAATAAGGGCATTAAATCACTATGCTCAAGTTTTAAATTCAACTTGAAGGAATTTCTTTCTTTTTTTTTAAAAAAAAAAAAGAAACCGCAACCGAAGAACAAGTATTGGGAAGCAGACCCGGTTGAACTTCAGCTGCTGACCCGACCTCCATGCCACGTGGCATGGAAGTGCAGTAAAAAAAAAGGAGTATCGGAAATTCCAAAATAGTTAAAATAAGGTTGCTACATGCGTACTATGCCACGTGGTATGGAAATGCAGTAAAAAGGAAAAAGGGAATTCATACCCCATTGAAAGGTTGTTGACCCAACCTCCATGCCACGTGAGAATCATAGTAAAAATCGAGAATTTTCAGACTAGGTTGAAATCAGGCTACCAATACGCGCTCCATGCCACGTGGTATGGAAATGCAGTAAAAAAAAAAAAAGAAACAGAAAGTGTCAAAAATTCAGATCCGGTTGAAACCGAGCTGTTGACCTGACCTCCATGCCACGTGGCATGGAAATGTAATAAAAAGAGGGGAGGAGAAATCAAGTTGCTCACTCAACCTCCATGCCACGTGGCATGTGAATTGCGGTAAAAAAGGAGAAAGTATAAGGGATTCAAGCATAGTTAAATTCGGATAGTTGACCCTACCACCATGTCACGTGGCATGGAAGCACAGTAAAAAAATCGAGGGCATAAAAAATTTTAGACCCTTCTGAAGTTGGGCTGTTGAACTGACCTTCATGCCACGTGGCATGGGCTGGTCAGCAGACCTGGGTTTTTTGGGTTAGTTCTGAATCATTTTGTGGCCAGATTTTGACCCGATTTTTGACACTTTTCCTTATATTTTCAAGCACAAATTCAGCATTTTGATGGCTAAAAATAAACAGATTTGGGAGCAAAAAAAAAAAAATGAACATCACATGTTAAACTTTCAAATTTGACAATTTTAAGCTAGAGAACTAACATCCCAAGCATGAACTCGAACTAGGAACAATATTCAAAGATGAACTCACTTGGATCAAAGATATTTGGCTCTTTGAGTAAGTTGATGGCCTTTGAGGTACAACTTTCTTGTCGAGAAAATCATTATGCAACCACCCTTGACATGCGGAACGACATAGGGATAAATTCTATTAGGTTGAGGCGTAAAAAAATTTTTTGCTTGAATAACTAAAGAAATGAATGGAAAAGTCTACATCAAAGCCACGTGGTATGGCCAGGAAAGAGAAAGCAACCCCCGAGCTTCGAGACCCGCAACGAAGGGTGAAAATAACGCCTAAACCAGCAGTTTTCACTCAAGAGTCACATTTTAATCCAAGGAGTAGACTTAAATTCGAACGACAAAAATATGAATAAGGAGCACCTATACTACTTGGGGTCTCTAACATTCTGATTACACTCCCACGCATTGAAGAATGACCACGATGTTAGCATCGAATGCTTGATTGGACAAGAGCCTGATTTCGGATTACCGCCCTAGATTGTACACCGGGGGCTGAACGAGATCAAACTTTGATACTGTTATGAGAAATATTAGAAAACCAAGCACCTCAATACCGAGGTCCCTTGAAACTCTAATCATACAATAACTGATTCCAACAATCTACATAGGATCACGTGAGACCATATTGCATCCACATCATCAGCCAAACCAGAATGGTGCATGCACGGTCAGACAAGAATGACAAATCATCATTATCAGTCAAACAAGAATGACAGGAAAATCATCATCGACACCGGGAAAGACTGGAAAATCATCATTGACACCGGGAGAGACTGGAAAATCATCATCGACACCGGGAAAGACTGGAAAATCATCATCGACACCGGGAAAGACTGGGAAATCAACATCGATATAAGTACGATGTTAGCTCTGCCGATCGTCAGGCGATTACAATATGACGAGCAAAAAATTGAAATTACAATTAGTGCAGGACATTGCTTCCAAGCGCCGCTCGTTCACCAGCCAAAGAATTTTGTTTCTAAGGCATCACAACATAGATGTACGACATTGCCTCCAAGTGTAGCCCCTTCATCAGCTACATGATATTGTTTCCGAAGCATCACTCCAAGTGCAGGACTTTGCTTCCAAGAATCATCAGCCTCAAGATATCACTTTTGGTGAATATCATCGTTAGCATCTTCAAACTACTTTGATCATCGTCTTATTCAGACTCGATCAAGGTGGGGGCTATCTGTAGACGCTAAATTTTGTCACTAATTTAGCGTCGGAATATGTAAATTTATTGTAATTATTGCTCGTTTTATTTCTAGAAATATTGTAATTTTAAGCACCTAAAGAAACATGGATGCAAAGAGTCTAGCCAAAAAACCCAGTCCAAAAATAATAAAACCAGTTCAAATCCACTAGCATGCCACGCGGCATGCCTAGTCGGAATTTATACCCATATCCACCTTCCCTCAAAAAAACAAGCCCAAAACCCCAAAAAAAATAATCGGGGCCGTGAGCAAGCCACGTGGTTTACCCAGCACGATAAAAACCCATAAAACGGGATTAAAATCCATAAAAGTTCGGATGGACCCGAGGGCATGCCACGCGACCTGCCCGTGGTGGATGCAAACTCGGATTTCTCTATCTGGTTTAAATTTTGACCTAAAACGAGAAGTTGGGTGTTGCTAAGCCACGCGGCATGCACATAGGACCATTCCCTTATTTTAACCTAACTTTTTCACCCTCAATTCACTATAAATACACACCCATCTCCATTCATTTTCTGCACCTTGAGTTGACCTAGGAGTATTGACACTACGTCAACTCATTTCTTTTCTCCCCCCATACTCTCTACCTTTGCATCCATGCCCTTTGAAGTGCTTGAATATTAAGGTTGGAATGCTAATTTTATTCTTGCATTTTATTTGATTCATGCATAATTTGTAAATGGTTCATGTATATATGAATGTCATTGTGTTCATATTTCACTTTCCTTCTCTTTTCTTTTGCTTGCATCCCATTTCATTTTGTATGAACTAAATGATTAAAATTTGGAATGAAATAATAATAATTCTCTCTTCTTTTCTTTCTTCTTTTTTTTATAAACCGATTTAGTAGAGTCTGTTCTTCGAACGGGCGAATTCAAAGGTTTTTACTTTCGAATTCGTAACCTTACCCCCCGGATCCAAATCTCATGGTTCGCGGTTTTGATGTTTCGTATTTTTAGAGTTTATTAATTTTCTCTTAAAAATTAATTAGAGACTCCTTTTTTTCTCTTATCTTTTGTTAATCTGATTTGAATACCCTTTTTTTTTTTGCTTCGATTTCGATTTTGAGACTCAAAATTTGGACTAAGATTCATGAAAATAAGCCAATATAGTCGCATTCTATCTTGGCATGCAACGCGGCCTGCCTGTGGTGTAGTGTATGCCTGTCTAGAGTAGTCTCTAGACTAGCACGAGACTCTGGATAGACAGCAGGCCACGCGGCCTGCCTGTCAACCTGAGGCTCGGGTCAGTCCCGAGACTCTCAAAAATGACAATAGATTTGTTCTTCATTTTCTTTCTTCTTGTTTTCGGTCTCAGATTGAAATTTTAGTCATAAATTATTCAAACAGTTAACAAAATTAAAAATATACAATAAAAGAATGACATAAAACCCCTTAAAGAACAAGCAACCTCTTTCGACTCGTTACACCGTGGGACACTTGGAAAAATTTTCTTCTGGAATTTTCCCGGGTCCTACACACTAGTATATATTGTGGTCAGATCTTCCCCCTAAATCACTAAGTGAGACAAAGAGAAACACAACTTGTGTAATTGTAATCCTCATATTACTAGTGCATCGATTCCATGGTCTTTTTTCCCGCTTTGGGTTTTTTCCACGTTAAAACTCCGGTGTCAAATTTTTTATTTTTTTTCCTTGTCTTATCTTTCATTGTTTGTAGTTGCTTGAGTGCTCTTCGATCCTAACAACTGGTATCAGAGCCCAAAGGTTGCTGAAAGAGAACCCACTTTCAAACAATGTCGGGAGATAAGTATGAAATCGAGAAATTTGACGGTTCTGACTTCACCTATGGAAGTTGCAGATTGAGGATCTATGGTATCCGAAGTCAATGTATGTTCCATTGCTAGAAAAGAAGCCAGACTCCATGGAGCAGGTCACGTACGGTCTGCTCGATCGACATGCGATGTCCCTCATCAGGATGTCATTGACTCGGAACATTAGGTTTAACGTAATGGAGAAAAAGACAATGAACGAATCGCTGAAGGCACTGGATGAGATGTATGAGAAGCCCAGCGCAACAAATCAGGTACATTTGTTTCGCAAATTAACCAGCTGTAAGATGGCTGAGGATGGTGATGTGGCTAATCATAATAATGAGATTACTAAGATTTTATCATAACTTGCTTCAGTAAAGATAACCTTTGCTGAGAATGTTAAAGCTTACATACTATTGTCTTCTATTCCTGATTCTTGGGAAACTATTGTAACTGCTGTTAGTAGTGCTAAAAATACCAACGAGATGAAATTTGATAAGGTTAAGTCTGTATTGCTTAATGAGGGCCTTCGTAGAAAGAATTCTGGTGGGGAATCTTCAGGAAGTGACTTGAGTGTCAAGGTTGGAAGAACAATAGGAATTCTAATAACTGCAGGGGCGGTCGAAGTCCAAGGGTAAAGGCAAGCCTAAGAACATAAGTGAAGTTATGTGTTATGGTTGTGGGGATAAAGGTCACTTTAAGAGGGATTGCCCTAAACCTAAGAAGGGGAAGGGTAATAATGGACGTGACTGTTAACTCTGCTGAAGACCTTTGTGAAGCCCTAGTGTTGAGTGTGTCTAGTCCTGAAGAGTCTTGGATAGTTGATACTGGTGCATTCTTTCATGTTTCTTCAAACAGGGAGTTATTTCATAATTTCAGGAGTGAAAATTTTGGTAGGGTTTATCTTGCTGATAACAAATATTATGAGATAACAGGTCGAGGAGACGTGACCATTAAGACTGCTAATGGTGGTCTTTGGAAGATTGAGGATGTCAGATACATTCCAGGTATTAAGAGGAATTTGATTTCAGTAAATCAAGTTGATGAGATGGGCTACTCTGTAGGGTACAGGAATGGAAGATAGAAGATTGTGAAAGGTGCTATGGTAGTGGCATAAGGGATTTAGATCCAGTACTTTGTACTCCACGAAGGACAGCATTAACGTGATTTCTAATGTAAATGTTGCTTCTGGTTCTAGTTTATGGGATTGTAGGTGTTCGGTCTCATTTCGAGTTGAATTGATACCGTTAATAAAGGGTTTTTGCTTATTTTAGACCCCTAATTATTAGTAAGTTATGATGATTTTGTGTTTTGTAGGTTAAATCAAAGAAAAGAGGGAAAAGAAGGCCTAAAAGCTCCAAAAGCCCATCAACCAAGTGTGTGGCACCCGCAACCATGGGCTTCGCGCCCGCGACTGTCGAAATTTCCGGAAATAAAGAGGCGGCGACTAGGTTTAGGGTTTTGTTATATTTTATTACTTTTTCCCTCTTAAGTTTTAGTATATATATTAGGGTTTCTATTAATTAGAGTAGGTAGTTAGTTTTTAGTTTTTCTTTAGTTTAGGTTAGTTTTAGATTAGGTTTTAGCTTTAGTTTTTAGTTTTCTTTAAGTTTTCTTTCATTCCTCGATTGTAAACACATTCTCTTTCAAGATCAATTCAAGTTCTTGTTCTTTACTTTTTGTTTCGCTATTCTGAATTTCATTAGTATAAGTTCAACAAAAATTCCACTTTTTAGTGAAGCGGAAGATTAAGGTTCCTCAATTCTCCCTTCAGGTGAGGATTCGAGCAGTCTTAGTAATCCAAATCACACCTTTCTTGTTTGTTCGGGAGAAAGATTCGTGATTCAACGATTTAAGATTCAAGATTAGAGTAAAGGTAAACCTTCAAGTTAATGTTTTCTGCTTTAAATTCAGTAATTAATTTAGTTTTTACTTCCATGGTTTTTAATTGCTTTCTTGATTATGCGTTTGATTTCTTGTTTAGTTTCTAGTTCTTGTTCTAGTAGTTAGGTTTTGTTTTCAATTTCTTGTTTTCTTGTTTCCTAGTTTAGTTTCTTTAGTTAAGTTTTGACTTCTTGTTCTTCTTTTCAATTCATAATTATTTTAGTATAAATTATTTACCACTTCCTGCACTTTGAAACCCAAACCAAACCAATTTCCTGAAAACCTAACACACCATCCCTGTGGATACGACTACCCCTACTTTTTATCCCAAATTACAACAACCGAATAGCAGGCTTGGTCACATGAGTGAGAAGGGCATAAAGATTCTAGCTTCGAAGGGCGTTTTGGAGAATCTGAAAACCGTAGACATGGAGCTCTGCGAGAGTTGTGTCCTTGGTAAGCAGAAGAGGGTCAGTTTCACCAAGACTGGCAGGGAACCAAAACTAGAGAGGTTGGAATTAGTGCATTCAGATGTATGGGGGCCTACGCCAGTCAATTTCATAAGTGGTGCTCAATATTATATCACCTTTATTGATGATCACAGCCGAAAGGTATGGGTTTATTTTTTGAAGAATAAATCCGATATGTTTAGTGTTTTCTTGAAGTGAAAAGCGCATGTTGAAACACAGACTGGATTGAAGGTGAAGTGTTTGAGGACGAACAATGGAGGAGAATATGAAAAAGAAGGAGTTCGTGATATACTGTGAACAGAACGACATTAGATTATTATTGAGGACTGTTCCCGGGACACCAGGGCGGAATGGAATAGCAGAGAGGATGAACCGGACTTTGAACGAGAGAACTAGGAGCATGAGGATTCGTGCGGGATTTCCCAACTATTTGTGGGTAGAAGCAATAGCATACCTAATCAACAGGAGCCCATTAGTTCCATTAGATTTGAAGGTACTTGAGGAGGTATGGAGTGGTAAGAAAGTTTATTTACTCCTTTCTTCGTATCTTTGGTTTACTGCTTATGTGATGACTGATCCTGACAAGCATGATAAGTTGGATCTTAAATCCAAAAAGTGTTATTTAGTTGGCTATGGGACTGACACTTTTGGATACAGGTTGTGGGATGGTAAGAAGATGTTGAGACACTATGTTGTAGTCTTTAATGAGAATGTGTTGTATAAAGACTGGCAGGCATCAAGTGACTCAAGAAACAAGGAGTTAGTGGGAGCAAAGGGAGGACGCCAGGAACTGTCAAGTTTTCTATTAGGCATGGTGTGCTTGAGAAGGAAACAATAGAGACAGAGACTTCACAGAAAGTTCCACAGACTACAGATCAGGCTATTGAAGAGCATGAACCCAAGAGTTGGTTGAGAGCTCTAGTGATGACGAGAAAACTCCACCACCCACTGTGAGGAGATCCACGAGGGCTACTAGAGGTAATGCACCTGAAAGATATTCTTCATCTTTGCATTACTTATTACTGACAGATGTTGGTGAGCCAGAATCCTATACTGAAGCTATGTAGGTAGAGGATCCATCCAAGTAGGAGCAGGCAATGGATGATGAGATTGCCTCACTTGAGAAAAACAAAACCTAGGAACTGACCAGCTTGCCTGCAGGGAAGAATGAGCCTAATGGTGCTCTGAGGTACAAGGTTCGGTTAATAGTTAAGGGATTTTCACAAAAGGAAGGTATTGGCTATAAGGAGATTTCTCTCCTGTTGTGAAACTAACCACTGTTAGAATTGTCTTTAGTATGGTTGCAGTTGAAAATTTACATCTGGGACAGATGGAAGTGAAAAGAGTCTTCTTGCATGGAGATTTGGAGGAGGACTTGTATATGAAGCAACCTGAGGGATATGAAGTTCCCGGGAAGGAACACTTGGTGTGTAGACTTCGAAAAAGTCTATATGGGTTGAAACAGGCTCCAAGGCAGTGGTATATCAAGTTTGACACCTTCATGTGCAACAACGGGTTCAAGAGGAGTGATAAAGATTAGTGTTGTTATTATAAGAGTTTTTCTAACTCTTTATTATTTTGCTTCTCTATGTGGATGATATGTTGATTGTAGGAGTAAACATGAAGGAGATTACCTAGCTTAAGGAGAGGATGTCAAAAGAGTTTGAGATAAAGGATTTGGGTGCTGCAAATCAAATCCTTGGCATGAAGATTACTTGAGACAAGGACAAAGGAGTTTTGAGGTTATCTCAGGAGGACAACATTAACAGGGTGCTTGAGAGGTTCAGAGTAGCCGATTCTAAACCTAGAGGCACTCTTATGGCAAACCATCTCAAACTATCCAAGGAACAATAACCCAGAACCAAGGAGGAGAAAGAATACATGGACAGAGTTCTTTATGCTTCAATAGTTGGGAGCTTGATGTATGCCATGATCTGCACGATACCGGACATTAACTTTGCAGTGGGAGCAGTGTCCCGCTTCATGTCCAATCCGGGGAAATCACACTAGGAAGTTGTGAAAGGGCTGTTGAGGTAATTGAAAGGTACCCCTCATTACTGTCTTATGTTTGGTGGAACTAACCTTGATCTGAAAGGTTATGTAGATGCTAATTTGAGTAGTGATTTCGATACGAGCAAGAGTACAACAGGCTATGCGTTCACTCTTGTGGCTCGGCAATCAGTTGGGTGCCAAGATTATAGGAATGCATTGTTATGTCAACTACAGAATATGAATATATTTCCCTATCTGAGGTAGGCAAGGAAATGATATGGCTGCAGGATTTCTTGGAGGTTCTTGACAAGGGGTAGGACGGTGTTCTTCATTGTGATTGCTAGAGTGCCATCTAGCTAATGAAGAATCCAGTGTTACACTCAAGGGCGAAGCATATCAGAAGAAGATATCACTCCATTCGAAACTTAATGGAAAGTGGTGAAGTGAAGCTTGAGAAGATTGCAGCTAGTAAGAATCCAGCCGATATGATAACTAAACCAGTGGAAGTTGGAAAACTAAGGCTTTGTACAACCTCAGTAGGGCTCTCTGACTGATGAAGAGGTCGGTCGATGTACTAGGGAAACTTGCGGAGAAAGTTGAGGATGTTGGAGGTTTGATCTCTAAGTGGGAGATTGTTGGACGAGAAGACCAAATGGGAGAAGGAAGAAGGGAGGAAGAAGAAGAGGCGACAACAGCGTCTGGAATGGCGCCACCAGCGCCTCAAACCAAGCTAGGAAAATGCCCAAGAAGAACGATGCTGCCAGCGTCCTTACCTTGCGCCCAGCGTCTCGGTCAGTATCGACTTACTGGCACACGCTACCAGTGCCTCTCCCCCCTGACAGCGCGTGGGTTGTTTGTCGTGGTTGCCTTTGGGAGATCCTAACGCCAAGATTGTTTTCCTTTCTACGCCAAGATTAGTATCCCTTTTACGGTTTTCTTTTCTGCGGTGTTTCCTTTTTGCTGTAGATTTCGTTATTTCTCTCATGTACCACTAGTATATATTGGGGTCAGATCTTCCCCCTAAATCACTAAGTGAGACAGAGAGAAATACAACTTGTGTAATTGTAATCATCATATTACTAGTGCATCGATTCCGTGGGTTTTTTTCACGCTTTGGGTTTTTTCCACGTTAAACCTCTGGTGTCAAATTTCTTATTTATTTTCCACTCTTGTTGTTCATTTCCTGTGGTTGCTTGAGTGCTTTTCCATCCTAACACTAATGGTATGTGTTTTTATATCTACTATGGGATTTAAGGTTCCACTACAAGAAAATTGATATTTTGTTGCAATTTATTAGTGACAAATTTTTAAATGCTACAATATGTAAAAGAATTGTAGAGCAATAGTAGCAAATATGATTTTGCCACAAAAAAGGGGTGTATCGTAGCAAGTAGTGAAAAGTGCTACAAAATACCTTAAATAATTTTCTAAGTGGTGGGTAGGGGTGGAAGAAAAATCCGGAACCGGCATACCGAATCGAAAATCGGATAAAAAACCAGAAACGGGCAACACCGAATCGGCTTAAAATTCCGGTGCACCGCATCGGAAAAACCGGATGCTAAACGGGGCGGTTCCGATTTGGGATATTCATACCGACCCGGAACCCCCACCGAACCGTTAATATAAATAAATATATATCTAAATTTTGGTTTAAAAAAAATTCTACCCAAAATTAATACAAAAATAGTGTAAATTAACTTGTTAAAAAAAATAAAGAACATTAGGACATTGGGCTTATGGGCTAAGATAGTAAGAACTAAGAACCGGTACCGACCTTTTTTTTTTTGATTGAATAAACATTTTTTGATGTTGATAGAAATTAATGTGGTTCCGGTTATCGGGGAAACTGCACCGTTAAAGCCGGTGCACCGGTTTTTAAAACCCAAGTAATTTGGTTCCGGTTTAAGGTTTTAGCGTACCGTTTCGACGCATCGAAACCGCACTGCACTGCACCATTTCCACCCCTAGTGGTGGGAATCTAAACTTTCAGTTAGGTTATTTACTTTCAATTTTTTGAGCCAACTTATCTTTATTTTGCCAATTTATCTAAACTTTCAGCCTAGATTTTCCTCCCGATTCATTTATTTTGCCAATTTATCTTTCTGTGCCAAAAATCCTACCTTATTTCCTATTTTCCGTCAAAGAACAAGAACCAAAGTCCATAATACGTTTAAATTCTTCCTCTTCTGTAATTCAACTCGAGGGCTTTGGAAGGGTTTGTGGATGATTTGATATTACTATTCCATTGTAATTCAATTCGAGGGCTTTCAATTAGGGTTTATATACATTCTTCCTCTTCTCTCCCTTCTTTTCCACATCAAAGCCTAGCCTAATCAATCAATTAACTCAAGTTTTCAGCTTTAATTGGCTTTGCAATTTTGGAAGTATGTATTCCGTTTTCCTTCTTGTTAAATTCAAAAAAATCTATAATTGAATAAATTACCAAAGTTTCAAATCTTCGCAGATGCTAATTTCGTATAACTTACACTACTCCAGTTCTCATCAGTCGCAAAACGAAGCACGTTTTATTGTAGAAGAAGCTAAGGTATGTGCGCACCTCTCTATCTATGTTTCTCTCTATTGATATCGATCTGCATGTCCCGTCTGCTAATGGTATGTTGTTACTTGTTTTTAGATTCACATGAGCAGATTTCATCAAGTATGCTTTCTCAAAGAGGAAGACTCAGCCCTAATCAATGAAGGTAATTAATAAAGCCATGTCCTTATTTAAAGTGTTTGTATCTACAGTCTATTCCTGGACTATTCTTGTATGTCAGCATCTTTGTTTGCTTCAATTTTGCTTTGTCTGTTCAATTTAATGATCTATTTCAATTAGGGAGTCTCAATTTCTATGGAGATTAATGCTGGGATATTTGGATACCATTTTAAGGTGATCTTATTTTGGACTTATCATTAGCACTGTTTCTGGGTGAAGGTTGCACTTTTGAGGGTGTTAGTTTCATTTCGTATAGCTAGATTGGGTGGAAAATCAAATCTTTGGTGGGATTGAGGTGGTCCTGCTGATTGTTATATCTGGTAAAACCAAGTATTTATTAGGTATATGTTTTTATTATTCATGATATTCAGGTATATGCCTTTCACATTTGCTCCTTTCATCTCTTTTCTTCATAAATTTTTTGGCTATATCAGTAGCTTTTCCAACCAAGTATTTATTAGTGCTTTCTTGTATGCTATTCTGGCCCTCTTTCTACCATGCTCTTCTTGATCCAACTAGCTGTTGTTTTTGTTGAAACTTAGGTCTTAAACTCTATGTATTTTGCCTTGACCACCTTAGTTTTTCCGAAATTCAGCCACCAAATCATTGTAAGCCTTATCTTGTGTCCACAAATTACAAATCATAAACCTCTGTTGACCAGTTACTGTCTGAGTAACGAAATGGATAAACAATGGAGTGTTGTCAGACAAGCCCTTTGGAAGAACCTAAATATAAAGTTCATTGAAATCACAAATGTATTTGTCATTAGCAAGCCCTCTATCAATTCTTGAAGAGATGGTCTTGTTGCTCCAAGTGAAGAGCTTCCGAACAATTTTGATTTTCTTGACCAAACAATGGTCATCTGTATCTTGAAAATCTCTAATATTTTCAACAGTAACCCCATCCCCTCCTATCCTGTCTTCAAGCTCAAGACATTGTTATTATCTCAAGCAATTACCCTTGAGCAATCTATCACGTGCTCCGCCAAATCCTACAAATCAGACCATAAACCCTTCCTTCTGTAATAATCATTAAAACCATACACCACAGTGATGTAAATCCCATGTTCATTCTTCTGAACTTTATAATGAATATATTGATCATTCATAAGCAAAATCCTCACCAAAAATTCCTCTGGATTCCACGCTTACCGAATTCGACTCTTTAAAGCCCTAGACCCATTATAACAATAGAATCAAGAGGATAAAATACATTGAGAATTGTCAACACAATTTTTTCAATTTTTTCTAGAATATCCAACACACTACATCTTTTATTAGCCCAAGAGACTTGATATTGTCATGTTTGTTGGGTTGTCTAGCCCACGAACATTCTCCACCATAAAATTATCCATGATCAGGATCCCAACTAGGCAGGGGCTCTATTGCTCTGAAAACATGGTTTCTAGCTGAGATAAACAAAATAGGGATAGTAGTTCTCACAATAGTGAACAAAGAACCACCTTTCCTCAGTGGCATAACTTTTGAAGTAGAAGCAATATCTTGATAAGAGTGAATAACCTAAGGGGTAATTGTAGGAGTAACCTAAGGAGACATCTACAAAACTGGAGCCTACACGACAAGTGCTACTGGCTTCGCTTTCACCCTCTATACCATTCTACCAACCTTCTTCCTATATTTTTCAACATTGTGTCATGAAGGTTGGCTAAGCTATTGCTACTTCCTACAATTCTAATTTCGAGGATTTTATTTAAAAGTACTGGATGAGTTTCATTTGATAATTTGATAATATTTGATGGTTTACTACAAGAAAAATTTTCTAGGGAAACGATCACTTTTCCTAATAGGATGTAAAAGAATTAGCGCTTGAGGAATTTAAGTTCTAATTGACGTACAACATAACCTAATTAGTGTGAATTTCAAAAAGCATTTAAGTTCTAAAGAGTTTGATCTCCAGAGGTAGCTAGTCTTCTTTAGCTAGCAAAAGAAACATATATCTCTTTGCCTGCATAGATTTCTTGTATTTTACTATAGCTTCTTGCTCATTAGCTATCAAAATTTGATCGATTTGATCTAGTTGTTGTTGCTCTAGTAGTTGATGCAATTGCTTCTGACCTTAAGACCTACAAAGTTACGAAAGATTAGTGTCTTCGATCTCGTATGATAATTTCTAGTCGTATCACTTCTTAAAATATTAATGTTTTTTTAGTTTTCTTGTCCTAAACCTACTTCTCTAATGGTTTAACCTTAGTAGTCTAAGAAGATCCTTAAAGCTACTTCACTTGCAATCCCCTAAATGAAGTAGCGAGTCCCCTACTCAAACTTACACTAACGTTTCAGTTATTTGACAAGAATATTTGAGAACTTACCTCTTTCTCCTATCTTCTCCCTCCCAAATGTATAAAAACAACAATGATATTTCATAAGTCCCTAGGTCTAACTTCATATTCTGCATGCAACATGAAAGTTTTAGTTGGAGTCCTTAAATCTATCTGCCATGATTCCATTAAGATTCTTTTTGAGTGTGTTGACATACTAATATGATAAATTAATAATCTTGATGATTGTATTTAACCTTGTTGAGTCACTCTCTTCTGGTTCACAATTGGGGATTGGTGATGCTGGTTGATTTCCATTCTTCATTTTGTTGAGCCATATTGTTACTCACACAAAAAAATTCTAAATAGTTTATTAATCAGATATATTGTTGCATGGTTTGAAACAGTTTCACTGAAAGTGCTTAATTTTCTTTCAAATTCTTCATAGGCTACTAGTTGCACTAGCTATTGAGAGTGTAAATGCAGAAATAGTGCTCATGTTACAGATGCAAAGTTCGTTGAGGCTCCCGGGCATGAAGATGTTAGTTTGGCTATTCATGATAATAATTTTATTTTTCTTAATTAGTTTTGAACAATAGAGGTGCTTACCCCTATCGCTCCAAGAATCGAAACTGGAACGATTTTTATGTTTATTCTAGGAATTGGATAGGTAGAAACTATGATTTATCAACAAAGTATCCTTTCCATGTTTAGTATACATTTTCTATGATATATACAATAAATATTTACATATAATTGAAATCTAGTACTTTTACCGTAACATGAGTATATACAATGTATGTGTGTGTGTCTATATATATATATATATATATATATATATATATATATATATATACACACACACACACACACAAACAATGTTATAAATTATATTACAATTACTCAATAACTAAAGATACATATTGTGACAAATGTAAGTAGCCACAAATGCTCTTTTAGAATTAAAATATGATTTGTAGCAAATCATATATGCCACAGATAATGTACATTTGTGGCAAAGTTAGTTTTGTAGCAAAGTGAAATTGCTACAAATTGTATGATATTGTAGCATTTTAACATTTGTAGCAATTCAAAATATGCCACAAAAGCCCCATAATTTGTGGCAATTTTAAAATTGCGACAAAAGTCTTTTGTAACAAGGCATTTGTAGCATCTTTGTGGCATTTTCAAAATATGCCATAAAAGCCTATTCTAGCAACATTTGTATATTTTGTTGCAAAACTTGATGCCACAAATAACCATATTTCTTGTAGTGTTCTTTCTGACTAAATTTGATGTTCATTCTTAGTGAATTTGATGTTCATGCGTACTTGATTTGATGTTCATTCTTACTGAATTTGATGTTCATGATTACTTGATTTGTGTTTGGACTCATTTCGAGGCGAATTGATACCCTTAATAAAGTGTTTTGAGTGTTTTAACCTTTTAATTATTAGTTAGTTATGATGATTTTGTGTTTTTGTAGGTTAATCTAAGAATAGCAAAAAAAGGGAGCCAAAAGGCCCAAAAACCCAAGACCCAGAAGGTCACGGGCGCTACCCTAGAAGGCAACACCCATGACGAGGAAAACACCCCGGGAAAAAAATTTTGGGCGAAAGGGGTCACGGGCGTTACCTTTGATGGTAGCACCCATGACCAATGCAGCGTCAAGGGAGTCAAAAATTGCCGAGAGAGGTCACAGTCATTACCCCTGACGGTAGTGCCCGTGACCAAAACCGAAGAATCCACAATTTTATTCCGTCAAGACGCCTGGGAGTAATGCCTGCGACAAAACTGGAATGCGCAAGTAATGATGAAGCGGTGGCGAGACTTTAGGGTTTTGAGATTATTTTATTTTATTTTTCTAAGTTTTTCCTTTTACATATCATTATACATAGTTATTAGGAAAAAAAATAGTTTTTAGATAGATAAATATCATTAAACATTACTCTTTAGAAGATACTTAGCTTTAGATCATTAGTTTAGTTTTAAGCTTTCATTAGTTTCTCTCCATTGTAATTCACTCTCTTTTCCTGGTTAATTCAAGTTAATTCTTGTTCATCTTTCCTTCTCGCCTTTATTCTTAGTTATTTTTAGTGTCTATTCATTCAGTCCAGTTAACATTAGTTTTCACCAAAATTCATTTTTTAGTGAAGAAGAGGATTAAGGTTCCCTAGATTCTTCTTTCGAATGAGGATTTAGGCAGTCTTAGTAATCCAAATCACGTCTTTTCTTGTTTGTTCGGGAGAAGATTTGTGATTTAAGATTCAAGAGTCAAGATTAGAGTAAAGTACAATGCATTCCAGGATCATGTTCTCTTTACTTAATTCCAGTATTCGATTGAGTTCTAGTTCCTTCGTTATTACTCTTTATTGCATTCTTAGTTATGAATTTTCCTTTTAGTATTTGATTTCCAATTCATGCTTAGGTTAGTTTAATTGCTTTTTCAGTTATTTACTATTTTTCGTCATTGACACCCTACCAAACCAATTACCTTAAACTGACACACCATCCCTGAGGATACGACAACTCTTACTCTGAAAACCTAAAATACACAACCGAACAATTTGATGTCTATTGTTGTTCAATTTAGACAACTCTGTTTAACTGATGTTCATTTGTTTTAGAATGTTGATCATTTACGTTGTGTTCAATATATCTGGGGGAATGGTCTTGATTTTCATTTTGTGTATACATAATGTTCAGTTTCGGTACAGTTGATGTTCATTTTCTGGGGGTGTAGCTGATTTGATGTTCATTCTTACTAAAATGAGTTTATATGTTCATATACAGTATGATGAGTGTATATTTACATAGTTTTCTATATATATGGGGGAATGTTGTTGATGTTCATTTTGTGTATATAGAATGTTCAATTTTGGGCGTGTATATATAGTGTTTTATGTGTGAATGAGTGTATATGTTTATTTATAGTCGATGGAATGTATAGGTGATGGGTGGAATGTTGCTTGTATGGTTATGTTCATCGATATATTAATTTTTGTTTTTTTCATTTTGGCGGATGGTGTATTTCGATAAAATTGTGTGCACCTCTCAGTCCAGATAATTCCCAACTATGTGTGCATGGACTGAGAAGATTCTGAAGTAGAGGATTGTGGATGAGATTAGATTGAATGCTTTCGGCAAGGGGAGCCTAGAGCCGCGCATAAGTGATCCAACAATCGACCAGGTGGTCCGTGGCAAAGCCAGTGGTGCATGCGACCACGGAGATCTTCACGTGGGGGATCCTTTACTTATTTGTTTAGTGTATATATAAAAAATGGAAGTGATGTTCATATTGGGTATACGCGATGGTAATGGTGTACTTACTTGGTGTTCGTCTTTGTTCTTTTAGCAGTAATCTATACTAGATATTAAATTTGAATTGGATGTTCAGTTTGGTAAATGTGATGAGCATTTTTATACGCGATGATCATTTTGGGTATACGCGATGATCATGTTGTACTTACTTGATGTTCATTTTTGCTCTTTTGGTTGTAATTTATACTATATATTCATTTTGAACTGGATGTTCAGTTTTGGATATGTGACGATCATTTCTACAGTGTTATGTGTACTAGCAAATACTCGATCGTTGGCCCGAACTAAAAAATAAATACCCAAGTGTTCATATATAAATACCTTGTGTGTTGCTGCGCTATTAATTAAAAAATTATCCAAGAGTTGGTTGATATAAATATGATCATACATAACAATGGAATTCAAAAGACTTAAAATAGAGTAAAGCAACATTGCGATGCAATTTATTCCGAAAAAACTTTTACATGTCAAGCGCTGTTTGATGCAAGTTTAACTATACATTATGGTGAAATTGAAAAGATCTAAAGGAGGTATTTCTAAATTATTTGGTATGCAACTAAATTATTTATACTTGTGAATTCAAAAAATAAGAAAAGTTGTCACTATATTATAGGAGATTATCAAATCTATATAGTTACCAATATTTTTGATTTAAAAACCAAAATCAATCCAATGAAATTTTACTAAGCGAGATATGAAGGGGTGGAATGCAATAATTGTATCCATAAATTTTACAATTTAGAGACACGGGTCCTAATTGACCCATTAAAACCCATTATCTACTAACTACTCCATGGAATAGAAGCAAATAAAATTTAATAAGACTTTACTTTAATTCATCACAATCTTAGCTGAAAAAAAATAATATTTTACAACTATTTACTTTATGGAAAAAATTAAAAGAAATTAAAAAAGATACCAAGATAGGTCACGCACAAAAAAAAAAATGTTCATAGCTCCATTTATCTATTTATAAAAAAAATTAATTTTGACCCCGAAGATATGGTTGTTTGCATTTTGGACCCCAAATTATATAGTAATTTATTTTTTGAACCCTTGATTTTATTATTTATTTTTTGGAGCCTAATGTTTATGGGTTGAATAAAAAAAAAGACCTTAAAGTTTGTAGGTTAAAAAAAAAGGTTTGTGTACTGTTTTTCTTTTTCTTCCTGTTAGAACCCCTCAAGGACGTTGACAGACCCAGGCTCAAGGACATTGGCGACTGGATCAGTTTTGAATGAAAGTTAAACTTCGAATATTTAGAAAAGATATAATGCGCAAGGAAAGAAATCTCAAGAAGGCAGAAGGATATTCACCCAAGACTTCATAAAGACGTTCACCCAAGGCATCATAAGGACGTTCACCCTAGGCGAGAAGCTTTGATGCCAAAGACAAAAGTGCAGCCGAAACAAGGAAGTTTTCTGGAAAATTAATATCCAATCTTTCTATCAATATTTCTAATCAGACTAATCGAGTGTAATATCTACTTTGTAGGAAACAGTCGTGAAGAAATTGGAAGGCAAAAAGGATTGCAATTTTTGGGAGAAATCTTCCAAAAGAAGGAAAGAAAATCAAATGATATGGAAAGAGGAGCAAAATGTGAAGAAGGAAAGAATCAACCCCCAACGACTACTACCTACAAGTTGCGCCCATAAATAGATGAATTGTAGATTGAAGAAAGCAACGATTCCACGGAAGTAATCGGGTGTTTGAAAAACAGATAGTGGTCCTCTGTTTTTCGTGTTCTATCTTTGAGTAGAAAGAAGAGTTTGTTGTGAGATTTGTGTTTGAGAAAAATCAAATCCTAGACGGAATTAGGTTTGATTAGAGTTTTCACCGAAACTATGGTGGGTGTTTGTTTATTCAGAAACAATTTTCGAAGTGCCCTCTATAAGGCACTCTGCTCTGTGTTGCCCTAAGGACGTTTACCTAAGGCAACCTTCATACATCAGTTCTGTAATTTCTTCCGAGGAAATAAAGGAGGTTATTCAGTACATTTTACTTGCCCTTTATTTCAGTTTGCTTTACTTAAAGTTGAATCTTAATCATAGAAGATTAAGAAACCCTAACGTCCTTTATCATTTGAGTACTTGTGCAAAACGTTTTATAACCCTATTCGCCCCCCCTTCTAGGGTTCTTTCAATTGGTATCAGAGCTTGGTCCACTGAAGATTCAGAGACTAATCGCTCTATGGCAAAGATCATGGTTGGGATCGAAGATGGTGATATAGGGCAAGGATGTTGCTTAAACAGTCCCCCATTATTCAGAGGATCAAACTTTGCCCACTGGAAGAAGCGTATGAAGACATTCATCATGGATCAAGACTATGACCTTTGGGACATAATTGAGATTTGAGACTTTTTCCCCATGATCACAGAAAGAGAAATCACGAAACCCAAAGATAGATCGAAATATACTGCTAGAGAAGCAAAAAAGGCAGATAAAAATGTTAAATCTTTACATATCCTTTACTGTGGACTTGATTCTAATGAGTTTCAATTTGTCTCTGGTTGTGATATAGCTAAACAGGTGTGGGATACCTTAGTGACCACATATAAAGGAGCGAGCCAAGTTCAAAAAATAAGGCTTGACAATTATGTCAAGCACTATGAATCCTTAAAAATGAAGAATGGAGAATCCGTCAAGGACATGTACAAGTGATTCACTATCATGGCGAATAATCTCAAGTCCTTGGGGAAAACCTACTCCAATGAAAAAAAAGTTCACAAGGTCCTTAGATGTCTTCCATGAAAGAAATGAGAACCAAAGGTCACCGTAATAGAGGAAGTTCACGATGTGGAAACTCTCCAATTAGATGGCCTCATTGGAAAGCTTCTTGCTCACGAAATGCGTTTCCAATAAGAGCAAAATAAAAAGGAAGAAGTAGCTCGTAAGGACATCTATGGTCCTAACGACAATGATAAGGACCGGATCTTGGCCTTGATGGCCAAGGAACTTAAGAAATCGTGCAACAAAAGTCATACCTCTAGAGGGCCTTCATCCAAACGAATCAAACAAAGAGGTAATGACTCATCAAATAATATAACTAACTCATTCTCTTATTTTTCGTGTGGTGACCCAGATCACTTGATCAAGGACTGTCCCTACCATAGAAAGAACAAAGAAAAGAGAAATCTCATGGCCCTGATGGCCACTTGGAGTGATTACAGTGGAAGCCGGAGTAATGATGAGGAGACTACTAGTCATTGCATCATGAGAAAAGACATCAACGACACAGAGGAGGTTGGTATAGCCAATGATGACTACCAAGATAGTGACGATGATGAATCAAGAGAGGTAACACTTGATGATCTCCTTACTTGGCCAAAAAAGTTCTTGCAAATTGCTTTCTAAAGCTTATTAGACATGAGACTAAGTACTTGAATAAAATCAATTCTCTAAAAAAGGCCATCAAGGGGTTAAAAGAGTCCAAGGTTTAATTGGAAAAGTCTTGCGATAACCTTACCTCTAGGATTAACATTTTCGAGGCCGAAAGTCACTCGCAACAAGAAAACCTTGATTAATCTCGTAAATCTCGATGTGTCCCCTTTAAAGAAGAATTTGGATATTGGAAAAATGCCTACAAAGCCAATGCTCAAGAAAAGAGGAATGAAACATCAGTACCTATCGAGGAATGAAATCATTGTCAAGGACATTCTGTCCCTCAAAGGCAACCTGACAGAAGCAGTCATCAAGGACATCACAGTAACTTCGATAGAAAGGACCGAGCCCACAAGTTCTACTCATGGAACCAAGAATGACACAACTACCTTGGGACAAGATATCAAGGTCATTCATCTCTTCCCAAAAGCCAATATGGTAAATCTCACTACTTCAACCATCATTGTTCTAAAATTGTACAAGTGTGGTTTCCAAAAGGAACAAGACCTCCTAACATGGTTATTACTAGTAGTCAAGAACCTAAATTTGAAGTCAATTATGGCTTGAGGAAGGGTGTCTAAAATTTTTGCAGGTACATTCAACATCCAGGAGAGTGGATGCTTGAGGAAGCTTGGGGCAATCAAGAACATTACTTAAATCAGCTATAAGAACCCCTCAAGGACCTTGGCAGACCTAGTATCAAGGACCTTGACAACTGGATCTATTCAAACGGCAGTGTCATTGATTATTTTTATGGCACATATTGAGGGGAGCACCCTCTCTTAGGACTAACAAGTTCATTGAGTCTTGTAGTTTATTGGAAATGGTTATAATATTAAGGGGAGGGGTGATAACTGCGTTTCATGATTATGTTTTTGGGGGTTTTCAATAGTGAATTAGGGATAGTTTTGAGTGTGAACCTTGATTTTTATTCCAATTTCCCTACTACACTGGGTGTTGTTGTTTTTAATGTGAATTTGTAGGTTTTGAGGCCAAAACACCAACTTTCTCTCAACTTCAGGCAAGAGTGAATATACCACTGACCTCTACATGTCAAACCCAAACCGTGGTACAAATTTGGGACGGAAAGGAGCAAGGAATGGCCGGCAAGAACCTCGGCGGCACTGAGGTGGTGGCCACGGTCCGTGGCGATTCAGCTCCTTGTGCCCAACTCATTTTTTGCGAAGGAAAGAAGAAAGAAACGAAACAGTGGCAACCTCGGGCAGCCCGTGGTGATCACCACGGTCCATGTACGGACTATACGGACTGCCTATGCAGATCGGTTGTTTTCGCGAGTAGAAAAGGGGGCAAGCGGCAATTTTTCGATATTCAGTCATTATCTATCAGTTTTCTTTCGTTCTTTGGCCATGAAGGAGAGAAAAGAGAGCCCTAATAATTTCATTCTACTCCTCTTCCCCACCATCAAGATTCAAGACCGAATCGATTCAAGAGAAACCAAGATCAAGATTCGCAAAGGAAAGGAGCGACGTTCGCGGAGAAGGTTCTACCCCGGGATCGAAAGGCTCGACGGGTTGTATTCTTCGCAATTCTATTCTTTCTTTTCGATTTCCTTCTTAGTTTTGAGATTCGATTGTGATGATTGGAACTTGTTTTCTGTTTTCGTTGAATATGAGTGAGTAGATTTCTTGAATTCTAGGGTTTTGCAACCCGAAACACTGTAGTTTGATTTAATATTATTAGTTTGTGCATGAATTCTTGATTAGATTCAATAGAAGGTTGTGTTTTCCATGTTTATGAGTATTCTTAAGGCCTTGGATATTTGTAAGTTTGAGATTAACCTGAGAAGTACTGAAAGGTGAATTAAAGTAATCTGACTACCAACCTGTCTACCTAGGATTGCGAAAGTTGAAAAAAGGAGTAGTGAACTAGGGAATCATTAGATAACCTGACTTTTTGAGACATTCAATTATGTTTAACCTAAAAGGCAGATGAAAGTTGTTGATTAGGTTGTTTAGAATAGTTCTATTTAGCATCGAAAGGGCGATAGAATTCAGAGGTTGTCGATTCTTGATTCGTTCTTGAATGTATGATTGTGCAGGCTAAGTTTTAGTAATTGAACTCGTTGTTAGGGTAGCATCTCCATAGAAGTATTTCTCTCTTGATAGAATCTGTGATTGAATTTTTACTTGCTTTATTAGTTTTATTAGTTTTTTTAAAACTTTTTTTTTTCAAAACCCAAAACCCGATTAGCTTAGCAATCGCGATAGAGATTAGTTTTCTGTGCTGCTAATTGAGTCCATGTGGGATCGACCTTGACGTGCTAATACATACACCGTGCGCTTGCAGGCCTGTCAGGGGGCTCTCTATAGACTTTTTGATAAAAGTCAAAAAGGGGGAGAAGTGTTGCAAATGAATTTTTCCTTCAATCAAAGGGGGAGATTGTTAGAACCCCTCAAGGACGTTGACAGACCCAGGCTCAAGGACAATGGCGACTGGATCAGTTTTGAATGAAAGTCAAAATTCGAATATCCAGAAAAGATATAATGCGCAAGGAAAGAAATCTCGAGAAGGCAGAAGAACATTCACCCAAGTCATCATAAGGACGTTCACCCTAGGCGAGAAGCTTTGATGCGAAAGACAAAAGTGCAGTCAAAACAGGGAAGTTTTCTGGAAAATTAATATCCAATCTTTTTATCCATATTTCTAATCAGACTAATCGATTGTAATATATACTTTGTAGGAAACAATCGTGAAGAAATTGGAAGGCAAAAAGGATTGCAATTTTCGGGAGAAATATTCCAAAAGAAGGAAAGAAAATCAAATGATATGGAAAGAGGAGCAAAATGTGAAGAAGGAAAGAATCAACCCCCAACTACTACCACCTACAAGTTTCACCCATAAATAGATGAATTGTAGACTGAAGAAAGCAACGATTCCAGGAAAGTAATCGGGTGTTTGAAAAACAGAGAGTGGTGCTCTGTTTTTCATTTTCTTTCTTTGAGTAGAAAGAAGAGCTTCTTGTGAGATTTGTGTTTGAGAAAAATCAAATCCTAGACGGAATTAGATTTGATTAGAGTTTGCACTGAAATTATGGTGGGTGCTTGTTTATTCAGAAACAGTTTTCGAAGTGCCCTCTATAACGCACTTAGCTCTGTGTTGCCCTAAAGACGTTTAGCTTAGGCAACCTTCATATATACATCAGTTCTGTAATCTGTTCCGAGAAAATAAAGGAGGTTATTCAGTACATTTTACTTGCCCTTTATTTCAGTTTGCTTTGGTTAAAGTTGAATCTTAATATGAGAAGATTAAGAAACCCTAACGTCCTTTATCATTTGAGTATTTATGCGGAAATTTTGATAACCCTATTCACTTCCCATGTTTGAATTTATCTCCCGATTAGCGCTAAACTTCAAGACTAAGGTTAAAACTAATATTAAAGTTGTAATACACCTATCTTATTCATGTCGGAACTACTTAGACCCTGGTCTGGTTACTTCAGGGTCTAATTAGTTCCGACATGAATAAGAAAGGTGTATTATAGTTTTAATGTTAGTTTTAACCTTAAACCTGAAGTTTGACACTAATCGGGAGATAAATTCAAACATGGAAAGAAAAAGAAAAACAATACACCGACCTTTTTTTCAACCTACAAACTTTAAGGTATTTTTTTATTAAACCAATAAACATTAGGGTCCAAAAAATAAATAATAGAATTAAGGGTTCAAAAAATAAATTACCCTAACTTTCAGGGTCCAAAATACAAGCGACAAATTACCCTCATCGAACTCAAATGCTAAACTTAGAATGTTTTGATTCAGCACCCATGTGTGAAGATTCTTTCTTCCCAATAGCATTTGTTGGATGGTGAGATAGTTAGTCTCGATTTGGATTTCTAACTCAATAGTTTTGTCAAAAGTAATCTCATCTTGATGGCTCCTACTTACATAAAAGGTATCCCAATTCACTTGCATGTAGACCTATTGAGTTTCAAATAACAGCATGCGATCCTCCCTCTCCAGTCCTTCTAAGGTCTAACTAATGCATTTGTGTTCACCTTGAACATGCCAAAATAGAGTTTAATTTAGTGAGTTTGTAAAACCTATTTAAATTCATTGAATTTTGTGTTTGGCCAATTACCTCAAGTGTTTTTATAATCCCATCACAGTTATAAACTTTTACAAAAATTATATATATTGACAACTTTTTGTGAAACATCAACTTACCCAACCATATCTTACCTACGAAAGGAACATGGTAAAAGTATAGTAAATATGAGGTTGAGTAAATTTTGTTAAGTTTGAAAAACTTAGGCTCTATTCTTTCACATTGTAAACTACCCACAACTAAATTTTACTTTATTCCACGTAAACCTACCTAAATTATCCTACTTCTAAACAAATCATTATCTACTTCAAAAAGTACAAAATTACCGAAAAAATAAATAGAAGCGACATGGCTCATTACCTGAGGAAATTATGCGATGGAAATGAAAAGGTAGTGAGGGAGGAAGAACCTCCGAACCAAGTCATGGAAAGGCCTTGATAAATTCAAACCAGCAAGTGGATGCATACTCGCAATATTTGTCATAATCTTCAATTGTTTCCACCTAAAATCAAAGCAATAAAATGGAGGAGCTTGTGCTAACTCCTAAACACCAATCATCATTCAGGTCTATTTATCTTGGTTAATAGTTTAAGTATATAAATAGCTACAAAACCTAAAATTCCCTGGTTTCTGAACAATTTGAATGTTTAGCAGCTGGAGCAAAGTTACAATCACAAACCTTCTTGTAGATGAGTTTTATCATTCATGGGCCTATCCTTTTGGTCATCTCCTTGATCAATACATAATAGGCAGTAGTTAACGATATAATCTTAATTAACACCATGCGTCACTGGTTTCCCATGTATAAATTAACTTAAGCACCCGAAATTCTTATACACATGCTATTGATAGTTTTGCTATTTGATAGTAAAGAGAGTGGAAGGGGAAAAGTCCCACATTGGTAGTGGAAGGGACTTTTCACTAGTTTATAAGTGATAGTACTACTTGGGCTTATAATTGGCTAATGGGCTACTATGGAGCTAGTGGTGGTACTAAGGTTCAATGTTCCGCATTGAACCGCACACGCACACGCGCGCGCGCGTGTGACGGTTGTCGGCTTCTGGCGGCTTATTAGGCGACACTTAGCACTTTGCACGCGGTGCCGGAACACGAAACATATAGTGTACTCAACTACACTATATAGTTTTGTTTTATTATTTATTTTATTTAATTTAAATAAATAATTAATTATCCAGAAATCTGTTTCCTGGATAATAGGAAGCAGTTTCATACAGTTTAATATGTAAAACTACTTAAGCCAACTGACAACCACTCTCTCTTTCTCCCTCTTCCTTTACGTTATTAATTCACAGAGAAAACAGGGAAATCTCAGATTTTGCTCAACTGAGTTTTCACAAGGCTTGATTAATCCTGGAGGAATATTTGCTGATCTAAAGAGCATCTTAGTGATAGAGGGCAAATAATTCCTTAAATAAAGTGAATTCGATTCACGTTTAAGCCTTTTTCTTCTCAAAATCACTCAACAATTTTAAGGAATTATTATGGCTGATTCTGCAAGTTCTTCTGCTTTGAAATTCATGAATCCCGATTTCATGAAGCAAGAAAAATTCGATGGCACAAATTACAATCGCTGGAAGGACAAGATGATGTTTCTACTCACTGCCTTGAATGTTGTCTATCTTCTCGATCCAAACCTGCCTGAGGTAGAAGATGCCAAGGAGACGGATCCACCGGAGCGAAAGCAAAAGGTTGCAGAACTACAGAAGAAAAAGAAGGATGACGAGTTTGTGTGTCGAGGACATATTTTGGCTGCCCTCGCAAACAATCTGTACGACCTCTACATGATGTATTCTTCTCCAAGAGAGATTTGGAAGAAATTGGAGAACAAGTATACTACCGAGAGGCAAGGTACTGACAAGTTTCTTGAAATTTATGGAGTTTAAGATGACTGATTCTATACCAATTCTTGACCAAGTGCATGAGTTGCTTGTCTTGGTTAATAGGATTCGTGACCTTAAGGTGATTTTACCCGAGGCATTCCAAGTGGGGGCAATTATTTCTAAGTTACCCCCTACGTGGAATGATTATAGGAAGAAACTTTTTCATATGCAAGAAGATTTCACTCTTGAGAAGATCATGAGACATCTCAGGATTGAAGAGGAGACTCGAAAGAGAGATGTCCCAGATCTTCCCAACAGTTCTAAGGTGAACAATGTTGAGGGCAAGTAAAAAAAGAACAATAAAAGGAAGGCACCCGATTCTGATAAAATTGACAAGAAGAAAAATAAAAAATGTTATGGTTGTAATGAGAAAGGTCACTACATTAAAGACTGCAAATTGGTTAAGAAACTCAGAAAGGAGACCCAAACACAAGGAACATCACCTAAAGCTAATCTGGTAGAGAAACAGATTGAGGATTTTGTTGCCATGATTACTACTTCTGTCAATAATCTGCATATTGACATGGTAACTGAAGTGAATATGGCAAGTGCAAGATCCAGTGCTTGGTGGATAGATTCTGGTGCATCTGTACATGTGTGTTATGTTGGGAATGTCCCGACAATGTTCGATATACACGGAGTTTAAACCAAAGTGATATAATAATTATATGTCTTGCTAGAGACCTCTATAATTAGTAATTAAATATGTTTAATTACAACTATATTACTTGGTCCTACTGGGTCACACAAGTCAGTGCCCTGGAACAATGTATGTAGCCTAATTGATATTGTATCAAGTTTAGAAAAGTTGGGAATTGATTTCTTTGAGAAATCAACCCAACACGGACCGAATTGGGTTCAACACGGGTCGTGTTGACCCAACACGGTCTGTGTTGAGACACCATGGTCCGTGGTGTCCATGGGCCGAATAATTGGACTCTCTGGAGTCCAACACGGACCGTGTTGATTCAACACGGACCGTGTTGGGCCTGAGAAGTGCGCCGTTGCGTTAAGTCGACCCTTTAGGGTTTTGAACCCTTTCCCTAGGTTTTCTAAACACTATATAAAGGGGTCTCTGGGAGAGATTATTCAACACCAACTGCTTAAGACTCTTAGAGAGATACCAGGGGGATTTCCTGAGTTCCTCTCTTTTAGTTTGCGATTCTAGTTTCAGAAACATTCTCTGCTTTCCGAAACAATCTTACATACATCTTAGATTGAGATTCGTCTCGATCGGTCGATCTAGCAATCAGTTCCCGAGTGTGCGTGGACTTTTCAAGAGAGGATTTCAGATTGGAATCGAAGGTCAACCTCTTCTTCAAATTTAATTAGCAATCAGGTATAATTACTAAAGCCTCTGCAATTATGTTGATTAATTGTTTATAACTGTTATAATATTCCGCCTATTAATCTGTATCTGTTTAGGAAATAGATAACCTAAAACCTAACAGTGGTATCAGAGCCACCAATTGCATTCTAAAGTATTGTACTTGTATTCATAATTAATTTTGTCAATAGTTGAATTATATTATGAATATGCTAGAGTAGATTTATGCCTAAAATTTTGAATCTTTATGAAAGTTTTAATCTTTAATGTTCTTGATAGTAAATCTGAAATTTTATTGTAAAATTTCATGCTTTGTTATTGCTTATTTCTTATTGCCTTTAATTAATCGATTTTATGTTTGTTTAATTGTTAAATATAACATGAACTCGATTTAATTTTGAATGTTTTAGAAGCAATCACGTTTAATGTTGTTAAACAGTAGGCGATACATGAAATAGGTTTAAATTCGCAAAATAGGGTTTTGTAGAATTAGTTTTCTGATTTAGTTTATTTACGGTAAATATGAAAAATCGAAATAAAATATCAAACGAACTCGAAAATTTCTGAAATTTTTACTGGAGGTGTCTGGAAGTGTTCAGGACTTACCATAATTTTTGTAGATTTTTCCCAATTAGATTTTTAATTGAGTTTTCAGATCTGAATTGAATTAAAATTCGTTTAATTCTCTGAATTTTATAAATTTGTAGAAATTTGTAAAACTTCTGAAATTTTTACAGTAGGTTACTAGCTAACCATACTTTTAGGGAAAAAATTTTCCGTTAATTTATCCGATCAAATTATATTTTTTAATTTAGATATTCAGATCTTAGAGAAATAAATTTGTTGCTTCTCTGAATTTTGTATATTTATAGAAATTTACAAATTTTCTGAAAATTTTACAGTAGGTTACTGGGTAACCATTCTGTTATGGATAAAATTTTCGTGAATTTTCGAAATCGTTTACAAATTTTCCTTTAATTTTCAGGTTAACAGAAAAGTATAATTGTTTACTTTTCTGAATTTTGTTCTAATTTTCGAAATTTGATAAACTTCTGAAATTTTTACAGTAGCATATTGGATGAACCTACTGTATGGTAAAATTATAAAATTTGATTTTTTAAACTTATCGGACTATTATTATTTATTTTCCTCTTAAACGGAGAATTAAAAGGTTTAATTCCCTAAATTTTAACAATCTTTTAGAAATTGTTAAAATTCTGGAAAATATTCATATTGGGTTATTAAATAACACTGTGATATGAAATATTTTAATTCAATAAATTATGATAATTTTATTTAAGTTTTTCATTCACGAAATTAACCAAAACTGGGAAGCAACACAGACCGTATTGATCCAACACGGACCGTGTTGCCAGCAGTTTTGGTGAATTCGTGTGTTTTAGGGTTTGTAATTAATTTTAGAAATTAATTATTAAATCCTATTACTACTAAATCAGATAATGGGCATAAAATCTATTATTTTGTAAAGTTTAGGAAACTTACAATAGCTTTGAAAGATATAGTATCTTTTAGACTCCTTGATTTTAGGAAAGTCAAGTATTTTGTATGTATAGGCATAAAATCCTAAATCTGTTTAGGTAACTAAGATAAAATTTGGATTTTGTTTATTATATTATTCATTCAAACCTTTTAGGAAATTTTATTTAGTATTTATTTCCTTATGTGTTATATTGCAATCATATATATGTCTTTATAATTTGTTATTTAAGCATGTGTTATATTTGATATATTTATTGCAATATTACATGTTTGCATGTGCTTCTAGTATGGCCGTAGATAGTCAGTTTTACCGGTCTTCATACCGGGTTGGGTGATATACGGTTTGCGTACCGTCTTTGAATTAAATTTTAAATTTAAATTTCAGTTAAGTTTATTTTTTAATTCATGTAAGGACTCAATTGTGAGGTCCAAATTGTAAATTGGTTGTAATTGGAGACATCAAATTGAGTGGGAGCTCAACAGCAATAGAGGTGGTGTTACGAGTGGGAGCCCATCCAAAGAAGTTGCAAAATCCAAGAAGAGTTTCTTGAAGACTGTCAAGGCTTAGTTAAAATTAATTTGATTAAGTCTAGGTGGCCATACTAGGGGTTTTATTTATGCTTTAAATTCGTTATTGCATGTTTTATTATGCCTTTTATGCTTTTCGAAAGAGTTCACCTAGAATTGCATGCTTAGGATAATAAAACCTACTCTCAAAATGAATTATTGCTCAACCTATCGAAACACCACTTAGATGGATAAATAAAGAAAGCCAAAGCGAATTATTTGTCCGTCATTAATAAGTAGGGTGGGAGCTAGGTCAATTCAAATTGGCTATCAAAATAGTTTTGGGCCAAGAGCAGAGGAAGAGAAATATTGTATTCGATACAAATTTCTTGCCAAGAGTCATTTTGAATGATCGATCATAAGATGATCCACCAAAGATAACATGGGATCGAGTTTTGTTGGGCCAAAGTCCACTTGAACCCATGAGTCTTGTGGGTCTTGGTTAAAATTAAAACACTAAGTGAGAGTTAATAAAGTATTTTGATTTGAAATTAAAATTAGTTTAATTTCTTTTGATGAATAATAACTAAAATGAACCAACTTGTATCGTGGAATTATTTATGTCTTTTCACACAAACATCCACCACTAATAAAATATTGTTTTCTCCTCGAGAAAGAGAAAAACAATTAACACCAATTCCTTAATTGGCATTGCCATCGCAAGATTGTCTTGAAGGCGATTAAAAGAAACATGTCTTTGATATAACATTGAATTAGGCATCAATATTAAGAGGTCAATCAAGCCAAATGAATACATGTAATGTCATAGTATTCATACAATTTTAACTTCAAAATGTTTGAAGATTAGAGGAAGGATTTCAATATTACCAACTCAAAACCAAGTTCATCGAACTAGTTAGAGTTAATAAATATGAAACCAATAACCAGATAGTCTCGGTTGAGCTAGATAAGAGCCAATTGATGGCGCTCATATTCTGAAATAATTTGACTATTTTAAAACATGAGAAACCTCGGATCCCCTTTAGCCAAAAGATTGGCGACCAAAGATAGTCTTTTAGTCAAAGGGAAAATAAAGATTTAAGAAATGTATCAAGGACAAGAAGTCAAAGGAAAGGTAAGGACAAATAGTTGTGCATACCCAACCAATAACAGCAACCGGTTATCAACTAGATCATGTATGACACTGGGAGCATGAATAACTATAAGGAAGACTTGAGATATGATTTCAATTCTAGGCAAATGCGTATATAATACACACTACCCTTATTAAACCCATTTTGAGTATAAGATACCGGCTGTGAAGCTCGCATTTATGCAAATGTGCAGTATCTACAGCAAAGTAGATGTGCTTTGAAGGATGAGAGTCAGCCTACAAATAGGAACATGCAATTACTTATGGTTCCTTATGAAATGTTGGTTGTTTATCCATTTCCTCAAGACTTATGAGAGAAATTTATAGGTGATTCTATGTTCTCATTATAAGTATTTCTTACTCTCAATTAGAGAGAGAGAGGATCTCGGATAAACACACCCAACACATCGAAACCAAAGGGTTTAAAAGGAATAACTCATATTCAAACATAAAACTTGTAACTATCTATTAAGTCATGCAAATCAGAGCGCATTCAGAAGCGTCATAGTGATAGACTTTTTGATGTCTGCAAAGGATGACTGTACCTTTTACAAGAAAGGGTAAACGTGCCAACAAACACTCATGCATATGGATGTATGTAGTCCAATTGAGCACAAGTACAAGGGATGGATTACTTCATATCTTCAAAGATGAATAACATAACACATGGTGATTCATGTCTATGAGATTCATCTGAAGCTGGAATGTTAAAATAGTTTAAAGATTTCCAAAATGAAGTAGTCTTGGCGAAACAATGAGAGTACCTACATACGATCGAAGTGATGCTAATAGTTGAGCCAAGAGTTTGAACAAATGACTCAAGTGAAACATAATTCTGGCACTATAAGCTTAAGTCATATTAATAAAAAATGCATTCATAAAACTACATAGTGCAGGATTTTGGAAAACATAAACTTTGAAAAGTTCAATGTTTGTAAAGCATGCCTTATGGTTAAGATGACTAAAATCACCTCTTATTAGAACTGGTGAACAAGCTAATGACTTTTTAGGATGCAAAAATATTGATGTATGTGGGCCTATGAGCACTAGTGCTAGAAGAAGGTTTGTTGTACTTTTCATCACTTTCAGTGACGATTTTTAGTAGATATGGGTATATCTACTTAATACGCCACAAGTTCAAATCCTTTGAAAATGTTCAAAGAGTTTCAAAGTGAAGTACAAAACCAACTTGGCAAGAAAATCAAAACCCTTCAACAAGGTTGAGGAGGTAAGTATTTGAGCCATGATTTCCCTGACCATTCCAGAGAATGTGGAATTGTTTCATAACTCTCTCTTCTAGGAATACGACATCTCAATGGCGTATCCAAGAAGAATCACACCTTATTGGATATGATGCGATAAATGATGGTTGAGTCAACATTGCCGATTACCTTTTGGGGATACACGCAATTAACCATAGCTCTAATTACTGAATAAAGATTATCTGAAGCACTAGAGAAGACACCATATATGATATGGAGAAGAGAGGTTCTTGAACAGTCTTCTGAAAAGGAGTATCACTTCTACAAACTGTTGTAGAGAAAAGTGTTTGTGTCTCAAAATACTTTCTTCTTAGAGAATATGTTATTCTCTAAAAGAAAGAGTGGGAGAGATTTTGAACTTACCGAAGTTCGAGAGACACAAAACACTATAATCATCACCTGAAACTCCACTACTTGATCCTATTTCAAATTTTCCTATTGGTCGGGAAATTAAAAACAAGGTTGAGGCAGTTGAAGTTCCTCAAAACATTGAGGAGGAGGTGTCATGAACATTACTCGAAGCAAGGTCAGGTAAACAACTCCGTCAACCACAGAGATATCGATCTTCTATGGATGAGCGTGAGATGTTACTTTTAGAAAGTAATGACTCTACCTACAACAAAGAAGCTTTACCAAGTCAAGATTCCATAAGGTCTAAGATGGACTCCATATATACAACCAAGTTTAGAACTCGGTTGATTTGTCTGAAGGTGTGAGCCATCAGGCATATGAGGGTTTTAAGGCAAAACATGGGTTCATTAAGATAGACATCAAGACTGACTTCAAAATAGATTTTGAAGAAAGGTGTGTACTTGACACAACTGAGTGGTCTTTTGTTGGAATACTTGTAAACTTCAAGAGACCATTTGTGGTCTTAAGGAAGCTTCTAGGAGTTGGAATCATTGACCTTCTTGACCAGGATATCAAAAAGGTTTGACATACTGGGAAGTGTCAAAGATAATATTGTGTTTACAAGAAGTTCAGTGGGAGCAATGCGTTTTCTGATATTGTATGTGATTGACATACTGTCTACTGAGAAGAATATTCCAATGTTGCTTCTATTGAGGTTGACTTGGAAATAAATTTCAAAGTGAAAGATTGGTGGGGCTAAGAATTTTATTGGAAACAAGATCTATAATGATAGATTAAAGATTTTGATTGTTTGAATCAAAGTTAACTAGGTGTTGAATAGTTCAACTCACTTCGAGAATGGATTAATTTCCAAAATCATGGCATATCCTTACGGAATTTGATTGTTTCAAAACAATCAGAAGTTCTAAGAAGGATGAGACATATAACTCATGCTTCAGGCGTGAGATTAATGTATGCCATGAGATGTTCAAAGTCCAACATAACATATACATTGTATATGTATAAGCAAAACTAAGGATGTGTCCTAAGTCTAAAGTGGTTGATAAAAGCTAAGTGTGAAGAGTTGCATTGATGCTACACTCATGCAGAGAAATATGATTATCTGAAAGGTCAGAGAAAGTTATACGATCTGTATTGAGTGGTATTGAGGTGAACTAGAAGAAGTTCCTAACATGACATGCGGTTAATTCTACAAATAAGACAAGTATGACACGACTTTAGAAGTTGTGGCAGAAACTGTTAGGATTGCGAAGTTCGTTTTTAGAACTGGGTGATGTTTCTAGCCTTGCGAGAGAAATGAAGCCTTATTGATAGGAGCCATCACTCAAGCAAAGGAACTGAAGCTCATTATGAATCCAAACATGTGTTCCGGAAATATCTTCCTATATGAAAGGTCATTAGTGAGATGGTATATGTACGAGGTTCATTGCAAGTATTATGTACTAAACCCCTGTTGTAGTTATAGCATGATAGTCATGCATGGGCAATATGTATTAAACACATTCCGGAATATTAACAAGTCAAATTTGCATGAATTATTCATGAATTATGACCTTGTTGATTCATCATTGAGAATAAGATTCCAAAATTTACATCAATTGTGGTTTAGAATTATGTAAATGTCCAAAAAGGTTAGCGCATTCAAAATGGGAAATTGGATGAGGTCCGATTTCTGAAACCCCATTATGAACTTGATAACGCTAGTCTCGGTCGATAGTCGACCTGGTTCCTAATTGTATTATCACGTAGGAACAGTGATAATATCAACACAATTAGCATGTAGGATTGAGGTGATGATCAAGTTTCGTGATCATAGTGATGTGATGACATCATAAATCAATCACATGGGTACTGTTGAGAACAACTACCGAACTGACCCGCAGTGGGAGCTCTTTAAGTTGGGAATTGTCATAGAAGCTCTGACTACTCAAAATTCCTAAATCCTGAGTTCAGTACATAGACTACATGGTCTGTTGTGACTTTGGAGCGCGTCAAACGCCTTTCGTAACAGTAAGCTATAAAGGCGGTGTTTGGGTTATAGTTGGATCATGTGAGAATGTGTGTCTGAACAAGATGGCATTGTCCTCCCCGTTAGGGACAATTGTCTTTTGGCCACTCGGTGAGATTGGACTGAAAATGCTTGGCCGAGCTCAGTTGAATCAATAGTTGATCATCTGTTTTTCAAAGTCTAAACTCGGAGATCGAGGAACGTTTCGGACCTTACATTAGGATGACATCAGCTTACCTTATCCGAACATGAGATAGGAAGTTACAAGGGAATTCAAGGAATCGAACACTTGTGGGACAAGTGGGAGATTGTTGGGAATGTCCCGACAATGTTCGATATACACGGAGTTTAAACCAACGTGATATAGTAATTATATGTCTTGCTAGAGACCTCTATAATTAGTAATTAAATATGTTTAATTACAACTATATTACTTGGTCCTACTGGGTCACACAAGTTAGTGCCCTGGAACAATGTATGTAGCCTAATTGATATTGTATCAAGTTTAGAAAAGTTGGGAATTGATTTCTTTGAGAAATCAACCCAACACGGACCGAATTGGGTTCAACACGGGTCGTGTTGACCCAACACGGTCTGTGTTGAGACACCATGGTCCGTGGTGTCCATGGGCCGAATAATTGGACTCTCTGGAGTCCAACACGGACCGTGTTGATTCAACACGGACCGTGTTGGGTTTGAGAAGTGCGCCGTTGCGTTAAGTCGACCCTTTAGGGTTTTGAACCCTTTCCCTAGGTTTTCTAAACACTATATAAAGGGGTCTCTGGGAGAGATTATTCAACACCAACTGCTTAAGACTCTTAGAGAGATACCAGGGGGATTTCCTGAGTTCCTCTCTCTTTTAGTTTGCAGTTCTAGTTTCAGGAAACATTCTCTGTTTCCCGAAACAATCTTACATACATCTTAGATTGAGATTCGTCTCGATCGGGTCGATCTAGCAATCGTTCTGAGTGTCATGCGTGGACTTTTCAGTAGAGGATTTCAGCATTGGAATCTGGAAGGTCAACCTCTTCTTCAGCCGGAATTAGCAATCAGGTATAATTACTAAAGCCTCTGCAATTATGTTGATTAATTGTTTATAACTGTTATAATATTCCGCCTATTAATCTGTATCTGTTTAGGAAATAGATAACCTAAAACCTAACATGTTATGATAGGGCACAGTTCAAAAGCTAAGAGGAAATTGCTGAGAAAGAAGTGTTGATGGGAAACCATGCAGTTGCAAAGGTTCTTGGACAAGGCACAGTGGAACTACAGTTCACATCCGGCAAGAAATTGACCTTGAAGAATGCTCTTCATGTGTCGGATATGAGGAAGAACTTGGTTTCTGAAGGTCTTTTGAACAAGGGTGGTTTTAGAATAGTCACTGAATCTGATCAAGTTGTAATTTCTAAGTGTGGAATTTTTGTTGGCAAGGGAAATTATTGTGATGGCATGTTTAAGTTAAACATTGATGAAATGGATGGAATAAATGTTGTTTCTGCTTATATTGTGGATTCTTGTTCTTTGTGGCATGCTAGATTAGCACATTTAAATTTCACATCCTTAGAATATATGCAGAAACATGGCTATATTTCTGTGAATGATAAAATCAAGAAAGATAAGTGTGAAATTTGTATTTAAGCAAAAATCACTAGGAAACCCTTTCCTAAGGTAGAAAGGAAAACTGAAATTCTTAATTTAGTTCATTATGATATATGTGAATTTAATGGCATGCTAACTAGAGGAGGTAAACGTTATTTTATAACTTTTATTGATGATTGTTCAAGATACACTTATGTGTATTTAAT
Source organism: Portulaca oleracea (assembly GCA_029582165.1). Taxonomy (NCBI): domain Eukaryota; kingdom Viridiplantae; phylum Streptophyta; class Magnoliopsida; order Caryophyllales; family Portulacaceae; genus Portulaca; species Portulaca oleracea. The sequence goes on from CM055891.1 coordinate 855,461, forward strand.
GAAACATAAGGACGAGGCATTTGATTTGTTCAAACGCTATAAGGCTGAAGTAGAAAATCAAAAGGGAAAGAAGATTAAGGTTCTTGGAAGTGACAGAGGAGGGGAATATTTTCTTACTGAATTTGATGATTATTGTGAACAACATGGACTTATACATCAAAAATCAGCCCCTTATACTCCCCAACAAAATGGGTTGGCAGAAAGGAAGAATCGTAGCTTAGGAGAAATGGTTAACTCCATGCTTCTAAATTCTAAATTGCCATTAAATTTGTGGGGAGAGGCTCTACTTACAGCATGTCATATCCAGAATAGAATTCCATCTAGGAAAAGGAAAATATCTCCATATGAGATATGGAAAGGTAGACAACCTAATTTAAATTATTTTAAAGTGTGGGGGTGTCTAGCCTTTTACAGAATTCCTGATGTCAAAAGGACAAAATTAGGAGCTCGAGGTATAAGGAGTGTATTTGTAGGATATGCTCAAAACTCAAAGGCATACAGACTATTAGATTTACAATCTAATGTCATTGTAGAAACAAGGGATGATGAGTTTTTAGAGGATAGACTTTGTGTTGATCCTGTTGAGCATACTACAAGCACTGATGTGGCACAATCATTGCCACAAGAGGACGTTCCTGAAACATTGGGAACTAAAAACAAATCTTGTGATTCCCCTATAAAGCCTAGGAGGAGTCAAAGAGTTAGGAAGGAGAAAAACTTAGGGCCAGATTTCATCTCTTTCCAAGTGACATTGTTCTTAGTGGAAGGAGACAAGAATAAGGTCACTAATAAAATTCCCATGATTCTTCATATTGAAGAAGAAGAGGATCTAAAAACTTATAGTGAGGATGTGGCTTCTAGAGATTCAAGTTTTTGGTAAGAGGCAATAGATGATGAGATGAACTCAATATTATCCAATAATACTTGGGTGCTCACTAATTTGCCTCCTGGGTCCAAACCCATTAAATGCAAATGGGTTTTTAAGAGGAAAAGGAATACAGATGGGTCTGTACACACCTTTAAGGATAGACTTTTAGCCAAAGGTTTTACTCAAAAAGGGGGAATAGATTATTTTGATACCTATGCCCCTGTAGCAAGGATTTCCTCCATTAGGACATTGATGGCTTTAGCATCAATATATGGATTGTATATACATCAAATGGATGTTAAAACAGCCTTTTTAAATGGTGATCTCAATGAAGAGATCTACATGGAACAACCGAAGGATTTGTTCTTCCGGGAAATGAGAGGAAAGTGTGCAAATTAATAAAGTCATTGTATGGATTAAAGCAAGCGCCTAAACAATGGCATGAGAAATTTGATGAGGCGATTCTTGCTAGTGGTTTCATACATAATAACGCTGACAAGTGTATTTACTCCAAGTTTACTCAAAACTATGGAGTTATCATTTGTCTTTATGTTGATGACTTATTAATCTTTGGCACAAACATGATAGGAATTGAAGAGACAAAGAAGTGTTTGTCTTCAAAGTTCAAGATGAAAGACTTGAATGAGGTTGACACCATCTTAGGTGTTAAGGTGAGGAAGCATAGTGGGGGGCTATGCTTTAAATCAATCCCATTATGTATCCAAGATACTTGATAAATTCCAACACCTTGGGATAAAAGAGGCAAATACACCTTTTGACACTAGCATGAAGCTAGTTGAAAATGAAGGTAGGTCAGTGACACAAGTTGAGTATACAAGTGCCATTGGAAGTTTGATGTATGTTATGCATTGCACAAGACCTGATATTGCTTTCGCTGTGTGCAAGCTATCAAGGTACACAAGTAAACCTAGTACTATGCATTGGAAGGCCATAGCTAGAGTACTTGGTTACTTAAAGAGAACTAAGGATTTGGGAATTTTCTATCAAAAGTTTCCTGGAGTCTTAGAAGGTTATACAGATGCAAGTTGGATCACTTGTGCAAGTGACAACAAATCAACAACAGTTTGGATATTCACCCTTGGTGGGGGCGCTATTAGTTGGGCGTCAAAGAAACAAACTTGCATCTCTCATTCAACTATGGAGGCTGAGTTTATAGCCTTAGCTGCAGCAGGAAAGGAAGCAGAGTGGCTTAGGAATTTCCTATTGGATATAGAGTTGTGGCCACAACCGATGCCATCTATTTCCTTGTACTGTGACAGTGAAGCTACAATGTCTAGAGCATACAACAAGGTGTATAATGGTAAATCTAGACATACTAGCTTAAGGCATGAATATGTGAGACAACTCATTATGGATGGAATTATTTCCATTATATATGTTAAGTCTTGCAACAATTTGGCATATCCTTTAACAAAGGGTTTGTCAAGGGATGTGGTGAAAGGCACCGCAACGAGAATGGGCTTGAAACCCTTCTTTGAAGTTAAGTAGTGATAGGAACCCAACTTTACTTTAGTTAAAACTAAATATATAAAGTTTAATGGGTAATAACAAGTTACTATATAACTTATGGCACTAAGGGAATGATTTAGTGCACAACTGCTACAACTAAGGAGGATGAGCATAGCTCTTAATGAAATCTTAGTCCAAGTAGCAAGGACATGGTTACAAGATTTCACCTATATGAATAAAGAGGTGGTGCCGCCCCTAGCAAGAATGTTGAGGGTTCATTCTTGTAATTATTCATGAATCCAGGATGAGCACATGACCATAATAGTGCAAAAGCAATCTAATTCTCTGTGAATAGAGATTGAGGTTATGTGTGTGGTATTTCCAATTTCATGTGAGAGTGTTGGTTTAAACAACTAGTCACCTAGCACTTTGTTGAAATTTAATTTGAAATACTTACACTAATTAAAGGTTTAAATCGAAAGATACCTTTTTGTATTCATAACCCGAGTTTGAAGGAAGATACTGATCAAATACAAAACTAGTGGGGGATTGTTGATAGTTTTGCTATTTGATAGTAAAGAGAGTGGAAGGTGAAAAGTCCCACATTGGTAGTGGAAGGGACTTTTCACTAATTTATAAGTGATAGTACTACTTGGGCTTATAATTGGCTAATGGGCTACTATGGAGCTAGTGGTGGTACTAAGGTTCAATGCTCCACATTGAACCGCACACGAACACGCGCGCGCGCGTATGTCGGTTGTCAGCTTATTAGGCGAGACTTAGCACTTTGCATGCTTGTGCGCGGTGCCGGAAGACGGAACATATAGTGTACTCAACTACACTATATAGTTTTGTTTTATTATTTATTTTATTTAATTTAAATAAATAATTAATTATTCAGAAATCTGTTTCCTGGATAATAGGAAGTCGTTTCATACAGTTTAATATGTAAAACTGCTCAAGCCAACTAACAACCTCTCTCTTTCTCCCTCTTCCTTTACGTTATTAATTCACAGAGAAAACAAGGAATTCTCAGATTTTGCTCAACTGAGTTTTCACAAGGCTTGATTAATCCTGGAGGAATATTTGATGATCTAAAGAGCATCTGAGTGATAGAGGGCAAATATTTCCTTAAAGACAGTGAATTCGATTCACGTTTAAGCCTTTTGTTCTCAAAATCACTCAACACATGCTACGATAGATTATAACAAAACTTATATTCTAATTATAGATTATGTTAGCCCTGATGAACATCAAAATACAATATTAAAGGTTGAAAAATAGATATCACAAAAGCAACGACCATAAAGCCAAGTTAGGTACAACCCATAGCTAGAAGAGAAAAATACAATATTAAATGTTGAATTGAATAGAGGAATGTATTTCCTAGTCTTTTGCAATGATGTTGCCACTACTGAATGTACTGATGTGTTTCTCCAACTTTCCATCCCTATAGGCATAGCCTTCTGACAATCCCATCCCACTCGAAATTGCTTAGCAAGGTATCTAATGGGTACAAAAAATTTCTTCTTTCCATTGTTTAGACCAAGAAGCCACTTTCAAACGAATTTGCTCTCTTACTTGTTCCATATTCACCTCTTTGTTTTCAAAAATTGTTGTATTTCCATAGACCTAAGTAGACCTTGGTGTTGCAAAACAAGTGGCAATCAACGACTTCTACCTGATGACATTGTTGATTCTCAAACCCACATACCATTAATAAAATCCTCATGATGTTAGTTTCTTTGGTATTGAGTCTAAGTTAAGCATCAAACTTGATCATACACTCCAAGAAACAACGCAAGGAAGCAATATGTGATCAATGCCTCATTTAATTAGAGAGAGAGATCGAGGAAGATAGCAGCAGAAAGAAAACGAAGTAAATGAAACTATGGAGAACCTATTGAAAGACGGCAAGTAAATGTAACCGGATTCAAGTCTCAAGGCTGGAGATGGAATGGTTAATTAGAGAGAGAGAGAGAGAGAGAGAGAGAGACAGAGAGAGAGAGAGAGAGAGAGAGAAATATGGTCAGTTCTTCTAAAAATATAGAGGCGTGAGATTGGGGAGAAGTTACAGTAGGTCAACAAAATGTAAATAGGGGGAATTTATTTATTTTTTAATGTACGGCTAGATTTGCGCAGGATCCAAAATCAATGGTTGTAGGCTCACCCAAATCCGAAACGCACGCTGGTGAAGGTCAAATATATTTTGCTACTATAGTATGTAGATATATAAAAAATGGAAGTGATGTTCATTTTTGGAATACGTGATGTTCATGGTGGACTTACTTGATTTTCGTTTACGTTCTCTTAGCATTAATCTATACTAGATTTTCAATTTGAACTGGATTGTCAATTTGGTATAATTGATGTTCCTTTTTGTGTGTGTGTACTATGTATATATATATATAACAAAACAGAAGTGATGTTCATTTGGTGTATACGTGATGTTCATTTGGCGTATACATGATGTTCATTTACTGATGTACAATGTGCATGGCGATGTAAGTTCATGCTTATAACCAACGTTGAATGTTACGACCTTGAACTTCCCCTCTTTCGTTGATCATAGTGTAAGCTTTGCATTACAACCTTCCCTTGTCCCAGATTTACGTCTCTTTATAACCACCGGCGTGACAACTCCATGTACCCCTTCGGTATAACCTTGGCTGTCGTGCGTTTCGTCCACATCTAAACCAACGCCCCCCTCCCCCTGCATATATAGTTAATGTCATTTTCCTCCCTAGTGTCCACCTTTGTTTCGAATAGAGAAACACCTTCCACTCCGTCCCCTTACTATCTTTCGTGTGACTATAGCTATGCACGCTGAAACCGACGCTAACTACGTATCGTTCATAGAACTTCTTCCCCGCTTCAATGTCACTAAATGTTATCCCTTCTATTGGAATCCATGATTCAACATCACAAAATGGAACATATTCGCCATGTTCGTTCATTTGGTAGCTTAGTGGCACTGTCGGCCCTGTCCTCACTTGTAACCCATCAGCGGCAGCACTGCACACGCGAACATCATTAGCGAGTAGCAAACCACAATGAACAACAAACAAAACAGAAATGAACAACAACTAGTCTAGGAATGAACATCAGTCATCCTGGGATAAACATCGGTGTATATGAACAACAAAGTAGTTCTTGAACATAATGAAAACGAACAAGGAACACTAAGTTCAATCATTCTCTAGGAGGTGTGAGCACTTGCACATAATGAAAATGAACAATGAACACCACTGAATGATCAGCAAGTCACACTTACAATGAACAACAAATGATGATGACATGGATATCAAGTACTCCAGGAATGAAGATCAAGCATCCTAGGATGAACATCAGTAAATAATGTAAAATGTAAATGAACATCAAGGGGGGATGACATGAGCACCATGGTTTTTCAAAATGATGATGGCATGAAAATGAACATTAGGTTGACAGAGTATGAACAACAAGTAGTGCTTGGATGCCCATCAATCATCATGGGGATGATCAAGCATTCTAGGATGATCATCAAGCACCTTTACAATGAACAACAAACAGTTACGGAATGAACATCACGTATCTCTGGGATGATCATCAAGCCCCTTACAATGAACAACAAATAGTTATGGAATGAACATCACGCATCTCTAAGATGATCATCAAGCCCCTTATAATGAATAACAAAATTGAACTTCATGTGGTTGCGTACTGATCATTAATCAACAAAATGAACATATGATCACTGTGTCGTGATTATCAACTCATGAAATTGAACACCAAATGTAATGATCATCAAGCACCCTTACAAATGAACAACAAACCATTATGGGAATGAACATCAAACGTTCTGTGATGATCATCAAGCCCCCTTACAATGAACAACAAAAATTGAACATCATGTAGTTGTATACCGATCATAAATAAACCATGATCATCAGAATTAATCATTTTTTTTCATTATAACAAGATAAATATGATCCCAAACACTATTCGAACTACAAAAATCCATTTTTGATGATTATGAACAACAACACCAAAAAAATGATCATCAGAATATACTGATAAAAAATCGGGGATGACCTGATTTAGATCCTTCAACATGATTATCGAACTCACGACCATAAACCCATTCAAACGCTCATTTATTCAAATCACATAACACGCGATTCAAAACTGCCGAATAACACATAACCAAGATTCACATTACATAAACAATATTCAGATTACCTCATTCCTTCATCCCCGATCTCCGTAGTTAATTCCCTATCTGCAGAAAATCTTCCTCACGTACTAAATGGTACTGTTTGGGCAACTGAATTGCAGCCTTTCAGCTCTTGGAAAAGATTATTTACTCAACAATTGGAAAAAATAAAAAATTAGGGTTTCTGCTGATTGATTTGGAAGAGAACTGAGGAGAAACAAAAAATCACCAGCTGTTGCGAGGAGAACTGACGAGAACTGAGGAGAAGGTGAGAAGTCGTTTAGAAATTCATGCATGGAGAAGCGAGCATGTGTTTGGCTGTTGCATTCAAACCTCTCGGGTTCCTCACACACGTGAGAACCCCAATTACTAAAAAAAAATCTCATCCCATCATTATTATCCTTACACATTATAAATAGAGATATAACGCCTATATTACCCCCACCCTTGATCTTGGAACCAATGGCTAGCATCTCACATGCTTATATGCTCACAAAATCATTCTTATCATTATATATACATTCTTATCATTATATATATATATATATATATATATATATATATATATATATATTTTGCAACAAGGCAAATATGATTTTATTACACACAACCTCATAGGAGGAAAATTTACAAGCTCAAAAAGACAGTGTTTGATGACTATTTAGTTATACATAATAGTTAACATACTATCTAAATTTTTCGTATTTTTTGTCGATACAAGACATCTTCTATTAACCTGTTGTAGGATTCTCTTCACTACCTCCATCGGTTGGGGGGTTGCTTTATTGTGGATCACTTGGTTCCATTCCCACCATATGTTGTAGATGTATGCCGCGTAAACAGCTGCGTCGTACTTTTTGTAAATTCTTCTTTTGTGATTGTTGAGGAGGAGTTGGATTTGCTCATGAATTGTATCCCCCTCAGTTTCAGGCCTTTCTCCTGGCGCAATCCTTCCATGATTTGGATTGCAATTGGGCATTTGCAGAAAAGATGTGTGTGCGTCTCCTCTTTTTCACAGCAGAGTTTGCAAGCTGTGTTCTCCTGAGTAGACCATTTGGTCTTCCTGTCCATTGTTGGCAGTCGTTCCTGACAAGCTAGCCAAGCTATAAACCTGTGACGTGGGGTGTTATATCTGGACCAAACAATTCTCGCCCAAGGGTGTTTGGTCTCTGTATTTAGTAGCCAATGGTATGCCAATTTTGTGGTGAGGTAACCTTGATTACCCCCGCTCCAGTGCCATTTCATGCCGTGGGTACATCCTCTTTTAAACTGCTCCTTAATACGAGATATATATATATATACTCACACGTTGCTACACCTTGAAAAAGAATACATTGACGTTGAATTGTAGGAATACGATCATATGTCACAATGAAGCAAAGCAATTAAACAAAAGAGAAACAATTGGTTGATCAAATGAAGCAAATCAACCAAAAAAGATAAGTTCATGACGGTAAGATCCTTCCATCCAAGAACAACATTTATGACAAAAATAAATAATGTGAATGACAAGACTAATAAGATGGAAGTAGATGATAATTTATCGATCATCTGCCTAAAAGTACATGAAAATTATAATTACATTAAGAAAAACCGACAAGTATACTGAAAATGTGTGTATTACCAACTTTTTTCAACCAATTTAAAATGATTGGAAAAACCAACCATTTGAGCAACCATTTCATAATGCAACCATTTCATAATGCAACCATTTTTCAAAAATTTTACGTGGGAAAAAGGGTTGGAAATTCCAACTATTTTTGCTAAAATTTTATGCCCAATTCTTTTCATTTCCTCCTAGCTTCAAATGCAACTCACAAAAAGACTTCAAGTCGTATCTATTCCCGTTCCTCTTCTTCCATCTCAAACCAAGGATCCACAGTTATGCAATACACCCAACATAGTCTACGCACCTCCAATTCACGGAATACATTGTGACCGGCTAGATGACCAAAGTTATCTAAAAATTCTCACAATTCACGGTTCTTACCTAACACCCTTCTGTTACCCCATCCCGTAAGAGTAATAGTATAACGTTGGTCCTCTGCATTGCCTAGGACAGTAGTTATTTTCTTTATACCTTTGCGGACACGAATCAAGCAACTAAATTTAGAATGGTCAAATTTTAAAGATGTGTAATTGAAAACTCTATATCTAATTAGCAATATTTAAAATTTAAATACAAACAAATTAGACGTATCATTTGATATAAAATATAATGTATATAAAATATATTGTATACATAATGTACACAAATTTTTTTAGTCTCTACATCATAATGAAATTTTCAAATTGTTATAACCTGGGCGATGCTAAAACCTAGGCGATGCTGGATCCATATGATGTCATCCAAAATGATACACACAAGCCCCCTTAAAAAACAAACATATATGTATAACTTTTTCAAGTTGTTAAAAAAATCTATGAAAACGATAGGAAAAATAAAAATTTAAAAAAAACACAACAACAACAATAATCCCAGAGCGAAGCATACCTCAACCATTAATTTAGTCTCTACATCATAATCTCCCTCGGCGGCAAATCCTGCGTCAATCAAATGGTTCAGATAGTCGTTGTACCTCACCCCTTCCCCCAAATTTACGAGAGTGTCCTCATGTATTGGAGGCTCAGGGGTGGTGGTCTCTACACTCCCGCGCTATGAGCTATAATAGTCATGGTTCCTTGTAGTGCATGTCTCAATGCATAGGCCTTGCATTCCTCTAATACAAATACTAACTTATCAAAATCAACTAATAGAACAAAAAGCAAAAACTGACAAAAAAAGCAAAAGAAAATTCACCCAACCCGTTCTGATCCAACATTTCTGGAATGGGGTCTTCAGTTGGATAACAAACAGCTTCTAGAAGATCCCTAAACAGATGGGGAATTCTCCATGTGAACTCCATTCGAGTTGCATGCACATGCACTCATTTTGTAGGGTGAAAGGGGAACGTCAAGAGCAGTTGTTGCCATTGTTGTCTATTTCACAAAGCTTTTGGGAGGAATAAGAAAGGAAAGAGTGGACAGCAAGTTACGAGTGAAGAATAGAGTATTTTGGTTCAGTTGTTGAGTGTTCAGATTAAATTGCCCTCAAACTTGGTAAAATTGTAAAAAAATACTCTTGAAAATTTTTTTGTTAATAAATTATCCCTTAAGTGGGAAAATGTGATAATAATGATCTTTGAGTGACTTGTTACCGGGAAGCGCCTTATTAATGGTGATTAGACATCTCTGGGGGTAATCATGATGAAGGTGTTTAATACGTAAACATCACCGCACCCTTTGAAATTATGAAGTTGGCTTTAAAAACCTTGACTCCCCCTTTCCATCTTCATCTTTGTCCTTCTTCGTCTGGTCTTCTTCTCTCGCTCATCTTTACCATTAGGATTTTCCGCAAAATTCAACCTTTCTGAGTTAACTCCCTTCCCTCCCCACAACAATGGCTGCTGATGACGTTGTTGACCATGCCCAGGTCATTTCTTGCAACTCATGTCCGTGTTTCTCTGACACGGATATGATCTGCACATGTGGCCTTTTTTGTGTGGTTCGGGTGTAAATGATACCCCTGAACCCATTCAGAATGTTCACAAGATTTAGATTCCATTACTTCCCCAGGGGTGTACTTTGACTGGGTTGACGACCCCATCTGCTCTATATTGAGGACCCTCTTCGCTACCACCATAGTGAGAAACACCACATTGGCTGTTGAACTGTCGAGGACGGTCTGGAAATTGACCAAGCTGAGAAAGGAGAATGAAGAGACGATTGGGCAGCTGATCGACGCTAAGTACCGGGTTAGGGTACTCAAGAAGTCTCGAAAGAGGCTTATTGTGTTGAACGGTGTTCTGGTGGTGGTGGTGGTAGGGGGTGATGCTTCAGCATGTCTAGATGGTGGGCGAGGGGTGTCCAAGGTGGGTGAAAGGTCAAGCAGCAGCAACATTAAATTAAAAATTTTCTTCTTTTATTTTTGTTTTTGAGTGGGCTTTGTAATTTTTTGGGTGGAGTTACTGGTAATTTAAGTAACCCACCACTAACAAAATTTTTTGGGTGGTAACTATGGATGCCTTTTGGTGGCCATGACATATTCTGTTTTTGTATGTCATGGCTTATTGTTATTTTATGTTTATGTTTTAGTTTTGTTTAGGTTAGTTTTAGTTCATTGTACTTATAATGTAATTTCTTCACATTGTTTCGCTAAATACAAATACTTTCAACGTTTTCGATTCAATTCCCTTTTTCTGCAACAAAGTGGACGAAGATGAAACTTACTGTCAAATACCTAAAGACAAGACATTTTGAGATTTGAGTTTAATTAACTTGATGTTACATTTGATTTTTTTTTCTATTTTCTTCTTTTTCCATATTTCCTTGAATTTTAATCCAATTACTAATAGATCAATTAACTAGAGTCGTATATCTTATACTAGTATTCTTATGGTACTTTTTGCTGGATTTGATGTTTGTTTAAGATGTTAAAACATTGATAGTTCTTTTAGCACCTTCGATCGACTAAATTTTGTTTTTTTTTTGGATAGTTTGTATTGGGTACCTCATGTTTCGGCTAATTTTTTATTATGGATTGATTTTTGTAGTGTATTTTGCCACTTTCAGTAAGTTGAATGAATCTTGGATTAGAAGCTGCTAATTATAAAAAAAAATGAAATAAAATATTAGTAGTCCTTATGTTGACAAAAAGTTATGAGTTGCTAATTTGAGTATTGACGTTACTGAACTTGATGGTCTTGAAAATGCCACTTTTTTTATTTCACTTCTTTTGATTTTATTGATTTTTGTTTGTTGTGCTTGAAGTTTGATTTTTTCTATACTATCTTGTAGATTGGAGGATTTGATAGAGTTTGCTTTGAATTTGTTATCGACTTTCAACTATTGCTTACTTCGATTTTGTGCTTAAATTGTGCTGATTCGAGTTCGATTAGTGTTTTGTTGGGATGTTTAGAAAGTATGTTATCACAATGGTTAGGTTTTTGTCGTACTTTAGAGTGGTAAATTCGCTCTAGTTCAATGGATGATAGGGTGATGTGTGTTTGCTAGCTCGGGTTAGGAAGAAAGTTGGTGGATTACTTGCTTTTATGCACTTATCTTCTTATGTACTTGAAAGGTAAAAAATCAAGGTTTCTTTTAGAAGCAATTAGCTACATCAGTAATTAATTACAATGACACAATCTATAGATTACTTTGCTGTGTAATAACCTGATAATGGTATGAATTTTTGTTTATATAATGTATTAGCACGGAAAGATGTGTAAATAATAAGTATATGAGTTTCGCTTCTTGTCTGATTAGGATTGTTTTAAGTATACTATTACTAAATGATCCCTTAATAGTAACCCTTAAATATTTGATAAATTGATTAAGGTTGTATAGTTTGTAGCTTATTTGGATTGGCATGCTTTTAGCTTAGCTTTGTTATTTTTTTTCCCCATAGAATATAAAGTTTTCAAGGCAAAGATATAAGTTGTTTGAATATAAAAAGTAGTAAGTTAGCTATGTTGTACGACACACTTTTCATTGTTTGAGCAGGGGCTAACTTCTAGTTGTCAATTTATGTTTGGTCGGACGTTGAGTTATATATGAGCATTTATTGTTTTTTGTGTCTTTCTATTTACCCTATAAGGTGTTAGGAATTATTTGGTTTGAGGCTGTATCTTTGGAGTGTCATGCTCCTTGTGTGTAGTTTACACACCTATGAATTAAAGGGCTCTCTTGGCCATTACCTATAAAAAAAAAAGGTGGTAGGATTTAATGGCTGGAGTGAGTAGCTTGAAACATCGCCAATTGAAGGCGACTTCATGCGATTTCATGCAACTCTGGGAGGTTGTCCTTTACATATCAAAAGGCTCCTGGTGGTTCCGTGCGACTCAAGGTGATAGCTCCTAGTGGCTCATTCAAGCTTCTTCCTGCAAAAAGTTGTCCTTAATAGCATCTTTGACAATCAAATTAGTTGATGAATGCGAAGTTGAAGTAAAAATAGAGAGTGTGGTAGTTTAGATAAAGCAAGAGGGACTTACTCTTTCCATCATGTAAGTTGATGTGAAGTATTTATAGAGAATAGTGCTAGGGGCACAGGTGGCATTTCACTCTAAGAGAGAGCTAGTGTAGTCATTCTATTCTTGAAAAAAGGGATTTGGGTTGTCCTCTGACATTGGGCTTTGACCATATAATTGAGTTAGAATACTTTGATAGGTGATAATTAACCCAACTTGCTTTGGACATTCCATAATATTTTAAATTATGATTTTTATCTTGAAACAATCACATGAAACTAATGTCATTCAATAAATAATAAAAACTATTATTATTAATATTATAATTTTTTTAGTAAAATAATGTGATAAATTATCGGTGAGATAATTACATTTACCCTACCTAACATATGTGATAATAATTTTTGCACACCCGACATTTGAGAAATAATTTTCACCCTACCTGACATTTAAGTGGTCGTAAATTTAAACCACCTAGGATATATTATAATGGTTTTTTGTGGGATTTTCCGGGAAGTATTAAAAAAATGAATAGGAAGTGACATGTTTACCCTTGCGATTAATTCATAGTATTTTCAATTAAAAACGAAATTACCTATTTACCCTTATAGAAGACGACAGTGAGAAGAGTGGAGTGATATATTTCTTTTTTAGATCGACAGTCTTTTCCCCCTTTTCCTACACAGAACAATTGAAGGGTTACTATTGTCATTTCAATCGCAATCTTAAGGATAGTTTGGTACTTTCACATAATTATATAGGGGTATTATTGTATTTTCATATCTCTGATGACAAGTTACCGGAATTTGACACAAAAAAAACACTTTCACTAAATGTCAGGTAGGGTGAAAATTATTTCTCAAATGTCGGGTGTGCAAAAATTATTACCACATATGTCAGGTAGGGTAAGTGTAATTATCTCAATTATCGGTAGTAACTTTATAGAAAACTAGTAATATGGTCCATCCTACGTACGGGTTAAGAACCTGTTCTTTTGTAGTGGATGATAAATTTATTTTACCTATCTCATCCTTAGTTACTTTATCTAACATTTTTTCACCACATTTATATTTTCTTACCTACATTACATTATATGTATTTAAGAAAAATCATTTATTCAATAAATAATGTGACTTATCTAACTTATCTTACTTACAATATCATAATAATATTTAAATGATGTGACTAATGTGACTTACATTCTCCAACACTATCATATCCACCATCTATCCCACATCTCTCACCCTCGAGGCTCGAATTATCTTACACTCTTAAAGAATAGGATCCAATTTTCAAACTATTAAAATTATCAAGGTTTACTTGAATCTAAATACACCTAATTAAATCGAATTTTTAATGTCAAAATTTTTCGAATTAAAATACACATAATTTATATTGCTCGTAACCAGATATACACATGTTCGGTCTCATTTCGAGCCGAATTAATATCATTTATAGGGTGTTTTGCTCATTTTAGCCCCTTAATTATATATTAGTTATTATGATTTCGAGTTTTTGTAGGATAATAAAGTGTTAGAAAGAAAATCGAGCCAAAAAGCCAAAAACAGATCAAAACAAGCAGGTGTAGCACCCGCTACTACTAGTGTCGCACCCGCTACAACTGGCCAGAGAAAGGTCGTGCCCGCGACCTAAATCGTAGCACCTGCGACAGCCGTTGGGAGATTTTGGAAGGGAAAGGGCCACAACAATGTCGCGCCCGAGACCTATTTGGTAGCACCCACGACCTAGCAAGGAAGAAAATCGTCTTGAGTGACTTCGCTGTGTCGCGCCTGCGATCTATCGCACTTCAGAATCGCCTGGCCTGTCTTCGCTCGGTCGCACCCGCGACGGGTGGTTTTTCCTGCGCAATTCCTAGGCTGAAACGACGTGTTTTGTGCAACCAAAACCCCTTGTATATAAACTGCTAGTGACATTTGATGAGGATCTTAGTTTTTATCTAGGTTTTTATTCAGCTTTCATCATCTAGTTCATCCTTAATCATCTTTTAATCATGTTTCTAGTATCAATTAGAATTAGGTTTAAGCTTTTGATTGATTTCCAAGTGTTTTCTAGTTTTCTTTCATTGTAATCAATTCTCTCTTTGAATCAATTTCAAGCATTTTCCAAGTTCTTGCTGTCTCTCTAGTTTTAATTGTGTTTTGTCATTCAAATTTCATTAGTTTAGTCACAAAAGTTCCAATCAATTTAGTGAAGAGGAGGATTAAGGGTTTCACAAATCCTCCTACCAAGTGAGGATTTGGGGATTCTTAGTAATCCAAATCACGATTTTCTTGTTTGTTCGGGAGAAGATTTGTGATGAAGATCAAGAAGAAGTTCAAAGAGGAAGGATCCATGATTAGAGTGAAGATTAGTACATCAACGGTATAATTTCTTGTTCTAAATTTCATTGTTAAATTTAGTTTTAGGGAAATTGGATTCTAATAATACGAACTTTTGGTCATATAAGACTTAAGAATACGAACTTTCGGTTCAGTGATGAATAATACGAACTTTGACCCCCTCTTGCCCCCAATAACACGCCACCGAGTTAAGATTAACTTGACTCAGCGGCGGTTTGACGTGGCGGTGGAGGGATGAATTTAGTCAATTTTGACTTGCCACGTCAGCCTCTCTCTCCCTCTCTCTCTCTCTCTCCGTTGTAGATTTCCAGAATTCCCACCCTCTTCTTCTTCCTCCCTCTTTCTCTCTCCTCTGTCACTCTCTTTTTCTCTGCAACTTCACCTTCTTCTTCCTTCTTCCGTCATCACCCTCATCCATCTCCACCACTACAAAACTTTCTTGTTGATTAGATTTAGATAATCTTTTCATGCTTTCTTCATTGTTATTATGAATCCATGCCTAGGTTAGTTCAATTGCTTTCTTAAATATTTATCGTTTTCCGCACTTGAAAACCCCAACGCAAACTGATTTCCCTTATCAAGCCTAACACCCATCCCTGTGGACCGACAACTTACTTAAGAAAATCCACAAAAATACCGCAATCGAACACATCAACAATAATCTTATACTCCTTTGATCTTCTTCTTCCATTTATTTTCAACGTCATGAATTTCCTTGACATCAAATCATGGAAAAATTGTCTAAAAGATAGTCAATGTGATTGTTTGTCCCATATCAGGTCTATATCCTCCATGTGAATAAACAAGACATCAGAATGTTGTCTAACTCTACATTGATGCTGGAGATAGAATCATATAGAATGTACAATTGTACAAATACCCTTATTTTTTGGTTTTTGGATATCTTCCCATTTTACCAATGTATTAAACCAATGTTCTCTACTACCATGCCACAAAAATTGTCTCGATCTGCATCCTACCATCCGCCCCAAACCACTAAACCACCTTCACCTCCTCGATGCGGCTAACACCGCCGAAGATGTTGGGTTTGGACTTGATGGAGAGGACGCAGCGGGTGTCGTCGTTGTAGAAGCGGCTGTGGATGGCGGTGAAGTTGGAGGCTAGCTCCAAGCGGGGGCCGTCGAAGAAGGGGTTTTCTTGAAGGTGGATTTCAATGTGGAAGGGGGATAGCACTGTCAGGACCCTTTGGTGGGCGTCCGAGTCGGGGAGTCGTAATTTTACTTCTACCTCCACTGTCTCTTCTGTAATTGGTGGGTTTCAAGCAACGAATCTTGCTGGATTTCTGAGTTTCTTCCTGGACAGGCTTCGACCCGAATTGCCCCTCCCGCCATGTCCGACCACAGAAAAGCTTCTTCCTGGATTTCCGGGTTGGAGATTTTGAAAGGGGGGGAATGTCAAGATATCTGGGTTTCTTCCTTCATCAATCAATCAGGAAAAGAAATAATTGAATTGTTCTCCCAAGATGGAATTATTAATGGGAGAAAAATTTCAACAATGGTGTTTTGGGGCGGATGGTGGTGGAAGTGAAGGTGGTTGGGTAGTTTTTTGGTGGCTGCGATGGTGAGGTGTAGTGATAGTAATGGTGGTTTGAAAGTTTTGTAGTGGTGGAGATAGATGAGGGTGATGATGGAAGAAGAAGGAACAAGAAAGTGAAGTTGCAGAGAAAAAGAGAGAGACAGAGGAGAGAGAAAGAGGGAGGAAGAAGAAGAAGAAGAAGAGGGAGGAAATTCTCGAAATCTACAATGGAGAGAGAGAGAGAGAGAGAGAGAAAGAGAGAAGGTGGCTGATATGGCAAGTCAAAATTGACTAAATTCATCCCTCTGTCGCCATGTCAGACCGCCTCCGAGTCAAGTTAATCTTAACTCGGTGGCGTGTTATTGGGGGCAACAGGGGATCAAAGTTCGTATTATTCATCACTGAATCGAAAGTTCGTATTATTAAGTCTTATATGACCAAAAGTTCGTATTATTAGAATCCAATTTCCCTTAGTTTTATTGTTTTCTCATTTTATTGCTTTTAATTGCTCTCTTCTTTCTTGTTGATTAGTGTTAGTTCATGTGGTAATTCATACCTTCTTAGTTCTTATTGCTTTCAATTCCTATTAGTTTAGTTTATTTCAATTATTTATTGCTTCCCGCATTTGAAAACCCCCAACTAAACCAATTTCCTGATTAGTCTGACACCTCATCCCTGAGGAACGACAACCCTTACCTTAGAATCCACAAAAACTACAACCGAACAACACACAATTAATCTTTATTTAACCCATTCATTCGAACTGATAATTCTAATAACATAATTTTTAATTGATGCTACGATCTTTTACTATTATATCTGAGGCCAAAATAGTAAATTTAAGTGTGAATATAAGTTATAAAGCAAGGAATTTGCTATTATATTGTCCTTGATGGCAAAATGGTAAATCCGAGTGTGAACATGAGCTACAAAGCAAACTGCTTGTTATTATATTATATTCGATGGTAAAAGAGTAAATTAGTATGTGAATACAAGTTATAAGGTAGGCAGGCAGACAAATTGCTTATTATTATATTGTATTTGAGGCTAAAAAGTAAATTATATAAGAATACAAGCTATAAGGTAGGCAGACTAGTAGCTAGGTAGCTTGTTATTATATTATATGTTAACTTTTTGAAGTATATAATAATTTTGATGATAACAAACCATAAAATGAGTTTTATATATGAGGTTATAATTGAATTGATTTAATTATTATGTTACTCATATATGATACTTAATTATGTTGGTCCAATATATAAATTTGAAAATATTTGTTTGGACCTTGTTATATGAATCATATCACACTATAATATATAAGAGAGTTATTTTATGTGATATCATAATATTTGATTGGATAAATTGTGAAGTGTAATTTGATTGATCTTATGAAAATATTGAGCTTGATTTATATCATCTAATATAATATGATATGATATGATATGATATGATATGATGTCATTCACTTGCTTAACTTTTGAGTATCATATCTAGATATCAAGATCATTTGGATATCAAGATCAACAGTTGATACATTCCTTTAGCTCCTTGATACTTCAATGTTCTCACACTATAAATACAAGGAGTCTTGTCTTTCAAGATAACAAGAGAAGAGATAAGAAGAGACAAGCAATCATCTCACTTGAGCATTATTCTTTCTACTATTCTTGAGTGTGAGATTAAAAGAAGATTGTTTTGAGCTATTATATTTTGAGTTGAGTTGTTGAGATTATTGTTAGGGAGAGGATTTAGGAGTTGAGAGGTCGAGTCCACCACACTTTATTGAGAGGCGATATCAAGTGGTGAGATCTTGAGAGTAGAGAAGGCTCTAAGATCGGTTGTAGAAATCCATCCTAATAATAATTCGAGGTTAAATCCTAGAGTTGGAGAACTCTAGGCCGTGATGTACTCTGAAATTGAGTTCGGAGGAACATCGTAAACAACTGTCGGGTTTTGTCTATCTTTTATTTTCCGCATTTTATTTTTTTTCGAAAAATTAAGGGCAGCAGCCCATTTATTTCATTCAACCATAAAAGTGCCATAGGCACGGGGGGCTCATTATAAGCCAGTCCAGCCCATTAAGATTATAACACTGGGCCTGAAATTGCAAATCCTGAACGAAAAACGACAATTGCATTACACCCCCGACCAAATGAACAGAAACCTACATTTTCCTTTATGCACTGCCACTTTCTGCAATTCTCCCATCCTGATGAAAAGACAATTGCATTAATGTACCTTGACCCAGACAGGGTGTCAAATCATGCCAAGCATTCTTAGCAAAGCCACACTGGATGAAAACAACACCCCAAAAATAGGGCATCTTTGTCTTGACTATGAGTAACACCTTATCCACCAGATTTTGAGCTCTGTCCCAGCACACTTAGCATGTTCCACAATAGCAAAGTGCAAGAAAGCAAGCCCTTGTGAATTGGTCTAAGAGTTCTTCCACAACCTGACTTTAGTAACGTTCACCAACAACATTGAACACTTCCTTCAGATCCTCCTCGCTTGTATCCTTATCCATCTAAGCCACCAACAAGCACTTCAAACTCCTTCCTCTTGCGCCATTCATTTATGTATAAAGTGATGCAAGTGATGTTTGCAAGATGCATAGGACTCCTGTGCTAGCCAATAGCTATATACTATAATTATTACTATATAGCCTCCATCATCACCAAGCACTCCTAACAATATCTTTCCCCTAATACCGACAGAAGTCTCCATCATATCCAAGCTGCCCATTCCTACACCCCGATCCTCATTTCAGTAACCTCGCTTCCTGACGTTCCTTTTGCTCTTCTTTGATTTTCTTTTGCTGACACTTCTTTCCTCCTTGTTTCTGATGATTTCCTCTTCTATTGATTGACTGGTCTCCTCGAAATCATCTAGCACCCTGAACCCAATGTCATCCCCCACAATAACTCCTCGAGCTCGCACCTTTTCCCGAATGTCTTCTGAGTTGAACTCTTCTATTTGCTGAGTTTCAATTTCGAGCTCTCCGGTCTCTTTCGCTTGTATTAAATTGTCACTTTCCTCGATCTAAACAGAGTGGAGATCAAGGCTGCCAACATTGAGCCACTCAGATCTATTATTTTCAGCAACATTCTCTTGAGTCGTTTCACTATTCTCAAGGTTGGATCTTCCCAAGGCTTTTAACACCTTTCCCTCAAGGATGACAACTTGCTCAACCAGTTCCCTAAGCTCTTCGTTTTCCACATCTCCCTTAGAATGTTGTTTGGAATTTCTAGACTTGTTATGTTCTAGACTATTTCCAAGGTCTCTTGTGGTCTCTTTCCCAGCTCCAACAGATTGTAGTGACCTTAGAACTTCTCCCGGTGACTCTTGAGATTGTCGGACAACATCTGTGTTGCCATTACAACCAAGGCCCTCCAGTTCGTGTGTTCCATGTTGATAGCCGCCGTCCTCTTCCTCGTCATCGTCACTAAATCCTAAAACACTGCTACCAACACCAGATTTGTGCGTCGGAGTTGAGGTGTGGACGAAGGAACAAGCTTCTTTGATGTAAACTTTATACGAACAATCTCCCAATGTTAGCAAAACCATACCTTCGATTCTCCCTAACACTTTGGTCACAATCTGAATTCTCATATTTTCGAAATGTTCTGCCCTGCTAATATCTTGTCCAAGGCTAACTATGTTCCCCCACCGCCTTATACACTTTTGGAAATTTTCCAGCTTCCATGCATGGGGAGGTAGACCATGTACGTCGACCCAAACCCTTCTTTCTTCACAGGTTTCGTATTTTGACCACTTCCTTATGTCTTTGAACCACACATCAAGGTCCCCAGGATTGTTGATCAATTCTTCTGCTTCCTCTTCCGAAGCAATTGTTATAATGAATTTGGAACCACTCAAGGCGGTTACCTTCAAGACTAGACCAACAACCTGCACGATGGTCGACGTCATTGTCATCAAGTCTCTTTGATACGGACTGGTGCAGATTATGCTTCTAAAAATCCACTCCATCATCTCCTCATTCACCTCACCTTCAACTCGTGCTCCCAAAACCTCATTCTCACTTCTTCCATGCAATTCTTCACTCATTTTCAATTCTTTCCTTCTCCACACCATTCTTATTTTCATCCTCCTTGTCTTCATTCTTCTTTTGGCCCTCTGAACCCAAATTTTGTGACCTCTTACTATCTTCTGATCCATCCTTCTTATACTCTCCTCCATCTTCTCTCTGCTCCAAAAATGAACAAACCCATATCTTCCATTCACACCCCGCCTCCAAGGTATTATAGCTTCTTTGACACTACCAATCTTGTTGAAAATGCCCTTTAAACCATGCTTATCAAGCTCTTCTGGAAAATTACCGACATAGATGGCATACTCTTCCTTTCCTAATGACGAGATTTTGTTAATCCCCCCTGGTCTGCTCATCTCTTATCCTTATTCCCCCTGGTGTGCTCACATTTCTCTCCTCATATAGAACTTAATTCTCAACTAGATTTTACATATTTCGTAAAAGCCTTCAAAAGAGGTGAAATCATTTTCCGCATTTTATTTAACTAGCCTAATTAAACTTTCAATTGATATCAGAGTCTAACCTACTTTTTAAGACTTTATCGTCTGTAGGATTGATCTCATGGCTAGTTATGGATACAATTTGACGATTTTCCTTCTCCTTTTGATGAATCTAACTATTCTTTTTGGAGTGACAGGATGAAAACGTTTATACAAACCCACTATAATGAGGTTTGGAGCATTGTTATCCATGCATCAAATGTTAATAAAGCAAGAAATGAGCGCACCGATGATTATATGAAATATGTCTCATTGAACTCAAGATATACACACATATTGTTTTGTGGAATTTCTGATAATATTCTTGAACAAGTTATTAGTTGTGAAAATGCCAAGAATATTTGGGATACTCTTTATTTATTATATGGCTCTAATGAAGAATGTTTAGATTTTGATGTGAACAAAAAGGAAGAGATTATTGTGATAGAGGAATCCAAAGATTGCAATATTGAATAGTCGATTGAAAAAGTGGAACAAGTTGAGCAAGAAAATGAAGAAGAGATTCAACCATTATCGACTCTATTAAATGAGAAAAGTGAGGTAAAATCTCAAATTGTTTATGCTTCCCAATCTTATCTTGATCCAATTAATTTGAATTTTAGAACAAATAGACATAATTCAAAATTTTGCAAATGTAGTATTAGATCAAGGCATGTCGAGAATAAGAAGAAAAAGTTATCTACTACATTAATATCTTGTACTCCTAACCATTATGGACCCAAAAAGAAATGGTTACCACAATCTTGTTCTAGAAATTTCTTTTTGCAGAGACGTAAAAGTAATTAACAAGATTATGGAGATCAAAAAGAGTCTTGCACTGGCAAAATCAAATGGTGTAATCGAGCATTTAAGGTTTTTCTAAACTCAAGTATGCATGGTAGTCTTAAAGTTCCACAATCAAATGCCTTAAAAGTGGTAAGTCTTGGATTACCCAAAGTAAAATTCAGGTAAATTTTTAAAAATTTAATTCATCCCCTTTTAATTATCAAACATCTTATATTTAATAAAGGGGGGATGAATTTTATGTGATTGTATGATATTAATTTGATTAGTTTCTTGTTTGATTATGTTTATGTGTTATAAGCAATGTGAATTATACGATACAATAATTATATGAATAATGTACGCACAAATTTTATTCTTGGAAGGGAAAATATGTTAATTACTAAATCGTAGTTATTTGATGGGTGAAATGAAATGCTCTTTTACCAGTAATGATTCTTATGCAACAATTACTTTTGAAAGGAGGAGGTGTATTTCAAAATGATAAGAAATGGTAATTATCACAAAAAAAATGAGTCAAATGTGAAATATATAATATTAAACTTTGAACAAGAATGGTTCTCATGACAAATGTCAATTTGTGAATTTACAAGTTTAACCCTTTGTTCATTTGGGAACTAGTACAAATTAAGGGGAAGCTATGCTATTAATTTATGTCATGTTTATTAACCATTTTTAATGATGACAAAGGGGGGAGAAGAATTTATCATTAGTAAGTATGAACATGCGCTAAGGTATATATATCTATATCATTTCATACTAGTTGTTGAATTGTTTGTCATTATCAAAAAGGGGGAGATTGTTAACTGTTAAGTTTCACCCAATTTGGGGAAACTATAGAGAGAAAAGGAGAGAGATTGAAGAGATGATATTATTAATTATCTCAACTCAAGAAATACAAAGGGGGAGAGGAAGGTATATATAATCAACCTCCCTAACAAACCAAGAAACAAGATAAAAGAAAACAAAGAAATAAAATTGTGAACAAATTGGAAATACAAGATTTACTACTCCTAACACCCCCCCTCAAATTGGAGGGTATCAAAACTCCAATTTGCCACAATGGAAATCTTGAATTTTAACTCCAACAACTTCCTTGCCATCACCACAATTCGTAATAACGGGTGAAATGGACGTAGATACGGAAGAACTTGTGTAGCCGAATGACGAAAGAAAGAGAGAAAGATAGATTGTTGTCGAACTTTTCCAGGTATTGAAATTGTCTTCGGCGAATACATTGGCCTAATAGAGACTTTCCTGGTTAATCGGACAAAAGAACAAAGAGAGGATCACATGGATCAATGAGATTTATCTCTTGTAGCTTGGGGACAGATGCGAAAAACACTTGACTGTAATTTCCTTGATTCTGTATTAGGTAACCTGTTGCACACAGAAGACAACAGCAAACAGCTATGTCGATGATGCAAGCCACAGCGACACAGATCACAACAAAGAACAGATCAAATGTCAAGAATGTGATAGTGAGCCAGTATAGCTACGATACCCAATAGAATTTTATTATCCACCAAATAAAGGATAGCATAGTGTTCACAGACTCCAGATGCTTTGCAACACTAGTATTATCCTCATCCTTAGGATGATCATACTCCAACAAATCACCATCTACACTCACCGAAGAGCTTGAATTCGACCTCGAATTCGAGTTCAAGTTCGAACCCGAACCCGAATTACTAAACCCTAAACTCATCTCTCTCCTTCTCTTATACTCCAAACAAACGCAAACCATATGCAACACGCACTGAACTCCATACCCAACAAGCCACATCCGAAGAGGAACCATCGACCTCTCATCTAAGCTTAAGAACAGCACAACAATATCTGATAGAATTTTGAGGAAACTGAGGGGATTGCTTATGGTTGTTTCACTTGATTCTACAAAACTTGAATTACTGGAAGAGGATAATCAAAAGTTTGTGCCCAATAAATTTAAAGAAAAGGGTGTTGCTACAAGCCGTAAGAAGAAGGGGAAGAACCGCAATACTAAAAAAACATAATTCTGCATCAAAGAACTGCGGAGATGACTTTTTACCAGACAAAACTCCGAAGGACAGTGGCTCTGTGTTGGATGGGGATTGAGAAATGAAATGGAAGAAGAAGAGAATCAGCGGAAAAAGAAGATGAAGGAACAGTAGGGTCCAGAAAGAGGCCGCCGGCGAAGATGTTGACCGGAAATTAAGCCGGAAAAGGGATGATGGAAGATGGAAGATGAAATGGAGACATTTGCGGTGGTTGAGGATGAAGATGGAATGTGAAATGACGATGAAGAAGAATGTGGAATAGCGGAATTAAACCCGCTCTGATACCATGTTAAGTTTCACCCAATTTGGGGAAACTATAGAGAGAAAAGGAGAGAGATTGAAGAGATGATATTATTAATTATCTCAACTCAAGAAATACAAAGGGGGAGAGGAAGGTATATGTAATCAACCTCCCTAACAAACCAAGAAACAAGATAAAAGAAAACAAAGAAATAAAATTGTGAACAAATTGGAAATACAAGATTTATTACTCCTAACATTAACTTTATGAAGCATATAATAATTTTGATGATAACAAACCATAAAATGGTTTTATATATGAGGTTATAATATTATGTTACTCATATATGATACTTATGTTGGTCCAATATATAAATTTGAGAATATTTGTTTGGACCTTGTTATATGAATCATATCACACTATAATATATAAGAGAGTTATTTTATGTGATATCATAATATTTGATTGGATAAATTGTGAAGTATGATTTGATTGATTTTATGAAATTTTGAGCTTGATTTATATCATCTAATATGATATGATATGATATGTCATTCACTTGCTTATTCTTTGAGTATCATATCTAGATATCAAGATCATTTGGATATCAAGATCAATAGTTGATACATTCCTTTAGCTCCTTGATACTTCAATGTTCTCACGCTATAAATACAAGGAGTCTTGGTCTTTCAAGATAACAAGAGAAGAGATAAGAAGAGACAAGCAAACATCTCACTTGAGCATTATTCTTTCTACTATTCTTGAGTGTGAGATTAAAAGAAGATTGTTTTGAGCTATTATATTTTGAGTTGAGTTGTAGAGATTATTGTTAGGGAGAGGATTTAGGAGTTGAGAGGTCGACTCCACCACACTTGATTGAGAGGCGATATTAAGTGGTGAGATCTTGAGAGTAGAGAAGGCTCTAAGATCGGTTGTAGAAATCCATCCTAATAATAATTCGAGGTTAAATCCTAGAGTTGGAGAATTCTACGCCGTGACGTACTCCGAAATTGAGTTTGGATGAACATCGTAAACAACTATCGGGTTTTGTCTATCTTTTATTTTCCGCATTTTATTTAACTAGCCTAATTAAACTTTCATTATACTCGAGGACAAAAGAATAAACTCGTGTGTGAAAACAAGCTAGCAGGCAAACAGATAGACAACCTGCAAAATACAACTAAAACTCTCATTTTTATAATAATTAAAGAAAATAAAAGAAAGGGTAAGAACAATGACCAATTAATGGTCAAAACATTAATTTAATATCATTGTGGGTCACTGACCCACGTATCAAATATTAAATTGATAAGAACATATAATACACTTAGTTTTAGCCAAAAGGCCGAGAAAGGTATGACAAATTATTGATGGGTAATATAAGAGCACACATAATGGTGAGCACGAGTATACTCACGTACTAAATGAGGCAGAAGAAGTATGATCGACTGGGAGAGTTAGAATTAGATTCTTCATATTAACTTATTTTTTAACAGTAAACGTGAGTTTGATTAAATTATTTTTTAAAGAAAGGTGTAAATCCCACATTTAATAATTTGAATACAATACAACAAAAATAAAAAAAGGAAAAAAAATGTCAAGAATCTCGTGTCCGTCTTCACGTGGCAAGCAGGAGTTCGAATTTTTCTCAACGCCGACAATCGTCATCTCTGTTGCACTGTCTTTCTCCTCCTTGTCCATGCATCATCATTACCATCTCACTCTTGAATTTACCATTGCGGAAGCTCTTAGACATTGAAAACCCCGTACTTCCAATGCATGACAAATAAAAGTAAAGATAGAAACACCTCTAAACCAAAAGATAAAGAAGGGAATATATCTTTACTTTTTTAAATGATATTTGATGTTTTTTACCTTATTATTTGATGTCGAAAGGCAAGCACAACCTGTAGCTGCACATCAAAATCTTACAAAATAATTAATAACCGACATTAAAATATTGATATGCCTTGAGCAAATATCAGCCCAAAAAAATTGATTGACAACCATTTTTTCTGGAACACCGTGATATATGTTATGTGTTTTGTCAAAGACATTTTTCAAATGTTATTTTCTCTAACTATTATTTTAATGATTTTTTACATCAATTTTAAGTAATTATGATTATATCAATTATATAAGGTTTAGCATTACTTGGTTATGTCTATGAATATAAATGATAGTCTAATTGAATCAACTTCATTCGTTAGACATACTTTACTGAGCTTTTCAGTAAATTTTAAAAAATTATGAATAAAAATATAATATACGTCATTTATGTATAGTATTATACTTTAAAGAATTCTACTATATCATTTTTTCAAATTAATTCAAGGAAATTGGATTGTAGCGAGGGGAATTATAGGGGTTGGGATAATGGTCATTAAACTGAACTTTAGAAATATATCACAGTAGGCGAACTATTGAACTCTTGGATTTCAGTGAACCATTATCGAATGAGTCTAAAGCAACTCGACGATTTTCCTACGTGGCATCGATAGGGGTGGTTTTCCTATGTGTCACTTGTATTATAGCAATCCCAAATATTAATATATTGGAGTGTGATAGTCCAAAGTATTATATGTTGGATTTTAGTGTATCAAACTATCATATTTTTTTTTATTGTAGTTGTAAAACCCCGAAAATCCAAAGATGTTGATCGTGACGTTGTTAGTAAATTAGGTTTGACTTCGTTATTTATTATTATTCGTTTGTGTTTTATTTTACTAACACTTGAGCTCGTAGGATCGTGAGAGACTAACAAGGGTATATCGGTAATTTCATGGGTTTAGTATTATTAGTTTTACTTTTTTTATTAGTATTACTATTAATATTATTGAGTTATGTGATTAATTACGTGAATATTATTTGCTACGTGATGCTATTAATATTATTATTATTATTATTATTATTATTATTATTATTATTATTATTATTATTATTAGTTGTTTTAGAAAAATCAGTTTTTTTTTAATTGTGCTAGTGTTGGGTTGGGTTAGGATTAAGAGTAGATTATTTGGGCCTTAATTAGGTGTTAGTATAAAAGCTAAGTATTCTCTCTCAAAACCCTAATCTCCATCAAACCCTAACCCTAGCTTTTTCCTCTCCTCTCCCTCTCTCTCTCCCTCGGCCACCACCCCAGCCGCGCCACCAGACGGCCGCCACCACCACAGCCGGAAACCACCGCAACACCGCCGCAACCACCTTCTTCTTCTCTCTCTTTTCCCTCTTTCTCCCTCTCGATCTCCCTATCTCTCGCCTCCTGCCCTGCCCAGCCGCGCCACCACCGCCGCCGCCAAAGACCGTCGTCACCACCCGTCGCCACCCTCGCCGGTAAACCACCGTGCCTTCCTTCTTCTTTCTCTTTTTCTCTCTTTTCTCTCCTTGCACTAACTTCGCTGCTCCGCCACCATCATCGCCGGCCACCGCGACCTTTGGTGTCGCCGTCGCTGCCTGACCACCAAGCGACCCTCGCGCTGCCGCCCAACGTCGTCGGAGCCCTCCCCCAATCGAAGGAAACCGCTCGAGTTCGCCAGGGTGTTGTTGCTCGGGAAACTGACGTCGACCACCCACCCTCCGACGAGCCACCACCGTCGCCTGCCACCTACGATCACCGACGTACTCCCTCCGACCACCGCTCGCCGCCACCGTCGCCGGAAACAGCCGTGCCCTGAACCCTACGTAAACCCTAACCCTAAAACCCTAACTGTTTTCTATTGTTTTTGATATTTCTTTTTCTTTTTCCTTTTTCTTTTCTGCTTTTAATTTCAAAATTTAATTGTTTTTATAATTATTGAATTGTATTATTTATGATTAGTTTTGTAATTAGGAAAATTATTTGTAAGTATTTCTTGGTTGTAATTATGTGTAAATTGTTAATTGTTATGTGTAATTTGTTTATTTGTTATATGTAATTTTATGTTGTAAATTGTAATTAGATTAAGTTGTAATAGTTGGTTATTAGGATTAAAGGTGTTTCTTTATAGTTCTTTATATTCCTTATAAATCATATTAGGTTAGATCACTATATTATTATATGCACGAAATTGGAAAGTGTAACATCTAGCTAGGTTAAATTCTTGATTAACAAATTAGGTTGTTTAATTTAGATTCAATCTTTGTTAGTAATTCGTTTATTGTTAAATCTTGATTCTTGAAAATCAATTAGGTTTCTTGTTAAATATTACATGTTCTTTAAGTCTTTCTTGATTCTTGAATTCTTGATTTAATCTTGTATAAAGAAATTGGTTGTTGGGGTTCTTGATTAGAAGTTTAAATGTTTATATGTTCTTTATAGTTTATTCACATGTTCTTAAGGTTCCTTCTTGTTTATTGGTTAAGAAATTCATGTTTAGGATAGTGTTAATATTTCATGCATGACTATTATAAGGTTAGTATTAGAATATATGCACATAGGGTATGCCATGTTAGTGTATGATATTTTATGCATGTCTTAGGATTAGATTAAATTATTAAAGTTGATTTCATGTGTTGCAATTTGGTTTTGATGATGGGAAGTTTGATGTTTCAACCCTAAGTTAAGTTGGACTTTATACCTTAGACCCTAGTTACTGTTTTGAGCCCAAATTAGAACCCGGAGATCAATTGGTAAAAGTTAGAACCGAAATTACAAATTTATTAAGAACCGGTAACAAGACAGTTTTGTTAGTGTCTAAAGATCGGGTTGCCACGATTAGTATAGTTGTCTTTTAACAGAACCCTTTTAACTGGAGGTTCCCTTAGATGTTAGGAACCATAGGAATTTTACGGATCGAACGTTTGATTTGTATAACCCGAGTTATAATCTTTTTACCAGAACCTGTCAGATCTGGACCAATTGGGAAGATGGGTGTTTTTAGAGTCCTTCGGGACTGATATGGGCTTGGTCATCAACATAGGAGTTGTATTAGACATCCTGAGGTTTCCGAAAAGTCCAGAACCAGACCCATAGGATGTCGCGAAGTCGAGTTGTGACCCGTTTTATGTGAACGTTACAATCTGTCCGCTGCTTGCTTTTATTTATGAAAATTGTTGAGTAAATTTTATGTGTGAACTTGTTATATAATTCCTTGAGTGTGTTAAGTGTAAATCATAAATGATAGGAACCCAAGTGTTCCTAGGGGATGGGTTAGGTAGTTGTTAGTTAATACTAACTTCGTTAGAACGCGTTTTGATTAGATAATTATTCTTATTCTAGGCCCGAGTTAGTGCGTGACGATAGTGAGCTCAAGTGTGTTCTCCTTGTTGCTGTACTGTGACGTTATTCAGGTAATTGTCTATGCTCTAATCCCCATCGGAATGCTCTTTAAATGTGTTTTGATGTTTTATAATCTATTTTGAGAATTGCATCCCGAAAGGGGACTTTTGTGGAAATACGACCATCTGTTTTGATAATCTTTTTGATTCGATTGTGATCTTGGTTTATTTGAGTTGAGAAATAGGATGGTCTTTTATTCGAAGTTTTGTTAATGGTTTTGATAACTTGGGATGGTTTGACTTGAGAGTCGTGAGTTGAGTTTGAAAATTGTTTAAATAATTCAAGTGGAAACGTTAAGCGGGTTTCGGGGGATAACCTGTTGTGCAGGTGTAACAATCTGCAGGGTTATGGACCAGGAGATCAGGGCTTCCTTCCCTGATATAGGATAGTATTTTGATACCTTTGGTAGGCGATATTATTTATGCCTTTGGTGGGCGATGTTCTTGATGCCTTTGGTAGGCGATGTTTTGATGCCTTTGGTGGGCGATATTATTTATGCCTTTGGTAGGCGATGTTCTTGATGCCTTTGGTAGGCGATGTTACTTTAAGGGATTTGGTATCCTGCCCGCAAATTAAAATATGAATTGGGTGGGTTGAGGAAACAGTATGGGATTAAAGGTTTGTAAAATGTTTGATTCGATCCCTCTCCCCAAAATGAATTGAAATGAACTTAAACTGTTTTAAACGTTAGGGGTAGACATTATTGAGATTTCCCCCTCATTTTTGAAATGTTTTGTTTTCAGGTGAAGATCTAAATGCTGGGGACGGGAATTAGAAGTGAGGACGACGAGTCTAGAAGTCCTTGAATCTTTTTATATTGTTTTCGTTATAAAATCTTAAAGTTTTGTTTTGAGTTGTTAGTAGTTGCCGTTAGCAGACAGTTGTGTTTTCCTTTCTCGCCTTGTATTCCTTCGGGGATACGGCAGTGACGCCCAAACTAAATTTGAAGTCTTCCGCTAAGTTTCGTCTGTTAACGTTAGTTGACTTTGACTTTTCTATAATTGAATTTTCGGGGCGTTACAGTAGTACTCTAAACTACCATATATTAGATTGTAGTACTTTGGAATACTGTCCAGCTCATAGCAACCCGGTTGTGCTATATTGAAATCAAATGGTTGAATAATTTAGGTTATTGCGATACATTTCTAAAGCTTCGATTATCGTTGTCCCAATCCTTATAATTTGACTTACTATAATTTAATTTTCCTTTAATTTATAATGACATTAGTTTTACATTAATTGAGACAGTGTCTTGACCCAAGACTTATATAAATTTTATTTAATCTAATATAAATGAGTGATATACATTTCTTACCCGACCCCAAGGCCCTTTATTAGGAATTTAACACCATTTTTTTTATCAATAGTGTACGTCAATTATCAATTCTAAGAAGCATATAGTGCATGAATACAATAATAATTACAACTTACATGTGCATAATCGAATCAACTTCATCTAATAGTCATATTTTGCAATTTTTTAAAAATTTAAAAATTATATATTAAGATTAATTAATGGATATCTTGCCCTAAAATTGTTATCATTTTTGAAGTAATAGTATGGTTTACTAGAGAAACACATATATAAATGAGAGGAAGCACACAAAAAACAACAGATTCACGTACGCATCACGCATGGTTCACATTGATGGATTAAAGTTAAACTACAAACACACTTAGCAAAAACCGAAGCAAAGAGGTGATAGTTGAAGGAGTCAGAAGCCTAGTTACACAAGTTACACAGTACAGCAACATACTAACTAACCAACACCAAAGTTAAGTTGGTAACTAATCAATTAACACGCCTACAGTTTGTCCTAATTTCACCTTGAGACCCTACGAGAGGACTAATACTCCCCATCTTAACCATGGACCTAACAAACTGTGCAAAGAAGAGCTTGGAATCCTTGGAGTACGCCTGGACCAAGGCGGCGATCATGGTGTTGTTCCCAGAAAACAGGATCTGGTCGGAGTTGAGGAGACCGCGGCCCACCCGCAGGAGCTTGAAGTAACTGTTGTCGAATTTCCTTGGAGAAGGGTAGTCCAATGGTGATGTCTTGTTGTCACCCCCTCTTGGAGGGCACTTTGACTTCAATTTCTTGGCGTAGACAGTCTCTATTGGAACATCGAATGCTGGGCTACCTGATTGGTTGTATAGCCTGTTCTTGAATGTTATGCACCTCGCCAGCCCTATTGTATGCGCTCCTGCAATTTTTGTTAAAGAAATGGTATGTAATTGTCCACCTATTTCATGATGGGCTATAATTTTGCATGGAGTACTAGTTTGTTGTAAATAATTGATGTTGAGAGGAGAAGGTGATTATATTAAGACGAACCTGAAAGTGCAACGAGGTCAACTTCATCAAGGCCTTGTTGTTTGAAGGAATTAACCAGCCTTGTGAGGTTGAAATTAGGCCAGGAATGGTGGTATTCGCCAACTTCAAATTCGCACTCTTTGAGTCCCTCCTTCCTAAAGGAAGTTCCCACATAGGCCCTCCACTCTGTTTTGTAATTCTCCAGTTAATTCATTAATTATAATCCAAACGTAAGCCTAGTTTTTTAGACTTACCAAGGAGACTGCATGACGAGCAGCCAAGGCCAGAATATCAGCACAAGATACGACTCCAGGACAAGCTTCTTCCAACATAGCTTTCATGTCATCAATCACTTCAAACCCTCTTGCAGAATTACGATTCGGGGCTGCGCTTTTCTCACTTGCAATTGTTTTACTGTCATCTAGCAGGATTGGCGCATCACATCCCTGTGTATAGATAAAATGAAAACATACGTGTAACTAGGATATATGGTTGATGAAATAATCATGTTAATAATGGTAGGTAATAAGTATATGTGAAGTTAATGAATAAACCTGGACAAAGCAATCGTGAAAGTGAAGCCTAAGTAAAGAGGCGGGCATCCGAGGGTCTTTGGCCATGGCCTCCTTCAAGACTTGGAGAACAATGTAGTTGGCCTGAGGGCAAGTGAAGTCATAGAAGAAGGGTGACAGTGAGTCAAAGGTGGGTTGACCGCCCTTACCGGACCTTAATCCAATGCCAAGGTGTTTGGCTTGGGACACCATGAATGTTGACAACACAAGAGGAAGAAGAACAACAACAATAAACACTAGAGGGTGCATGCTTCAAGATAATGCTGGTTGGTACAACTTCTTTGTCTTGAGCACCAAGTTTTGTTGCATTCAACTTGTGAGGACAAGGGTTCTGTTTATATAGAGGGGAAGTTGGTGTAACAATGGCATACATCATATGTGAACACGGTTATATATGTATTGTTACTTTGGTTTTTTTTGGCTCTAATATATGATTTTTTTTTCAAAGTCCTTACTAGTAATAGGTTTGGGGGGGGGGGGTGAATGTGATCATGTGATGTGAAAATGAAGACAACCACTCCATACTACTATACCAACTCTCAAAATTGTCCATGTCCCTTATAAAACCTTCCCCATTTGTGATGCTCTAAGAGCTCTTGTAAAGACTTCAATTTTGCGTTCACTCTATGTAGAGGGTTCGTCCATGGACTTTTATCTTAAGGGACCTAGGGAAAACTAGTATGATGTGCATATGACACCCCCCCCCCCTCCCCACACACACTCATTATAACGATATCAAGATTAACCTAGCTAATTTGTATCTATAAATTATATTCAAATAAAAGTTTCAAGGAAAATTCCAGTCTAAATAACAAAAATTAGAGGTCTGGTTACTCCAACGCAAATTCCAAACCTAGACAATTTCATATAATAATAGAAGTTAATTTCAAAAATAATTAAAGTCATATTTAGGTTACAATAGTAATAGCTAAGATATTTTAGATATTTTGTTGCAAGAAGTTAAGTTATTAAAAAATATATATTCATCACCGTGCAACATGAAGCACAAACCCAAAAAACAAAATATTTTAGGGATTATAAAGAGTGTACTATATATTACTTAAATAATTTTAAAAATTAAATTTATAAGTATTAAAGTATCATTACTATACAAAAAGAAATAATATTTTTTTGAAAAGAAATTTGAATGTCAACATAATTATCCCAATCAGTTGAGGTTAAATTAAAGTTGTCGAAACGTGAAGCAGCAAACTCAATCAAATCAGACAAATCTTATGTGAACAATTGAAACAATAATAATTTACAATCAATAAAACTAAACCTCGGACGTCCCACGGCTTATTTAAAACTAGTTGGTAAATAGTAACCTAATTCGCCCAATTTGAAGAGATAAAATGAAAGATTAACCAAGGTTATATAATTAAGCCTTAATTACTGTATGTATGTCAGCATCTCACAATTATCATCAGATGGTAACATGACATCAACAGTAGGTATATTTAAATAAGACATGGACTAATTAATATGGGATTAATTGTCATCTTCTTGTAATTAACGTTGATGAGAATCAAAAGTAGCAGTACGTATATAAATTGGAGCAAGCAAATAATTAAGGTTAACGTTTGCTTCAAAAGATTTCCATTTTTACATATAGAAGAAGTTCTTTATTTTACAAACAAAAATTACAATTTTAAGCTTGGGGGTGAGTTATATATACCGCTTTGGTAAAATTTTCAGAAAATCATGTCATGAATTCGGATCTCAAACTACTGAGTTTGGGCATGCGGCATTCGAATTTGGGTTTAGGTTTTTGTTAAGAGTGCCTGAATGTACAATCATTTTGTGCACATTAGTGAAAATTAAGGACAGAAATTGATATCAGAATTAGGATTTTTGGATGTCAATAATACTATATTTGGGGTATTAGACTAATAATACAAACTATTTTGTTAACATTGGCAGTATCAACTATCGATCTTCTTTTCCACCAACAATATACCACCGATTTGGTATGGTTTTGACTTGCGGAAAGGTGACATAACTCCATAATATCTGACGTAGAAAGCAGAGTTTGTGTAGAAAATATTGACTTAGGACACTAATCTACCTTCCACGTCACACATTATGGAGTCACGTCATCTTTCCGATGAGTTAAAACCATAACAACTAAGCAGTATACTGCTAGAAGAAAATAGGTCGATAGTTGGTACTGTCAATGTCCAAGAAAATAATTTGTATTATTAGTATCCAATACCCCAAAATTGATATTATTGACGTTCGAAAATCCTAAGAATTAAGAAAGATTTAGATAGAGGGTAAGGATGCTGGATAGTAAAGCAATTGCATGGGAAACGCGGCAAGTGTGTTACTATTAAGAGGATAGTTCAGGAATGTACGTAGTACCAACCCCAACCAACAGCTAAAGCTGAATTGTTCATATGCTATCTTCTTCATTCATGGCTGTACCTTCCATATATGCAACTAATCCCTATGCATGGGATCAAAAGTCAATATTCAACACTGTTGAATCTCTGCATTGCATAGTCTTACTCTTATGTATACTAATAGTACACTCATTCTGGTACCCACATGAAATCATGTTGATTACATAGCATTATTCAACTTTCTTTATGCTTTTTTATTATTATTATTATTCAACACCCAATCAGACTAGAGAGTTTTCAACAAAAATTGTATACAATTTCAGAAAATAACAAGGAATCAGAAAGTAAAACACCAAAGGTCACCAAAGCAAAAATATAGCAAAACAAAACAGCTATTAAGATTTATTTTTAGGTAACTTTATGTTGCATGACATAATAAAGTATATAACTTTTATTGACTTGTTCCACAAGAAGGTGATTTCCAAGTAACCTCATGTACCATAGGGACCAATTGGTTACAACAAAACTTGTAACAGCTACACCAAATACTAGAAGCCCACAGGTCAAACTCTGAGTGTGAAAGAGGGAGAAGTATATCATGGACATGTATAATATGTGGTGATTATAAATTTATAAGCAATCAGGACAAGTCCATGGGAATGGCACCAAGGTACATATGTACAGTACAGATCAAACTATATATGTACAGATGATCAGAAACCCTAAATCCTAAAGTAGAAGCCAAGAAGAAAACAACGGGACAAGAGAGGCTCGGTTCCAGACGGTGGCCTGAGTTTTATGATGATGACAATGATGGTGATGAGGATAATGAGGATGCTTACATCTGCCTCATTGGAGTTAGTTGTCTCGCTAGTCTTAGTGGTACATGCGCTTTGATCAGTGTCCCCTTCTCCGTATATTCCTGAATTTTCCATAAAAACACATCATATAGCTAATGATACAAACCTTCTCAAATTGACCTATTGTTCTAGCGAAAATAAGCCCTGCCTTGTTACATGCAACAGAACAGACCCAAATTGACCTGACTCGCCAACCTGACTCATATGACCAAGTCAAACCCGATCATGCCTGATCCAAAGCTAACCTATCTGACCAAGATAACCCCCCCCCCCCTTCTTTTCCATATAAGGGTTCTATCTAAATGAGACACAACTTGTGTTGAGGGCCTGTTCCACTGCATTTTTTCTGGTGCAAGCAAACTGAGCAAATTATGATCAGTGGAAGGTTCCCAAATAATCACAGCTTTTTGCAAAATGAATTCTGGCCTGAAAAAAACTTGCTTAAAACATGAACTAAATAAAATAAGAGGTGATGTGTCGAAGCACTCACAGTTCTTTCCACCATTCCAAGCCGATGGATGCTATTGAGAAGTTCTCCTTTGTCAAAAGGAACCAGTGCCTCAACCCATACCATTGAGTCCTACCGCACAAAAACAAGTTCAACACAAATCAATGAATGACACAGTACAGTTAGATAATTAGATTACTTCAGTAATCTATCAGTTGTTGATTCTCCAAATATACAGCAAAAGTATAGACATCACATCACCTTCAACTTTTCTTGAATAGCATTGCAGAAGTCATCTAGTCCTTCACCTGTCAATGCAGATATGCAAACAATATCCCCTTGCTGTTTTGCTTCTGCCTTATCCTTCTCTGGATTACTCACCTTGTCAACCTGAGATCATTGGTCAACCATATCAATGCTATTAGATAGCTAGAACGATCAATCAAATGATACTTAATGAAAGGATCTCATACAATAGTCCAACTTAGATACCTTGTTCCACACCATCAAAACAGGTATTGATGACACATCCAACTCTGATAGAACTTTCTCCACAGCCTCTATTTGCTGCTCTGCCAGAGGATGGCTAGAACACAAAATAAGATTATGAGATGACAATAGGAAAAAAAAATATGTTTAAACACGAAGATTGAAGAGATTGACGGTAGTCGGTAAGACACCTTATGTCCACGACATGCACCACAAGTGAAGATTCGAATATTTCCTCCAGAGTGGCTCTGAAAGCAGCAACCTACAATTAACAAGTTGATTGTAAAACAATGAAGGAAAAGCTCACTACACGAATTTGATATTGGCCATGCAGTTGAAGCTTGCAAAAGAGCTCACCAGCATAGTCGGAAGTTTTTGAATGAATCCCACAGTGTCAGTTAACAAAAACTCCTTCCCATTCTTCATCTGGAACGCAACACAGAAGAAGGTTATTACCCAGCATCCAAGATGTACAATTAAAAGAATATCAGGCCTCACTTGACTTTATTCACTAAATTAACATGATGCTGAAAAAGTAAATATATGATCTAGAATCTCATGAAAGCTAATGTGTCAATCAAGCTTCGACATAACTATTGGAAAGTTGATATTTAGAGAAGAACCAGGACCACCCCCATTTTGTTTAAGATATATAGGCAATGCATCTCAGCAAAATAAGGGAGAAAAACGAAGGGGAAATAGATTGGCTTGATAGAGAATCCCAACGCATTGTCAATAACAATTCAACAGGTGGGATGGCACTACAAACACTCCTAAAACATTATTATCAATCTCTTTCTACTATTCACTAGAAAGAGCAAACTACCCTCTAATTTAGCTAGAATCAAATAAATGCAAATACTTCCTAATTTTCCAACATTGATTTTGAAATATGAAAGTGAATTGTACAGCAACATCCAACTAACCTGCACCCTTCTCGTTGTTGGATCAAGCGTAGCAAACAATCTGTCTTCGGCGAGAACATTAGATCCAGTCAGCTGGTTTAGGAGTGTACTCTTTCCAGCATTTGTGTATCCTACCTTAAGTTTTCAAACAGACATCAATCATTGGCCATTCACCACTATCATTAATAAGGAAGCTATCCAAATTTGTATAAACAAACAAGACATATAACTTACTAAAGATACAACAGGAATAGGAACTGAGACACGGCGATTCCGATACAGCTTCCGATGACGTCGAACAGACTCCAACTCCTTTTTAAGAGCAGCAATCTACCCACGAAAAAATTCGCAGTAGGAAAGAAGCCAAATTTCATGGGTTAGCTTAAAGGAATGCAGGTTTTTAGGCTATCTAAATGGATAACTTTACTGTGATGAAAATTCACTGAACCATTTCAGGACAGAATAGTGAAAGGATTCCCATGTAAATGAAATAATTCAGGCATAAGCAATTTTCTTCTTTAGAAGCCTATAAAGAGGATTTTCCAGTATTGCACAAGGGAACTTTTTATGAGTGTAAATAGGCAGGAGTTCCATGGAATTCAAAAGTTACTTGCGGAAGGAGCCAAGGGTGAGTCATGGAAGGAGGAAAAGGATGAAAATTACATCAATTCTTTATCAAGTATCTTTTAGCAGGAAGCAATAGAGTTATCATAGAAAAATTATGAGTATTTCAAAGGAAACCCCACTTACTTGGTCTCGTAGAATACGTTTGTCCACCTCAATTTGCTTCTCTCCCATACCTTTCACTTGCCCTCCTGCTTGACGCTCCAAATGGGTCCACATTCTCGTCAACCGTGGCAATTGGTATTCCATTTGTGCCAATGAGACCTTGTTGGGATGTTTTCTCATTCTCATCAGCAGATAATCAGATAGTGTATAAGATATTCATTTTGTATTTCAACTTGTGATAACATGTACCTGCAAGGCAGCTTCATGTGTTGCGGCTCTTTGGTTGAAAATATCCAGAATTAGGGCCGTTCTGTCACATACTCTAACATCTCCTCCAAATGCCTTCTCCAGATTACGCAATTGCCTGCCATACATGCTCATACCTTACATAACCCAAAAAACATCGTTTCCTAAACAATATGTAATGTAAACAATCAGAGATTTATATCAATACAAACAAGCTCATATGATAGCTTTTTCTGTTGACAT
Source organism: Portulaca oleracea (assembly GCA_029582165.1). Taxonomy (NCBI): domain Eukaryota; kingdom Viridiplantae; phylum Streptophyta; class Magnoliopsida; order Caryophyllales; family Portulacaceae; genus Portulaca; species Portulaca oleracea. The sequence goes on from CM055891.1 coordinate 893,918, forward strand.
TATTTGTCTGCTATTCAGTTGGGGGCATTTAGCATGTGTCTCCCGCTGACGAAAGGTTAACTTTGAGAAGGGATCAATGTACAATATTTTGAGACAGAATTGAGAAATTGCTGAGGGAAGCAATCGAGTAAAAAAAGAAATATAAATGTCAGAACCTAATAGGCTAATATGTTGGTGCACACAGCACGCCCCTCCAAAATGAAATTCACAAGTTTCTACAAGTACTATGAATATAAGTATCAGCCAAAAGGGGGGGAAAGGGTACATGTCCAATGCTAATTGAAATGAAATAAGAAGTTTTGCTAATGTTACCCGGGTGAAAGCTCATCATCAAATATCACTGTTTCAACATCCAATGCGTGAATTGCACTTCTTATTTCAGCGACCTTGCCAGATCCGATATATGTTCTCGGATTTGGAGAAGCAAGCCTGAAATGTAACCCAGACAATTGTCAGCACCCAAACAAAAAGCGAATGATATATGCAAGGTAAAGAGGAACCTTTACAAGGAGCAAACATTAACAGAGTAAACATCTGATGACACACTAGCCACTAGGAATTGCAAGTTAAACTGCATGCAGTAGAGATGCTTCTAATTCAATCGAATACAGTCCAAAGCAAAAATGGAAGAAGGGGAGACAAAATGCCAAATTTACTAGAATTGTCAATTTGTCACCAACCATTAGACCAGTGACATAATCCATCAAGGCCGAAGGAAGATAAGGGGAGGCAGATCTAATCCGTCAGGCAGTCACATAGAAGATGTACATTTTTCACCGGAGGCAGCCCCTCAACCCACCCACATGACCTAGCCAAATAGAAAATTTAAAAAAAGAGGGGGGAGCTAAAAACCGAGGAGTCAAAAGTAGTTGGCAATTGAAAGTTCTTATGCCCAACAAAAATGGGAGAAACTCCAAGGAAAAGGATGTAACGAATGATTAAAGATGAAGTTAACAGAAACCGGAACCCAGAAAGACTTATTCTTTGCTTCTTCAGTCACAATGCACCCAGTGCATTATATAAGATGAAGCTAATACTTACTTCTGATAAGTAGAGCCAACAACATAAAGCCCTGCTGTATCAGCCAATTGAGCCAACTCCTTCAGGGATTCCTCTATCCCAAACAAATCTTTTGCACCTTTTTGCTCCACCCCCACGAGATAAGCTCTTTCTGCAAGAACCTGAAAATTCAATGAAGGCCACTCAAACTTTTGCTCGGTAGCCTTAAGCTGTGAAAGCATCTATTCAAATATATTTGATTCGTCAGTCTCAATATATTCCACACTCAAGTATTTATCTCATTGAAGTACGGAAGCACCCAGACATTAGTGTGCGGGGCAATCAATCAAGAAGCAGATGTAACAAGATTAAAATGTGAAACGCAAAGAATAGTCCAATACCCAAAAATGCACTATACTTGTTGTTTGTTGACACACAGTTTTCACTGTAGGCAAGATGTTCTATGAATCTCAAACTCCATGGCATCACTTTGCTTAGGAAGGAACCCCAGTCCATGGTAAAGGTGTTAGTTTTTAGATTAGTTTCAATAACTTCCTACATTCGCCCGTGTTTTGTCTTCCTCCCTCAAAAGAAAGCATCATTGTGTTATTCAGTAAAACACCACATGTTCCGAAACAGAATCCGAACTTGACAATGTCACGTTGTAATTTTTGCTAATTATGGAGCATTCTACATTTCATTCCATAAAGGGGGCTCATGCTAGTCTTACAAAAGCTCCTCACTAGAAGCTTAGCTCCACAAGATAATATCACAAACAGCAACATGGAAAGTATAGAAATCAGCCATGAACTTTCTAAGCTTCTTCACAAAATCCCAAAAGCCCTCCCAAACATAAAATTGAAATTGTGAACTACTAGTGTTTAAGCATAAGGTAGAAGTAGAACTACTGTGGAAGCCTACATTTTCACATATTCACATATAATTATAACACTAAACATTGTCTAATCACATACACTAAACATTGTCTAATCACATATTCACATATACCTATACTCCTTTATAATTTAGAAGAAAAAAAAATGCTCCAAAAAACAAAGGGGAAGAAACATAAAGGAATGACCTCTTTGCCATTTCTGAGACTGAAACGATTGTCTTCTTCCTCATCATCAGTATCCTCTACTAGATTCTCACTCGCTAAACCCTGAACTGGGTCCTCAAAACCCTCTTCAAAATCAGTCACCGAGTTCTCAGTTTCTTGAATTTCAGGGGGAGAGAGAATACCCTCCTCCACTCCAGTTTGCACTTGGAGGGATTTCACAGGAACAAGATTTGGGACATGAGCTTCTGCAAAAGTTCTGGCATTGGAAACGGGCAATGGGAATGATTGAATTTGAACTGGGTATCTGAATTGAGAATTGGGTTGAGATTGAAAGCGGTGGAATTTGGAGGATGAACTGCTTTGAATACAGCAACACAAGCTGCTTGCACTCATACTTTTTCCTCCAAATTGAGTAGAATTTGCGGAAGAAATAGCCAAGTCTTGAAATTTGGTGAGTTTAAAAAGAAGTTGCAATGGTGGATTTTTTGGGTTGTCGAATTTGTGAAGTTCCTCATCCACAAACGGACATGTCACCTCTCTCTTTATTCTCTTGACACCTTAATTAGTATCTTAATCTGAAGATTTTTTTCAAACACGAAACGCATCGTTCCAGGGTTCACCCTAGTTATACGCGGTTTATAAACCTTTCTTTTTCCACAGCGAGCCAACTATAAAACCTGCCCCAAAAAATTGGTAAAACCTGGACCCTATCTCACCCGCCTATCTGGATTGTTTATATAATTATATCTTATATTTTTGTAATTTTTAACAGTATTTTTTTTAATAATTATTTATTTATCAATTATAAGAGTATAGTATTTATTAGGTAGGTCAAAAAATATAAATAATAGTGTAATTTTGTCAACTATAGTAAAAAATACACATTTTATACGTAGTTTTATATTAATGAACAAAAAATATAAATAAATAATTATATGCATAGTAGAAAATTTTATACATAGTACAAACATAAATAATATCCTAATTGCATGCATAGTTTTATATGCATAGTAGAAAATTTTGAACATGTTTAATAATTAAAAAGGTAAGCACACCTAATTTGTTTACTTAAACAAGTCAAGTGTTGGGGAAAAACTGCTATTTTTCCCACCCCGCCAAGATCACTTTCAAGCAGAAAATAACAAGAAAATTTATAGAGAATAACAACACAAGATTTAACGTAGAAAAACTCCCCCAATTGAGATAAAAACCACGAACCACCAGAAAAATATTCACTATATGGAAATTATTACACCATACAATATTTTTCTCACACTCTCATTCCTCTCATACTATCACTAGAGAGATCTCCAAGACAACATCTAAATCCCTCTAATAGTATAAAGAATAAGTGTTTGTGTTGTGTATAACAAAGGAGGAGGAGAGCTTTATTTATAGCCTCCAAATCCCCCCCACTTCACAATTCTACCAATGTGGGACTTGAAAAGGGGAGCCAAAAACCAACAAATCTCCACCTTGGCTCAACTTCAAGTCCCACCAAATACAATCTTCATCTTTAAAAAAAAAAAGAAGAAAAAATACAATCTGTTGATCGTTTATAGTTGTCCAGCTACACATAACAGAATCAATTCTCCACCTGACTCAAAACTCGATCAACCATGCACAGCTGCAACTTTCACATTATGCACATCGACAATCATAATTCTTAGTTCAAGAATTATCATACTCTCATCATAAAGAGTATCTCCACCTATATTGAATCCCATCAATTCAGGAATTTTCACTTGAAATCACTTCCTATTTCAAGAATTTCAGTTTCGGCACATGTCGAAAAAACCTGCTAATAATTTATGGTGCAACTCTCTTGTTAACTTCTTGAGAGTTCATTAGCCATCGACATACTTTCCACCACACATCTTGCATCTCTTGTTAACCAATGCCCATGTGCAAACCTGTAGACCAGCTACCAATTAACATCCTCGTCCATGGCAATCTTTAAGGGTAGCATTCATGCCATGAGGATTTTCATATTTCTTTACAAAGAAATATCATCCCCCTCTCCCAGGGAGATAACATTGGCAGCAATTTCTTTGGAGCTTCTAGCCGAACTAGCCCCATTATTTGGACATTTAGATTTAGGATGTCCTGGTTGACCACAAATCCAGCAGATGATTTTTTTCTTAGAACTTTTATTTTACTTCCATTTGCCTTGAGCAACAAGAGCTGAATCTTCTTGAGATTTTTCCTCTCCATTCTTCAACCTCTTTTCCTCAGAAATTAATTTGCTTCTCACTTCTGAGAAAACCACAGTATCCTTCCCATACATTAAAATGGGTTGCATGTGCTTGTAGGAAGATGGAAGTGACTTGATGAGTCGAAGTGCCTTGTCTTCATCATCAATCTTCACTTTGATAGACTCCAGATCAGAAACAATCCCATTCAAAACACTGAGATGGTCAGAAATAGTTGTACCTTCCTCCATTTGCAATTTATGAAATTGCTCCTTCAAATATAACCTATTTGAAATACTTTTAGTTTGGTACAACTCTTCAAGTTTCTCCCACAACTCCTTAGTTGTAGATAATCCAATCACATTAGCAAGAACATTTTTAGCCAAACACAAGCGAATCTGGCTTGCCGCTCTCATGTCTAGCTCTTCCCATTCTTCATCACTAATTTTGGATTTTCCAGAGTCTTTATCGCTCTTAGATTCACTAGTTGGTCTACCTTTCAACGCCTTGTATAATCCAGATTGGATTAACACATCTTTGACTTACACTTGCCACAAGCCAAAATTAATTCTCCCATCAAATTTCTCAATCTCAAATTTTGTCCTCATATTGTTTATCAGTACTCAAATGGACAAAATAGTTATAAAAAAAAAACCCCACTAAATTAGTTCTCAGAAGAGAGATGGATCACAATAGAACCAAATCTTTCTTTAACCAGAACCTCTTTAGATCGTATTTTTTCACTATTTCCAAATACACAAGTACCTCAAAACAATTCTACCAGAATAGCAAACTCCACCGGAATCAAACTCCACTTGCTACTCCACCGAGACAGAACTTCTGCTTAATAATAATTCTTATTCAGAAATTTTTTCTGATGTGGAAGATCAGACAAAGTGCAACCACAGAGCATACTAAAATTTCAAAAGAATTATTCTTCAGCCTTAGCTTCAACACAGCGAAAGAACTTCTTTTCTGATGTGGAAGATCAGATTAAACTGCAACCACAGATCATACTCAGACAGAACCTTGGCTTTGATACCACTTGTTGGGGAAAAGCTGCTATTTTTCCCACCCCGCCAAGATCACTTTCAAGCAGAAAATAACAAGAAAATTTATAGAGAATAACAACACAAGATTTAACGTGGAAAAACTCCCTCAATTGGGATAAAAACCACGGACCACCAGAAAAATATTCACTATATGGAAATTATTACACCATACAATATTTTTCTCACACTCTCATTCCTCTCATACTATCACTAGAGAGATCTCCAAGACAACATCTAAATCTCTCTAGTAGTATAAAGAATAAGTGTTTGTGTTGTGTATAACAAAGGAGGAGGAGAGCTTTATTTATAGCCTCCAAATCCCCCCCACTTCACAATTCTACCAATGTGGGACTTGAAAAGGGGAGCCAAAAACCAACATCAAGTTCTGGTTGAATTTTTTTGTCATGAAAAATACCTGCTTTAAAACAATTACTTAATTGACTTAGATTGACTTGCAAGTTGATCTATTTATTTTTTAATAATTAAATAGGTTAACACCCTGACTCGTTTAGTTAAATCAGAAAATGTTGTTTTAAGTTTGAATGATTCTCTTAGGAGGGACTCGTTCATGCTTCTTAGGGCCTCTTGAAGCGGCAACATGGATGACATAGTCTCCTCCATTGGTGGGTTGTTGGATGGACTACATCTCAATGTTGTCCCCTCTTGAAGGGCTTTTGGAATTAAATCATTCAACCTTTAGGGCAAGTTGGATACAACGAATTGACATATGAAATTTGTACTCGATGAATTATACTTAAGATCTAATTAGATTGAATGAACTTTCATCGATTTCAACTCGTTGTAAAAGTGACTTGACAACGTTGATTGCTTACGTAAACTATTTAAAAGGAGAAATGTAAGGAAATAACAACTTGATCCACTTGAAGTCACTTTCCGATTAGTTGAAATCAATGAAACTTCATTGAATCTAATAGGATGTGAAGTATAGTTCATTGAATCCAAAGTCCAAATATCAATTCATTGTATCCAAATTACCATAAATAGCTTTCTTCATTCAATGTCTCTACAACTAGTGGCTCCAAGCTCAGAGGAGGGTCGTGTGCAAGACTTGATCTTACTTGAGTGACTGGGTAGTAGATTCAATGCTCTACACTTCCACACCACAAACAAGGCCAAATTATGTTCCGCCTAAAAATGAGTATGTTTTGTAGCTAGGCATGTGTCATTTGAAGTGGGTTGCTTGTTGTTTTGTATTGCGGTTTTGCTGTATTTTTCAAACTATTTAAGCCTTTGGCTTGCAATAATCGAAAAAAAATGAGTAACTCGGTTCTAGGGAGGATAGGATATACGAGCAAGGATCGAGTTGCGGTGAGGAGTCTATTAGAGTCCCTAGGGAGTTATGATTCGTCCCATCACATTAATATTAACTAGAAAAATAGAGTACTCATAGAGTAGTGAGAGGAGAAGTTGTATCATTTCACCCATGCAAGGAAGATGAGCTATTGAATTGGGCCTCTGATGGGGTCTTGATTGGGTTATGACTTCACCTTAGAGATTGGAATGTTTGTAAATTATGTAGATTGTTATTTTTATACCCAAGTGCCTAAAATTATGTATGGAATGTTTGATTTCTCCTTCATTCTATCCCAAATTGACCTATAAAAATAGCAAAAAACATACTAAGACACGTTTATTAAACTGAGAAATAAACTTGATCACTAAGTAAAAGAGTGAGATTTAGGCTCAAAACCGAATCTAAAAATAAAAAAGTAAAGTAAAATGCTTCAGTAAATATCCACCACTTCTTTTCCATGGAGTAGTTAGCAATGAACGATTTTTAAATCTAGAGTCAATTGAAACCAATCTCTCTAAATTTTAAAATTTAAGGTAATACTTCTACATTTGACCTCTTAGATCATCTCACCCTAAACGAAATTTCATAGTATTGGTTTTGAATTTTCATATGGAAATAATTTTCAACATGATAAATATTGTTCTCTGAATAAGTAAAAGTCTTCGAGATACTTCATATAGAATTTCTTTTATTAGTATGTTTTTCTATATTTATTTACAAATTTATATTCTTATTTATTGTAAAATTGTATTTTAAGTCCACATCTTTTTACAACATTTTATTGAATTATTTGCTGAAAAATACTCTTACTCGTGACTAAAACATCAATTTAGTTATTTTTAAGGAAAATTGATTCTAATAATACTACTTTCAGCTTTTATATGTCAATAATGTCTACTTTGATGTTGTATTATGGTGGTTCAAAAAAAATGAAAATTATATTCTAGTGGGACACCACCGATTGTATACCCTAAATATCATAGATTTTGATTTGTATTTGATTCAAAACTTAGCACAACACTCCCCAACAATTTTTAATGAATTTACAATGTTTGTCCCTTTTTTTTTTTTACTATGAGTTAAAAAGAGGGAAGTGAGTAGACAAGGGGGGGGGGGGGGGGAGTAGACACAAATAGGAACGAAGTCAAAATGCAGATTGCAAGGAGTTTGAGCATTGCCCATAACCATACTCTAATTTACCAAAAATAATGAAGGTGCTCTAAATTTTAGCTAACTAGGCATCTAATTTACCACATTTACAAAAAGCTTTGGCTGCCACTTGAGCTAATTTCACATTCTCTATATCAAATCATTACTAATTCCAGCTCAAGAAAAAAAAAATTAAAAAACCCTTTGCTTGCTTACTGGGTTACTCCTCTGCTCTATCAGTGTGCCCTTCCCCTGAAGAATCCACTGATGAGTCTCCAAATTCTTCTTTGTACATTTCTTCAATCATGGGTTTCCACAATCTAACCCTGGCGTTTATAAACCAGTTTGACACCTACAAAACCATTTCAACAACCATCCATCATCATTAAACCCTACCTAAAGTTGATCTTAAATCTGAATACTTTGGTTTGTATACAGCCAGACATTCTTACTTGGTTCTTTGTGAGCCCTGTCTGTGATGCCAAAGTGAGCTTCTCAGAATCATTTGGGTATCTGCAACCAAAGACTTTACATCATCAATCCAAGCCAATATTATGGCCTTAGTTTCATGGCAAAAACCCATGACACAAACTGACAACGTACTCAAACATGATCAAAATCATCCAAACCAAGTTAAACCCAATTCAATGCTTATCTGATACTATGTGTCTTACCCTTACATTTATAAAAAATAAAAAAAGAGGGACTTACGGATGAAGGAAATGCTCGAAGAGCCAGGCGCGCAAGATGGCAACGGAGGTCTCAGGGAGGCCTCGGATGGGCCGCCAAACTTGACGCTGCGCCCCCTGAATCAAGCCAATCTGTTGGAGGGTCAGCCTGTTTGTACAATGCTGACCTCCCTCTCTATCAAACAGGCTCAGCTGAGATAACCCGGTTCCGATCTTAGGCAACTCAGCGCAGAGTTTTTTCCTAGCCACCTTAATCTGAGTTACTATTCCATCCCTTAGGCTGCAGAAATGTCTACACATTGCCTGCAGTGCTAATGCTGTGTAGCATTTTGCTACTCCTTCTCCTGCTATCACCTCAAACGAGGAAACTAACTCCTCCATCCTCTGACAGTACTCCTCATATCTTCCCTCCACCTGAAACACAGATTTAAGTTTTCGATACGATATTCAAAACTGATTGGTGATGGAAGAAGATGGACCTGTTCTAGCAAAGAGATGAGCTTGGAGATCTTCATATGGAGGCCTTGTTTGTCAGCTGATAAAACCCCATTGTTTTTCAACAGTTCTGCTTTGAGTTCAGAAGCCAGGCCTCTGCCATTTTCAAACAGTCTCTTCACTTGACTCACATCAATCTCCTTGCTCCCGAGATCGATCACTTCTTCCAGGATGGACTGAGTGGGCTTCAAGAACACTGAGTTGGCAATCGCAAACGGAGCAAAAGAGGAGGTGCTCATGTAAGAGAACTCCCCTGGGTTGCAGGCTTCTTGATGATTACCAGATGAACCCACCAAGTTGTAAGCTTGTTGGTGTATCGAGTCGGACGGGTTCAGAACCCGGGACCCGAGTGAGAGGGAGAGGCGGCTCGACCCGTGGGGGGCTGGGGGCTCGTTTGGAGCTCCGAGGAGGTCCATGAAATGCCTGGTGGGGTGACTCATTTCAGAGGGATGATGGTCATCATGATGATGCATGAGGTTTACTGATCTAGACATCCTATCTCCTAAGGAATGTATGGTGTGGAAATGGGCAGGACCGAGGTCGGGTTGATCGCCAAACGGGTTGTGGGTATGGATATCGGATCCGAAAGCGTTGAAATGTGAGGTCTGAAAATGGGTTGGGGAGCAAATAGGAGGGGGGTCTGATATCAGGAAATGATGGACACTGCTTGATGATGAAGTAGGATTGGTTTGGGGGGAAACCATAGTGTGTATGTGTGTGTGACCCCAGAAAGGGATTTCTGGGGTGGTTTTTACTGCAAAGTTTTGATATCAAGAGATTTCCATAAACATGAAGATGTCAACTTCATCAGAGATTCTGGTGAAAGAGGCCAAATCTGAGGAGCAAAAATGGAAGTGATGGACTCAGAAGAAAGGATCCCAATTTTGCTCACTTTTGTAGGGTATCAAAATTTGGCTTCTTTTTTTGAAAGGGAGAGGAATGATGATTATATAAGTATAATAATAGGTTTAAATTTGTTTGGATGAAAAGGACATGGAAATGGGTAGTTGGATCATTAAAACAGGAATGATGATCTAATGGGTAAAACCCTCAGGACTCAAAACTATTGGAAGAGGAAAACAACTGTACTTGACATTTAAACAACAAAACCCTGCAAATACATAGAAGAACCAGACAGTTGGAATAGTGAGAGCACAGACACTTAAAAACAACTAAAGCAAAGTACATATAGAAAAACACACTCACCACATTAATGGTAACTGAAAGAAAGACAGGTTAAAGTGCTAGAGATAGTGGAGAAAGGACACTCAAACAGAGCCCCCCCCCTCACTTATTATTATTGACATACACACTTAGACAGTGGGTAAGAAGAGTGGGAAAGGCATTGAATGTTTGTTTACAAAACAGGGGAAATTTCCTGCAAGTTTTAACTAAAAACTTCATACATGGTTGAGAGCTTAAAGAAGTTAGTTAAGCTAATTATGGATGTGCATTAACAAATAGCATACCTTATATTCAGCAATGTGAATATCTGCTGTCTTGCTTTCTCTCTTGTTTCTCCATATGTCTGTCGATATATATATGTACAGGGTATACAGTAAATTTTATATGCATCAGAATTCAGAACTCAGAAGAAACATGCAAAAAGATGCAGAAAGCTAGAGAAGCTAAGAAACATAGACCTGTGGAAGCTAATTAACCCACAAAAAAGAGTGGGAAGAAAGGAAAAAAAAAAAAAAAACCTTAGTGAAAGAAAAAGAAAAAAAGAGGGAAAATTGAAGAAAAAAGGGTTATGACATTATTGACAGGAAAAGGAAGGTCCCCCAGTTTTTCCTGACTACAAAACAACAAACAAGCAATACTGCATTCACTCACAGGCTGCACTCTCATTTCTTTGGGAGACTCAAAAGTCTCTCTTTCTCCCCCTCTCTGTACTCTTTCTCTCTCTAGAACCTAAGTAATGCTAAAAGTTTTTCTTTTCCTTTTTTTTCCTGCTTGCTGGGCTTTTTTTTTCCCTTTCCTTTTCCTTCTTTACCTTGTAAAACAGTGAAAGAGCAAAAGTGGGCTATCTTTTTGCACTCTATTTTTTTTTTCCTTTGAGCTTTTGAGATTGTCTGCTTGTGTGAGCATGTACTCTTGAGGAATATCTAACTTCTTTTCCCTGTTGCAATTCTATACATACATACTAGATGCTGAAAGGACACTGCAATTACACAATCTTTCAAAACCATCCCCCAAAAGAAAGAAAAGAAAAGGGAAAAAAATAAAAGAAAGTATTATTAATATTAAAAAAGAAGGGTGATTATTAGATTCTTGTTCTGGTGAGGATGAGGAGGAGAAGAGGGTATATGGTGATGGGATTGATTCTGGGTTGGTCATTCTGATAACTCTGTAATCATTATGATCTTTGTTCTTTTGGCCTTCCTCCAGTTGTCACTCTCTGATACCCATAAAATGTTTTTTTTTTCTTTTCTTTATTTTTGGTTTTCTAGGGATTAAAGTTTCTGTTTACTGTATGTATCTCAGCTTCCTTGGGAGGCCCACCCTCTGTGATTAAAGGTAGTGTAGTGTGTGCCTTCTGCATGAAATCTGAGCAGCAAAACCAACAAAATCTGAATGAAAAACATTCTTAACTCATCCTTGTCAACCCCCACATCACAGCAGCAGATCAAATTTTGCATTGGAAGGTAAATCTTAAAGTCCCTCATGGTAAAAGAACTTCACAACTTTACCCCATAATGATAAAAGTTCTTGAAACAAAGGAGCAACTTCTTTCATGAGACTCAACTGTATCCAAAAGCAGATGCCATTTTTGTGTCATTTGATTTCATACATTTTCAAAAACATTCAACCAATCAAACAGAGATATACAGCATGGATTCTTCATAATGTAACTTCATAATTTGAAAAACAATAGACTTTTGTATACATCAAAAAGGAAACATTAAAAACAGAGGATGAGTACATAAGCAACCTTGCACACCAAGTATGTATGAGACTTGAGCAAATGTATTTTCAAGCAACCCATCCCTTAATCATACTTATTAGTTGAGATGCTACAAGAATATCATACATTGAGATAACTACATATTTTTTTCTTTTCTTCATGAAATGATCACACAAAATTACATGAACCCTATCTTGTACAAATATAAGCTATTCTTCCACCCAGTATCTATTATTATATTACATCTGGGAATGATCTAAACAATACGCAATCGAATTTATACAACTCCGTAAGTGCTCTTTCCCAATCAGCAGCCTGGTTGAATTTCTGACAACTCATGCAGATGCTTCATAAGAACAGCAGGGAGGAGAGAATGCATGTATATATGCTACTTCTAACATTTTCAGTATATGGTATTCCTATAGAGCCCCGATTCGTTCCTTCTTTCCACCATGACACTGACTTATTCATCATATGAATATTGCAAAACGTATATGTAAAAAAAGAGAGTAATTTCTTATTCTCCTTTCAGACTACAAAATCATTAAGAATGTGTGTATTACCGAACCTATGTTGCTGGTTTACTTGATCAATGTAGGGATACTCTGACGTGCTCACCCCCATTGCATTTTCTGGGTCCCCATTACCCCGAAAATTAGCCCCAGAAGACAAGGGCCCACCTTGTTGATCACCCTCACGGTGCCTCAACCCTAAAGCAAGTGAGACTTGGTTGCTGTCAACACCAAAGTTGCCCAACTCCGACATTTGGTAAGCTGAAGTCATAAGATGGCCTCCAGCATTTGGCTCTGAAGGAATAGTCCCAGAGTTGGTGTAGAATCCATGGTTGTCATTGTTTCCAAGGGCACCAATGTGAAACCCTGACGATGATGATGATGGGGGGACCTTCAAATCTGAGCCTTGATTTGAGTTGGGATTAATCTTTGAATCATAACTGTCGACATGAGCCATGGATGTCCCGCTTTCCTGCATCTCCTCTCTTCGGTCCTCAGAGCCCCAGGACTTCTCCTGTGCTGTTTTGGAGGTGTGTTCTGGTGAAGATCTGGGGTTTATGTCCATATCACCAAACTCTTCTTTGTACATCTCCTCAACCATTGGCTTCCATAGACGCACACGGGCATTTATAAACCAGTTTGCAACCTGTTTCACAAAAAGATTAGAACTTTAGTTTTCTAAATCGGGTAAAGCAGGCCTGTCACTGAGCCCCATCTCAGGGAAACCAACAAATCCGATGCTTTACTAGCGGGGGCGCAAGGGGTAAGTAGCAAACTGCCCATGACAAACATGGCCCATCAACCTTACAATTTCTAAAGATGGAAAGTATCCTATCTTCCACCAAGAATTGAACCTGGGTGGGGAGTAGACCTAGCAAACTGACTCGACCCGAACGACCCATCCAAACCCGACCCGACTTAAATTTATCTTTCACCAAGGTTGTTCATTTGTTTAAAGATAATCTTATTTGATAAAAAATAAAGCAGCCCCAAATCAACCCGACCCTAAGATGACCCAACCCAACCCAAACCTTGTTCTCTCAAATTGACCCAACCCAAATGGGTCCAACCCGAGGTCCCGAATGACCCAATATCCAGGGAGGATGGAAGGTGGAGCTGGGTGCAAACTTGGCTACCACCTATTTGGTACAAAGATTAGAACATAATACTTCTAAAATGTGAGATTTAGACAGTAATTTGCGCTTTTGCTTACCTGGCTTCGAGTCAACCCTGTTTGTCTAGCCAGCATTAATTTTTCCGAGTCCTTAGGGTACCTACAGACCAAATAGAAGAAGATTAGCTCAAATGCACATTTTTTTTAACTTAACTCTTTACAATCCAAGGAAATAGAGAAGGGACATACGGGTGGAGGAAGTGCTCAAAAAGCCAAGCACGAAGAATAGTGACAGCGCTCTCAGGAAGTCCCCTCTGAGGCCTCCAAGCATGTCGCATCATACCAAATTGCTGAAGGGCTCTCTGCTGTCTGAGTTGCTGGTCGACATACCTAAGACGAGGAATTGCACCCCCTAAGCCGTTGTCCTGCTCCCCAAGGCTTTTGCGTGTGGCTTGAATTTGCGCAGTTATAGCATCACGCAAGCATCGGAAATGGCGGGAAATTGTTTTCAGTGCAAGAGCAGTGTAAGGCTTGGCTGCCCCACCCCCAGCCACCATGTCAAAAGATGATACCAGGATTTGCATCTGATGACAATACTGTTTGTATCTTCTGTCAACCTACAAAGAGTAGGATAGAAATTTACAGAAATATTAATTACAACTTGTTTTGGCTTGTTCAGAGTCATATTGCCAATTATAAGAACGCAGAACACAACCACATGTAACAGAACAGTCAAAACTAACTACAAATATGTGAGTAGCAAAAATTCCTGGGATGTTATATTTGGGTTGGGTCAGTTCACCTGCGTCTTTATCAAAACCTTGTTGCTTCATTTTTGGATTCAAATCAGAGCTCTATTCAGATTATTAGGGCCACAAAAGAAATAGAGTACAAAGTCAGAATTGTGTAAGGTTACCAAGAAAGCAACAGCATTGAGGATCTGTCCTTGGTGTTTGCCACAGTAAAATAGGATCACTTTCTACTGTTCTATATAACTACCCATCTGTTTCTCTGTTTCCACCATAGACTTTTCAATCCCTCAACTACTCAGACAGTATCCCTCCCTGTTATTCTATTCTCAATAAGGTGGAGGCTTCTCTTCGACGCTAGCCAATAACCTCATTGACAACAATTTACTGGATAGAATATTAACAGACAATTAAATTGATCTTCTCACCACAATTTGGATTATTGGCTCAAAAACATTATTATTCTCTCAAGTTTAATTCATAATGAGCCGTTTAGCATGGATAAAGAAATCAGCATACTGCAGCCATAAATATAATAAAAACAACATCGGATGTTAACCGGAACCCCTTCAAAACAGTACCCGCAATTTTACCAGGGGTCAGTTTGAGAGAGGGAGTTCATCATACAAAGACTCCAATTGAAGACAATGGTTAAGACTATGAGACTTTCATTCAGATTTTAAATAGTAATAAACAAAAGATTTTTACCATGTCGATAAGCAAGCCAATCCACTAGGCCCTTATCTAAAGCACGACCACCAGAAAGTTCCATAGGGCGGGAATAGGGTTATGTACATAATCGCCCGTGACAGACGTAACCCATCAGCCCCACAATTTCCACACATGAAATTTTTTTTACTCCCACCAAGGTTTGATCCTATTTATCCTTTTTTTTTGTGTGTGTGTGTGGGGGGGGGGGGGGGGGTTGTTCCTAATCATTGTCCAATTCTCTTACTCAAATTAAACCCACAATCCAAAATCAGCCACTCCAACATTATATGTAAAAAATTTGACCCCTACAACAAATTGCAAAGATGTCATGCCCATGAGGTCCAAGAATTTAAGAGCTTCAACCAAAACACACACAACCAAAGGTCCAGCATGCTAAGGAAGCTATATTAAACAAAACAAGTTAAATTTGTTAATAAGAACAATGGATACATCATATAGCCATACCTCGTCCAATAGCGAATGAAGCTTATCGAGCTTGTTCTGCAAATCCTGCCTCTCTGCAGGCGACAGCTCCTGAGCAGATCCACTCCCAGCAGCAGACTCATTAGCTTCTGAGGGAGGTTGTGATCCGCCTTTAGACTCTTTGGAATCTTCCTCCACCTTATTCGAGTTCTGTTCTTTCCCTGTTTCCGGCTTCTTCAGAGCATCCTGAACATTCACCACTTCATCTAACAGCTGCTGGGCTGCCTTGAGGTACTTGGACTTCAAAGTTGCGCTCGCAATCCCAGCCTGCTCGAAATGGTACGAATTGCAACCGACAGCCTTTGTGTTCATCCCGAACTGTGGGTTATTAAGTGGAGCACCGAATCTGATCGTGTTGCTTCCGTCCCCATGCATATCATAGGAAAAATACTCAGAATTCCTCATGTCCTTGCTCGGGGACACGTCGTCCATTTTGCAAGCCATTTGGCGAACGCTGTTCTCAGCAGACAGCGGAAGATGAGGGCTCAACACGGAGGAGAGACCCGGGTTTGAGTACTGGAACTGAAACGGAGAGGTGGAAACTGCAGTGGACATCTGGGTGCTAAGACTGAGGGATAAGCCTTGCAAGTTTTGTTCACCATCCACAATGTTCATCTGACTCCTCGAGGTCAATTCGTGGACAGAGTTATTGACAGTTTCATCTGTCGCGGTGTTTAGCTGCCCATTTATGGTGGGTGGGATGAACATCATCTCATTTCGACCCCCCATGGAGGGAATTTCGACCCCACCTTGGGGATTTATAGAAGAAGCCGGGTTGAGGTACATCATCATGTTGCCATTCAGAAGGGGGGATTCGGAGTATGACGCAAACTTTTGGTCCCGGTCATATGAGGCCGACAACACATCAAGTTGAGCACTAGAACTGGGGTAATAAGTGGCCATTTTGATTTTGATATCCTCACTTTATGTCAGAAAAAAGCTCCAATACAGAAGAACAAATTATTCAAGAGTAGAAGAGCATCAGCAGTTATCCTCATATGTCATCAAATGATCAGCTTCATGGACTGGTTGAAACCTAAGAAAAGGGTGAAAACATATCATCAGTTCAATCTGACACAGCATCTTTCCCTACTGTAATCATTAATTGCAGAGGAACTGTATAACACATTCTGGAAAAATTCAGGAGTCCAAACAACAAAGACAAGCATGTAACAGGAAACTCATAAATGAAACCGAATCCAGAAAGAGAATTTGCAATCATATAAGAACTGAAAGGGAAAAAAAAAAAAGATATCAACAAAAATCATAAACAACATCCAAAGAACCCTAGTACTAACAATTAGACTATTAGAGGAGACCCTTTTGCTGAATGGTGAAAAAAAGAAATGATTACCCTTGTGCTCATACAAAATTTAGAACAATCCTATATGAAGATCATTTGATGGGTGGTTGGGTCATCATCAATCAAGTTGAAGTAAGTCAACCCAGAACTGGAAAACACAGACTATGAAGTGCATAGATCATCATTGAATGAGTAACCCAGCAAATATTGTAATCAAAGAAAAGGAAGGAAGAAGAGGGAAGAAGAATTGAAATTGAAAGGCAATAGGGAAGATGGAATTATGAATACCTCAAAAGAAGGTGTGCCTGAATTGGGGAACAAATAAGCTAAAAACAGGTAAAAGCATGAACCTTCCTACACTAAAGACAAACTGATCCCAAGAGATTTTCCATAACCCATCCCCAGAAACCCTTTTCAATCAAAACAATGACACCCCCAATTAGAATAATATACTTGTTACCAAAACAAATAAAATATTCAATTCAATTAAATAATAATAATAATGGGCAGATAGAGATGTATTGAGAGAGAGAGAGAGAGAGGGATAAAATAAGAAAGCAAACAAACAATAACAATAAAGAACAGTGAACCACAACCTCCTATTTTCTTCCATATTAATTTTTGATTAATCTTCCTTCTTCATGAATTGCATCCCCACCTTTGGCACGTGTGAGTAAGAAAGAAATGATACAAATTTCAGCATCAACAACACCCAGAAAGCTCTTAACCACAATACAATACAATACAAACGGGGGTTGGTGATGGCAGCTGTTGGAGCTAATTTTTTAATATCCTTTTTTTGTTGTTGTTGTTTGCTTCAAAGGGGTTTAAGAAGCTAACTACCAGTTGGTAGACCTAAACACTGTCTTAAACCTCATTCAAACGCATACCCAGTGACTCAATTTCTCTCTCTAATTTGCAGAGGGAAGAAGAACACTTGGGTGAGAAAGAAAGAAAGAAAGATTGAAGCTTTTTTTGTTTTGTTTGTGGGAATTTTTGGACCCTCCAAAAAAGAAAAAGGGAAAATGTTATGTGGGCATTTGCGATAAGGGGGAATAAAATAATGGAGGGGTTAGCTTAGCCATAGCTGTAGACTATACTATTCGTAGGAGTAGGTGACAGTGACAACATCACACGTTTTAACGTATGGAAGCCATTCCGCAGTATATACGCCTCCCCGTAAATACATAATCATATTAATTAATTATCATAAATACTAAATAAAATTGATTATCATATTTTTTTATTTAATGTTGGTTGGGAATTTAATTGATTTTTGAAGCTTGGTTGGTGATTGAGCATCCACAAAATTGTGCCAAATATTGTTGTTGAATTGTCTCGTTGTTGTTGGACCAAATAAATGCTGCCTAAATTCATTTTATACTCATTTCAAAATTTGTGGTTTAATATTTAAATGTTGAAGATTTCTTTTTTTTTTCTTTTTTCCCTTTTTTATGCTATACCGCTGAGGGTTTCAATTTGTCGGCCTTGCCAGAATTTGTCGATTGGCAATCAGTAATGCTGAAGGTTTAATTTTTAATGGAATATTACGTATTTTTAAGGGATATAAAACTATGAAGACTATCTTTGCTTTAATTTATATTATCAAATATTGTTTACAAAATTGATTGCAGCCGCGCAGAGGTAGTTTATATTGAAGCCATTTAATAGTTCTTCATATTTAACTTGTCACATGAGTAAACGATATATATGTCAACCTTTTTTATAGAGTATGGATTTTATTTTCATTGTTAAAAGCCCAAAAAATGAATATAAGAGATGGAAGAAAAGTTGCAAAAATAACAAAAATATAACAATAGTACACACTTAAAACACAAAAAGTTAAAATTAGATAAACATCAAAAAGATCACCGAGTAAGATTGGTCTTTACATTTTTGTCTTATATTCTTTCAGCAATTCATCCTTAAAAATCTTTGTCGTAGTCTCCTTATCATAGCAAATAATGTCCAAATGACATCCAATTTTTACCATTCTAGATATCTCTTCGTCCAATCTATCTAAGAATATCTCCATAGATTCATTCAAGCTCTTTGAACTACTCTCTAACCCATGTAAATGATTTTTACCGAGTAAGACTTAGTGAATGATTTTTTCTTTCCTTTAATGATTTTTTTTTAAAAAAAATTGGATTAGAGTGCATTGTATTTTAGGCTTTGGGATTGTAATAAACTTAATTAACTTTAAAATTGTATCACAATCCTACCAAATTAGAAAGCTATTGGACCATTTCGGTGGATTACATCGAAATGGTTTGGTGTCTGCATGATATATGATTGAAATGTTTGGACCATCGCAATCAAATCTGTCACACTATGATGCACTAAACTTCAAGTCATAAAATGTTATAACTGCTCGAGTCCAATTTGTCATATTTGAATTTCACCCAACTCAATGGTGATACACTGTAATTTCTATATAGTATATAGATTATTTGTTAATCGTCTAAATTGTTAATATATATATATATAATTATGTACTAAAATATAATATAATGATACTAATAATAAACAAAGACTCAAAGATGGTTCGACAATGGAATTTCGTATAATGATAGTAATAATAAACAAAGTGGATATGGTTCTATCGATGGTAATCCTTCTTTGAAGAATCATTCGTATTATCAGATAAATTGTTACAACTTTAAAAAGTTGTATTATAGCTCGTCGCAATTTAAGATGGACTCAAAGATGTCAAAGAACGTGGTTAGTGGCCTGTAAAATGTCAAAGATATCATTAACTTTTTTAATTGGTATAAGAATTTATGTTGATGTTATCATTTTATTCTTATTAGGTTATGTTCATTGTAGGCGTCGTATCACGTTTCATTAATGAATATTTTTTTCTTTAATGAAAAAAAGATATATAGATATTAATTTTAAAGATACAAATATTTTTTGGACATTTAAAATATGTGGATTGTAATCATTATGATGTTAGCTCATAACAAGGGGGGAAAAACCTTTCATCCTATCCCATGCATATATCTATATGGGGATGTTTGGTTACCCAATTTTTTGGGTAACTTTTAGCTTTTTGGATAGTTTTTAGTTTTTTAACCAAGGTTCAAAAGCTACTTGAGGTGTTTGGTAAGTAGCTTTTTATATTAGTTTTTTGGACCCAAAAAGCTAATTTTCAAAAAACTACTTGATGAAACTTTTTGAGGTAGCTTTTCACAAAAAGCTACTTTACCAAACACTTTTCCTGCAATCAGCTAACCCAAACAGCTAAAGTCAAACAGCTAATCCAAAAAGTTATCACTTATTCTACAAACTAATAGCATTCTACTAATTCTAAAACTAACCATTCACCAAACAAGGCCTATATATGATTGAAAACTATTTTAAAGAGCGCATCACGTGCCTTAAATACAAAGGAAAGGTTACTTCATAGTTCATACCTCTTTTCTTAATTTGGGGTGAATTTAGCAATGCTTATTGGATTCATGTAACTACTGAGTTTTATTAGTTGAGAGTGATGAATGTATCAATTACCTATATAACAAGCATGACTCATCAATATCACAAATTTTTATCAATTATAAAACTTTTTGCTTCCACCAATACATGAACCTTAATAAGAAAATTGGAAGGTGAGAGCGGTTCTACTTGGCTATGGGTATATTTGTTACAAGCTTTGAATTTCCATTATTCATTGCAGTTAAAATTAGCTATATGCTTGGAAATTTTATTAAATTAAACATCGGTTAAAATTTGCTATATGCTTGGAGATTTTATTAAATTAAATATCTATAATATATAAATATGTCTATTTCAGACGTCACTCGATAACTCGACTCAAACTCATATGAAATCCATGTTAAAAAAACAAATTGAAACCCGAAAAATACATAAATTAGCAAGTCAGGCTCGACCCGTCGTTTGGCCCGAAAAATTGATTGAGTTCAATTCTATTCGAAATTTGTGACTATTCATTGAAATTCATAACTATTAAAGTACATGCACAATTCATTTATATATATTATTTTCTAATTTAAGTTGAAATATTTATAACAATTAATCATTACAAAAAGATAATTGTTTATTTTGTATGTGTTGAACAAATCAAAGAATGTAATTAATGACAAGTTTTTTCAAAGAAGAAAGGGAAAAGAGAGTCATGGTCATAATCAATTTGGTTTACCTAAATACACTAATTGTACGTAGTTACTTAAATCTGAAATACATTCGACTCATATTCACCCGAACTCTATATACACTGGTGTCGTATCTAAGGAATTGACATGTCTAACATATATAAGGTTCTAAAGTAATAAAAAATTGGGTAGCCGAATTGCCTACTATCTTTATTGTTTAAATATTCTTGTCAAGATTTAATTTTGGCATGAGCAAAAGAAATTTTTATTACTAGAAATATTGTAAGGGTGATGAATTTGATGTTTATTCTTGTACCCAACCTATAAACCTAGGTTATTAAATACTCTTTGTGATCCATTTGTTTATTATTTAATTGACTTTTATGGTCGTGAATATCAATTTTTGATCGGTAATTTCTCATATAATATTTTATTGACAATTACAATATTATATTTTTAGGATATTATGTTTTAATTTATTACGAATGTAATAACTAATTATATATTGAGAAATTATTCGCTAGACTTTTAAAAATAAATATATATGACATGATTTTTAAGGTGGCAAATAATATAAAATGAATACTTAATAGGGGTGGGCATGAGCAGGTCGGGTCAAGGTTTGCTCATTGGCTATATAGGGTCGGGTCGAGTCGAGTCAATCCATTCCGTTGAAGTTGTGTGTCAGGTCAGAGTTTTTTAGCAAAAATAAGGGTTGATTCATTGGTTGACCCGTTTCGACTCTAAAGTTAAAATAAAGTATACTTGTACAAAATAATAAATATGTTAAGTATTGATTAATGTGGAATATTAATAATATATTTAAATAAATTTTATATTTAAAATAATATGAAAAATTAAAGTTAAAATAAATATTGATCCTGTGATAATCCGACCCATTACCCATACCCATTACCCATCCCTAGTGTAGCAAGAGACATTCACCGGATTTTAACTCTTCCCCGAATAAATACAGGACGAAGTAAAAAAGAGAAGGTAAGAAATGCAGTTGTAATCATACACAAAATGCACAACCTAAGAAATCTAGTATACGACTCGAAACATTTAAGATTGATGTATGCTGGTGAGTGGTGAAGATGATAGAAAAGTAAAAAAGTAGGAAAACGGAACTAAAATGATGATGATGATGGTCAATCACAACCAATAATAGAACACCAAAGTGAAAAAGGTATAAAAATATAATGAGTGAGTGAAATGGGGGGTGAAAAGAAGATAATCAAAGGCTACTTTTTTTGGTTCCCAAGGTGGTGGGGGTAGATTAGTTGGTGCAAGCCCTAGATATGGGCATGTGTAACAAAAAAAAAAGAAAAAAAGAAAAAAAAGAAAACAAGTAGAGGAGATGAAGATGGACATGATGATAATGATGCATGAATTCATTGATGCTATTGCTTTTGCTTTTGCTTTTGCTTGTGCTTCAATTTGGATGGTTAAAGTTGTGCTTTCCATATATTTTGTAAACATAAAGTTATGGTTGTACTTTGAGGTAGAGCTCACCCTTGCAATTGAGTGAATTGACCAATTATTCTACTCTTTGGTACATAACTTGACCAACAGGGTGGTAAGTGGTAACTTGGATTGTAATTTAAAAGTGCAACAACATATATATCCCTATTACTAAGTTTTAAATTGTTCTGAGATATACTTAGTGTAGAAGTAATTCTAAATTGGGAAGATTGTCTAATTAAATGAATAAGTTTGGTTAATTTGTTTGAGTTGTATGCATTTATATTAAATTAAAAAAATAATCTTTTAAATAGTGTGTGAGTTTTTTTTATATATAAAATTATCTTATTATGATCATATAAATAAGTTGAATTGAATTCAAATTGACTATGTCCGATTCTAGTTGGAAAGTTTTTGAGATTTTCAAATGAAGAGTTGGGCGTACACTCAAATTGACAAAGCTCTATTTGGTGCTCAACTTAAAGTATTTTTCCGTTTATATTCTGGTAGCTTAAAAAAAATAAAATTGTATTGTAATGGTATCAAATTCACCCCCATATTCTTTTTATTTTTTTCATTCCTACCCCATATTATTTTTATTTTTTTCGTTCTTGCCCCAAGAAAGGTAATGAATTATAGTTACTAAAATAATTTTTAAATTATTTTTTTGAGATTCCGAGCATTTATAATCATTTTTTAAAAGGGACAAAAGTGAAAAAATCGTAAAATTTAAAAAAATTGGAGAAACATTGTAAATTCATTAAAAATCATGGTAAAGTGTTATACTATGTTTTGAATCAAATGCAACACAAAATCTATGATATTTAGGGTCGATGATGTCTCACTACAATCCAATTTTATTCATTTTGGACTACCAGAATCCAAATTCATAGTAAGGATTATTATTGTCCAATTCATAAAAATCAGGATTATTATAATCCAATTTTCCTTCTATATTTTCTTTTAGAAAATTCAAAACTTAAAAGTCATATTAACAAACCAGTTTGGAATTAATATATTTTCATTGACCATGATGAAGATTTCATAGTATCAACAAATATTCATGGGAAAGTTATTTAATCAAGTCTAATAGATTGGAGCCTTGTTAGATTGTTGTCTGGATCGATTTGCTTTTGAGCCGACTCACCCTCAAAATGAGGTTGAAGCCTTGATGGTTTAGTTTAGT
The DNA here is from genome assembly GCA_029582165.1 of Portulaca oleracea. Classification (NCBI taxonomy): domain Eukaryota; kingdom Viridiplantae; phylum Streptophyta; class Magnoliopsida; order Caryophyllales; family Portulacaceae; genus Portulaca; species Portulaca oleracea. The sequence goes on from CM055891.1 coordinate 917,414, forward strand.
TCAGTTGTAATCTTATTAATTGTAAATTTAGTTAAGATTAGCTTATTAATTAGATATTTTGATAGTATAGGAGGCAAACATTTGTCGACAAATAAAAAAATGACACGTGGAAAATACATCAATTTTATTTGGCCAATCACAAATTACCACTTGTTAAGTTGACTTTGGGGGACTTACTTATTCAAAATTAAATTCTGGCCAACCACAATCTGCCAAGTACCAAAAGTGATGCAGAAAATAATATTTATTTCTTTATTTAAAAATAAGGAAATAATTATTTAATTTGGGTCCAAGCCTAAAGTTCAACTCAAACCTTAGGTTTCCAAAGCCTATCAATAGACAATAGGGGTCATGCCCTCTCATTTTCACTTGGCGGGCATTCAACATTCTGCACTCCAAAGGGTTCAGAAGATCGAACTGCAAACGACCTCCAGCTACCAAGCGTCAAGTCACCATCAGGAGCCCCATCATAGCCGCACCTTATTCTACAGAGCCGCACCCTACTCCACCTCAATCTCATATCACTTGTTGGGAAGAACTAAGGCAGGAGCTCACTTCAACCGAGACTCATGGTACACAAGTTAAGTGAGGTTCCATCTTAAAACCGATTAGTGTTAAGAGGAGTAGCCCACTTGACTTATATACCATGTGCTTTCTCTTTACTTTTTCGATGTGAGACATTTTTACTAATGGGTGAATCTCAACAGACGTTTTCCAGCTACAAGCGACATGGATCAACGTTGGCTAGTTCAACAACTTTTATTTTTCAGATCAAAGACTGTAGTCATCTTCTTCGTCTGGTTCATCGACCGAGACCAATCACTCAAGCCTTTGCATCCAACAACTTGAAGAACTATAACCAACAGTCAACCTGCAGACGGTTAAACTTCGAGCAGCCTCCCACAACCAAGTATTAAGGGGATCAACACTCAAGACCTTCAACTCAAGAACTACTACAAGCGTCTGCGCCCTCGACTCACCCAAATTTCAGGAGATCGAATCAAATGACTATTTTATTGTATTTAATACAAAGATTGTACCCGCATTCATTCCAATATTAATACAAATTAATTTATTTCTCTATTTAATTTCCTATTTTTATTTATTTTACACTCGAAATTGGTATTTACATATAATTCTATTAATAATTGCTAGGATTTGACATTGTGTAAACATAATTAGATAATAATTTTCAATTGAATTACTTTTGCATTGGAAAGACGACAAGGACAAGTAGGAGTATATGCTTATTCTCTTGGAGCAAGGTTTTCAACGAAATAGAGTCACATTTATTTAAAAATCATCATTCAAATTACAAAATATGCAATATCAGCAATGATATTTATGTAGAAAATTTTGAATGATTAGCATGAGGTTACTGTGAAAGAGACATTAATAAGTCAAGTTTCATAAGCCTTTATTAATGAGTCAAAGTAGTAAAATGGATAATAGGTTCATCTATATAATAATGAGAGTTGTATACATAAGCCTGTCTTTCTCACGTAGAAGTTAATTCAAATATGTATCACATATATTTGATGTTGCTTGTAATTATCATTTTCGATAAAATAAAAGGTTTATTTTCATTGTACTTCGTTTTTATTTACACACTGCCTAGAAAAATTTTCAAGTAGTTACCTATAGTGGGATTAGTCCAAGATAAACATATTTAACCATGAAGTTTTCAAGAGATGAACTTCTCAAGAGAAATGTATGTTTTAATAATGTAATTAGTCATTTAAATTATTTTAAACCATACAATTTTACCATTCATCCAGAGTATTACTCATTTAAGTCATTTTGTATTGATCATTGTGCGGTGACGAAGCTATGTGTGGGGCCAGTGGCGGATCTAGGTTTTCTGATTAGAGGTGGCCAATACACTGAAATATTCATCCGATACATATAAAATCTGTAATTTTTTATCCCAAATTATATCAGAACACTAAAAATGATTTTTTACTGGTGGCTGTGGCCACCCCAAGACTAGCTTGGGATCCGCCACTGGTGGGGGCACATGGCATGGCCCCGATCACCTATTCAGGCATAATTTAATTTTGCGACTAAGGTGTTTAAAATATGTGAAGTTCATCATTACATTTGGATAATTAATAATTGTTATGTAAGACCATTTTTTACCATAAATTTATTGTAAGACGTATGATTTTGTAGTGACTATATATCAATAGGGGGTGACTAATAATTTATTTACGCTAGCTCAAATAAAAGTCATCCGATAATAAATTATTAGCCATATTCGTGTTAAAAAGTCATTTTAATATTATTTATTAGTCAATAAAAAAATATAAAAGATCCCTTTGTGGGGAGTCCATCTCACAATAAATTTATATGAGACGGTCTTATACTATAATTTTGGATAATTAAATAAGGGATATGGACATCCTAAATTTGATTTACAAAACGATGCCGCTCATTTACTTTTTATATAGTTCTCAATCATTATTGTTGTTGTTGTTATTATTATCAATTTCATTAGTATTAATTATTATTAATGTTATTATTATTATCATCCTCATCATTATTATTATTATTTTCAAACCATTTCTACATTCATGTGTAATTTCAACATATTTTCTTTGCTTTTTTATATTAACTTCTTTATTGTATTTGATATCTTGATTATTCTACATGAGTAATTTTTAGGCTCATTTAACTTAAGATGGTTTGTTAATTAAGTCCACTTTAATCATGTTCTTTTATAATAAACTTAGATATATTTTAAATGGATATATTTTCTTACTGTATAATCAAGTTATAATTACAATGTATTAGTCCTAATTGTATTATTTGTTATTCTGAAGTATGTACCTATTAAGTACTAGACTTTTAAATGAATCTTTTGAAACATTATTGTATTAGTCGTGTATTTGTGTTTGAGATTGATGGAGCTTTGCATTGTGGCGAAGGAGATAGGAATGTGGGTCACTTTATTAAGTTGAAAAAGGGTATTTAGGTGGCATTTTTCATAATTATTTAGTTTAATTGTTAATATCTTTGAAAATGCCTATATAAACATGTGGATATATGGCAAGTGATGAGTATGGACATGTATGTAGAATTATATATAGTGCTTGTTGAAAAAAAAAAAACAATGAGATGGAATAGAGTAACCACGGAAGATAGGGGATCACTTGGGTGGCTAGGAGTCGACGGTTACACCGGCTCCTCTTAAGACTTATTCACTAGACCATGAAAAGACTCAAGGGTAAAACCTAACTTCTTGTAGGCAAAGTTACAAGATTTCTCAAAAGGAGCTCAAAGAGTTGCTACAATCAACACCTTAAGAACGTGTTGAATGCTCTCTAGAAGAAAGACGAAGAGGAATGAGGGTGTGGATGAATGTGGAATTCATCCACCTTATATAGAGAACCTTTGGAGTCATAAGGAGGTCAAACTTTCCAATTTCATTAGGCACAATCCAAGGGATTTGAGTTGAATGATATTAATGAGAAATCATGACTGATTTCTCAGTCAATATCATCCAAAAACATGACCAAATGCATTTCAACACGAGGCATAAATCAAGGGATTTCAAAATCAATCTCAACTGCGATCAACACGGATCGTGTTAGATCAACACGGTCCGTGTTGTAGCCAACACGACCCGTGTTGATCCTGTGCACATTTTCTGTGCTATCTGGACGCCAACACGGGTCATGTCAAACTGAGCACGATCCGTGTTGAGTCCCTTTTTCTTATTAAGCTTGTTTTCGACCTATCTGGTCGATCCTATGCTTATAACTTATATTTTACGCCTCTTAACTCTTGAAATACTCCAACAATCCCCCGCCATTTCAAGAGTACCACTTGAAATAGTCCAGGATCCCTCACTTGGGCAAAAATACCCCCGCCATACATGGCGACTTCTAGAAAGGTTAACACCCGAGAAATCAAGGAGTTGTTATGCGTCATGAAAGTGCCTTTTGACTTGAAGTTCCACTTAGTGTATATAATTTCAATTAGTTTGAATGTATAAGTAAACAAGTCCTTGAACTTTACATCCCTATTTAACTAATTGGATACATATCACACACACAACCCAAAACCTTGCTTAAAATAAAGACACTATTTTACAACCGACCATGTGTCCCATACCCTCCGTGAGAACCATCAAGCCCAGCCCTAGGCTATCCAAAGCGGCCCACTTCACGTCCTCGCATAGGCAGGCTTTTACGCCCCCGTAATAAAGCTCCCCATCTCATCGATTCAAAGTCTGTTAATGAGTCAAAGACTCAAACTTCTTGAACATTACGGTTCTTGAGCATCACCTTGTCCTTGGGATGATTTAACTTGATTAATTGATGCTCCCATTATCATTCAACGTCGTCGACCATTGAACTCAAGTCTTGACAAGAGGTGTCAAGCGTGAGTTGGAGCTCCGTTGATGATAATCATTTGATTGGGCTAACTCCCATCCCCTTTGATGTTTCAAACACCAACTCCTTGGTCAATCCTTTAGTGAAAGGATCGGCAAAATTCTCACTTGTCTTGACATAAGTCACTGCCACAACTCCATCCTTGATGAGTTGATGAACATAAGCGTATCATAACCCAATGTGCCTTGACTTGCCATTGTAGACACGATTATAAACACTTGCGATTGTAGCATTATTTTCACAATAAAGTGTTGTTGGAGGCATAGGCTTCCTCCATAGAAGAATTTCCAACAACAAATTCTGTAGCCATTCCACCTCTTTACAAGCGGCGGCCAACGCTATAAACTCGGAGGCCATGATGGAATCTGAAATACATGCTTGTTTCTTAGAACCCCATGAAACAGCACCTCCACCAAGTAGAAACACCCAACCGAAGGTTGAGGTGTAATCATCCTTATCGCTTATCCAACTTGCATTAGAGTATCCTTATAAAACCGAAGGTTCTCCCTTAAACCGCAAGTTATAGTTTTCGGTAAGTTTTAGGTATCCCAAAACCCTCTTAACCGCTCGCGAATGCTCTTTGCTTGGGTTACTAGTAAATCTACTAAGCTTCCCTACCGCAAAGGCTATATTCGGCCTTGTACAAGTCATAGCATACATTAAGCTACCTATGACTTTAGCGTACTCCAATTGGGCATAAGGTCTCCCATCGTTCATGCTTAGTTTGATGCTTGAATCAAATGGGTTAGTTGCTACGTAGGAACTCTTGTGGAACTTTCCTAACACTTTTTCCACATAATGTGATTGTGTTAGACTTATTTCATCATTATTTCTAATAATCTTGATACCAAGTATCACATCCGCTTCTCCCAAGTCCTTTATAGAGAACTTAGCGGATAGAAAACTTTTAGTTTTCTCAACTTGTTCCATGTCGGTACCAAATATCAACATGTCATCAACATATAGGCATATAATCACCCCCTTTCCATTCTCAAACTTAGGATAACCACACTTATCTGACTCATTGATTTTAAAGCCAAAACCAAGCACTACCTCATCAAATTTATAATGTCATTACTTAGGTGCTTGCTTTAGACCATACAAAGATTTTATGAGTTTACATACTTTATTCTCATGACCCTTTTCAACAAACTCGTCGGGTTATTTCATATACACCTCCTCTTCTAGTTCTCCATTTAGGAATGTCGTCTTGACATCCACTTGATGGATTACTAGCTTATGGATAGTGGCTAAAGCTATAAGTACTCTTATAGTTGCAATCCTAGTCACGGGTGCATAAGTATCAAAGTAATCGATACCATATCTTTGGGTACCTTTATTACTAACCGGGTTTTAAACCTTTTTATGGTACCATCTACTTTCTTTTTGCGTTTAAAGATCCATTTTGATGTAATAGGTTTACATCCCGGTGGTAAGTCTACTAAAATCCAAACATTATTTTCTTTAATGGAGTCTATCTCATCTTGTACCGCTTCCTTCCAAAAGGAAGCATCTTGTGACTCCATGGCCTCTTTGAAAGTTTTAGGATCTTCATCTACATTGTAGATGTAGAGAGTCTCATACTCAATAGAGCTCCTATTTCCCTCTACTAAATAGACAAAGAAATTCGAGCCAAAATCCTTGGATTTCCTTGTCCTCTTACTCCTCCTTATTTTCTCAACATCTTGTTGAGTTTCTTGAATAGCATCCTTTGGAATCATGTCATGAATGACATCCTTGGGTCTAGGAATTGAAGAGAAACGAGTCTCATCTAAAATTTCATCTATTGACTCTATTACGGTATTCACCGTTATGTAGTCATTTGGTTCTATGACCATAAACCTATAGGCTTTGCTTTTAAAGACATAGCCTATAAAGATGCATTCAATTCCTCTTTTTCCCAATTTTCTTTTCTTTGGTTCCTGGACCCTTACAACGGCCCGACACCCCCATACTCTAAGATGCTTTAGAGTTGGCTTTCTTTTATTCCAAAGTTCATAAGGGGTTTTAGGGTTCCCTTTTAGAGGAACTCTATTTAAAACATAACAAGCCGTTAATAAGGCTTCACCCCAAAATCCTTCACTTAACCCGGAGTAAGATAGCATGGAGTTAACCATTTCTTTTAATGTCCTTTTTTTCCTTTCGGCCACACCATTTTGTTGAGGTGTATACGGTGCCGTTGTCTCATGCACCACACCACAACCTTGAAAATAAATTGGATCATAGTATTCACCACCCCTATCGGATCTTAGTCTTTTTATTTTGGCCACATATTGTAACTCACTTTTAGCCTTGTATATTTTAAACTTGTCTAAAGTTTCATCTTTTGAATACAAAAGAAATACTTAGAAAAATCATCAATGAAAGTCACATAGTATCTTTTACCTCCTATAGAAGGAGTGCTATGAAAATCTCCTAAATCACTATGAATCAATTCAAGTAATTTAAAATTTCTCATAATGCTTGGAAAGGAAATTTTGGTGATTTTAGTTCACATGCATGTTCTACACTTCTTAAACTTATCATCCAAACTTGGAATTAGGTCAAGATTAGACATGTACTTAATCTTATTGTAATTAACATGTCCAAGTCTTAAATGCCAAAGAGAAGATTTCAAACAAGAATCAACCAAGTAAACAGAAACATCATTCTTATTGCCACTTGTAGCGTTAAGCTTAAACATATCACCACATGCATAGCCTTTGCCTACAAAGACCCCTCCTTTAGACAAAACATTTGTCCCTTTCTGTAGACGCTGAAATTTTGTCATTTAATTCAGCTTTATAAATATTGTAATTTATTTTGAGTTTATTTTATTTTAGAATAATTTAGAAAAATGCCAAGAATTTTAAAATGCAAAAATGATGAAGAATATCCCCAAAATCAAACCAAATCAAATCCCTCTTTTATTTCATCCTTCCTCATTCTTCCAAATCAAATAAAATCAACATTTATTTGATTTTATCCTCTCAATATTATTTCATTCACCACTATAAATAAATCTACCTCCACCACTATAAATACACCCTCATTTCCACTCTTTTTTCGACACCTCAAAATCATCCTAGGAGTATTGACATTAGGTGATTTTATCTTTCTTCTCCTCCCTCCTTCTTCTTCTTCTCATCATCATCATCTTGCATTCATAATCTTGGCATTAACTTGAGGTTAGTATTGTTTTTTTCTTATTTTATTCTCACTTTATTATGATGTAAATCCAACTTAAATAATAATATTGATGCTCTAATCAAATTGACTAAATGTTAACTTGTAAATGTTTATGCTTTTGTTCTTTTATTTCATTCTTCTATTCGCATTTATTTTATTTTTACATTTAATCATTTCATTTGTATGCACTAAATAATATTGATTAATCTAATTATCCTCTTCTACTCTTTTCTTTAAATTAACCGATTTAGTAGAGTCCGTTCTTTGAACGGGCGAATTCGAGGGTTTTTACTTTCGAATTCGTAACCCTACCCCCGGATCCGAATCTCATGGTTCGTGGTTTATGGAGTTTAAATTTGAGTTTATTAATTCTCATTAAAAATTAATTGGCGACTCTTTTATTTTTATTATTTTGATTCATTTGAACATCATAATAAAATGTATTTAAATCCCTTCCAAGAAAAGACACCCCTTTCGATTCGCCGTACACCGCTAGGGATAACAGGGATTTTCCCGGGTCCCACAAATGGCGACTCCACTGGGGACTTACTTTAAGAGGGTAAAACTTGAAAAGCCGGTTTTTTTTAATTTTTGAGTAGAAAAGGAGAAATTAGTTTTTGTAATTTTTATTATTTAGTTAGGCATCGTGCATACGGACCTCCATCTCGGTTTTTATAAATCGGGATGAACCCAAATGTACCGTCTAGGTTAAACCTTTTTCCCCTTTTGGGTAAAGTATATTTCCGACTTCAAGGAATGAATCTCACATTTCAAGAAGTTTGCAAATTGCTTTCCCACTCATGAAGCACTCCAAAATTCTTGGAATTATGAATTTACATTTTCCCTTTAATTTTGTGAGAAACACACAGGTCATATTACTATGAACTCCATAGAATTTGTGGCGCGTGAGAGACATGAGTATGCTAGTTTTTAGGTACCCAACCTTAAACCTTTGAACATAGAACATTGGTTAGGTGTATTACCCATTTTGTATGCCATGTGCATTCTTATTGTGAGATGTGTAAATTATGTGCTATATGTTTTTTTTCCTCTTCTTTTTTTAGAGTCGATCTCTTTGTTTTCCCCCCAAAGTATTGCTTTAGCTTGGGTAATAATCAAACAAAAGTTAAACAAGACCTAGAGGTCTCGCTTGGGCCCAAATCAAAGAGGTTTGATTAAGCCCAAGATCTTAGCTTGATTTTGTCCAACCCTTGGTTGTATTTGGGCCTAAAAAGGGTGCATCCAGTTGTTATTTGAATTCGAGTTCATTAAGGCTTTAATGTTGACTCAATATTATGATAGCCCGATGGACCTTTCCCCGTACATAATCCCATACTAGGCTAGAGGTCGTCATGCAAGCCCAAAAGTGGGTGAGTTTATACCAAAAAAAAAAACATTCATCATTTAGGCATTGTTTGCATTAGGTTGTCCCATATAAATCACTAGGTCTTTGGGTAGGTCAATGTCAGAGTTAATTTTGAGGTCTATGGTTTCCATATAGGCAAAATAGGACCCAAACAGCAAAGAGTTAAGTCCTGGGCTAGAGTCGGATCTCAAAGGTTATCAAACTTCTCACCAATCTCATTCACACCACCAGGCGCAGGCTTGTCTGTTGTCCTTGATACTGATTCCGACACTCCTTCTCAAACTTCATTAATAACAAGCGATATTGTGTCCGTTCCTTCCAACTTCATGGCTGAAGAAGAAGCAAGGGGCTAACCCATCACTGTTGTGGACCTTTCTGATGTGGTGCGGGACATCCGTACTTTAATAGAAACACGATCCAACCAACAGGATCGTAGGATCGAAGGGGTCATCCAGGCCATTCAAATAATCAATGACAGATTAGGCATAGGGCAGGACCCAAAGGATGATGATAAAAGTGTGGGCACTGAAAAGACTATACCCCGGGATGAACAACTTGCGCCATTTCAGGACAATAGGGTTGATAACCTGCAGAACATGCTGAGGCAGATCCCTCAATTTAGGGAATATTTCTTGGACATTTGCTTACCAATTGCTCCTCAGGCCAAGGTTCCTAACAAATTCTTCTTGCCCGAGAAGAAATTTAAGGCCATGGAGAACCCCACTCATCATGTGCGTAGCTTTGCACACATGATGGCCTTAAAGGAAGTAGACCCTAGACTGTATGCTCATGTCTTCCTTTGGACTTTGAGTAACGAGGTCTTGAAGTGGTACTACACCCTTCCAGTAGATACCCAGGAGAATTGGGAGGCCACTTACAAGGGCTTCATTCAACAATACGCAGCTAGTCAAGATGCTGATTTAACCATGAGTGACATGGCGGCAATCAAACAAAGTGAAGGAGAGTCATTCATGAGTTACTTTAATCATTGGAACGTTCAAAAGGCCTTGATGACTGACAAGGTAACCATGGACTATCAAATCCAGGTGTTTATACAAGGGCCTAGGCCAAGATATGCTAGCTTGATGGAATGTTAGTTAATCCCAGACTTTTCAGCTCTAAAGAAGCTGGGATTAATGGTGGAGGCCAAGATAGAAGAAATGCTCTAATCCAGGAAGTTGTCACTGCCAATCGCAACATAGGAACCTAATTTGAACGTGGCTTACTACAGAGTCAAACGGGGTCTTTCCAAAACCCCTATCTGCAAAGATCAATTAAGCGATCCCCTCATGTTGCGTCTTTTCTTTTCATGGCAATCGTCTTCATTTTCAGAGTTAGCTTGGACATCTCCCAAGCAAATTTTTTTTAATGTATTCATCTTAGCTGCATTCAATAAAGATGAAATCTTTCATGATTATGACTTTCGTCTTCCCCGACCCTTCATTTGCTTCTAAACTGTTGAGAAAAGAATCTTGTGCTTGCATTCTTGATTTGAATTGAAGAGCTCACTCACCCATATGTCCGTCCAAGTCTGACTCATCCCTCTGCTCACATTTTCCATTCCATCTCACATCTTGATCACACCTTCTTTATGTTGTTGCACCCTACCCCGAGTCCAAGGTTAATAGAGAGAAGAGAGGCTAACTTCACCGCCAAAGCAAAGTTAGGCAAAAGGAGAGATAAATCAAAAAGAGCGAGGCCAACTTGAACACTCATCTAACAAGTTGAGCAAAAGGAGAGGTAAATGAGTGAAAATTAAGAGGAGAGAAGCTAACCTGAACACTCACCCAACAGGTTAGGCAAAAGGAGAGAATTCAAAGCAACCAATAGTCTTTAAAATTGAATCTCACTATCAAATAAATCATGCAGCTGAAAAGGACATGCCTATGATAGAAGGTTTCCACCCTTTACGACCTACATCATCACCACCTTCATTCTCACCTAGCCGCTTTACCTACATTATTACCTTCTCACACCATCTTCTTAACCACCACCACGAACCTGGTCATTCATTTTATGAACATCTCTTCCCTAAATCCATTTAAGCCAACTAATGTGTTGAGGGTGATAAATATCATGGAAAAGAGAAATATAAATTGGGTTGTCGATTTCAAAAAAAAAAAATACAAAAAAAGAAAAGAAAAATAAAGAAGAAAGCAAGAAAGCAAGAATAAGAGGCAGTCGTCGGTTTACATTGGTCACTTGCACACATCCCAAAACCTTCTTGTCTAACCTTCACACATATCCTTCCCATTAAACTTTCTACCCATGTCGAAGTCCTTCTTGAGGCATCAGTCAAAGCTGCACCTGTTGAACTACGAATGGCCTGATTCCATACTGGATACGTAGGAGTACCTCTTGGAGGCCCGGCCGCTACAATTCGCTTTAGAGAAAATCCATCATCAAGTCATTTGGTCTTTGAGAGATAGAATAAAGAGTGGCTAGCTCGAAAACCTCACCAGGCGAGCTACGCAAAAGGAGAGGAAACCTTGGTCTCTTAAGGATAATGAAAAGCTGTCAAATTTCTTTCACTAAGCACACCTACATTTTCCCATCAGACTTGAATCACCCTTCATACCTAAATCCATCAAACCATAGTCGTTTGACCATCTCTTCCCTTACGAGATAAACCCACGAGACATGGTGCTTCATCCATAGACCATCCCGTCCATTCTATTAGCTCGAACCTCTGTCCATCAAACTACCCATCCATTCATTTGATCACTACTCTCGCCTTGCCCACCGTTGAGGCCTAACTATTCAAAAACATGCTTTCTATACCACCGTTCCTACCTTTTCTATATCCTATCGTTCATTGTTCCTTACCTTGTGAGCTCTTCTGATTCGGTCATTAGTGCATGTATGAGATTCACCAGTTAATCCCTGCTTTCAGAACATCTGAGTGAGGGATAACTCCTTTAGCAGAACAAGAAGCCAGCTGCATCAAAATAGGGCGTTACTTGAAGGTGACACCCACCTAGGTCAATCATTCTGACTTACCTAAAGACGCTTGTTCACTGATACTGGGGGCTTGGTGCTTACATATTCCTACCTAAAAGAATCAAGAAGAATAGAGAAAAGGCAAGAGAAATCAAGACGACTTATCGCTTGATCCTTCTTAGTGCTTGGGGTTCCTAACCATGACATCAAGGTCGAGCATCCTGACTATCCCATCACGCAGCTTAAGCAGGCCGTGTCTTCCATTAATATCGTCTTCTGCAGCATTCCAACTGGGGGCTCGCTCATCACTCAATATCAGCATCATGGCAACTTACGAGGCAGTTCGACAAGAGTACTCATCATTTTCATTATTTTTGCCTTGTCCTGAAACTCACTTCGAAATCACTCTCGACATTTAGAGTTTTTGATTTACTTTTCCTTATTCTTTTTTTTCCTCGGGAAAGTGGGGGTTGTTCATATCGCATACATGCAGCAAATCAATGTGCATTTTTTTTAGTTTTTTTTTTTGTTTTTAGATCATGTGCATCTTTCATTTTAAGTTGCACTAGTTTGCATTTCGAGTCACATCAATTCGTTTTTCATTTTGAGTCATGTTAGTTTTTTAGGTCATATGCATTTTCCATTTTAAGTCGTATTAGTTTGCATTTCGAGTCACATCAACTCGTTTTTCATTTTAATTTTGAGTCATGTTAGTTTTTTTTAATTTTTTCCCTCTTTCTTCTTGAGTCAAATAAAAGAAAAAAAAGAGTCACATCATTAAGATAAGGGCTGCATAGTATAAAATGCATAATAGAGTTGTGTATTGTACATAAAAGAGTCTTGTACATTTTTTATTCTCATATAATTCATGTAGCATAGCATGCATAAGATCGCATTTGCATTCTTCTATCTCCCCTCCAAACCTCAACAGAAATGTAGCTATGGTGACTAGAAATCAAGCAAACTCGCTTGGAGTCTTAATCGCCATCGGACGTATTGCCAGAAGCTCAAAGGACGCTACCGATGAAGAAACAATTCGAGGTTTACGAGAATTAACTTATTTTCCGAGTTAAACTCTAAAATTCGGATAACAAATTTTTATGAGAATTAGCTCATTTTTCGAGTTAAACTCTAAAATTCGGATCACAAATTTTTATGAAAATTAGCTCATTTTTCGGGTTAAACTCTAAAATGGATCGCAAATTTTTATGAGAATTAATTTGGAAAATAATTTATTTTCTGAGTTAAACTCTAAAAATTCAATTCACAATGTTCACGAGAATTAGTTTGGAAATAACTCATTTTTTAATTAACCTGAGAAGACTCGAGCAGACGGACAAACCAGACTCATACTGCCAAGAACAAGCTAGGTCTAGGTCTTGTAACCAGACACCATACCTCCAGGTATGACTCGGACCTATACCCAGGGTTCCGAACAGGGGAAGACCCGGAAAACCCGTCACCATATTGCGAGACATGGTTCTGGACCCAGGTTCCATATACAGCACCACCAAGAAAAAAAATGGACTCGATGCGAAGACAAAATGCAAAATATCACAGAGCAATACATAGCGGTATGCTCAGCGGAGGGGACACAAGGTTGGCAATGCGAAAAAAAAATCAGGCAGAGCGCCACGCCTGCAGGCATGGCAGCTTGCCTAGGGTTCCGAGCAACAAGTGAAATTCAGCTGACCGACCCCGGGCTAGACAGAGTTGCACGCTTGGAGGCATGATAATTTGACTAGACCCAAATCTAACGGGACTGTGCAGAAAAATAAAGAAAGTTGGACAGGGTTGCATGCTTGGAGGTATGACAGCCTGACTAGGCCCGAATTCGACAAGACTGTGCAAAAACAAAGAAAACAGGATCATCTTCAACAAACTACAACGACATCAGGAAATACTGAACGACATCGAGAAAGACTGAAAGACATCGGGAAAGACTGAACGACATCGGGAAAGACTGAACGACATCGGGAAAGACTGAACGACATCGGGAAAGACTTAAAGACATCAGGAAAGACTGAACGACACCGGGAAAGACTGAAAAACATCGGGAAAGACTGAAACACATCGGGAAAGACTAAACGACATCTAGAAAGACTGAACGACATCGGGAAAGACTGAACGACATCGGGAAAGACTGAAAGACATCAGGAAAGACTGAACGACATCGGGAAAGACTGAAAGACATCGGGAAAGACTGAACGACATCGGGAAAGACAAAGACTGAACTGAACGACATTGGGAAAGACTGAAAGACATCGGGAAAGACTGAACGACACCGGGAAAGACTGAAAGACATCGGGAAAGACTAAACGACACCGGGAAAGACTGGGAGACACCGAGAAAGACTGGGCGACACCGGGAAAGACTGGACGACACCAGGAAAGACTGGAAGATCAATATTGACGTCGGATAGACCGAAAAACACCACGCTATACTTTGATCAGCGTCCTACTCAGACTCGATCAAAGTGGGGGCTAACTGTAGACGCTAAAATTTTGTCATTTAATTAAGCTTTTTAAATATTGTAATTTATTTTGAGTTTATTTATTTTAGAATAATTTAGAAAAATGCCAAGAATTTTAAAATGCAAAAATGATGAAGAATATCCCTAAAATCAAACCAAATCAAATCCCTCTTTTATTTCATCCTTCCTCATTCTTCCAAATCAAATAAAATCAACATTTATTTGAGTTTATCCTCCCAATATTCTTTCATTCACCACCATAAATAAATCTACATCCACTACTATAAATACACTCTCATTTCCACTCTTTTTTCGACACCTCAAAATCATCCTAGGAGTATTGACACTAGGTGATTTAATCTTTCTTCTCCTCCCTCCTTCTTCTTCTCATCATCATCATCTTGCATTCATAATCTTGGCATTAACTTGAGGTTAGTATTGTTTTTTTTTCTTATTTTATTCTCACTTTATTATGATGTAAATCCAACTTAAATAATAATATTGATGCTCTAATCAAATTGACTAAATGTTAACTTGTAAATGTTTATGCTTTTGTTCTTTTATTTCATTCTTCTATTCGCATTTATTTTATTTTTACATTTAATCATTTCATTTGTATGCACTAAATAATATTTGTAAACACAAATTTCGAGGCTGAAATAAATAAAGAACAAGAAATATGAGAAACAAATAAATTTGTATTAATATTTGAATAGATGCGGGTACAATCTCTGTATTAAATACAATAAAGTAGTCCTCTGATTCGGTCTCCTGAAACTTGGGTGAGCCGAGGGCGCGAGCACTTGATCTTGATCTCGAACGCAGGTTTAGCTGAAGAATTCTTGCAGTAGTTCTTGAGCTGAAGGTCTTGAGCGTTGATCCCCTTAATGCTTGGTAACTGGAGTTTGCTCGAAGTTTAACCGTCTGAATGTTGACTGTTGATTGTAGTTCTCCTGGTTCTTAGATGCGAAGGCTTAGTGCTTAATCTCGATTGATGAACCAGACGAGGAAGACGACTGCAGCCTTTGATGTGAAGAACAGAAGTTGTTGAACTAGTCAACGTTGGTCCTTGGTGCTTGGTAGCTGGAAGGCGTCTGCAGTTCGATCTTCTGAAGGCTTTGCAGGTCTTGCTGAAGAACTCTGAAGCAGTTCTTGATCTTGACGCAGTAGAGGCTTGGAGACTCGATCTTGAGCTTTTACAGACTTCGATCCATGGCGCTTGGTAGCTGAAAACTGCAGGTAGTTTAATCTTCTGAAGCCTCTGGAGTGCAGAATGCCGAACACCGTCGAGGTAGACTGCAGTGTGTTTTGAAAATGAGGGAAAAGACTCCTATTTATAAGCTTTGGAGGCCTAGGGTTGCCTAGCGTTTGAGTCGGCTTTGGGCTTGGGCCCAAATTAATTAATTATCTCTTTATTTTAAATAAAGAAATAATTATTATTTTCTGCATCATCTTTAACACGTGTCATGATACTATTGGTCAGGATGCATTCCAATTTAAAGTTCAATTAAATGGATCGCCGTAATTAATTTAACACGTGACGTATAATAATTGGCCAAATAAATTCAATTTAATTTCCACGTGTCATTTTTTAATTGGTCGACAAATTTTTGCCTCCTACAGATGCCCCCTTCGAGAGTCGGTCGCGAACACGAATTTTGAATGTTTGAAGCGGCTGAGTCTCGAATATAATTTGTATTTAGTGGGCATACTATTGTGCCTAAATTTCAGCTGGGCCAAATGGAGTGCGCCGCTGATTTAAAGGACGAGGATGTCATCTTGGAACAGAATTCAACCAACACGACTAAGATGTCCCCACATTGCATGCTTGAATGAAGTTGTCAACCAGCCTGAGTATCCTGTTGATGGTGCTTACTTGAAGCAAACCACTAACATGAATATCTTGGCAAGTCAGAGTGCGGCTTGAAAGCCGAAAATTTTGATGATTTGGAAGTCGATCCTTTTTTTTTTTGCACTTTGACTTGAGAGTCTTTGTTGTGAGGACGTAAAAGTCTTTAGCCTTGTTGACTTTGGAGTCTTGCACAAGTGAACTATGGACTTTACTGACTTAAGAGTCTCTCTTATTAATTTATGAGTCTTTATTTATCTTGACTTGGGAGTCCTTCATCCCGTTGACCTCTGAGCCTTTAACTTTCTCGACTTGGGAGTCCTGCATCCTGTTGACTTGCGAGTCATTGAATTTTGCTAGCGTATGAGTCATTCATTTTGACTTGGGAGTCAGGAGACTTGTTGATACGGAAGTTCGACTGACTTGGGTGTCTTTGTAGTGTCGTTGACTTGGAAGTCAATGGATTTTTTGACTTAAAAGTCTTGAAGTTTGTTGATTTGAAAATCTCAAATTTTTGTGGACTTGGAAGTCTTTAATTTTTGTCAACTTGGAAATCGGTGAATTTAGTGACTTGAGAGTCTTGACATTTGTTGATTTGAGAGTCTTAAATTTTTGCTGACTTGCAAATCTTGTAGATTGCTCACTTGGAAGTCATTGTCTTCTTTTTTCTTGACTTTTGAGTCTTTCATTTTTTTGATTTAAATTTGGATGACTTGTGAGTCTATGACTTGAAAGTTTTGAATTTCGACTTGGGAGTCTTTAACTTTGGTGACTTGAGAGTTTGACTTGAAAGCCTTGGGTTTGGACTTTTACGATTCTTTCGCGGTGATGACTTGGAAGTCTTGGATTTTGACTTGGGAGTCTTTACTTTTGGTGACTTGAGAGCCTTTTTCTTGAAAGTTTGGCATTTGGACTTGTAATTCTTTGGTGTTGATGACTTGGAAATCTTGGATTTTGACTTGAATTTTTTTTTTGGATGACTTGGAAGTCTTAAATTTTTTACTTGTGAGTCTTGATGCGGATGACTTGGAAGTCTTGAATCTGACTTGTGAGTCCTTTTTTTTTGGATGACTTGGAAGTCTTGAGTTTTTTACTTGTGAGTCTTTATGTGGATGACTTGGAAGTCTTGAACTTTTGACCAGGAAAGTCTTCAAAATTTGTTGACTTTACTCGTCGATTCTTTTGTCTTTCTCTTTGCTTCTATTCTTAATGTAGCCTCAAGCTTGGCAGTCTTTTCTTTCATGTTAATTGCTCCAATTGTTATCACTGTCATAACGAAGGTATAAGTAGATTCAATCTCTGCTTGCGAGAAGATAGTTTCTTCTTCAGAAGAGTATTCTTCACTGGAGTAGCCATGGTCTTCAAAGCCCTCAAATCGTAGGAGTCCACAAGGTGAAGTCTGCTTTGAGCCGAAGGTAATCGTAGTTGGCTTCCAAGACTGAGGAGCCCTTTGAGTTGTTGCCCCCAACGTGATGGAGCCGGTAATTGGATTTTTAAGTAATTGAGTTGGTGCATTCACCGTTGGTTTTTCTAGCGTCGTAAAAATAGTAGCGGTGAGAGTTGCAATCCTTCGAGTCGTTGCTTCGCTTGATGTGACACATGTAGTTGTTGACCACTGGGATGAAGCTTGATTCATCCTCCTTGTTGAGAGTCGAGAGACAACTTTCTAGGGTGTCATCACGTCGCTTGAATCAAATGTTGAACTTGATTTCTTGGAGAAGGAGATGAGAGGCAGAGATGTCCCACCGGGCGTGCCAAATTTGTAAACACAAATTTCGAGGCTGAAATAAATAAAGACAAGAAATATGAGAAACAAATAAATTTGTATTAATATTTGAATAGATGCGGGTACAATCTCTGTATTAAATACAATAAAGTAGTCCTCTGATTCGATCTCCTGAAAATTGGGTGAGCCGAGGGCGCGAGCGCTTGATCTTGATCTCGAACGCAGGTTTAGCTGAAGAATTCTTGTAGTAGTTCTTGAGCTGAAGGTCTTGAGCGTTCATCCCCTTAGTGCTTGGTAGCTGAAGTCTACTCGAAGTTTAACCGTCTGAATGTTGACTGTTGATTGTAGTTCTCCTGGTTCTTGGATGTGAAGGCTTAGTGCTTAATCTTGATTGATGAACCAGACGAGGAAGACGACTGCAGTCTTTGATGTGAAGAACAGAAGTTGTTGAACTAGCCGACGTTGGTCCTTGGTGCTTGGTAGCTAGAGGGCGTCTGCAGTTCGATCTTCTGAAGGCTTTGCAGGTCTCGCTGAAGAACTTTGATGCAGTTTTTGATCTTGACGCAGTAGAGGCTTGGAGACTCGATCTTGAGCTTTTGCAGACTTCGATCCTTGGCGCTTGGTTGCTGAAAACTGCAGGTAGTTTGATCTTCTGAAGCCTCTGGAGTGCAGAATGCCGAACACCGTCGAGGTAGACTGCAGTGTGTTTTGAAAATGAGGGAAAAGACTCCTATTTATAGGCTCTGGAGGCCTAGGGTTGCCTAGCGTCTTGGGCCCAAATTAATTAATTATCTCTTTATTTTAAATAAAGAAATAATTATTATTTTCTGCATCATCTTTAACACGTGTCATGATACTATTGGTCATGATGCATTCCAATTTAAAGTTCAATTAAATGGACCGCCGTAATTAATTTAACACGTGGCGTATAATAATTGGCCAAATAAATTCAACTTAATTTTCACGTGTCATTTTTTAATTGGTCGACAAATTTTTGCCTCCAACAATATTGATTAATCTAATTCTCCTCTTCTACTCTTTTCTTTAAATTAACCGATTTAGTAGAGTCCGTTCTTTGAACGGGCAAATTCGAGGGTTTTTACTTTCGAATTCGTAACCTTACCCCCGGATCCGAATCTCATTGTTCGTGGTTTATGGAGTTTAAGTTTGAGTTTATTAATTCTCATTAAAAATTAATTGGCGACTCTTTTATTTTTATTATTTTGATTCATTTGAACATCATAATAAAATGTATTTAAATCCCTTCCAAGAAAAGACACCCCTTTCGATTCGCCGTACACCGCGAGGAATAACAAGGATTTTCCCGGGTCCCACACCTTCATACACTTGCTTAAACCCAAACTTACTCAAGAGAAAACCCGAAACAAGATTCTTACATAGTTCTGGAACTAAATACACATCGTTTAAAAGCAATTTCTTTCCGGAAGTAAATACAAGTTCAACTTGTCCTATTGCTTCCACCTTGACCCCAGTTGTTTCCGATTAAGAGCTTTCTCCCCTCTTCGGCGGGTTGGATAGTCTTGAAGAGAGAACGTTCAATGCACACATGCCGAGCCGCACCCGAATCAACCCACCAAATATCGTCGCTTGAAACGACATTAATGTGGTCCTTAATCATGGCTACGAAGGATCTATTGGACTCCTTCATACCACCATGATTCTTTGTATGTTGTTCGAAAGCCCGTGCTTCTTCCTCCAAACCGGACATTCCCTCTTGGGGTGACCCGGCTTGCCGCATTCCCAACAAACCATTTTTGGTTTCTTGTTGCTCTTGTTCTCAAACTTATTCTTGTTCTTTGTTCCGCTTGTGTTCTCTTGAACCACATGCACCTTGGAGGGATTCTCCTCGGTAACATCCTGCCTTCTCAATTCCTCCTCAATACGGAGATGATTAGCCAAACCTTCAAGAGATATGGGTTCCTTAGAATGCATTAAGGTTCTCTTAGTTTCTTTCCATGAAGGGGGGAGCTTGCCAATTATCGAAGATACAATATAGGCCTCATCTATGTGGATCTTATGTTGAACAAAATTGCTTAATATATGTTGAATTTCATGCAATTGGTCAAGAACTTTTCTACCTTCAACAATCTTAAAATTATTAAATTGGCTAACGAGAAAGTTCTTACTTGTAGAATCCTCCGACATATATTTTGCTTCGAGCATTTCCCAAAGCTCTTTGGCGGATATGACGTTTTGATAGACGTCGAATAGAGCATCTGTCATCCCATTGAGAATGTGGCCTACACAAACGTAGTCATTCTCCATCTTGAGCCGACGCCTCGTTTGCTCCGTCGTCTCGTCTTCGCCCTCTACCGGAACGTCTTGGGTGAGCATATACACCACTTTGAGAGTGGTGAGCATGAAGTGCATCTTCTTTTGCCATCTAGGGGAGTCGATCCCCTCAAACTTATCCAACTTTTGAAAGTTGTTTGTCATGTATTTTAAGGAGTGAGACATCGTGGATAAGTCTTAAGATTGTTGAAAAAAAAACAATGAGATGGAATAGAGTAACCACGGAAGATGGGGGATCATTTGGGTGGCTAGGAGTCGACGGTTACACCGGCTCCCCTTAAGACTTATTCACTAGACCGTGAATAGACTCAAGGGTAAAACCTAACTTCTTGTAAGCAAAGTTACAAGATTTCTCAAAAGGAACTCAAAGAGTTGCTGCAGTCAACACCTTAAGAACGTGTTGAATGCTCTCTAAAGAAAGAAGAAGAGGAATGAGGGAGTGGATGAATGTGGAATTCATCCACCTTATATAGAGAACCTTTGGAGTCATAAGGAGGTCAAGCTTTCCAATTGCATTGGGCACAACCCAAGGGATTTGAGTTGAATGATATTAATGAGAAATCATGACTGATTTCTCAGTCAATATCATCCAAAAACATGACCAAATGCATTTCAACACGAGGCATAAATCAAGGGATTTCAAAATCAATCCCGACTGTGATCAACACGGATCGTGTTAGATTAACACGGTCCGTGTTGTAGCCAACACGACCCGTGTTGGATCAACACGACCCGTGTTGATCCTATGCACATTTTCTATGCTCTCTGGACGCCAATACGGGTTGTGTCAAACTGAGCACGATCCGTGTTGAGTACCCTTTTCTTATTAAGCTTGTTTTCAACCTATCCGGTCGATCTCCCTTTTTCTTATTAAGCTTGTTTTCGACCTATCCGGTCGCTTATAACTTATATTTTACGCCTCTTAACTCTTGAAATACTCCAACAATGCTCGCATATGAAAGTTATTTGTCTCATTATCAATACATAGATATGATTGTCAGCTGGAAACGATATCAATTTTTTCAATATATAATTAGCATTCCTGACATTTATAATTGTTACATCATCCCAAAAAAGTCAAGCTCTTTTTATTCTTGAACGATAATATATGTGATGCATTTTAATTACTAGAGTGATATAGCTATGCTTATGTTTATAGACACCCCATGAGTAAAAATGTCCCACATCAAAAAAGTAAAGAGAAAGCACATGGTATATAAGTCAAGTGGGCTACTCCTCTTAACGCCAATAGGCTTTAAGATGAAACCTCACTTAACTTGTGTACCATGGGCCTCAGTTGAAGTGGGCTCTCGCCTTGGATCTTCCCAACAAGTGGTATCAGAGCTGATGGTTCGTTCGGCTGGGTGCGCGCAAGGTGCGGGAAGATCATCAGGGAAAAGAGCAGTAACCATAGCGCATGCGCAGCTGGGACTCCTGAATGCGCAAAGTGGTGACATGAGATTTAGATGGAGTAGGGTGCGACTCTGTGGAGTAAGGTGCGGCTGAGACTCTTGAGACAGAGTAGTGGCATGAGACTCAGGTGGAGTAGGATGCGGCTCTGTAGAGTAAGGTGCGGCTATGACGGACTCTTGATGGTGACTTGAAACCTTGTTAAAAAGAGGATTCCGATCAAGAGGGAGAGACTCATATGTGAAGGGGAAGATTGTTGGGATTCACTTACGAGTAAAAATGTCTCACATCGAAAAAAATAAAGAGAAAGCAAATAGTATATAAGTCAAGTGGCCGGGCTACTCCTCTTAACACCAATTGGTTTTAAGATGGAACCTCACTTAACTTGTGTATCATGGGCCTCGGTTGAAGTGGGCTTCCGCCTTGGATCTCCCCAACAAGTGGTATCGAAGCCGATGGTTCGTTCGGCTGGGCGCGCGCAAGGTGCGGGAAGATCATCAGGGAAAAGAGCAGCAACCATAGCGCGTGCGCGGCTGGGACTCCTGAATGTGCAAAGTGGTGACATGAGACTTAGATGGAGTAGGGTGCGGCTCTGTGGAGTAAGGTGCGGCTGGGACTCTTGAGACAGAGTGGTGGCATGAGACTCGCGTGGAATAGGGTGTGGCTCTGTAGAGTAAGGTGCACTTATGATGGACTCCTGATGGTGACTTGAAACCTTGGCAAAAAGAGGCTTCCGATCAAGGGGGACAGACTCATGTGTGAAGGGGGAGATTGTTGGGATTCACCCATGAGTAAAAATGTCTCACATCGAAAAAGTAAAGAGAAAGCAAATGGTATATAAATCAAGTGGGCTACTCCTCTTAACACCAATTGATTTTAAAATGAAACCTCACTTAACTGAGTAAATTACATTTACCCTATCTGACATTTGTTGTAATAACTTTTGTACACCCGACATTTGTGAAATAATTTTCACCTTACCTGACATTAAGTGTTTACAAATTTAAACCTCCTAAGATATTTTATAATTGATTTTTGTTGGATTTTTCGGCGTAACATTAAAAAGATAAATATGAATCGACTTTTTTGTACCCTTGATATTAATTCATATGACATTCAGTTAAATATGAATATTTAAGTCATTTCCTTCTCAATATCATGGGCAACATGATATATTTACATAGTCATATATGGAAATTATTGTATTTTCTCATTTCTGATGAGAAGTAACCGAATTTTGCAGCTAAAAATCACTTTCACTTAATGTTAGGTAAGGTGAAAATTATTTCACAAATGTCGGGTGTGCAAAAATTATTACCACAAATGTCAGGTAGGGTAAATATAATTTACTCTCACTTAACTTATATACTATGAACCTCGGTTGAAGTGGGTTCTCGCCTTAGATCACCCCAACATGTCTCATTATCAATACATAGATATGATTGCCGGTTGGAAACAATACGAATTTTTCCAATATATAATTAGCATTCCTGACGTTTATAATTGTTACATCATCCCATAAAAGTTAAGCTCTTTCTATTATCAAACGATAATAAATGTGATGCATTTTGATTACTAGAGTCATATAGCTATGCTTATGTTTATAGACACAAGAAGCATGTGGTGACCTTCTACGATTTTCTATTACATGCTAATCATTTATAATTTACACGAATTATAGGTGGATGACAACTACTTTTTACTCCCTTACATCTTATTATATAAAACTAAACCATATAACTATGTTTTTAATCATTTTGCTAATTAGTTTCAAGGTGTCATAAACAAGTCCTTGTTAAATCGACAATACTATTCATTTTAATGTTGAGTAATATGGTTTGAATATGTATAGTACTTTTTCATAAGTAAATAATCACCTAATTAATAAATTAGAATCAAAATCAATTTTTCAAGTTATATATGAAAATTTTAATCGGTATTTGAATATTAAAATTAGTATTTATTATTGTCGGTTCAGCGCGTACGTATGTAGCACGCGCTAACCATATTAGTACGATGAGAAAGAACCAGCGCACACTAATTATTTTAACTAATTATTTCTGAAGTATTACCCCCGTCCTATTTTCTTTGCCAAAATAACTATTGTAAGAGTCCAATGCATATTGAAAATTGGGGTACAAATTTGTGAGTTGCCAATATTCCCCTACATTAATTGAGAATAGTTGTTGGAATTATAAACAACAGTAAATAAAATTATTTATTAGAAATAAAAAAGGAATGACAGTTGTTGAAATTATAAAAGTGACAAATAAATTTGGTTAATAAAATTAGTTACCATGATAAACATTTTGAGATAGACGAAGGTACTAGTATAACAAAAAGAATTTGATTATGAGCCTAGAAGTTAAGTTGACATGTACCTTATGTAGGGGAAACAAAAAATACATTGTATATCTATGTTTTGTCGATGTTTACTTTCTGTGTAATTGATACCATGTAGCGTGTGATCTGCAACCTAATCTGTTTTAAGAGTAATATTGATTTGATTTTTCAGTAAAAAAAATTACACTTTTTACATGATCTCTAATTTAAAACACTTTATAAGCAGTGGCGAATCTCCATTCACTTTGACAGTGGCCATGATCACCCTAGGTGAAAGAAAAAAAGAAAAAAGTTAGTTAAATTAAAGGTAAAAACTATGAATTTTATATTATCATGTAAGTGAAATAGTACTACAATGATCATCTTTATTACGAACATCTAGATCCGCCACTATTTATAAGTAATAGTTTTAAATACTTTTCATTGAAAGGGGAAAGAAAGCAACCTGCCCTCGCTCCCAAAGAGCAAACATTAGACCTCGTTCTTTTATATGGCGGGATGCGTTCTGGTTTGGAGTAAATATGGTGGATTGAGAAAAGTTGTGGTGGGTTGTGGTGAGTTGTGGTGGAATATGGAAAGTTTAACTTTTAATAAAAAGATAAACTAAATTAGAAAAAATAGATTTTGATGAGTTGTATTGTGGTAGATTATGGTGGAATAGAAAGTTGCGGTGCCGTATAACACGACAGCTTGCCAACTGCATAAAAGAACGAGACCTTAATATATTTCAAATTTTCTGTAACATCATAGTCATAAACCAATTTTTTTCTTAAAAAAAAAAGAAGGATAATGGGGGTTGCTTTCGGTCTCATAATTTAGCATGTTTACTTGCTCTAACTTCTATGTTTCGCTTTCATCCGAGATATCAGGAGGGAGAAAACAGTTTAATCTCAGGGGAAAAAAAAAAAAGAATTCTGTAATAGAGATGGTGGATATTGTTGGATAATGCATGTATGAATGACAAACAAAGCACTTTGTCAGTCCAATAATTATTTTATATTTTTCTTCAACAAAAAAGAAGAAAAGAAAATGATGTCCTATGTTCTTGGTGGAAGTGGAATGTCCAAGCAGCAATTAATGATGGGTTATTTTATATATATTGTTAGAAGGAGGTTAATTAAATTTGTAAATAAAATATAAACAACTACTTGAACAATCACGATTAATTTAGGTGAGACACTCTAATACTAGAATTTGTGTTACTTGAATAATTTAAAATTTTACCCATCTAAAATAAAGAGTGGTCGGATGAATGATTGGGAAAAACTGAGTTGATACAATTGTTGAATCAAGCCGAATCGAACACTATATTAAGCGCGTTTAGGTAGATATGTTCAACTTATATAATTGAATTGGTTGACATGGTAAACTCTTTTAATTAAATTGGCTAGGTTCAAGTCAAGATTTTTAACACGAAAAATAGACCTACTTATTTAATTAGGCAGGTTAAATGAGCCAACTCAATTACTCGATAATTATTACCCGATTAAATTGTATATCAGAAAACATAAGTGAAATTTTTTGTTAATACTCTTTAATTTGAAATTTTAACTTAAATTTATATTTGGTTATGAGTTAAAGACATTTCCTTATATATAACTCAAATTATATTTAACACTCAAATATTGAAGGATAATCTAGTATTATTTGGATTCTATAACGAGTTGTTTTACATAAATAGGTTAATGGATAAATGGGTAACTTGATTCTGACATGATTATTTAATGGGTAAATATGTCAAAATAAGCTCAACACATTTAAAATTTAAATTGTCAATGGTTTCAATTTCCAACTTGTTTAATAAATGGGTTAGGTTCAGGAGGGAGGATCTTGAACTAAGTTTGATATGAACATGAATACGACATAACATAACCTATTAGCCAACTCTAGTTGGATGTAAGAGTCTTACCCCTAAATATCCCTAAATTTTGCAATTTATGGTTATAAACTTATAATTGACCCAAGATTTAGAAATTGTTCGCTACTTACTACTTTATGGGGGAAAAAAACAGATGAGGTTTAAAGAAACAATTACTTTAGTCCATTGCAATCTAAGTTAAAAATAAATTATTTGCTTACTACTTCATGAAAAAAAAAACAGATGAGGTTTAATGAAACAGTTTACTTTAGTCCATTGCAATCTAAGTTAAAAATAAATTCAACTATCTGAATTATTGTCGTGTCAAACTGTGGTTTTTGTTAAGATTAATTTGTTTTACTTGATGGTAAAAAAGAAAATAACAAAAAATAGTTACTTAAGAAAATATATATTAACTGTCCTTAGTATAGTTGGAAATATAACTCACGCAAATTGAAATGACTATTCTAAAATTGAATATCGATTGTGAAGCATAATATCTACCTATGAGTAAGTGAGTTGCCAATTCATTTAGGTGGGTAGCGCCAAGGTGCATTACTGTCATTTTAGAAAGTTCATCTCGTGAAAACTTCGCAATTAAACATATCTAATTTGGAATAGTAGAGTGATGGGTGAACACTTGAAAGTATTTTCAGTCAACATGTAAGTAAGGATAAAGCACACTAAAAGAATTAGTGATGATTAGTAGGGTTAATCTTTGATCTTTGAAGTCATTTCTAGATATACATGCTGCCAACTATGACCTTACATATGGATGAGAGGTCCATGAGCAATCATGTGTTAAGGCAAAGTTTATGATTGGACCAAAGGTTAAGAAGACACATATGAGGGTGATCCGGTGATTGTATTATTTAGGTATAATTAGAAATATGGCTGAAAGTATTGAAATGACTACCTATACCATCAAAAACACCTTCATACATGACTAAGGTCAATGTCCTCTCAAATTATGCAGAGAAGCAATTTCAATATTAGGTTCACTAGTCGCAGAAAACACAAAGGAAAACAAATATAGAGAAAGTCTTAGGCAAGGGATTCAACAACTAGCATGCAAATAATCACAAATTACACCCTTTACATTATTCATGCACACATCGAATTAGGGAATCAATTTAGTTTAAAATACCTAAGCGTTCTCTCGACGGTCATAGGCTTACTCAAGTGTGTTCGTTAATTTTCTCACACAATTAAAACAAGTGAGTTACAAATGTCAATCTTTCCCTTTATTACGACCTAGATTATTCTCTAATCAAGTTGCATTAGGCCTAAGCTTTTCCTCTCGAAGGTCATGAAAACCCTAACTAGCACAGGATGAGATCATCTCGAGTCTTACATCAACAACAATTGTCACCTTGAAAGAAACTCGATAAATAATCATGGAATAGCGTGAGAACCATAATTGCGATTAAACAAGCATATTAGTGGTAAATCCTCAACTTAAGTTAGACAATTTATCCACTCATATTCATGGAATAATTACCAGTAAATTAATGTTGAATAATGAGTAAAGTAAATATGGTAATTTGGACAAAGAATCTGATACCAATGCTTGAAATCAAAGAGTTATTCGAATCCAAAAGTGTTAATCTTTAATCCAAACCAAGCTAATTGTTGAAGAGTATTGACTATTGAGAGAGCAACTATGCTAAAAACCCTATAAAGTTTTATAAAAGATAAGATAAAAGTTAACTGTTGTTTTTGAGACTTAATTACATACTAATCGGGCTAATCTAGGGTCTAGTATGGGCATGCTAGATAGATCAAAGTGTCTTAAAATTGTTCTAGGCGGGAAAGGGCATGCCACTCAGCATAACTGCTCATGTTGGGTCTAGCATGACCAAGTTGAGTCACACGGTGCCTATGCAGCAGCTTTGGAGGTTTGTGCCTCACAAATGAGTGGCGCATGACCATGCTCGTAGCGCATAGCTAGCCGTGTCGGACAGGAAAACTCTTGAATATTTCCTTAGCTTGTGGTGGCTCACGTGGTTGTCTGCATGCGATCTCATTGGCCTCTTTTGCTCCTTTTTCTTATCCCGACTTCTTTGCAACTTCCATATTTTACACCCCATGATCACAAAATGCCCCAAATCACCATGTATTCACCTGCAATTGGCAAGTTTGAGCACTTTTAGCTAGAGCAAACAAAATTAGCTAAAACATGTCAAGATTGTGAGAAAATGGGTCAAATAAACACCACCGTAGCAAAACAGAGGTTTATCATAGCACAAATTACATTAGAATGACTTGCGATGATTAATGGGATCATTCATCAATCATCGAAGATATTTGTAATAATATTCACAATCCAAATAGAGGTCCAAGCTAGCACTACAAATATTATGAACTAAATCAATATTTACTATATTAATTTATGTTAAAGTAGAACAATAAATGTTTAGTTAGTTGTTTGTAAAGTTATAACATTGTTTGGTAGGCCTATTTAAAGTTCATTTACAACAATATTTTTATTCACACTGGTAATTTATACGTAGAAATGATACCAACACTTCATTACCATTTCCCCCCCCCCCCTTGTAATTTCATATTAATTTTGGGAAATAAAAATAAAAAATAAAGCCACAGTAACAAATAAAGAAAGATGACATAAAATCTTCATCTTTGTAATTGCAAGGATTTTCATGAACCCACTTTTAACCCATCATTCGAATAGTTGTAGAGATTCATCGGGACCAAAACGCAAACTTTTCTCAACAATATTACGGTTGTAAACTAGTAACAATTCAAAAGAAAATCCTATACAAAGCAGGGAAGAGAGAGAAAGAAGGGGGGGGGGGGGGCATTGTCAACCCTACATTAGGGAAAACGGGAATCATCTGTGTAGTACCCTGGGTATTTGGTTAATGTGTGGCTTAAAAGGATGTAAATGACTACTTATATCACCAAGGTACACCTTCTTTTATGGTAGCACATCCGTTGGGAACTCCTCAGTTAAGCGTGTTTGGCTAGGAGTAGTCTCAAGATGTGTGACCTCCTGGGAAATTTTCCCAAGCAGCGTGTAAGCAGTTATCAGTAATGTTCGCGGCCCAGGAGGGGCCGGGGGCGTTACAATCCAGCTTGTGTATCATATTCCAGTGGACAAAAAATGGAGAAGAAGGAAAGAAACATAGAGTGAGTATGTATTTTTTGCCGTCAAAATTTGGTTGAAATGTATTGTATTGTGTTGGATTGAATTGATTGGCCTTTGATTACGAAAGTCTAGAATCACATATAATATAACTGAATCAAGTAATTTGGATGAATATATGATTGATTGGCCTTTGATTACAAAAGTCTAGAATCACAAATAATAGACCTGTGAAAGAATATACGTGTATGAACAATCAAGAAAGATAGTATGGTTAAGGAAAACTCAAATAGATATTAAAGGGGACACAAGATTTACGTGGAAACCCTAATACGGGAAAAAACCACGGACGGCGGAGAAAAGAATTCCACTAGTAAAAGGAGATATTACAAGAGGAGAATTATATGTGACTCTCGTAGACTCTCGCAAACTAGGAAAGATTATTGGTGAAGATCTCTCCGTACAAGTGTGTAAATATAGGTTGATAATAACCTATATTTATACTAGAGTGAAAGAAAAGGAAACTAGGTTAAACATTACAAAAAACCTAGAAAGCAAAGAATAAATATAGCCGCCGCAGTCCGCTGGTAGCGTGTAGCGTCCATTTCCTTCAATAAAGGAGATTTTGGGCTATAAAACCCAACAAACTCCACCTTGGGTCAAAATCTCCGGTACCGTCATAGAACCTCGAAAGGTTGAGCCCCATGGGGTGAAATTCAGATTTGCAGCGGAAGAGAGTCCAAATTGTCTTTGGACTCATAGGAACCTGTCATGGTAGAGCCTTGAAGGAGATATATGCTTCCTTGTCTGAGACCCTTTATTAGAACCCGAGTACCTCGCATCACCTGTAGAACTCCACCTTGAGAAGAGAAATTGAACCCTTTAGATTCAAGGGTGCCCAAAGAGATCATGCTACGCTTCAAGTCAGGGACATACTGAACGTTTGACAAAGTCTTAATGGTGCCATTATAGGTCTTGATCTTAATAGTATCAGTTCCCAAAATACTACACGAAGTATTATTTCCCATGTAAACAGTGCTAGAAACAATGGGATCATATGTTGAAAACCAACCCTTATTAGGGTACATATGTTGAGTACAACCCGAATCCAGAACCCAATCAGAAATAATAGCACCTCCCTTATCAGAAGAGGCAAAGAAAGCCTCATCATCAGTAATTTCAGCAAGAGCGGCTAGAGAATCATTCTTGTCCTCTTGTTCTTGTTTCTTCTTCAGCTTACGACACTCAGAAAGATCATGTCCAGGTTTCCTACAATAGTGGCAAAAACTCTTATTTTTCCGGCCTTTGGTTTTATTCTCCCTTACAAACAATCCCTCACCATTGGATTTGTAATCAAGATAAAATATTTCTTCAGACATTAGAATAGCTTTAACAGATTCAAAGGATAATGCATCATCTTTACTATAAAGCAATATGTCTTTGAGGTTTTTGTAGGATTCAGGTAAAGAAACAACCAATATAATAGCCTTATCTTGATCCTTGATCTTTTCATCAAGACTCTCCAAATCAATTATAATAGAATTGAACTCACTCAAGTATTGTTGAATAGGGGTACCTTCAGACATCCTGTAGGAATAAAGTTTTGCCTTTAACCTGACCTTGTTGGTAGTACTCCTTGACATGTATAGTTCATCCAATCGATTCCAAAGATCCACTAGGGTTTCCCTGTCAAGAACTTCCCTAAGAACATTAACAGTGAGACATAGTTGAATATCTGAGAGAGCCTTTAACTCTAATTCTCGCCAATCGGACTCATCTATAGATCCACGCAGTTTTTTCTTGTCAGCCTCCCATTCATCGACAGTCATCTTTTAAGGTTTCTTGAGAAATCCGTCGAGGACTTTCCATAAACCGTGTTGAATCAAAACTGCTCTCATCTGAACTTTCCAGAGATTAAAACTAATCTCACCATTGAACTTTTCAATCTCAACTTTCATGATTGTTGACATCTTTGAACCTGCGCTCTAATACCAATTGTGAAGGAATATATGTGTATGAACAATCAAGAAAGATAGTATGGTTAAGGAAAACTCAAATAGATATTAAAGGGGACACAAGATTTACGTGGAAACCCTAATACGGGAAAAAACCACGGACGGCGGAGAAAAGAATTCCACTAGTAAAAGGAGATATTACAAGAGGAGAATTATATGTGACTCTCGTAGACTCTCGCAAACTAGGGATGATTATTGGTGAAGATCTCTCCATACAAGTGTGTAAATATAGGTTGATAATAACCTATATTTATATTAGAGTGAAAGAAAAGGAAACTAGGTTAAACATTACAAAAAACCTAGAAAGCAAAGAATAAAGATAGCCGCCGCAGTCCGCTGGTAGCGTGTAGCGTCCAGCGTCCATTTCCTTCAATAAAGGAGATTTTGGGCCATAAGACCCAACAAGACCCACCAACGTCCGACCACCCCACGAAACTTCTACCACCAATCGACCATCACACCACCAGTGCTGCTCCTTCCCTACCGCCGTCACCCCCAAAATTAGCCAAACCCTGAAAACGAAGAAACCCTAACCACCGATCAAAAATATCAAAAGCTACCATCATCAGCGAGACCCATATACTAGCATCCGACCACCCCCATGCAAAGCATCACCACCAATCGACCCCCACACCATCGACGTCACTCCTTACCCACCACGGTCGCGACCTCCAACTGCCGAAACACCAAACAAAAGTTTAAGTGTCTAACCATTGTACTTGATATTCTTTTTTTGGCGAATATATTTGAAAAGATTAAAAACAAACCATTTCATTTTTTTTCCAAAGAAACTGATTTTTTATATATATTTTCCCTAATTTTTTAGTTTTTGAAATATGATATACATATATTTAACCTTATGCACAAAGATAATATTTTCCCCTTTAAAATTTATCTTTATTTATTAAAAATTACTAAAACATAACTTTTATTATATCATTCATTTACTAGCGAATATACGTTCTCAGTGGCAAGCAATGCTTGTAAAAAGTTAAAACTTCTTAAGTAGATAAATAATTTTTGCCCCTTATCTCATATGTGTTGAATATTGTTTGCCTCTTGTTTATTAATTATTACCAATAGAATGTTATCCGATTCCATTTTTGCTTGCATAAGCAAATATAATTTTTCTCACTACCAATCACCAAATCAAAAAAAGAATTTTGACTATTAATTAACGTCCTATTCTTTTTCATGGTTTAATACCGCATTTTACTACAACTTATTACATTAACTAAAAAAGTACTATATCGTACCATATCATACCATACTTTACTACGACAATTATAACTCTCTTTCCTGACTATTCTCTTCTACTTTTCACATTGTTGGGTTTTTTGTGGCTCATTAGATCCATTACGGTCCAAAACGGCAAAGGAGTGAGGTGCTAAGCACGCCCCAGGTAGAGAGAGAAGAAAGGAGGCGCAAGCAGCGTCCTAAAAGGCGTCATCATGGTTGCTACGAGGAATCTTGGGTGGTGTGGAACTCCTCTCGTGGTTAATTTCGTTTAACCTAGGTTCTCTCTTCAAGTCAGATACTGCTTGTTGTTATTTGAGTTTTAATATAACTCTAATTTCTCCTAGTTGCTCTATAAATAGGGTACAGTTTTCTCCACTTTAACCTACAGCGACATTGGTTGATCAACGGCGATCAATTAGATCAAAGAGAAAATATTGAGAGAGAGACAGTTTCACCAATATTTTCCCAATGTATCTCGAGAGATTGTGAGTTGAGAGATTGAGAGATTTTTTTTTGTAATATCCTCTTGTTGATCGCATCACACCCTGTGATAGTGATCAAGTTGTACTCCTCCTTTCTCATAGTGGATTATTTTTTTGGTTGTCGTCTTCTGTGGGTTTTCCTCCGAGTTCTTCGGTTTCCCATGTAAACCTGGTGTTCATTTTATCGCTTATAATTTTGTCGTAATTTCCGTCAGATCATTTTTTTCGCTTCCGCTATAACCTTACACTTAACTTTTTCCTAACACACTCTCTCCCTCATAAATTACACTTTCCACAAATTTTACCATAACATTCTATAACATACCACATTTTCTACAGTCCTTAAATATCATACCATTCTCTAGACCCTACCATCTGAATAATAGAACAGGGCCTAAGAATAAGACATTATAAAACTATTGTACCGTTGTTTAGCCACGTATTACAACATCTTATTGGTAAGAAAATATCGTATTGTAATTAGTTTAGCACAATGTCAACAACTTTTTGGTTCAAAAGCTTTTCGTGCAAGGTCCTTCAAAGAGAAAGGTCCCCAAAAACAAAAGAAAAATAAGAACAAAACAACTCGTATTTAAAACTTTGCACTTTTCAATTTATTGAAAATTAAATTTGCCGCCTAGAATGAAGCCAAACAAAACACCTCAGAAAAATGTATTTGAATTTGCAAAAATATATATATTACCTCCATCTCAAAATGTTTGTCTTAATTAAATTTTGATTGTTGATCATTTTCAAATTACAATAATTTATGATATGAAATAACCGTCATTATAGTTTTTACTAAATTATTTTTCTAAAGACAGTAATTTTATATTATAATTTATTATAATTTATGAATAATCAATGATCATAATTTATTGAAAGTATAAACATTTTTAGAACGGAGGTAATATATCACTAATATTAGTATATATGTAGGAATAAAGCAGAAAACATGTGACATTTAAAAAGCAAAAATGACAAAGCACAATTTGGACATTACTTGCAATTGGGACAAGTGTAAATAGAAAATTTAATTAATTAACATTTAATTAATATGTGGTAGTTGGAAAGCAACAACCAGAAACCGACACGTAATCTTCTCTACTGTAGCCAACCTCTGCCTTCCACCTGTTTTCACTAATCTTCATTTCTAATCATAATTACGGGAAAAAATTATTTTAAAAAATAAGAATTTGCATTTAACAAATTGATTGAAGGAATGATGTTCCTTGTTTAATGTAGCTCCATATCTGGTCTCCCAAAAAAAAAGGAAAACTTCTCCTGCGCTAACAACACTTATGTCATGTTCCTAACCATATATGCTCAGCCATATAAAAAAATCTTATATAAAAAACTACGATTGTGGCCAAGTCTTTTGAGCTTTCACTGATGGCGGCTTTGAGTCTAGTAAGACTATCACAGACCTTATAAAGGTCTGCTTTGAGTCTACTAAGACCATCACAGACCCTATAAAGTTCTGCTCTAACGCCAAGGGTACAAGCAAACTGTCATACATGGATGCTCTTTTGTTTGGGTCCCAGTCTAATGGTGGGGTGGATTGCAATCAGGAGGCTAGCTCTGACAGTGAGCGTACTCTTAGTAACCCGATTGGATCATGTATTGATGGTGATGACCCTGATTTAGCTATTGATGTTGAAGACTCTCCCCTAGTTGCTTCTAGGGCCATATCTAGGTGCAAAAAGAAACAACACGTTATGGTGAAGCCCAAATGGTAGTTGGTTAGACAAGCAACTTGTAGGATCACCATCTCAAAGAACAAAAGGAAGAACAAGCAAGCGAAAAATTGCAATTAGATAGAGGGACTAGAGAAATCTTTGGATAGCTCGTTTGATAGAATGGTTGATGAAACTCGTAGGCGACAAAGATTGGTTGTGGCATTGACATCATTCGCGAAGATCAAGAGACTGCGACAAGACTCTTCATCGAGCAGTGGCAAGAAGATAAGAGAGCAATTTGAATGATAAATCTTATTTGTTGTTTTGTTTGCGGTTTTTGTTTGGGTGAACTTTTTTATTTTGTTGTCTTGCTATTTGTATGCAACCTTTGTTGCAAAACCTCTTGCCCTTTTGGGCTTTAAATAATCGAAAAAAATATCATAGAGTAAATTTATATATATCAAAGAGGCAGTACGTAATCAAATGACAATCATCCTCGTCGTTCAACCTTCTAATTAAGATTTAAGTTTTGATGAAGCAAAATTTCTTTTTATTAGATGAAAATTGTGGGGTTGATGGCCAATGTTTATCATGAACAGTTACTCCCGAGATGTGGAAATGTTGAATGAAATGGTCAATAAAAAAGGAAAAAGTTCAATAATAAAAGAAAAACGAAAGATGTAATTAATAAGGTTAATTGATAAATTAGTAATTAATGTGTTACTGGAATTACAAAGTGATAGATATTATGTTTCTAGAAAAAATGACAGATATTATGAGAAAAGAGGAAGTTTAGTTAAAGTTAAAGATAATATGAAATTGTTATTCTAGTCTTCGCAATTGCCATGTATTTCTTAACCATTTTCACCGAGTAAATTACATTTACCCTACCTGACATTTGTGGTAATAATTTTTACACACCCGACATTTGTGAAATAATTTTTATCTTACTTGACATTAAGTGTTCATATATTTAAACCTTCTAAGATATTTTATAATTGATTTTTGTTGGATTTTCCGGCAAACATTAAAAAGATAAATATGAATTGACTTTTTTACCCTTGATATTAATTCATATAACTTTTAATTAAATATGAATTGATGTTTTTACCCTTAATATTAATTCATATGACATTTAAACTTCAACATTTTCTCTACTTTATTTCTTCGAAAAACTAATCCCTCCCCATTCTGAAAATGAAAAGGTCATTTAAGTAATTTCTTTCTCAATGTTAGGGGCAGCATGGTACAATCATATAGTCATATAGGGGCATTTTGGTATTTTTCACATTCCGATAAGAAGTAATCGGATTCAGCCCCTAAAAATTATTCACTAAATGTCAGGTAAGATAAAAATTATTTCATAAATGTCGGGTGTGTAAAAAATTATTACCACAAATTTCAGGTAGGGTAAATGTAATTTACTCCATTTTCACCTATAATAAAATAAATCTTATTTTACAAAAGAATTTCACTGATGAAACTGGTACTTGTACAGGGCCCTGTTCTTTTACTTTATAGGATTATCTTTGCCTAACATAATCTAACCTAACCTAACATCAATCTTAACCTCAAGAAATCCAACATTTACTTTTAAAATTTTCTTCTATTTTCCCAAGAATCAAACCTTTATTTTTTTTTACAAAAAAAATATTTACTTCTCTACTAACTTGCTTATCGTAAACTTATTCTTAACATAATCTAACATAATATTTCGTAGCCTTTCCTAACTTGATCGTATGTATCCAAAGAACCGCATGTGCATTGCGAACTTTGTTGAATGTTGAAACTAGAGCTTGCAAAATTCTGTCCGATCCGGAATACCCGAATTGTCCGACCCGGAAAAAACCGGGCATGGACATAGATTTTTCGTCCGAATTTTTATATTGACCGAATTGACCGAATATTCGGACATAAAATTTCTCTTTTTTCTATTGTCCAAACCCGATTTTAGCTTCGTCCGAATTGTCCGACCCAAAATAAAACCGGGTCCGGACATAAATTTCTCGTCTGAATTTTGACATTGTCCGAATTTGTCCGACCTGAATTTACCCGAACCCAGATTTTTGCCAGCGCTAGTTGAAACCCCCAAGTACTACGCTATAGATAGGGTGAGCAAAAAACATAGCTAATCCATCCTAATTCCTACGGCTTCAAGGACCACCAAATTCTATTCTAAAATTGTTGCAAATAAATTCTGCCATTTTAATTTATTACTACTATTAAATTTTTATCATCTCTAATATTGTACTTTTTAAAAAAAGAAATTTACCCTCTCCAATGTTTTACATTATTATTTTCTATCCATATATTTTAAAAAATATAATATTACATGTTTTAATAAAAAATTTATATTAGAAATTATTGATTAAAAATTGACACTAAAAATCGTAAATGACAAATAAAACAGAACGAAGGAAGTACAGAATTCTGAGTTGCAATTTTATTGAAAAGTGAAACTAGCAATCCTTGTCCTTTTTCTTTTTTAAAGAACACATAGCTTTACCAATTATACGAACATTCATATCTTAGCTCGATTTAGATATGATTTTGAAGTCACAAGCCTCCATTCTTTTATGCGGTAGATTGCGGTGCAGTACCACACTGTACCGCAACTCTTTAATTTCTACCACAGTTCACCATACTTCATCACACCACAACACAAACATTACCAATATATCTCCACTTTTGTCTCTTCTTACTTTTTCTTCTACTTTTCACATTCTCTTTTAACCTATCGCAACTTTCACCACAACGCATTACACTTTTTCAAATTCCACTGCACTGCACCGCAACCATGTAACCATGTATAAAATAACGGGGCTTTAATGTAATTTACGTGAAGAATGAGCACAGCTTTGTGGTATAGTAGTAGCGCTGGCAAAAATTCGTCCGACCCGAATACCTGAATTTGTCCGACCCGAATTAAACCGGGTTTGGTCATCAATTTTTTGTCCGAATTTCAAATTCGGACAATTCGGTCATGTCCGAATCAAAAATCGGGTCGGGTTCGGGTTTGGGGAAAGAAATTCGGACGACCGAATTTTGTGTCAAATTCGGGTTCGGACAAATTCGGACAGTGTCCGGATACTAGTATTCGGACAAAATATTGAAATTATGTATATATTTAGTGTAAATTCGTGTTTTGTTATATTCGGATAAATCCGGGTTCAGACAAATTTGGACAATTCGGGTTCGGGTTTGGGGATTTTGTCCGGATATCCGAATTGTTCGAACCCGGTTTGATCCGAACCCGATTTTTTGCCACCGCTATATAGTAGGGTAGTACCAACTAGAGACGTATGATATGGTGTATTATGGTTGGGAGATTTAGGGGTTGTTTGAATCATGGAGGACATGTCGATAAGATATGAGCCATGAGGAAAGACCCCTAACAAACAGAGGGGAAACATCAAGTCAATTACATTAATTAATTGATTAATTGATTAATTAACCCATTTATTAATTGAATGACTGGTCTAACAAATTCGGATCATTTCTTTCACACGCCAACTTAATTATATGCTTATCATTACATAATCACCAAAACTGAACGACATTGACTAAGAATTTAGATTTAAATTAATAGCCTCCCTTACCCACTCTTATTAATTTTATATATATTCATGCAGATACCAATCCCATCTTATCTTTTACAAATTTATTAAAACAAAGAAAAAAAAATTAAGGTAATAAGTATCCAGGGGTTTCCTACTTGAATCAAACGTGAAACAGTCTTTTTGCATTACAATATGATAACAATCAATAGCAGAGCATTCCATCTAAAAAGAAATAACAATATTAGAGTCAACATTTCAACAATACTCCGTTCCTTGTCATTCTTAACATTTATCATTCTTAAAACTTTTGTGGTCTTTAGCACGTCACTTAACATTTAATTTGAAAATATACTAAATTTGAAAATATCACATAAATATATTCATACGAAAGTATGTTTCATGACAAATATATTTATCACAATCTTAAAATTTAAA
This sequence comes from Portulaca oleracea, assembly GCA_029582165.1. Lineage (NCBI taxonomy): Eukaryota > Viridiplantae > Streptophyta > Magnoliopsida > Caryophyllales > Portulacaceae > Portulaca > Portulaca oleracea. The sequence continues at coordinate 955,773 of CM055891.1, forward strand.
TGTTTATATACATTCAAAACTTTGACCACATATACCCCGCATAAGGAACAGAGAGGGCAATTACTTTTAAGTAGAAATACACCTAATCAATAAGGCATCGTTCTTTTATGCGATGGGATCGTTTGTGGTTCTACACAACACTGCAAATTTCCGTTTTCCACAACTCATCATAACTTTTCATTTCCCTTTTCATTAAAAGTGAAAACTTTTCAAATAAAAAATCAAAACTCACTTTATACAAACCACCTTCCATTATTTCCACAACTTTTTCACTTTTAATATAAAAAATCAAAACTTTCAATTTATACCAACCTACCTTCCATTATTTCTACCACAACTTTCCACATTCCACCATACCACACCGTAAAAAAAGGGCCTAAGTCAGAGTTGTAATTATGTTCGGTTCAAAAAAGAAAAAAGCTTCATATTGAATTTGGATTAGCTTGATATATTTTGGGTTTAATTATCGTATAAATTTAGATGAACCGTTCAAGTTTCCAGTCAATTTTACGATGTCTACAAATCTATTCCTATAACATTAACATAGATAAAATAGTTAACTCCTACAATATAGATAAAAACAGTTGGCAAGTAGGAACATGACACGTCAATTTTGAACGAAAAAAAAAATCCGTTTGCTTTTTGTCGCCCCCTTTTTACTAATGTCACTCACTTTTTCATAATAATTTCCAATATCGCCCTTGACCCTTCACTCTCTAACTTCTCTCTAGTTTCTCTCTCTTATAATAATAATAATAATAATAATAATATTAACAAAAAAATTAATAATAATAATATTTACAATTTGTTTTAAAAAATTTTAATTATTATTATTATTATTGTTAATATTAATATTATTATTGTTATTATTATCATTATTAATATTAAATTGCAATGTTATTATTAATAAATTAACGGTTTTTGAAATTCAACTTAAATTGCAATGTTATTATTAAATTTAGGTTGAATTTCAAAAACCGTTAATTTATTAATAATAACATTGCAATTTAATAATAATAATAATAATAATAATATTTACAAAATTTTTAAAAAAAACCCCGAAAATACGGTTGCCGCACGAAACATGCGGCGGCACCGCGGTGGTTGCCGCACTTCGATCACGGCAACACCACGGCCGGTGCCGCGATCGGCGCGGCAACCATCAGCGTTCCGCCGCACGTTTTGTGCGGCAACCGTATTTTTTTTTAAAATTTGATAATAATAATAATAATAATATTTACAATTTTTTTTAAAAAAAAACCCGAAAATACGGTTGCCGCACGAAACGTGCGGCGCGAACCGCGGTGGTTGCCGCACTTCGATCGTGGCACCGGCCGTGGTGTTGACGCGATCGAAGTGCGGCAACCACCGCGGTGCCGCCGCACATTTCGTGCGGCAACCGTATTTTCGGGTTTTTTTTTAATTTTGTAAATATTATTATTATTATTATTATTATTATTATTATTATTATTATTATTATTATTAGAGAGAAATTAGAGAGGAGAGAGGAGTGAGAGAAGAGTGAAAAAGGATAGGGGTAAAATAGTCATTTGAGGGGGCGACATTAATAAAAAAAAAGGGGCGACGTTAAGCAATGCCAAAAAAAAATGGTTAATAATAGCAACAAAAATGGGAAGAAAAGCCGAATGAACTCCAAAATAATAGGAAGGTGGCATTTATAGGGCCTCCCTAACCGTAACCCTAACCCTGAGGCTGAGGTTATTGGATTAATGAAAACGAAATGAGTATTCATTTCATTCAAATTTCAGACAACGACCCTTACGCTTTGGGCCTTATCTAGATAACTTCTATCAAAATAAACTTTGAATACCTCCAATTCTTCCACTTTCAACTTTCACCTGCTACTATAAATATCACAACTATGTCATCAACAAAATCAACCAACTCCAAACTTTGATCATTCCATCAACTATCAAGTTCTTTTTTTACCCAACCGTAAACTGCGCTTACGACCCCGATTAATTGTCAAGTAAAAATAAAATATACAGTAACATCAACCTCCTTGACTTACCAGCATTATTCATACAGACATGTTAAAAAAAAAAAAAAAAGTTACAGTATGGAAACACGCCATAGATTCAAAAACGGTGAATATGTGCTAAAAACTTGACTTACATGTGTGAAGTGAAGGCGACACGACACTATTTGCTTTCCAATAGGCTGCTGTAGAACGAATACGATGTCTACGACATACAATTTCCCTTTGTAATCTCCACACCAACCCAGATTTTTTTTTCTTTTGAATTTTGCAACCAGCAGTAAAAATCTCAGGCAATGAGCATCCCCATGAAAATATCTCAGTTTCAGAAGCTCAGTTGAAGTGTCAATTTCCTAGGGATATTTAGTGAGCTTAGACCACATGCTCGAATTTGGTTGGTGCTTCACAAAAGCAAAAATTTCCAAGGAATTGTCTGCAAATTATGTGCCACGGAAAAAGTATTCCAAAGATTTAAGTATCTCATTGACTTCATAGTATAGCACTCATTTGTATTGATATTTATGGGCCAAATAAGAAACAGCCAAATAAATGGCAATATCATCAGATAAAGTCCCATAAGCAATTATCAGATGGATGAATGGACGCATAAACAAACTACAAAGACAGAAAAGAGGGACACTGACATCAATAGATGCATTATTGCATGGGTTAGAGCCAAAATTGAGCCTTCCCTCTGAACTTGTAATTCACAGGTCAAATCGAGTCGGCAGTACAATCCAAAACTGGAACAATAAGTTGAAGCTCAGGTGACTTGCCCCCCTGGCCTAGTCCTACCCGACTAGAAAACGTGAGGAAAAGAAATGTTTAGCTCTCTCCAAATATAATCGCCTTAACACAGCTCCCAATATACAAAAAAACACCAATTGTGACTCGGTTCACAGTTCAATATGATCCTTGTACTAAGTTCAAACCTGGGATCCTAAACTAGGGTTAGATTAGTGCAACCAACTTGTGATCCACCACAGCTAAAAGCGAACTTAGGAACAATCTCAATAGCTATGCTCTGCAATGTGTTGGTAAATTGGAATGTCCCAAAAGCTGTCCACTTTCCTCCTCCAATTGTGTTGTACAGGGCACAGTGCAAAGTATCTTTCACTTGAAAATCTACATAAACCCCAACCAACCGATCAAATCCAAGAGGACCAAGACACAGAGAAAGGAAATTGTAATAAATATATGAATGAGGAAGAGTCAACATTCTCTTATCAATTATCAAAACCCGTGCCATAGACTATAAAATATCTACACAAGTAGTTCTACCATCACCTCCAACTTAAAACTGTACTAGTGATTTGGCTCATTTTGAGCCATATTTATGCCCTTTTTACTTAGTCATTTAGCTCGGTTTCCCCGCTAATAACCCTACTTATTACGTCTTTTCTTCGTTTTGTAGGACCAAAGTGAGAAACCTAAAGAACTCGGGAAAAAGGATGCAATCCGTGAAGAAAAGGGTCGGCGGCCCGAGATCCAAAGCTAGATGCCAAGATTGTGGAAGAAACCGAGACCGAAAGGAGCTAGGGAGGCCAAGGAAATGAAGGAAAAAGGAAGGGGCACGATCGTGTCATCTAGCAACACAATCGTGAACCCCCTAAGTGCATGGCCAAGGCAAACTCAAGAGGGGCACGATCATCCCCTCCTACCGCACAATCGTGCATCCCTGCTCTTAGGGAAATCAACCCCAGGCAAGAGGCAGCACGATCGTGCCACTCCACGTGCCACCCAAAGCCATGTTTCCAGCCCAGCACGTGATCAAGCAAGACGTCGTGTCGTCTGTATGACGCAATCCTGTCATATTCGGAAAAAGCCCTGTTCCGGAAATCAAAACAACAGACTTCGGTGTAGTTTTAGGGTACTCTATTAGATCCTTAGGGTTGTAATTCAACAGCTTTCATCAATCCTTAGGTCACTTAGCAAGTTTTTATTGTTTTCTCTCTAGATTAGCCCCAAATACACTTTGTCTAAAGCACCTTTTTTTTTAAATTAAAGCTTAATCTTTCCCCTTTAATCTCTCTCTCTTATGGTGCGTTTGGTTGTTTCCCGGGAAAGACTTTCCCAGGATAAACTTTCCCAGGAAACACTTTCCCTAGCCCCCCCTTGGAAAACTTTTTACTGAGTTTGTGAGGGAAATAATTGGTTCCACATCAAAACTTTCTTATATATTTTGCATAACCAAACGTGGGAAAGTTTTTCAACTTGGAAAAGCCGGGAAAGTTTCTCAACCAAACGCCCCCTTACTTCATTTATTACCTTGCTGTGATTTTTATCCATCTTGGGAAGAGTTTGAAGGCCTTAATCAGAAATATTAATGGTGTTTATTGAAAAAAATACTTCCTTTTTACTATTTGATTATATGTTAAGTATTTTTTTTAGTTAAGACTAGTTATTTGCTTGATGAATATGCGCTCCTTTGCTAGATCAGACTCGGTTATGTTTAGTTGAATGGTTTTGAACATGTTTAGTGGCTAAGTTTTTCTGGGCTTGGGGGTTTAATGGTCCCTAATAAGGGTTTAACCTTGTGGGTTTGGTTGAAGGGGGGTGGTTATTATTGGTTTAATGAGTCTTTCACCACTATCTCTATTATTGTGGGAGGTTTGGTTGGCTGCGAGGTTGCTAAAACTCCTCTAATACAATGGTTTGGGCTTTTGATGAAGTAATTAGCCCATTTTTCATGAGAATGAGGATTGGGCCCTTAATTGGTTTCTTTCATTTGAGTGAAGAAAACAATTAAGGGTTAATCTAATGTTATCCTTGAGAAAGGGGCTTAGAGTGGTTTGATTTCAACAATGACCCATTCTTTGCCTTGTTTAACCATTCCCCGTTCCTCTTCCCTCTTTGGTTAGACTGTCGTCAGGTGGCTAAAACAACCCTTGAGTCCTCCCTTTTTTCTGTGGTTATTTCTAGTGTTTTAGATCCTTGCTAATTTTAGCTTTTGAATAGTTTAATTGTAGTTAAATCTTTCTCGGCATTAACTTTGTGTGAACCTTGCTTAAACTGAACTCTTAAACCCAAAACAAATTGAATTTTCGATCCTAGATCCCTGTGGGGGCGATATACAAACCCCGACTGTACTGCAGCTAAACAATTAGATATTCCTAAGTGCCCAATCTTTCAGGCTGTTGCTCAATACTCAGTCAACTGCAGCAGCAGACTGTAAGTCTTGACAAGGCCTCTCCTTTTTTCTGGTCCCTACCTTGTAATACACCCAATCTTCAACCAATTTATCGGATAATGCCCGAGTCAACGAGTATAATCTTGATAGATTGACTGGAATGAATGCAGAGGCACCAACTGTGAAGAGTCTCCAGCTCTATTGAGAAACTAAGCCCACAACGAGAAAGCAGAAAGATTCAAAATCACTCCTATAGCATCACCAACTCGGCTACTCCCCTGTACCCAAAAGGCCTACTATTTACTTGAAAACACCACATTTCCTGCTAGTCAGCTCAGCTGCACACTATTTCACAGGGGGGAATCTGGAAAAATGGCTTGGGAATAGAAAAAAGGAACGACAACAAATGAGTACATTAGGACAGAGATTGAGACAAGGATGCTGCGAAAGGTTCAGACTATTGTCATACTCGCTAAACACCACAGTAGAACATTCAAAACGGTGCTATTACTAAGCAATTGCCAAATGGTGAATTGAGGATTCTGTCCAGTGCGGGAAACATACAAAAAAGAAGATAAAAACCAATACTACACGCGACAAGATGATCACAAACATTGCCTTATAGTAAGCTTTAAAAACCCGATACTGTGGTAGTCTGCATGCCTTCCAATAATCTCTGCACCCCTGCATCATCCTACCCCCATTTTTCATGACATAAAGACCTGCATATTTTAGGTGTAAGGCCAGGGTTGTGTGACTCCAACAGAAACAACCACATTGGAATATAGGGGGTCAAGTTGCAGCATTCAAACAATACAACAACCCCCCCCCCCCCCAGCCACCCACCCACACACACACACGAAAGTAACTCCTGCTCAGGTGGGACTGGGGATATATTTGGACACAGATCTGACCTCTGTGATTATTGTTGAGATAATTAGAAAAAGATGATACTGATTTACCAGCATGTGGGAACATTTTTTTTTTTTTTGGGGGGGGGGGGGGGGGTGGTAGTATTGCATCCCTCCACTCAGATCAATGAGTCCACGTCCCTTAACAAACACTTATTCAGCCAAGTGGTTCAGAAGATACCAAGAAAATCAGGCAACATCGAAGAGAAAAGACAGCCACAACAATAAAAAGGCCTAACCATCATGGATGAACCAAAAGTACATGCGACCCTATCGTGCATCAGTCAAACTAGTGTACACTTAGCAGTTGATGGTCTCTGTCCTCAATGCTTTAATTCTTACAAGCACTAAAAGTTTGTCTAAATTGACTTCTCATCCTAGCAGGTTTGATAAATGGCATGGCCTAGAACGCGCTGACTATTCCTACTTAGCTACTCAATAGTTAAATTATCGAATGGTGCCCACCATTTTCACACTCTCCATTCAGTGCCAAACACATACAATTAAAGAAACAAAATCACACAAATATTAGCTAACTGAATCGGCCATCCTAACTCTTCGAACTAAGGGCAGGCTAAGGGCTCAAGGCTAAAACGACTTTGCTATCCCCTTCACCTGCATTCACAATACACCAATGACAACAAAGCTGATATAAGAATGGACAGTATAAAACACACAAGAGGCAATAAAGGATGATATTAGATAATGGTACCAGGAATTTCATGCAGTTTATTCCCCTTCCCCCTCAAACTGCTTCCCAAATTTCCTCAGTGCAAGTGAGTAAATCTCCTTTCTCTTCCTTGATGAGCCTTCAGCAACCAATTTGACAGCCTGTACAATATAATTGTTATTAGTTATTATCGAAAAAAAGGACAATCACAGCACAAATATACAGATTCATAATAGTCAACCTCAGTAAAACGACGCAGTCTTGGCTTGGCTACATAAGACTGGTATTTGAAGATTGCAAATAAAACAAAAACAAAGAAAAATCCATTCACAAACACAAACAAAGAATAAAAAAATGGGAAGGGGGTTCTACTCTTGGCTAGTAGCCAATGCTTGTCTCATGGTCCAAATGACAATAACTCTAATGTGCCAAGAGCAAAGCCAAAACTTCAACCAAGGACACTCTACATTTATGTTCCATTTAATAGAAAATCAGGCATGTCAGGACAACTACATATAGAGAATGACAGAAGAAATTGGACAAAGTAGGAACCGACAAGCATTACCATAGACAGACTATTGCCATTGTCAATGAGCTCTCTCAGTTCATCCTCAATCTGTGAATCTGGAGGAGCTTCATCCATATCCTTGGCCTTTCCTTCTATTAAAAGTGTAATTTCTCCTTTAGGCTGCCGATCACTAAATGCTTCCTTAGCTTCACCCAAGGTACCACGCCAAAACTGAGAAGACATTTATGATCATCAAATAGCGTGCTGAAGCTAGGTCCATATTTAGAATTGGTAACATTATTAATATACAAGTCAACATCTAAAAGAAAAGAAAACTTTCACCAAGAGAAATTGGCTTTTATTCATATATTTAGTTTAAAAAATAGTAACAGCCACTAAGTTTCACAATGCATCATCGCAAAGCCAAAATTTAATAAAGGCATACCTCTTCATGGATTTTGGTTATTTCACGAGCTACAACACATCTCCTGCAACATCACAGTGTACAATCACATACATCTCTTCTTTGTTCACTTTAAGGTATTTCATCATTCTTTTCTTCTCTTTCTTTCCTTAGGGTTTAGTATTATGGGTATTATCATGGGGTCTTGCAGAATTCCATCCATGTCTTACCAAATTATACCTTCTAAATAGTTTCCACTAAATGGGGCATCTCATAATCAATTTCAAACATGTAGTCCCCTAAGAGCACCCGCAGCAGTGAGTTTGAGTTTGGCTAATTGGATGATGTGGAATCTGTGGGCCCCTACCAAGAGAGTCAAAATTTATCCCTTTATTTAATTGGCTTTCCAATGATGAGCATGTGTTTGACTCATATTAATTTAAAAAGTGGGTCCTACTAAATGATATAATTAATTTGGTTATATTGATAAAAAATGATGTGGATGAGAGGAGAGAGAGAAAAAAAATATGATTAAAATATTAGAGTGTTAAACTCGCTTTCAAACTCGTCTCGCGAGACTGAGGGCGAGATTCTCGGGAGACGAGTCTCATTCTCACCACTGAAATGTCCTACACGACTTCATTTCATTCTCATCTCATGCAATGTCAGCAATGAGTCAAATTTAAACTCACCATTGCAGATGGCCTAACAATAGTTTCCACTTAATGGGGATACCCTCCAATCGATTTTTGTGTAAATTATTTAAAAATTGTTCTATACCAACATGGAAGGCATCAATTGCTGGTACTTGCAATCAAATTACTTGAGACACTGAAATAATGCATGAACTAATCAGGAATATAAATGGTTAGCATAAATCAACATGGGTGAACACTTTTACTAATGTGAAAAGAGCGTTTGGTAGAATCCTTGAGAAGTTTCTCCTACGAAAAAATTTTCATGGGAAAATTTTTCTTAGAAAAACTGTAAGTTGGCGCTTTCCTTGAAAAAATGTTTGAAATTTCCAAACTACCCGTATTTACAATTGGTTGGGTTGCTATATTAGGGGTATTTTGAAAACTTCCACACTTTGTATTCCATTTCCCACTGTGAAATTTTTTTCCCTTACCCCCAATAGGGAAATTTTTCCCTTAAAATAGCGGGCTCCACATAAAATGTTTCTCGTTCACAAATGATAACTAAACATGGAGAAATTTGGTCAACTTAGGAAAGTTGTTCAATTTTCCTAGGATTTTCATGTAACCAAACGCTCTCTAGGTAAATTTGCATTGGACTATGATCCTAAGTCAGACTGCATCATAATTCATATCCGTGAAGTCAAGGACAGTGATCTGGGCCATGAATGCCAAGTTAACTATGGCAGTATTCATATATAATCATATAGAACAGATGTTAGACAATTTTACTTCAGCCACTAAATGGACAGACCTTCAAAATATCATCAGTACATGCTAAAGTTAACTTATTTGATATTCCGTTTCAGACAAACCGGAGATTCAAAAAGATTTACCTCAACTCACTAAAAATTGATGAAGTCTCATCAAGAAACTGACGGAGCTTGTGTGGAGGAACAAAGAATATCTGTGTTGCAGTCTGATTGGCAGATACTAGGAGTCTTTCTCTTCTGGATGCAGCATGCTTAGGCAGAAATCCAACTACAAAAGGAAAGAATGAAAGCCAGTCCAACTTGCAGACTCATTCATGATTCATCACATATTATATTTCTGATTTCACTAACATGCACCAAAAAGGCTTGTCCTAATTTCATCATTATCATTATGGCATATAATGAAGTGGCGAAAGCCCATGCAGATATCAAATAGAGATGTCCGAGTCAAAATATAGGCAGAGTAAAAGAGGTTATAATTTACAAATGCCATACAATCCATAATGACATTCAGATTCCTAGCATAGAAGGTAGATTACCAAAAGTGAATTCATCAGTGCACAACCCCGAAGCAGAAAGTGCAGCAACCAAAGCCGAAGGCCCGGGAACAGGGAATACACTAATTTTTTCTTTTATGCACAGCTTTGCCTGCAGACCAACAAGATATTTACTTCAGCTGCATTATTCAGGCCATACACCCAAATACTTGATATGTTGCATCATTCATACTCTTTGCATTAGGCATTAACCAGAATTGGATAATACCGTCACCATAGAACAGTGCATAGATAAAGCATTTACAACAGGCATAAACAAACGATCGAGAAGAAGGCAATGGAATAAACAAAGGATATAAGCGCTTACTAAAATCACTTTCAAAGTAAGCACAACAGAAAAGCAAAAGCTATAACTGACAAGATACATTTCAAATGGGCATTCTGCTGAGGTGTACCAAGATGATCACATAATCAGAATTTTTCTTAGCCAGGCCATCCAAAAGAAGAGAGTGAAATGCATTTAGTAGATTTCTACAAAGTAAACACCACATCTTTATGCAATAGAAGAGGGAAAAAGAGCAGGGAAAAACTTACATGTTATTATAAACTATCTGAAGTGTGAAAAAATGTCCAACACAAAAATGACATATACAGTTCATTGAGCAAGGAGGAGTTGGCATCCAAATAAAAGTATTAATCATCAAAGACAAAGGTACTGGGAGCGATAGTATAATTCGCAAGCGCATTTCTTTAGTCAGATACTCAAGTAGCAAAAGAAAGTACACTTACATTCATATACAAGAAACAAAGGGCAACAGCTTACCAATTCAGTTCCAGGATCACTAATGCCCGGCATCCCAGCATCGCTTATTAGAGCCACAATTTCACCCTGCTGCAAACGTTTCAAAACTGCTCCTTCTCTCTGAGCCTCGTTAAACTTGTGATAGCTCATCTGAAAATTCAAACATTGATCAGAAAAGGCTGAAAGGGATCAACTCAACAATTACTGTAGAACCATAACAAACAATTTGTAATTAACAGAGGCATCAGAGTACTTACAAGAGGTGTTTTGATGCCGTAATACTGAAGCAACTTTCCTGAATGCCTGGTATCTTCCGCAAGTATCACATCAGCTGATTTCAGCACCCGCAAAGCTCTATGAAGAAAATACAAAATCACACCAATCAGAAGTCCAATCCATGAAACAAATATGACATGCACACAAAACCCAGCATCACTTTCACATGCGATATCCATCAAAATGGTTGGCAACATCATTCAGACAAATCCCAAAAAGACCCCAGATCCCCAGTTTTAGCAAATTCCATATAAAACTAAACCTTAGACAGAAACACAGGAAGCACTTTTATGCACCACATAAACTCTACAGAAAAAGGACTTATTCTGTAGAGTTCTATTTTAAAGCTCTATAGGTCATGGGAAATTCTTTGCTTCCACTAAGATTTGCCCACCTTGTTAGGAAGCTTAGAAGATGTGCTGGTAACTAACTAGGCTACTATCTCTATGCTCAATTTCTGCAGGTTGTAATCACCAATGCTTAATAATTTTCAGTTCAAGAGATCACAACTCACAGCCAAAATCCCTCAGAGTTCGGAAAACACAGCATATGCAGGGCATTGTCCACATGAAACAAAGAAACAAATGCAGAGAACCAAAAAGCTGATGAATGATTGTGAAATTCAAATTCGGGGAATGAATACCGTAGAGTAATGTCTTCAAGATTACCAATGGGTGTGCCAACCAAATAGAGTCCAGACTTCAAACTACCCTGCCATCACAAAAATCACCACTACAATCCACGACTGAATTTCCTATCCTAATTCCTAAGTTGTGGTAACAAACCCTACGTACAGAGAGAAAAGGATACCTGTTTGCCGGGAAGGGTTAGGGTATTGGTGTCAGAGGAGACCTCTGAAAGAGAGCAGAATGGAAGAACCGCGTAGTTAGGGGTGCGCGCAGACGAGTGGGCGGTGAGAGATGTGAAATGATGGACGGAAAAGAAGGTCTTCCGCCGGAGAACAGCCACCGGAGCTGAAGAAACGGCCAACCACGGCAGAAGCCGCGCTACCGCTACCATCGTTGAATTCTGTTTACTCCTCCAGCGCCGCCAGCCAGAGTAACTATTATCAAATGATTCAAATGCTCAATTTTTTATTTATTTTATTTTATTTTATTGATTTTTATTTAATTTGTATTATTTTATTTTATTTTATTTTTCATATAATTTTATTTTTATTGTTTATTGTTTATTATTTTATTATTTATATATTTTTCAAAAATTAAAATTTCAAATATTATATGAAAATCAAAAATAAAATTATAAGTAACCAGCCAGCCTTATTCTAACACAAGTAGCCAGTTTGTGGGCTGGTGCTATTTTATTTTTGTTAACTTTCTTTATAATAACTAGATTATATGAAAGAAATAGCTTATCATAAAATTCGACTTCATTTATTACTGTTAAAACTACATGTTTCGGATGAAGGAGGAGTTATAGAACTTGTATCAGATCCGTATTGATCTGTATTTTGCTCCATCCTTCGCTTGACAACGTACTGCAGAACCATCTCAACTGTTGCATATTTCTGTCTGTAACGGGACTTAGGTGACTTCTTCCAAGCTTCATCGAGGAAGAAGCATCGTATTTGATGTGGGTTATCCCTAAATCTCCAAACGAAGCCTCTTTGGTTAAAATCCTATTCACAGTTTGACCTTCTCAATTAATGTTTGGAGTTGATCTATGTTTCATTTAAAGGATCCTTAATTCCTGCCATGGGTAAGAGAGTATGGATATCTCTCATCAGAGACGAAGTCAGGTCTTTACATTAGGAGGGGGCGAATCATTCGGCAATTAACTTTATTAGTTTATAGTCGCAAATTATAAAAATAAAAAATAACACTATAGACATCTAAACAATAATCTTACTAGATATTACATAAAAGAAAAATAATTCAACCATAATTATTCAAAAAATTACTCGGGGGTACCCCAATATTTGGGGAAACTATTTTTCGGTACTCTAACTTTTCAAAACTCATTTTGAGGTACCCTTACTTTTTGGGTTAGTAATTATTTGGTGATTTTTTCGACCATCAATTTATTAAGTGACCGAAATACCCTTATTATTCTTCTTTAAGGGTATTTCTTAAAAAATGGAAGATAAGGGTATTTCAGTCACTTAATCAAATTAATGATCGAAAAAGCACCTAATAATTTCTAACCCTAAAAGTAAGGGTACCCCATAATGAGTTTTGAAAAATTGGGGAACCTGGAAAACATTTCACCAAAAGTTAGGGTACCTCCGAATAATTTTTTGATATTAGGTATTAAATAAAATCAAGCAAATACAATATTTGTCGCCCACTATTTTACTATTGTCCCCCACCTTTTCATTATAATTTCGAATTACGCCCTTCACCCTCATAATCTCACTCTCCACCTTCTCTCTAGTTTATATCTCTAAAAAACGCTCTCAACCAACGACGACGAGGGACGCTACAACATCAACATCTTCCCGGGGATTGAAATCGACGAAATTCTTGTAAGTTTTATGTGTTTATAATTGTTAAATTTGAATTTGAATTTGAATTTGAATTTTGAAAAAAAAAGCACGAAATGCAGAATTTTCCAGAAAAAAAGACGGTGTCGCGCGCCTGGGCTGGCAAATCGTAGCAGGCTTGTCGAGATCGACGTGCGGCGGAACGGCCGCGATTTGCCGGCTCCCTCACGCGGCAATTAGCGGCGGCTTGCTGCGTGGATCGTGCGGCACCGACCCAGAAGTTTTTATTTTTTTAAATTAATTAGGTATTTATGATAATATTATTAATAATAATGTAATATTATAATATTGTAAAATATGAATATTGAATATAATTGTAATTTTGTTGTCAATAATGTTATAAAAATTATATATTATATTTAAAAGATGAATGTTATTATTATTAATATTGTGATTGTTATTGTTATTATTTAATTTAACTGTAATTGTTATTATGCTAATTATCAATGTAGATGTTAATATTGTTGTTATTAATATTATTGTTAGTATAATTGTTAATATTATTGTTGTTAATGTATTTTATTAATTATGTATTTATGATAATATTAGTAATAATAATGTTAATAACTATAATGTTGTAAAAGATGAATATTTATTAATTGTAATTTTGTTGTCAATAGTGTTATAAAAATTATATATTATATTTAAAGATGAATGTTATTATTATTATTATTGTGATTGTTATTGTTATTATTTATTTTAATTGTAATTGTTATTATGTTAATTATCACAGTAAATGTTAATATTATTGTTATTATTTAATTTAGGGCATAAAAATAACTTGTTTCACGTAGAGTGTAAATGATAGACTGTTAAAAATAATTTATAGTGTTAAAAATTGTAGTTTAGGGTTTAGGGTTTAGGGTTTAGGGATGTAGTGATGTTTATAAAATTTTGAGTTAGTGTAGACTTAAGTTAGTGTATGAATTTCACGTATGTATTTAGCGAGACAATAATTTAAGGAAACCCTAATTTAAAATCTTTTAAACATAATGCAACAAGGAAAGTATAGGTTGCACTGTTTAGGGTTTTGGGTAATAATTTCATGAACGATGAATTTCCTTATAAGCAGTTGTGTATAGTTAAATATTTATTTTATTATTATGCAGGTGATCTAAAATGGCAAGTAGGGGCAAGGGGTTTCTGGATAGGTCGAACCAGCTTCCATCTGGTTGGAGGGGGGGTGAAACTGGGGACCCGCACCAACGTAATGTGAGTGCGTCAGCACGACGTGGTAGCCGAGGTAATGGAGCACCTGTTGATGCGGTTGGCCAGCCAGAGGACACGCACGGTCAGACCACGCAAGGCTTCATTGACCATATCAATGAACATATTGATTACTCAACCGACACGGAGACAACGGGGGACGACGGGACAGAGCCTGAAGTCTCGGGGGTGATCCCTACTTCTGTAGCGCCTCCTCCTACTTCAGTCTACAGGCGAACGGGGTTCGAGCCGTTGAGAGATGCATCAGGGAGGTTTGCCCCACTTCGACATGGGGGAGAGGCAGGTGGTGAGGCTGGGGCAAGTAGCAGCAAGCAAGGTAAGAGGAGCCGGAGAAATGAGGAAGACTGGAAGATTGATGGTAATGTTCTCGGGGGACCAAAATTGGGGGACATTATACCGAGCTTTGGAGGTTACATCGCTCGGGTAATATGGGATGGTCGGGAGCGTTCGTCGGCAGCAGTTCTTGAGTGCATGACTCGGCAATGCATCTGAACTCGCAGTTTCCATTCGACTCAACGTCCGTCCAGCCAACAATATATGGTAGAAAGAAATGCGGCACATCGTCCTTGTACGGGAATGGATCTTTACACATCCTAGAAATAACTGCACATCAAAATTCACTTCAGTCTTAAAAATAAGAGCATAGTTTTTTGGTTATATTATAAAAGATAGATAAGGAAAATCAAACCTGTTTCACTCATCTCGACGGAAGAAGAACTGGATCCCTTTCTTCTCAATGAGTTCGTCGTAGTCTTGCTACCACGACCCGATCTTCGGCCGTACTTAAACCCACTGGGCTCGCGTCTGGTGGATCTGGATGTTTTGGGTCTCTCGATGCGTGGGGGGGCTGATCTCTTGATCGGGAATATCGGCACTCTCGGGATTCAACTTCTCGTGGATGACCTGGGATACGTCGCGTATCACTGCTGGATCTTGCTCCCGAACCTGTTGAACAACCAGCTCAAACGTTTTCAAGTCCCGGGACGATGGATCATCATTTGACCCTAGGGTGTCACCATCTCCAATGACTGTGAGTTGTCTCCAGAACATGACTATCCTTGTATACTGCAACTACTCTCCATTATCGTACAAGTGCATCATAGAACACGCACACGGAAGGTGGTGGGTTAACCACAACTTGTGACCGCACTTGTTTGTGCCTATAGCTGTCCTCATCGGCAACATATCACTGAACTCCAACGCCATTAATTCAATGGCATGATGAGAAACATGCCCGTGCAAATGCTTGAAGAATCGAGATTCCCTATGATATCTGTGCACACTCCTAGACTGTTCAAGCGCCCTCCGAATCTCGGTATGTTGATTCTCCAAATGATGGTGAATCCTCACAAAGACACGGTCAAATGTGTCTCTCCCACTTCCGATATAATATTTCATAGTAGAATGTTGGCTCTCCACCCTGGAAGTCGCATTGTTCCGAAAGTGCCCTACCTTGTCGGTGAAATCACAAACAAATTTCTCCTTACACGGCATCCACGTATCATTCAGATACTTCACAACTTCTTTGTTCTTTCCAATCCACACGCTTTGGAGAGTCATCCACTTCATGTCGAAAATGTCAATAGTATTGGCATAAACAATCGGGTTCCAGAAATGATGTTTGAAATGTAGCCCGCAACCATTCTTCTTCCCCCCAGTAAGTGCGTTGACTCTATTCTCCACATCGTTCCCAACATGCCATATGCACAAAAGGTGAGGCACACCTCGGAAAACTCTAACAATAGCTCCACTCAACCCATACTCCTTGTCCGTCACAAACACACCCGGAGTAACATCGGGACCCAACAACTCATGCAACTTCCAAAGCAACCACTCATAGGAATCCTTCTTCTCGTCCCGCATGAACAAGTAAGCACCTGGAAGTTTTGGTTAGTTGGTGTTACGCCTACCAGCTCGCATAAAGGCCACTTCGCCTTGTTTGTCATATATGTACTGTCGATGAGAATTATATTCGGGTACGTACGGAGGAACTTCAACGAGTACGGGTGGCATAAAAAGAGCTGACGAAGATTGTCATCATCATCAAAGTTTATATAGGAGACGTACCCGCCAGCTTTCGCCAAGTGGAGACAATGTTGGGCAGTTGTCCTCCCATCCATACCTTTGGCACGCATCTTCGCCCGCTCGTTGTATATTTGTTGAACGTTTGAATTACAACCAGGAAACTTTATCTTCAACGATGTCTGTATCGTGGCCGGCGTGCACCACGTGTCGGTCATTTCACGCACATGTTGTTTCATCTCAAAGTTCAATAGGTGTCTGTGACGATGTCCTTCCTCGTATACGATGAATCGATGATTGTGCTTCCCCCGGTCTCCATCGCAAACACGAACTCGCCATTCCGTTTCATTACGAGTCCTTGCTACAATGGCAAATTTACAACCGCACACCTTCGTCGACGTCGACCGACCAGTCGTTGCTACATCAAGATCAGTCATTTTCCCGCGGTATTTGCTGTACCTAAAACACTTCAAGTAACACCTGCGCGGACTGTCTAAATTTTTTTGCTTGTATGAAGCCCTTACAAACCTAAACCCAATGCCCCGAGCTATTTCGTTGGCCCACTCAAGCACAACTTCTATATTTTCAAACACATCTTCTGTCGCAAAGAACGGTGAATAATCAACACCGTCTCTGCCAAACTCCTCTAACTCAACCTATAGAACAATGTGACATTCATTAATTACCCAATATTTACCAAATTATACTAAAATAATTAACAATAAAACTACTCACTTAGAATAACAATGACAATAACAATAACATTATTAATCATAATAACAATAATATTAACAATTACATTCATAAACCTAAACCCTAAACCTAAACCTAAACCCTAAACATTATTAATAATAATATTAATAATCATAATAATTAACACTTCAAGTAACAATTACAATAAACACATTATTTATTAAAAAATATAATTTGAAAAAAATAACAATAACAATCAACACATTATTAATAATAACAATAATAATAACAATATTATTAACAACAATAATAACAATAATAACACAATATATAATTTTAAAAAAATTAACAATTAAAAATAATTAATAATAATAATAACAATAATTATTATTATTTTAAAAATAAAAAATAAATAAACCAGGAAAACAGCCGGTGCCGCACGCCCAAGCCGGCAAACCGCCGCCGGCTTGCCGCACGCCAATCGCGGCAGAACGGCGGTGAATGTCGCATAGACCGTGCGGTACTGCCGCGCGGTAGTACCGCACAGTCTCATGCGGCAAACACCGCGATCGGCGCGCGGCAAGCAGCAGCCAGCGGTGGCTTGACGGTGTGCAATTCTTTCGGAATTTTTCCGGAAAATTCGATTTTTAACAAAATTTACTAAAAAAAAATTTTACAAACTAACCTCCTCCTCTTCATATGATTTGTCACATTCCCTTGACATTTTAGATTCAATTTCAAAAATCACACAATTTTATAGATTTTGGAGAGAAATAAGGTTTAGAGAATTTGAGAGGATGAGGGAGAGGAGAGAGAGAGGAGAGAGAGAGAGAGGAGAGAGAGAGAGAGAGAGACCAAGGGTAAAAAATGTCTTTGGGGGGCTACATTAGTAAAAAGGTAGGCGACGAAAATCAAAACCCTAAATAAATTCCTCTCTTAAATCACGACAATCATTTATAATAGAATTTATATAAAACCTCTTAGCTATCTCCCTTTCAATATAGACCAATATATAATTTTCAAGAAAATCATCACTCAATTTATCCCTAAACTTTGTCTTCCGAAGCATTCATTGCCGAAAAAGTTCATCAGTACTTGTTGTAGAGACCGGAAGAGTAAGAGCAAGCGTAATCAATCTATAAATTAGAGGATTAATATCACATTTGTTTGTTTCCACGAGCCAATGGCATAACTGAGAAAGAGTAGATAATTTCTTGATATCCGAACCCCTTGATATCTCTACCTTTGTGAAGTCGCTAGGATAGAATTTGTCAACTAGATTGCAAATATCTACAATCTTAAAGGACTTAAATTTATCTCTTGGATCCAAAGCACACATTAATCGAAGTAACTCCATTGCAATTCCATTGAATCTACTTCCCAACTCCTACATTTGAAAATCAATGGCGGCATTAAAGCTATCAACTCAATAATGATGCTCAATTGTAAATTGATCATGTTGGTGAAGAGCACGACCCCCTCTAGCAATATAAGTAGAACTGAAATATGGGAGGTCAATATCACGATGCTCACAAAATGACTTTACATTTTCCAAAAGATGATCTCATTCATCATCTCTTAATTTCTACAATAATTCTTTTGTGCTTGAAACTAGGGGTGAAAGAAAAATTCGGAACCGACACACAGAACCGCGAACTGGATAAAAAAACCGGAAACGGCCAACACCGAACCGGCTTAAAATCCCGGTGCACCGCACCGGAAAAACCGGATGCTAAACGGGGCGGTTTCGGTTTGGGATATTCAAACCGGCGGGGAACCGGCACCGAACCATTAATATAAATATATATATATATATATATATATATATATATATATATATATATATAAATTTTGGTTTAAAAAAAATATACCTAGAATAATATACAAACAGTGTAAATAAAATTGTTAAAAAAAAAAAATAGGGAACAATAGGCCCAATGGCTTATAGGCTAAGATGGTCACTTAATTTGGCCCTCTCTGGTCTGGCTCTCTCACTGTGACGTTGTCGAGTAGTAACTACTATTAACTATTACTAGTGTTAAACCGGCCCGTGCTATGCATGGGTGTATTAAAAAGTAAATGTCTAATAATTAAAAAGACAATTATAATTTAATGAATATAAAATTTATAATGGGGACTCATAGCTGTAAATCGTATAATAAATATTATTAGTTGCAATTTGCGTACGATATACCAAAGTTATAGTGGTGATAAATTTCGTAAAATGTTTATATTAAAAAAAAGACATTTATTATAATTTAAAGTCAAATAAACAATTATTATGTTTATAATTTATTGTTAAACATAAAGAAAAAACTATAATTTAAATTATAAACAAATAAATTTCGTAAATGATAGTTTATATAAAGATTATTGTTAATTTAAAGTCATACAAACTATAAAGAAAAAAAACATAAATTATAAACAAATTATTATATATAAACATAAATTATGTAGATCAATATTATAATTGTTTATGTAACTTTAATATATGTAACACCCCTCTTCCCTAATCAGGGGAATTACATCGCCAGGGCCTTTGTTAAAGCCCTTAAGGCTAATTTAATAAGGAACCATAATCCTCCTCATTTTTTTTTCTTTTAACTTTGGAAAATTTCGGCAGAGTTTCCTTCGTAATAGGGGCTAAACCAACATACAAGTAGTCATTTAAACCTGCAAAATATGATTTAACAACACTATTGAACAACAAGGCCACACGCCCAGGCTACACGCCCCTTCCCAAACAACCACCCAAAATACAGGTCAGCCGATCTATTTACATGCAACATACACAACACTTATTTATCTACATAACAAGGTTCCCTGCTCCTCCCATGCGTACACTTGGTCTTCAAAACATAAACAGCTTACTTACTTCTCAGTTGTAACCTGAAGAACCTGGAAAAGGGGGAAAGTGGGGGTATGAGCAAACCACGCGCTCAGTGGATAACCCACCTCCAAAGCGAAACCGGTGCACTTAAATATCATTATAATACATCGAGTCACATAGGTATTTAATACACATATTACCAACACTTAGCATACGAGGCGGTCAACTTGTTCCTAGATTCACATGTGAGAGAAAACAATTAAACTAGAGTACTCACAACCTGTTTTACAACAAAACATTCCGTCACTTAACTTTTGCAACCCAAGAGGTCTTCCTTTATTTTTCTACTAACTTTTGGTCTTTGAGGGATAAAAAAAACAACATCAATATGCATAACACAACAAAGGAAAAAGGAACTTGGTACAGGGACCTTGTAATGAAAATAACAAACCCCGCACTTAAACAAACAAAGTACTTTACTCGCCTTTTTTCTTCGCAAAACTTAGCAAAGCAGTAAAAGATTTTTCTTCCCTTCTTTTTTTTTCCTTATTTTATTTTTTTGATAAAAACTCGTACCATGGGCGTAGGGTACTTTCAGCACTCTCCAGTCGGGGCCGGTTCCCCCTTAAGACAGTTAGTTTAACCTCCCAGGAGTTCTAACGTCAATGGACTTTATAAACTTAGCTGATTCAGTTCCCCTTTACAGGTGTAACTCCAGCTTTCCAACTAGTTCACAGTACCTAGTGCAATACACCTAGCCCGAAAACCAATTCAAACCGCTTTACAAATCGAATAAAAAAGCGCACTTCCTTCCGCTCAATTTCAAGGTAACAACTTCCAAACAATTTTCCACCTCTTTGAACTCGTTTCGAAATCGACCTTTGGCAATCTGATTTATTACTTAATATACATAATTTTTGGAAATCAAACTTTGTCAAATAGGGACTAAAAACCCCTTGTCAAACAGAGACTTAATAACAAGGATACATATTAATAATAATACTTCAAATTACAAACCCCTTGTCAAAATAACTACTTTGCTTCTTGCTTGTGAAATCAAGTGATACAAAATCAGGGCTGAAAATTGGCTTATTTCGATTAGCAAACCTGACCCCATATAAATCACTAGTATTTAACTACATCAGAAAATCAGGCAACCTGTAATAACAGTTTATGCACATAAAACCGATCAACCAAACACATATAATTTTATGCTACCAAGTTAACATATAACAACGGAAACAGTACTCCCAAAAAAAAAAGATTACTCTTGCTACTACTTAATTTCATAAATCAATACCCCTTTTTCCATCCAACAAAATAACAGACTTGTAATCTGTTCTTTAATCTCCCTCAACACAGTCACAATCTCACAACAACCTCGACACTCATAGTTCGAACTCAAAATCCACCAACTACTGTCTTGGTTTCAATATAATTCCAACCATCCTAATTCGACTACGCTTTGAAAACAATTTAAAATAATAATAGGTAGGATTAGAGTTACCCACCTTGACGAGTAGGGTGGTTTCCCGTATCCGTCCTAATTGTCACTGCTCCCTGACCCAAATTGCTTCCCAAATTCTGAGTTTACTTCACTGTATAACAATCCCACCATTAATATTAACTTCCAATCTCATAGAAAAAAATATATACCAAGACTTAAAGTTATACGACACAATACCTTCCTGACTTTAATAGTATTCAACAACTCCAAATCTGGCCTTCGATCAATTCGATTCTACTTTCCTTGAGTGTACCCCATAACCTTCCTTTATACTGAATTACATCCCAAAGAAGACAACTCCATGCCTAATAGAGTTCTTCTTCACCGCAAATCAACCGACAAAATTTACCGCTTCCGTTCGGTTATCCTTTTCTTCCTTTCTTCTTAATTCGGTTCTCCCTTTCGGTCGTATGCTAGTAATTAGGGCAGAGGGAAAAAGATTTTGAACCACTCTATGACTGAGTTCTACCAAAAGTGAAGAAGGAAGGAAGAGAATGACATGGTGGTCCTTTGGTTACTACCCACCGTTGAGAAAGAGAAGGAACAAGAAGCAGGAGGTGGGCTTGGTTTTGGTAGCCACGCAAGGAAAGAGAAAAGGGGGAATGAGTTGTAAATTGGAAACAATAAGGGAGCATTCGGTGCTCCTGATTGTTTTCCAACTTCAATTCCTCCCCTTTCCTTCTTCTTTTCTTTTTGAAAAAAAAAGACTCTAATTAACCTAATCATCAACTACCCACTAACTCTTAACTAAGGTTAATTAGTACTCTAATCCCATTTAATTTCTAAACTAACACATTTTAATACAATCACACATAATAGTCAAATAAATTGCATAAGAGACCAGGGAAAACTCTAACTACGCAATTAAGAACAGTAATTAGGGTAATTAGTCTAAATAAAAAAAATATTTAAATCTCGAGTCTTACACTCTTCCCCCCTTAAAAGAATTTCGTCCACGAAATTCACATACCTGTCATGAAAAAGTTTGGGTATTTTTCTCGAATCTCTGATTCAAGTTCCCAAGTAGCTTCAACTAGCTTATGGTGCTTCCAGTGTACCTTTACATAAGGAATGACTTTATTCCTCAGCTTCTTCTCCCTTCTGTCTAGTATGCAGGTCGGTTCTTCTATAAAGGTAAGGTTTTCTTGAACCTGTAAAGGTTCATAACGAATAATATGCTCTGGATCATAGACATACTTCCGCAAATTAGAGACATGGAATATTGGGTGTATGCCTTGGAGAGATGGGGGGAGAGCGAGTCGATAAGCAACCGATCCGATTCTTTCTAATATTTCGAAGGGACCCACGAATCTAGGACTTAATTTCCCTTTTTGACCAAATTGAACGCTCCCTTTTAATGGTGAAACCTTTAGGAATACATGGTCACCAACCCCAAATTCTATTGGACGCCTCCGAACATCTGCATAACTTTTTTGCCTATTTTGAGCTGCTTGTAACTTCTTCCTGACAACCTTAATAGTCTCTACGCTTTGGTCGATCAACTCTACCTTCGAGGGTACTCTCTCACCAACCTCATCCCAACAGGTTGGGGTTCTACAACGTCATCCATATAGTGCTTCGAAGGGTGCCATACCAATACTAGTATGGTAACTATTGTTGTAAGCAAACTCTGCTAAAGGTAGGTTGTGATCCCAAGTTCCCGTATAGTCAATGGCACAAGCACGGAGCATATCTTCAAGAGTTTGGATAGTCCGTTCTGTCTGTCCGTCCGTCTGTTTGTGGGTGAAAGGCGATTACATGCGATTCTGCACCATTGCTTCCTGAAAGCCTTGCCAAAACCTAGACATGAATTTAGTATCTCTATCTGATACTATACTGAGTGGGATTCCATGTAACCTTACTATTTCCTTGATATAAGTATCCTCTAGCTGTTCTGCGGTGAAGGTTACTTTGATGGCAAGAAAATGTGCGGACTTAAATAGCCTATCAATAATTACCCAAACACAATCATGCTGCTTAACTGTTCTTGGCAATCCTGTAATAAAATCCATAGTGATATGCTCCCATTTCCATACAGGTATCGGTAGGGGTTGTAGTAATCCTCCTGGTTTCTGATGTTCTCTCTTAACTCTTTGACAGGTAAGACATCGAGCTACAAACTCTGCTATCTCTCTTTTCATACCATTCCACCAAAAATGGGTTTTCAAATCATGATACATTTTTGTGCTTCCAGGATGAGTTGTAAGGGCTGAGTTATGTGCTTCCTTCATCACTTCCTTTCTCAATTCAGGGAAGTTAGGAGCACATAGCCTCTCTTTAAACCATAACACCCCATCCTTTAAAAAGAAGTCCTTAAGTCAAGCTTCTTCCACTCCTTTCTTCATTTTTGCCAGCTCAGGGTCGTCCATCTGCTGACCCTTAATCCGTTCTATTAAAGGGATTGTTATCTTCAGAGCTGCTATATACCCTCTATCTCCGGATAGCACCACTTCAATACCTTGCATATCCAATTCTCTAATAAGCTTCTTATCCTGGGTAATCAAGTGTGCCATTGAACCAGATGTCTTCCTACTCAAGGCGTCTGCCACTATGTTAGCCTTTCCAGGATGATACTTGATCTCCACATCATAATCCTTAAGAAGTTCTAGCCATCTTCTTTGTCTCATGTTTAGTTCTTTCTGAGTGAAGATGTATTTAAGACTCTTATGATCTGTATATATCTCGCATCTCACTCCATATAGATAATGCCTCCAAATTTTCAAGGCGAAAATAACTGCTGCTAATTCTAAGTCATGTGTTGGATAGTTTTCTTCATAGGGCTTCAACTGACGTGATGCATAGGCTATGACCTTGCCTTTCTGCATTAGAACACATCCAAGTCCCTTCTTAGAGGCATCACTATAGATCACCAATCCTTCATTCCCTTCAGGAATAGCTAAAATTGGGGCTGACATCAAGCGTCTCTTTAGCTCTTGGAAGCTATCTTCGCAATTTGAGGTCCATTCAAACTTCTTGTCCTTGCGAAGTAACCTTGTTATGGGCACTGCTAATTTGGAGAATCCTTCTATAAATCTGCGGTAATATCCAGTAATACCCAGGAAACTCCTCACTTCAGTTACAGTAGAGGGTCTACTCCAGTTCATGATAGCTTCTACCTTAGCAGGGTCAACTGAAATACCTTCCTTTGACACCATATGGCCTAAGAACTGCACCGTCTCTAGCCAAAATTCGCATTTCTTCAGTTTGGCATACAACTCATTTTTCTCCAAAGTACTTAATACCAACCTCAAATGTTCACCATGTCTTCCACTGTCTTGGAATAAATCAGAATGTCATCGATGAAAATTACAACAAACCTATCTAAATAGGGTCTGAATACCTTATTCATAAGATCCATAAAAACAGCTGGGGCATTTGTTAACCCAAAAGGTAATACCAAGAACTCATAATGCCCATATCGAGTCCTAAAAGCTGTTTTTGGTACGTCTTCCTTCTTGATTTTAAGCTGATGGTAACCCGACCTCAAACAATTTTGGAAAATACCGCGGATCCTACCAATTGATCAAACAAGTCATCTATTCTGGGTAGGGGGTATTTGTTCTTAATGGTCACTCTATTCAACTCGCGATAGTCAATACATAACCTCAAGCTTCCATCCTTTTTCTTAACAAAGAGCACCGGGGCTCTTCAAGGTGAGACACTAGGTTGAATGAGGCCTTTATCTAACAATTCTTGCAATTGGACCTTCAGCTCAGCCAATTCTGCAGGTGCCATTCGATAAGGGGTTTTAGATATAGGGGTAGTCCCTGGTATGAGATCGATCGAAAATTCGACTTCTCGATCCGGAGGTAACCCAGGTACTTCTTGAAATACTCCGGGATATTCATTCACCACTGGGATGTTTCCTATATCGGGTTCTATCGGTTCAATAACTTGCACTGCACACAAATAACCTTCACATCCTTGCCTCACCCATTTGAAGGCCTTCATTGCAGACACAATTGGTATTGATTTATGTAGATTACTTCCTATAATTTCACACTTCTCCCCATCCATAGAAGAAAGAGTTACTGTCTTTTGAGCACAATCAATGGTCGCTTGATACTTGGTTAACCAATCCATGCCTAAGATAACATCAAACCCCTCAAAGTCTAACTGAACTAGATCCGCTTCCCATGTTTTCCCATTCATATTCAACAAACAGTTCTTGAAAATAATGTCTGTTTGGCAAGTAGATCCTAAGGGGGTGCTTACACACAATTGTACATTCATATCACAAGGATCACATGCAAGTTGTTTGGCTAGCTTAGGGTTTATAAATGAATGGGTGACTCCAGAATCAAACAGAATACAATCATAAAGTCCATTGACAAGGAATGTACCTGACACCACAGGATTGATGTCATCATTTTCCTCTCCTTCCAAGCAGAATACACGACCCCCCGCTTGAGGCTTCCTCCCACGTTGATTCCCCCTTTCTTGAGGATAAGTTGTTGGCGATACATATTGTGCAGGTTGGGCTTGACCTTGTTGACGATAAGGAGGGCGTGCAGTTTGTAGTTGGCTTTGTTGGGGTTGAGGGGGGCGTTGAGGCTTATTCCCTTGTCTTGGATTATTCCTTGCATTCCATGTAGCATTAGGGCAATTTGCCACTATATGGCCATATTCTCCACATCCAAAACATTGCCCTCGACCACCTCGACATGGACCATAGTGGCGACGATGACATCGGTTACATTCGGGCATCTCTTCATTATACAAGGGTGGACTCCTCCAACATCTCCCATAGTGATAACGATTACATTGGCTGCACAAAGGCTTATCTTGGTAATATATCGGTTGTTTTCCCTTTGATTGATTCTCCCCTGCATTACCTCCTCCTCGAAAATCTGGTCTACCCAGATAAGATTTCCTCTTGTTAAACTTCTCTTTACCATCTTCAGCCCTTTTCTCATTAACAACTCGAGCTATTTTTACAGCTCGTTGGTAGAGATCTTGGAACTTGGTGTAGATTTGTCCAGCAGTGAAAGTTTTGATCTCTGTTCTTAGACTATACTCAAAGCGACTTATCTTCATCTCCTCCGTAGCCACTTGGGATGGTGCAAAGCGACTAAGTTCATTGAAACGGGCTGCATATTCCATCACGCCTTCGTGTTCTCCCTGCTTACACTGAAGGAACTCTTGCTCCTTAGCCCATTGTACATCCTTGGGAAAATATTTTGCATCCATAAGGGCTTTAAACTGCTCCCAACCAAGAGGTCATTCTCCTGCTTCAGGTTTTACTGTACCCCACCAAAACTCGGCCTCCCTTTCAAATTGGTGGGTAGCTAGTTTAACCTTAAACCTGGGAGGACACTCCATAACCTCGAATAGGTTCTCCATCCTCCTAAGCCATTCCTCATAAGCCAAGGGGTCTGCCCCACCTCCAAATTTGGGTGGGTTAAGTTTGTTAAATTGACATATCATCTCCATCGCAGTAGGACCCGGTGGCGGCGGCGGAGGTGGGATAATGACTCGACGAGGAGGCATCTGGTTAGAACATCCAGTTAGATTACCTTAGTTTAACTAAAACTCATATTAGCAAGTAAGTTCTAAGACAACAATTTTCATTTCCACTCAGAGATAAAAGTAACTACACTTTATTCATAAGGCATATTACAAGCATTGACAAAACAGTATATACGTAATATATCCTAAGGTGACACTATAATCTAAACACATTCTAGGTGCCACTTATTACTCTAAGGGGTGATATTACACAAATAACATACATTACATTTGTACAAGAGATGTGCTAGAATCCTATCCTTCAGTTGAAGGGGAATTGTCGTCAGAATCCATGGGATCCTCCGCATTAGAGTTTTTTGAACTTAAGGGTTCCGGAGGTGGCAAGGGCGGTAAGCCCAACAGTACTGGCATGTGTGTCACCGGGGTAAACTCTATGTGAAAGGTTTTGTCCACCAATTCCAACATTCTCTCCCAGGTTTCTTGCCAGCCTAACGGATACGACACTCTATATCCATCCACCCAACGGACCCAAAAGGTCGCCACTCTTTTAAATCTTCCAGCTTGCGGGGATTCCTGAAACAAGACATCCATCTCATGTCGCTCCAAGGCTACTCTTTCAGTTACATTTCGAGTTAATTCTTGTGTTTGGCCAGGATTTAAAAGATGCTCTTCCACCCATGCATTAGCCCTTTCTTGTCTAGAAATTGGGTTTGTTCCTAAACCATATACCCCTAGTAGGGGCTCCACCACAAATAAAAAGTCTATTAACCCTTTATAAGTAAATGGGGCAAAGCGACCAGGGGGTACTTGATCCCGCAATGTAACGCCCCGGAAATTCAATTATAGAAAGTCAAAGTCAAACTAACGTTAACAGACAAAGCTTAGCGGAAGACTTCAAATTCAGTTTGGGCGTCACTTCCGTATCCCCGAAGGAACACAAGGCGAGAAAGGAAAACATACTGTCTGCTAACGGTATCTACTAACAACTCCAAACCAAACTTTAAAACATCATAACGAAAACAAAATGAAAAGTTCAAGGACTTCTAGACTCGTCGTCCTCACTTCTAATTCCCGTCCCCAGCATTTAGATCTTCACCTGAAAGCAAACATTTCAAAAATGAGGGGGAAATCTCAATAATGTCTACCCCTAACGTTAAAAACAGTTAAAGTTCATTTCTATTCATTTTAGGGGGAGGGATCAAATCAAACGTTTTACAAACCTTTAACCCTTAACTGTTTTCCTCAACCCATTCAATCCATATTTTAATTTGCGAGCGGGATATCAAATCCCAAAAAGAACATCGCCTACCAAAGGCATCATAACAACTATCCTATATCAGGGATACAACCGATCTCCCGCACATAACCCATACAGCCTCGAATCACGGTCTCGGGTTATCTCCGCGTAAATATTAGCCTTTCAACGGCATCATCCAGTCGCCCACCAAGGGCATCAACATCTATCCTATATCAGGAGTACAACCCTGATCTCCTGGCACATAACCCATACAGGCCTCGAATCCTGGTCTCGGGGTTATCACCCGCATAAATATTAGCCTCTCAACGGCATCAACCAGTCGCCCACCAAGGGCATCAACATCTATCCTATATCAGGAGTACAACCCTGATCTCCTGGCACATAACCCATACAGGCCTCAGATCTCGGTCTCGTTATCACCGCATAAATATTAGCCTCTCAACGGCATCAACCAGTCGCCCACCAAGGGCATCAACATCTATCCTATATCAGGAGTACAACCCTGATCTCCTGGCACATAACCCATACAGGCCTCGAATCCTGGTCTCGGGTTATCACCCGCATGAATATTAGCTCACAAAGGCATCAAAACAACAACCCGCTTAATGTTTCCACTTTGAATTATTAATTCATTAATCAAACTCATCTCACAACTCTCAAGTCAAACCCAACCTGATTATCAAAATCAATAATAAAACCACTTATAAAAGACCATCTCAATTTCTCCACTCATAAAACAAGGTACAACAATTACAAAGCTTATCCAAAATGCACGGTCATAATTCCACAAAAGTCCCCTTTCGGGATGCAATTATCAAAACAGATTAGAAAACATTAAAACACATTTAAAGAGCATCCCGGTGGGGATTAGAGCATAGACAATTACCTGATATACTTCACAAAGACAAAGAAAAGAACACACTTGAGCTCACTAACGTCTTGCACTAACTCGGGCCTAGAATAAAAGTAATTATCTAATCAAAACGCGTTCTAACGAAGTTAGAATTATCTATTAACTACCTAACCCATCCCCTAGGAACACTTAGGTTCCTATCATTTACGAAATTACACTTAACACCTCCAAGAAACACATAACAAGATCACATATTATTTTCACTCAACAATTATTATAAAAAGAAGCAAGCAAAGGACAGATTATAACGTTCACATAAAACCAGTCACAACTCGACTTCCCGACGTCGTATGGGTCTGGTTCTGGAATTTTCGGAAACCTTAGGATGTCTACCAAAACTTCTATGTTGATGGTTAAGCCAAACTCAGTTCCGAAGGGCCTCAAAAACACCCGTCTTTCCCATTGGTCCAGATCTGACAGGTTCCGGTAGAACGGTTATAACTCGGGCTATACAAATCAAACGTTCGATCCGTAAAATTCCTATGATTCCTAACATCTAAGGGAACCTCCAGTTCAAAGGATTTGACCAAAAGGTAACTACACTAGCCGTGGAAACCCGATCTTTAGACACTAACAAAACTGTCCCGTTAACGGTTATCAATTAATTAATACTTTCGGTTCTAACTTCCACCATTCGATCCCGGGGTCCTAATTTGGGCTCAAAACAGTAACTAGAGTCTAAGATATAAAGCCCAACCTAACTTAGGTCCAATAATTAAACTTGTAGAAGTAAACTTAATTTAGAAAACATAAAGGACCCTTTAATAACTTTAATAAAACCTAAGGTCATAAAATTACTTAAAACGTAAATTACTTGACCAAGATTTTAAAGATTAACGCATGGATTATTTACAAGTAAGTTATAACAAGAGGAAATAATCAAGGATTAAGAATTAATAACCAAGAATCGAATTTAAAGAACATGTGAATAACCTATAAAGAACATATAAACATTTAAACTTCTAATCAAGAATCCTAAACAAACTAATTTCTTTTAAACAAGATTAACTCAAGAACCAAGAACTAATAAACATAAACTCAACCTAACTTATTTAGGCAAAATTAACATGGATTAAACAAGAAAGAACCCTACGAAAATAAAAGAGCATAATATTTAACTTAATGAAACAAGAAACCTAACTAATTTACAAGAATCAAGAAAGGCTTAGGTTTTCATGTACAAGAACCATAAAGAACTTTGTAACATTAAACTACTAATCAAGAACCTAAGGTTTTAATAACAAGAAATCAACCTAATTCATGTAACAAACTTAACAAGATTTATTCCTAGGAAACAATAAAAGACTTAACGATTAAACAACTAAACATTCAAGAATTTAACCTAAGTAATAAATTTCCAAGTTCGTACATACAATAATATTGTGGTCTAACGATTCATGTAAAGAATATAACGAATATTAAAGAATCACTTTCAACCCTAATAATCAACTATTACAACCTAAATCTAATTACAATTTATAACATAAAATTACACAAAACCATCAAGAATTTACACATAACAATTAATAACTTACAACAAGAAATAATTACAATTAATTTCCCTAATTACAATACTAACAATACAATAATTATAAAAACAGAATATTAATAACAATAATAATTACAATATAAAATCAGATTAATAATAATAAAAACAAGAAAAGAAAAAAAAGGAAAAAGAAAAGAAAAAAAACAAGAAATATAACAGTTAGGGTTAGGGTTAGGTTTTAGGGTTTACGTAGGTGTTAGGGCTCGGTGGTTCTGGGCAGGCGTCGACGGCGGCACGAGAGGCGGCGGTCAGAGGTGGCGACAGCAGCAGCGACGGCGATGGCTGGGGTGACGAAGGGTGGTCGGAGGTGCAATGGTGCGTCGGTGGAGCGGGGTTCGAACGGCGACAACAAGGAGATCGGGGTGGTTCCCTTCGTGCGACAAATGACCGCGAGCGGCCGGTGCAGGGTGGTTGCGACTCCGGCGGTGGGCTGCGTCTAGTGGCCGGTGGTTCGCGTCGGTCGAGCAGAGGGAGGGAGAAAGAGAAAGCGAAACAGAGGGAGAGCGAGAAGGGAAAGGTCGCGGTGGTTGCAGTGGGCGGCCAGCAAGCGCGGTGGCCATTTACTTTGGCCAAGTAGAGAGGAGAGAGAGAGAGAGATGGTAGACTTTAGGGTTTGGTAATGAGGATTAGGGTTTTGAGAGGGAAAAGGGTTTATATATTATACCCATAATTAGGCCCACTAATCCTATTCTAACCCAACCCATTTAAAACAATTAAAACTGATTTTCTTTCAAAAGCCCAATAATTTTGAATAATTGTAATAATAATAATAATACTAATAAACATATAATCACATAACAAATAATATTCACGTAATTAATCACATAATAATATTAGTCAGCGGAAATTACTAATCTACCCTTGTTAGTCCCTCAACGGTCCTACGAGCTCAAGCGTTAGCATAAATAAACACATTACGAACAACAAGAAATAACGGTCAACCTATTTTATTAACGACGCCACGGTCAACATCGTTGGATTTTTTCGGGTTTTACATCATTACCTTCTTAAAAGAAGTTTCATTCCTCGAAACTTAAACTTAAACTTAACCCTAACGGTCCGTAAGGAAACTAACGGTTTCTTTCCTCCTAAAACTCGAGGTTTTACAACATTACCTTCTTAAAAGAAGTTTCGCCCCAAACTTGACGCATTTAGTCTTGGAACAAGTGAGGTACTTCTTCCTCATTTCGCTTCCTGTGCTTCCATTGTGGTATGATTCGCCCATCGTACTTTTACCAAGGGAACTACTTTCCTCCTAAGCTGCTTTTCTCTACGGTCCAATATCTCTAGCGGCTGCTCTTCATAGCTCAGATCTTCTTGCAGCTGAAGCGGCTCGGGATCAATCACATGGGTCGGGTCCGGAACATATTTCCTGAGTTGTGACACATGGAAGACATTGTGCACTCTGGGGAGTTCTCCCGGCACAGAATCAGAGGCGACTTCCCCGATGCGTTCCAAAATTGGGTATGGCCCGATAAACCTTGGTGTCAACTTCCCCGACTGGCCGAATCTCATAACTCCCTTTGTGGGTGAAACCCGTAAAAACACATATTCCCCTACTTCGAACTCCAAAGGTCTTCTCCTTCTGTCAGCATAACTCTTTTGTCGACTTTGTGCTGCCTTCATCTTGTCTTGAATGATTCGAACCTTCTGAGTAGTGGCCTGTATTAGGTCCGGTCCAATCGTTAGAGCTTCATCGATGTCCTGCCAACATAGGGGAGTTCTACATCTCCTTCCATACAAAGCTTCGAAGGGTGGCATCCCTATACTAGCATGGTAACTGTTGTTGTATGAGAACTCAATGAGAGTCAACTCGTCATCCCACGAGTCTTTGAAATCTAAAGCGCATGCTCGCAGCATATCTTCGAGGGTTTGGATGGTCCTTTCTGTCTGCCATCTCATTTGGGTGAAAAGCTCTTGAACTTGAGCTTTGTGCCAAACGCTTCAGAACTTTTCCAAAACCAGATTGGAATCTGGTGTCTCTGTCTGAGACTATAGAACTGGGTACTCCGTGTAACCTTACAATCTCCCTTACATAGGCCTGAGCTAACTGATCTAAGGACCAGTTGTTGGCGATGGCTAGGAAATGAGCTGATTTGGTCAAACGATCTACAATCACCCATATTGCATTGTGTTTCCGCCTGGTCCTTGGTAGACCTATCACAAAATCCATTGATATCGAATCCCATTTCCATTCAGGGATATCTAACGGTTGCAGAAGTCCGGCTGGTCGTTGATGCTCTGCCTTGACTCGCTGGCATGTAAGACACCTTGCCACAAAGTCTGCCACTTCTTGTTTCATATTACTCCACCAGAACATCTGCTTCGTGTCCTCAAAGCTTATTTCCTCCCGGGTGTACGGAATATGGCGTATTGTGCCCCTCTTCTAAGATCTTCCTCTTCAACTCCTCCATGTTGGGTACACAGACGCGGTTATGGAACCGTAACGTACCATCTTCGTGGATCACAAAGCCAGGGGCTTTCCCTTGCGACACTTCTTCCCGTATCTTGGCAAGATGTAAGTCCAGTTCTTGAGTTCTCTTGATCTCCTCCATTAGAGTAGGTTGTAACTCCATGGCATTCAATACAGCTTTCTTCCCAGGTGTTACCACATTAATCTCCAACCTCCTAAACTCCTCGCACAACTCGTGCAAGATCGTCATCAAGTGGTTTATAGCAGGATACGGTCTTCTACTCAGGGCATCAGCCACTACATTTGCCTTTCCGGGATGATATTGGAAATTCACATCGTAATCCTTCAGAAACTCTAACCACCTTGTCTGCCTGAGGTTGAGCTCCTTCTGTGTGAACAGGTACTTCAAACTCTGATGATCGGTAAATATCTCGCAATGTACTCCATAAAGATAATGCCTCCAAATCTTAAGCGCAAAACCATCACGCCAACCTGTGTCATGAGAGGGGTAAATCTTCTCATGCGACTTCAGTTGCCTGGATGCATATGCAATCACCTTACATTCCTGCATGAACACAAAACCCAATCCACCAAGCGATGCGCCATCAGATAACAAAACCCTCATTCCCTTGAGGTAAGGCAAGAATAGGGGCCGAGGTAAGCCTCTTCTTCAATTCCTGGAATGCTTGCTCACATTTTTCCGACCATGCGAACTTTATTGACTTCCGAGTCAAATTGGTCAACGGGGTGGCGATTTTTGAGAAATCTTGCACGAACTTCCTATAATACCCTGCCAAACCCAGAAAACTCCTAATCTCCGTGGCATTCTTCGGTGTCGGCCACTTGGTGATGGCCTCCACCTTTTGAGGGTCTACTGCCACTCCTTCCTTAGACACCACATGTCCTAAGAACGCTACTTGTTCCAACCAAAACTCACACTTCTTAAGCTTCGCATAAAGCTTGTTGCTCCGTAGAGTCGTCAATACTTCTCTCAGATGATTCGCATGCTCCTCTCGTGTTCCTGAGTATACCAATATGTCATCGATGAATACCACCACAAACTTATTCAGGAATGGCTCGAACACTTTGTTCATCAAATCCATGAAAGCGGCTGGGGCATTTGTAAGCCCAAAAGGCATTACCACGAACTCATAATGACCATACCGAGTTCGGAATGCGGTTTTAGAGATATCTTCTTCACGAATTCTCAACTGGTGGTAACTTGACCTCAGGTCTATCTTAGAAAACGTTGTTGCTCCTCGCAACTAGTCAAAAAGATCATCAATACGAGGTAGAGGATAACGATTTTCTTGTTCAACTCTCGATAATCGATGCACAACCTCATGCTACCATCCTTCTTCTTCACGAACAGCACAGGTGCTCCCCATGGTGACGTGCTGGGTCGTATATATCCCTTTTCTAGCAGTTCGTCCAGCTGAGTCTTCAACTCCTTAAGCTCTGCGGGCGCCATGCGATATGGGGCTTTTGAAACAGGTGCGGCCCCGGGCTCCAAATCGATGCAGAAATCTACCTCCCTGATTGGAGGCAAACCCGGAATCTCCTCTGGAAACACATCAGGATACTCCCGCACTACCGGGATATTCTCAATCGCAAGCTCCTCCGCCTTGGTGTCGATTACGTTGCATAGAAATCCTTCACAGCCTTGACCCAACAACCTCTGGGCCTTGAGGGCAGAGATGATCCGCACACTCTGAAGATGCCTATCACTCCAATGCACTACCTTCTTTCCGTTTGGTCCCATTAAGGTCACCTTTTGCTTATAACAATCTATCTGAGCTCTATATTTTGCTAACTACCCATCCCCAAAATGACGTCGAACTCCATTAAGTCAAACATATAAAGGTCAGCCTCAAACTCCTGTCCTGCTATCACTATAGGGCATCCACCATATAACTCTCCACAACTAATGGTATCCCCGGTAGGTAGGGCTACCGACATAGGCTCACTATTCTCCGAGGGTTTCATCTTAGCCTTCTCTACTATAGCTCGTCCAACAAAAGAATGACTAGCACCAGAATCAAACAAAACAGATATAGTGTAGAGGTGGAGAGAGAAGGTACCCGTCACAACGTCTGCTTCGTTCTCAGCCTCTTCTTTCCTCATTACATATACTCGTCCTCCTCCGTCATGTGGCGGTTGTCATTGCATGACGAGGCGTTCATTGGCCTCCTGCTACTTCTGATTTCCACCAGATCCACCTTGGTTTTGCTGTTGTGGCCTTTGGTTCCCATTATAGCCTCCCCGATTTTGATATGTTGTCTGCGGGGCTCTCCAATTCCCGTTGCCCCCATGGTTTCCATTATTTCCACTATTATTACCCCCTGAGTTCTCAGTAAGGGCATTGCACGATGTGATCTTCAAGACTCCCACATTTAAAGCATCCCCCCTGTGCGGCTCCTGATCTACAATTCCTAGCAAGATGGCCAGGTTGACCAAAAATCCTGCAAATAGGAACCTGGGTTGGTCCACGTCCCGAAGGTGGGTTGTTTTGCCAGTTGTTGGGGCGGAACCTCTTTTCCTGATAGGGTTGAGGTGGGTTAAAACGGGGTGGCTCTTTCCTCTTTTGCCCCTGTATGCCTAACTGTCGTTCCATGTCATGCATCACCCTTTCTACAGTGAGGGCAACGTTCAGCATGTTCTGGTAAGACGTGAACTCCCGTGACGACATGCGATCCTGAATCTTGCAATTCAGTCCATCCCAGAAGCGGTCCATCCTTAGCTGCTTAGTGGCTACCAAAGCAGATGCAAAACGAGATAGTTCAGTGAACTTTGCAGAGTAGGCAAGCACGCTAGTTTCCCCTTGACGTAGGTTCATGAATTCTTTTTCTTTCGCCTTCTGGAGAGAAATTGGGTAAAATCGATCCTTTAGCACAATCTTGAAGCGGTTCCAGTCGAAAACCGGTTCAGTCCTTATCTCCTTCACACTGGCCCACCACAAATCGGCCTCTTCCTTCAGGTGGTAAGCAGCAAAGTCCACCCTTAACTCCTCAGGACAGTGTGTGGTGTCGAAGATCTTCTCAATCTCCCTAACCCAATCCTCAAAAACTTTGGGGTCAGCTACCCCGGTGTAAGCGGGCGGGTTGAAGCTATTGAACCTTTGGAGAAGAGCGGAGGGATCACTCTCCCTTTTTCCTCCTTGTCGATCCACTACTTTCCTCAGTAGGTCCTCGTGCTTGCCGAGCATCTCAATCATTAGCATGCTAGCAAGGTCGTTCCCCGGTGTTGCTGTACTTGATCCTGGTATCAAATGAGCCAGGCGTTGGCGCAGTTCAGTCGCGGTTTGAGGCCGTTGTTCAGCTGCAGCTTGCGGGCGCTCCCGAGCACCGTGGTTAGGTTTAGTACCGTTCACGTCCGACATCCTGATATCAGAGGGTCGATTTAGTCTACTTAAAGGGTTTTCCGATCCATAATCTCAACATCAAACTAAAGGTAGCTACTTGGTCCGGTCTTCTCATAGAGTGTTAAACAACACGAAAACGTAATTCTAATTCGCCAAGTAACTTCTTATGACAACAGTTTATTTCATGAATTCTCATCACATTTTGCAAGATCACAATCAATATTTCTATACACCAATGTAATCATGTACAATATTTCCAAAAGAAACAACAAGTCAATATTCAGATTATAGCACAGTTTAACAAAAATATCAACATAACAACTATACACCAACACTCAACACATAGTAGCCATCCCACTCAGATAATTCTCCTGCATCGAGGGTTCTTCCTCGCGGAGACGGGAGTCCAGTCAGGATCACTCGTATCATCCCCCGAGCCCTCCTCGGGGTCTTCTCCTGTTCCCCGGTCTACCTCATCCTCCTCCTCGGGCGGAATACCATGTTCGGGCTCGACGACGGGTGCAGCCGTGACCCTAGAGGTTACCTCGGGCTCGGAAACCTGGGCGCCGTCCTCGGCGGGGTCCTCCTCCGGATCTTCATCAGGGTCATCCTCATGATCCTCAGCTGGTGCAGGGGCTGGGTTCACCTGGACCCTCTCCACTCGGCGCATCCCGATCCGGGTGATCTTAGAAAAGACCCCCGGGATTCGATGCTCCGACTCCACCCTGCACTCGACACCAACAAAGACGGGTGTGGGTACCTCTCTCAAGCGGTGGCGAATGACAGTACAGTATGGCCCCACCAGGGATCATCTCGTAAGGTGAGTAGAAAAGCATTGGCCTGTGCTTCCTCGTTGTCACGCAAGCAGGAGTGCGGGACATCCTTGGTGTACCGTTCGATCTCATCATAAAAATTCAGCATGTGGGTTCCCAAATACCCACCAGGAGGAATGGGTGTGTAACGGTGAAAGCACGGCGTGGGGTGCTGGTGAGAGTGTGTGCGTTGTGCCATCCTACAAGGTTAGAACGCATTACTCATAAAATACTGATGATATAATCAAACAACATATTCAAGGAAAGCATGGAACCATTTTCCCCCATCCTACGCTCATCACTCCGAACTTAGCTTCCTAGGGTCCATCTAAACCTAAAGGACTCTGAGGAGCTACTAGGTCGCAACCTGCAGCTCGATACAATCAGAACGCCCCGGAAATTCAATTATAGAAAGTCAAAGTCAAACTAACGTTAACAGACAAAACTTAGCGGAAGACTTCAAATTCAGTTTGGGCGTCACTGCCGTATCCCCGAAGGAACACAAGGCGAGAAAGGAAAACATACTGTCTGCTAACGGTATCTACTAACAACTCCAAACCAAACTTTAAAACATCATAACGAAAACAAAATGAAAAGTTCAAGGACTTCTAGACTCGTCGTCCTCACTTCTAATTCCCGTCCCCAGCATTTAGATCTTCACCTGAAAGCAAACATTTCAAAAATGAGGGGGAAATCTCAATAATGTCTACCCCTAACGTTAAAAACAGTTAAAGTTCATTTCAATTCATTTTAGGGGGAGGGATCAAATCAAACGTTTTACAAACCTTTAACCCTTAACTGTTTTCCTCAACCCATTCAATCCATATTTTAATTTGCGGGCGGGATATCAAATCCCAAAAAGAACATCGCCTACCAAAGGCATCATAACAACTATCCTATATCAGGGATACAACCCTGATCTCCTGGCACATAACCCATATAGGCCTCGAATCCTGGTCTCGGGGTTATCACCCGCATAAATATTAGCCTCTCAACGGCATCAACCAGTCGCCCACCAAGGGCATCAACATCTATCCTATATCAGGAGTACAACCCTGATCTCCTGGCACATAACCCATACAGGCCTCGAATCCTGGTCTCGGGGTTATCACCCGCATAAATATTAGCCTCTCAACGGCATCAACCAGTCGCCCACCAAG
Organism: Portulaca oleracea; assembly: GCA_029582165.1. Classification (NCBI taxonomy): domain Eukaryota; kingdom Viridiplantae; phylum Streptophyta; class Magnoliopsida; order Caryophyllales; family Portulacaceae; genus Portulaca; species Portulaca oleracea. The sequence continues at coordinate 994,094 of CM055891.1, forward strand.
GGCATCAACATCTATCCTATATCAGGAGTACAACCCTGATCTCCTGGCACATAACCCATACAGGCCTCGTATCCTGGTCTCGGGGTTATCACCCGCATAAATATTAGCCTCTCAACGGCATCAACCAGTCGCCCACCAAGGGCATCAACATCTATCCTATATCAGGAGTACAACCCTGATCTCCTGGCACATAACCCATACAGGCCTCGAATCCTGGTCTCGGGGTTATCACCCGCATGAATATTAGCCTGTCAAAGGCATCAAAAACAACAACCCGCTTAATGTTTCCACTTTGAATTATTAATTCATTAATCAAACTCATCTCACAACTCTCAAGTCAAACCCAACCCAGATTATCAAAATCAATAATAAAACCACTTATAAAAGACCATCTCAATTTCTCCACTCATAAAACAAGGTACAACAATTACAAACAGTTATCCAAAACAGACGGTCATAATTCCACAAAAGTCCCCTTTCGGGATGCAATTATCAAAACAGATTAGAAAACATTAAAACACATTTAAAGAGCATCCCGGTGGGGATTAGAGCATAGACAATTACGATATACTTCACAAAGACAAAGAAAAGAAGAACACACTTGAGCTCACTAACGTCTCGCACTAACTCTGCCTAGAATAAAAGTAATTATCTAATCAAAACGCGTTCTAACGAAGTTAGAATTATCTATTAACTACCTAACCCATCCCCTAGGAACACTTAGGTTCCTATCATTTACGAAATTACACTTAACACCTCCAAGAAACACATAACAAGATCACATATTATTTTCACTCAACAATTATTATAAAAAGAAGCAAGCAAAGGACAGATTATAACGTTCACATAAAACCAGTCACAACTCGACTTCCCGACGTCGTATGGGTCTGGTTCTGGAATTTTCGGAAACCTTAGGATGTCTACTAAAACTTCTATGTTGATGGTTAAGCCAAACTCAGTTCCGAAGGGCCTCAAAAACACCCGTCTTTCCCATTGGTCCAGATCTGACAGGTTCCGGTAGAACGGTTATAACTCGGGCTATACAAATCAAACGTTCGATCCGTAAAATTCCTATGATTCCTAACATCTAAGGGAACCTCCAGTTCAAAGGGTTTGACCAAAAGGTAACTACACTAGCCGTGGCAACCCGATCTTTAGACACTAACAAAACTGTCCCGTTAACGGTTATCAATTAATTAATACTTTCGGTTCTAACTTCCACCATTCGATCCCGGGGTCCTAATTTGGGCTCAAAACAGTAACTAGGGTCTAAGATATAAAGCCCAACCTAACTTAGGTCCAATAATTAAACTTGTAGAAGTAAACTTAATTTAGAAAACATAAAGGACCCTTTAATAACTTTAATAAAACCTAAGGTCATAAAATTACTTAATAATTACAATTAATTTCCCTAATTACAACACTAACAATACAATAATTATAAAAACAGAATATTAATAACAATAATAATTACAATATAAAATCAGATTAATAATAATAAAAACAAGAAAAGAAAAAAAAGGAAAAAGAAAAGAAAAAAAAAACAAGAAATATAACAGTTAGGGTTAGGGTTAGGTTTTAGGGTTTATGTAGGTGTTAGGGCTCGGTGGTTCTGGGCAGGCGTCGACGGCGGCACGAGAGGCGGCGACAGCAGCAGCGACGGCGACGGCTGGGGTGACGAAGGGTGGTCGGAGGTGCAATGGTGCGTCGGTGGAGCGGGGTTCGAACGGCGACAACAAGGAGATCCGGGTGGTTCCCTTCAGGCGACAAATGACCGGTGAGCGGTGCCGGCAGTGGTGGTTGCGGTGGTTGCGACTCGGCGGTGGCTGCGTCGGTGGCCGGTGGTTCGGCCACGAGCAGAGGGAGGAGAAAGAGAAAGCAAATGAGGGAGAGCGAGAAGGGAAAGGTCGCGGTGGTTGCGGCGGTTGTGGTGGCGCAGGTGGCCGACGAGGCCGCGGCGGCTGCTGGGTGGTCGGCTGGTGCTGGGCGAGAGAGGGAGAGAGAGAGAGAGATGGTAGACTTTAGGGTTTGGTAATGAGGGATTAGGGTTTTGAGAGAGGGAAAAGGGTTTATATATTATACCCATAATTAGGCCCACTAATCCTATTCCTAACCCAACCCATTTAAAACAATTAAAACTGATTTTCTTTCAAAAGCCCAATAATTTTGAATAATTGTAATAATAATAATAATACTAATAAACATATAATCACATAACAAATAATATTCACGTAATTAATCACATAATAATATTAGTCAGCGGAAATTACTAATCTACCCTTGTTAGTCCCTCAACGGTCCTACGAGCTCAAGCGTTAGCATAAATAAACACATTACGAACAACAGTAAATAACGAAGTCAACCTATTTTATTAACGACGTCACGGTCAACATCGTTGGATTTTTTTCGGGGTTTTACCTCTTAGAAATCTCAGTCCATTGGCCATGTCTTGGCAATTGATGAACAAAAGAACGTGTCCAAAAGTGACAAGTAAGCCTCCTTGGCCCCCATCGATTACTGAGGTCTATACATCTCCAATATATAACGACATTCCACCATGCCAACCAAAAGGAAAGGTACATGAAGTTATTCAAGCTGAATACCATCCTAAACACATAACACCCATGTAAGTATCAAACTTATACAATAATCACATATTACACGTAGTTATCACATAACATGAATATAATCACAAAGCATGCAATAAATGAATGCACCCCCTATATCTTATGGGTCCCGAAGCTTTTTCCTCCTGACCTTTAAGGCGTCCTCACTTAGATTCCCAAAAACCTGGCTCTGATACCACCAAATGTAACACCCCTCTTCCCTAATCAGGGGAATTACATCGCCAGGGCCTTTGTTAAAGCCCTTAAGGCTAATTTAATAAGGAACAATAATCCTCCTCATTTTTTTTTTCTTTTAACTTGGGAAAATTTCGGCAAAGTTTCCTTCGTAATAGGGGCTAAACCAACATACAAGTAGTCATTTAAACCTGCAAAATATGATTTAACAACACTATTGAACAACAGGGCCACACGCCGGGCTACACGCCCCTTCCCAAACCAACACCCAAAATACAGGTCAGCCGATCTATTTACATGCAACATACACAACACTTATTTATCTACATAACAAGGTTCCCTGCTCCTCCCATGCGTACACTTGACCCTCAAAACATAAACAGCTTACTTACTTCTCAGTTGTCACCTGAAGAACCTGGAAAAGGGGGAAAGTGGGGGTATGAGCAAACCACGCGCTCAGTGGATAACCCGCCTCCAAAGCAAAACCGATGCACTTAAATATCATTATAATACATCGAGTCACATAGGTATTTAATACACATACTACCAACACTTAGCATACGAGGCGGTCAACTTGTTCCTAGATTCACATGCGAGAGAAAACAATTAAACTAGAGTACTCACAACCTGTTTTACAACAAAACATTCTGTCACTTAACTTTTGCAACCCAAGAGGTCTTCCTTTATTTTTCTACTAACTTTTGGTCTTTGAGGGATAAAAAAAACAACATCAATATGCATAACACAACAAAGGAAAAAGGAACTTGGTACAGGGACCTTATAATGAAAATAACAAACCCCGCACTTAAACAAAAAAAGTACTTTACTCGCCTTTTTCCTTCGCAAAACTTAGCAAAGCAGTAAAAGATTTTTCTTCCCTTCTTTTTTTTCCTTATTTTATTTTTTTGATAAAAACTCGTACCATGGGCGTAGGGTGCTTTCAGCACTCTCCAGTCAGGGCCGGTTCCCCCTTAAAACAGTTAGTTTAACCTCCCAAGAGTTCTAACGCAATGGACTTTATAAACTTAGCTGATTCAGTTCCCCTTTACAGGTGTAACTCCATCTTTCCAACTAGTCCCACAGTACCTAGTGCAATACACCTAGCCCGAAAACCAATTCAAACCGCTTTACAAATCGAATAAAAAAGCACACTTCCTTCCGCTCAATTTCAAGGTAATAACTTCCAAACAATTTTCCACCTCTTTGAACTCGTTTCGAAATCGACCTTTGGCAATCTGATTTATTACTTAATATACATAATTTTTGGAAATCAAACTTTGTCAAATAGGGACTGAAAACCCCTTGTCAAACAGAGACTTAATAACAAGGATACATATTAATAATAATACTTCAAATTACAAACCCCTTGTCAAAATAACTACTTTGCTTCTTGCTTGTGAAATCAAGTGATACAAAATCAGGGCTGAAAATTGGCTTATTTCGATTAGCAAACCTGACCCCATATAAATCACTAGTATTTAACTACATCAGAAAATCAGGCAACCTGTAATAACAGTTTATGCACATAAAACCGATCAACCAAACACATATAATTTTATGCTACCAAGTTAACATATAACAACGGAAACAGTACTCCCAAAAAAAAAGATTACTCTTGCTACTACTTAATTTCATAAATCAATACCCCTTTTTCCATCCAACAAAATAACAATCTGTTCTTTAATCTCCCTCCACACAGTCACAATCTCACAACAACCCCGACACTCATAGTTCGAACCCAAAATCCACCAACTACTGTCTTGGTTTCAATATAATTCCAACCATCCTAATTTGACTACGCTTTGAAAACAATTTAAAATAATAATAGGTAGGATTAGAGTTACCCACCTTGACGAGTAGGGTGGTTTCCCGTATTCGTCCTAATTGTCACTGCTCCCTGACCCAAATTGCTTCCCAAATTCTGAGTTTACTTCACTGTATAAAAATCCCACCATTAATATTAACTTCCAATCTCATAGAAAAAATATATACCAAGACTTAAAGTTATACGACACAATACCTTCCTGACTTTAGTAGTATTCAACAACTCCAAATCTGACCTTCGATCAATTCGATTCTACTTTCCTTGAGTGTACCCCATAACCTTCCTTTATACTGAATTACATCCCAAAGAAGACAACTCCATGCCTAATAGAGTTCTTCTTCACCGCAAATCAACCGACAAAATTTACCGCTTCCGTTCGGTTATCCTTTTCTTCCTTTCTTCTTAATTCGGTTCTCCCTTTCGGTCGTATGCTAGTAATTAGGGCAGAGGAAAAAAGATTTTGAACCACTCTATGACTGAGTTCTACCAAAAGTGAAGAAGGAAGGAAGAGAATGACATGGTGGTCCTTTGGTTACTACCCACCGTTGAGAAAGAGAAGGAATAAGAAGCAGGAGGTGGGCTTGGTTTTGGTAGCCATGCAAGGAAAGAGAAAAGGGGGAATGAGTTGTAAATTGGAAACAATCAGGGAGCATTCGGTGCTCCTGATTGTTTTCCAACTTCAATTCCTCCCCTTTCCTTCTTCTTTTCTTTTTGAAAAAAAAGACCCTAATTAACCTAATCATCAACTACCCACTAACTCTTAACTAAGGTTAATTAGTACTCTAATCCCATTTAATTTCTAAACTAACTAATTTTAATACAATCACACATAATAGTCAAATAAATTGCATAAGAGACCAGGGAAAACTCTAACTACGCAATTAAGAACAGTAATTAGGGAAATTAGTCTAAATAAAAAAAATATTTAAATCTCGGGTCTTACAATAAACCCCTGCATCAAACAATTATTGTTATATATAGTTTATATATGACTTTAAATTTCGTAAAGTGTTTATATAGACAATTATAACATTGATATACATAATTTATGTCTATTTTTTCTTTTATAATTTATTGTTAAACATATAAACACGGAATAAAATTTAAAATCACGTAAACAATTATTATAATTTATGTTTATATATCCACCAATGATTTATAAAATTGATACACATAAAAACAATACTTGGTATAACCAAAACTATTGACTTAGAACAATGTAAAGGAGTTAGAACAAAAGATAATTTTCTTTCGCACAGTCCCACAACCTCTGCATCAAGGGCAAAATCATGTCAAAGCTATGCAATCAAGCTAGCAAAAATCAACAAATATTTCGACTAAATTGGATAATATTACAACAAAATCAAGATAGTAACATACAAAATCACAATCGACGACTTGAATACATAAATTAATGATAATTACATAAAATAATTCCATTGTTGACACATCTCTCCTTGTGGCTTCAAAATTGAATCAAAATTATCATTGTCTTGTAAGTAACCCAGCAATTATTGGAGCATAATCACAGTCTAGCATACCTAAACATTGAGCACAAACTCTGGAACGTATGAAAACATTATGCACATCTATTATCTTATCAACCGAAATTGACGCATCAAAAAAGCATAGACGCCCATTATCAACCTTCAGTTGACCAGCATGCCATCGTTGCCGCTTCCATACGGTCGTCAATATCGTTAAAAACACATTTCTATCCCTATTTTTGCAAAATCGGTAAAAAAAAAAAATCAAAAAACACAAAACTAAAATCCATCAATATTAAATGAATAAAGAAGCATTAGTAATCCATGTAAATAATCATCAATAGTGCAAAGAGTTAAAAAAAAACAAAAGTACTCAATAAAGCAACAATAGTACAACACACATACATAAAGAATTTATACTAACTTGATTAAAATTAGGCATACTAGGCCTCAACCCGTGCGATGCGCGGAGTAAATTCAATTAGTTACTTTTGAAATTTTATAAAAGTCATGAATGTGAAACATACTGATGAATATTGAGGAAAACGTTTATGAATGTGAAATTTATTGATTGAGATGGTAAAGGATTATGTCTATATAATTCTGAACTGCGATAAGATTGATTAACCAGATATTTTTTAATTTCTTTAATTGTAAATGAAATCTAAAAAGAAATAGAAAATAAAATACAATTTAAATTTAAATTGAACACTACTGTTTGAGATTTAATAGAACTCGTTTTGAATTTAAGTGATGTCAAGTAGACGTGGATTAAGGATATATTTTTTAATTTCTTTAATTGTAAATAAAATTTGGAAAGAAATTGAAAATAAAATACAATTTATTGCGCTGTGATTGGTCTAGACTCTGAGAAACGCTCCCGTGGCTTTATTTCGTGGGACCCACAATGATTTCTATTGTAACATACATATGTGTTTCCACATTGTAGAGCATGGATGATATAGAAAATTAATTTGTAGTAGGGAGCATATTGACAGTTGTCAACATGCACATGAAGCCAACCAGCCATGCAGTGGCCAGACTGCCACCCAGTGGGCAGTGGGCGGGGCGCCTATGCGGGCATTGGGAGGCCCGACCCTTTTTTTTAATGAATATAGAATTTTTGATGTTGACAGAAATTAATGCCGTTCTGGTTCACTGGTAAAACCGCACCGTTAAATCCGGTGCATCGGTTTTTAGAAACCATGTGATTTGGTTCCGGTTTCGGTTTAAGGTTTTAGCTCACCGTTTCATCCGGTGCATCGTTTCGAGACACCGAAACCGCACCACACCTTTTCCACCTCTACTTGAAACTAGTTGCAAGGCATTTAAAATATCTTGAGACTTCCGCTGTAGAGATTGACAAAGCATGTCGGTGATCTCCATAATGACATTCATCATATATATGGTAAAGACAAATCAAAATTGGTCATGATTTCATATGTAATATTTGCCTCACCTCGCTTAGTTGAAGTACTCCCTTCTTCAATTAGCTTGAGAAGCACACCACATGTAGAACTAAACATTTTCATCAAACATAATATTGATGTCAAATGGGAGTCCCAACGTGTATCTCCAGGTCGTTGTAAAATCCTATTTGATTAAGGTCAGTGCCAGTTTCAATCTCACCATTATCAACCAAATAGGCAATCTCTTTAGCGTAAGCATCCTTTAACTCATCATTGCGCTTAATGGTTTTCAATTGAGAAAAGAATTTGTACATCGACTTAACTTCTTTGGATGCGGCAACTTATGCCAGCGACAAACGGTTCGCAAAACAGTGGACATAGTAAGCATATGGGCAGTCTTTGCTGACAGGAGCTTGTAGTCCGTTCCACTCTCTCACATATTGCTTGCGCCATCATACCCTTACCTGCGAATATTTTGGATATCAAAGGCATAAAGAGACAATTTAGAGTAAATTGCATCTCGGAGAGTCGCTGCAGAAATATCTATAACATGGACAGTGATGAAAAATCTCTTTCTAACAATGCCTTGACTATCAACATAACGTAAGACCATGACCATTTGCTCTTGATTTGAAACATCATCGGCTTCATCAACGATGATACAAAATTTCAAATCACCAATTTCATCATGGATGACTCTTTTTACTTTCTTTCCCATGACTTGTAAAATATCTTTTGGAGAATTAGGAGTAAGTTTTAGTAGCATTTTCCAATACAACATTTGCAACACCCGAATTATAAAAAGCCAAAAGTTTCAATAAAATTCCCGCGATTTAGAGAGTCTTTACTTTCATCACGACCTCCTAGAGCATATCCTTGGAATACCAAATAGATAATTGCATCAATTGAAACCTTCAAATGCATCTTATTTTCTTGGATTTGCTTGGAAGATTGTTTTTCAAATATTTGGGGCATGTGTTGCTTTTGATTCAATAGGTCCTCTCTACTTTGCTCAACCTTTTTATGGGTAGAGTTTGGTTGTCTCCCACATGATTCAAAAAAGCGCAATCTTTTTCACCTACTTTATTCCAGTTTTGAAAACCCTCAATTGTAAATGTTTTGGAACCAAATGGATTATCTTCCTTATTAAAAAGATAACAAGAGAAACAAAAAACAACATTCTTTTTAGAAGAATATTCTAACCAAGAGGGATAGTTTTTGTACCAGGAAGTCTGAAATCAACAAATATGATCTGCATGCTCAGTTCGCAGAAAATCTTTGACAGGTTGGTAGGGACTTGCTTTTATATAAGCTCTTCGAATTTCACCCTGCAACTCTACAGGGTATTCCCAAATTTGTTTCCTTTTCCCGGATCATGCTGTAAAGGCTCATCCATGTTTTCAACAATAATATCAGAGGAAATATCCGGAGGACAAGTTGATATATGTTAGATGATCCACCATGTCTTCTTGGCGTTGCCTCATAGTCATTGGTCAGTGTTGGCTCATTTTCGCGCGTAGACACATCTGCTATAGTTTCTTCTAGAGTCTCTTCTCTTTTTCTTTTAAACATCAAATCAATTTTGCTTTGTTTTTGTTTGTTCATCTTATTTATATAAATATCTAAAAAAATGCACAAGATTATATTTTCAACTAATCAGTCATTATTTAAATATTAAATTGTTGTCGTACGTTTGGGAGTACGGTTGTCGTATCCATAGGGAGTTGTGTTCAAGGCAATCAAAGCTGACTCAAATGTTTCAAGTTAGGTATATTAACCAATGATGGTGATGGTGATGATGAAGCTACAAACTATGAAAGCAATAAAAGATGTTCAGGTAGCAAAATTAGTACTCAACAACTAACCAATCTGAACAACCTAATCTACCAATTCTATACAAGCAAAAGAGGGGTGGATTGCACTATTAAATTACGCCAAAACCATCTCTCGAGGGTCAGTGACTTCGCCCAAGCCCTCTCTCGAGGGTCAGGGGCTAGCTTAACTATTCTAACTACCTATTCTCATAGAGTTAGTCTAATAAACTATAAGGAGGACAACCCTAAACCTAGTCAGAATTCAACATTCTCATATCAAAACCCTAACCATTTTCTCTACATACACTAGTAAATTGACATCACCTCTCAATATAAATCAATTGCCTAAGAAATACAAATGAAAACTCTCTAAAGCATTTCATCAAACACATGGTGGGCATGAGAAAACCTCTAACTACAAGCATGAATTTGTATAGATTAGGCTTAAAACAAGATCAATTAGCCATTAAACAATTCAATCACAACCCAAACAATACAACATAAAACTAACAACAAATCAACATAATAATACAATTAGAAAGAGAAATGATCTAAAAAGCATATGAATATAGAAAGAGAGAAATAGAAAGGGATAGAAAACTTATGAATTAAATGCGAGAACGAAATCGATGAATTGTTGAACAAAGATAACATAATCCAATTAATTTAGAGGAATCTAAACCTAGAACTGGAGAGGCTTAGAGAGAAAACATCCCTTCAAGCCTAGAGAAAAAAAAATTAGAAGTGAAAAGAACGTTTAATTGAAAAACTCCCTTTTCTAATTAATAAAACTACTTAAAACAAAATACTGCAATCTGGAACAGCTGTCCGCATCGACTGGCACACCTAGGTGTGCTGAATTGGAAATTCCAATTTCGCTTCTCATTTTCTGGTGCGACTATGTTGGCTTCCTTTGCTCCTTAACTTCTTACTTCCAATCTTTTTCCCCCTGTGCCATCATCACTTTGCGTCAAAATTGCCTAAAAATAAGATAATTAAACAAATTAGTCTCAATTAGCAAATATGACAAAAAACACTATTAAACTTATACTAAATAACTTAGATAAGTTCAATAAAACAATAGAAACCGAGGTAAAAATTGGTAAAATCGAGGTTCAACAACCCCCCATGCTTGAACCTTGCATCTCCCCACGCAAGCCTAATCATGAATAGGGTTGTTCATCAGTTCGGGACTAGACCGAACTAGATCGGACTGGATTGGACCGAAGACCGAACAAGGGATTGGTCTGGACCGAGGACTGGATTGAACTTTTTTTGGTCCAGGACTGGACCAACCGAAAAAGTTCAGTTCTGGACTGGACCGACCGAATGAATCGATTTAAGGGGTTGACTTCTGCTATCAAATCTTGTGTGAACTGAACCTGTGCAAATAGAGCAATGACATACAAAGGAGAAACCTCATAAACAATTCAAGAAAACCTCATGAAAAATTTCATACCTGAGTTTCATACGATACACTAGTAGTGATATGAAAAAAAAACCCTAGCAACTATCGTAATTCGGTCCTCAGTCCAGTCCTTGGTCTTTTTAGTTTGGTCCAGGGACTGGACCGAAAACCAAAATTTGATATTTTCTGGACCGAGGACTGGACTGAATTATATTCGGTCCTTTTAGTCCAGTCCTCAGTCTAGTTCGTTTTTCGGTCCGGACTGGATTATAAACAACCCTAATCATGAATTGCAAACCTCAAGAGGAGCCTCCCCCCTTTTGGACAAGGTACAAAATCCGGTAGTCAAGAGCAAAGACATACAATAGGTCGCTTGGCAAGATCCAAATTCATATCAAAACAAAGTTGCATTTCATTTCAAAGATAACAAAGTCAAGTGGCAAATCATTCACTCAATCTTATCCCCATATACAATTCAAGTCCATTCAAGTGATTGGCGAACTAGATGAGATTGGTAGGATCTCACTTTAGGGTATGTGGAACACTCCCTCTCATGTGTTTAAAATGAATTCGGTGTTCACTCAATACCTTCAACCAGTGCATGCAAACTACCATAGGCTTGACAAGAGTCTCAATTCTCTACCACTATAAGGGTTATAATGGTGCCAAAGTTTAGAATAAGAAGGGAGAACCTATAAAACAACAACAATTCCAAACATGAAACTCAATATCACTTATACCACACATCAATTAAGCACAAAACACTCCCCAACGAAGAGTGGTTGGGAAAGAGTTAAAATAAACTAAAAATAATCATGCTATCACCTCTTATTCAAAATGCTTCCTTTTTTTTCTTTCTTTGTTTTCCTTTTTTTTTAAAATTTTATTTTTCATATTTTTTCTAGGCGAATGCATGGATATATAAAGAATAACTCTAATCCTAACAGTGACAAGTCACAACCTTTGAGGATAAAAAGGGTAGAAAGAAAATTCAATAATGCACTTCCCTTGTAGCAACAAACCATAAGCTCTCAACAATCATATATATATATATATATATATATATATATATATATTGGATATGATATAATGAGAAGAGAGTTTTTGTGAGAAGAGAAGAAGGAGCAATCCTAGCCTTTGGTTCCAAGATCAAGGGTGATGGTAATTAGTTGTTATACCTTTATTTAAAATATGTGATTCTAATTGTGATTGGCTGTTTTTGTTCTTTAAAAAAAAAAAAAACAGGAAGGAATCACGTGGGGGGGGGGGGGGGGAGAAAGAGGGGCAAGCTGGGTTGCACGCCGGAGATGGAGGGAGTTATTATTTGCAATTTCCCAAAACACACCATCATTCTGCAACTATTAAAATCCCAAAAACACGCCATCATCAACGTCTGCCATAGCTGATGATCCAAAACTTGAAGCTTTGAAGTAAACCCTAATCTATTTGTGACGAGTTCCGGTTATTTTTCCGACAAGGAAGTGTTGCGGCGATTGATTTTCCTGTCAATTGGCAGAGAAAGGTGATACGAAGGTCAAATTTCCAGTCAATTTCTGGCGGATGAGTGTGCGATTTCCTGTGAGGCTTGGTTCAAGTGAACCCCAGTTCATGGGGTTATCAGGTAAGGGAGTTTTTCCAGAATTCTAGGGTTTAGGTTGTTTGTCTCATTTTTTTGAATTCGTTGTTTTTCCCAACAATCCTGTGAGTTTTTTTTTTTTCCAGAATTTGATGTTTTTTTGTAACTGTTATGGGTTATTTTTGTCAGTTCAACGATGCAATTGTATAATTGATGATGAAGTCGAAAGGTGTGACTGAACCAGAGGTTGAAGAAACGAAGAAGGAGATGTGAGTCACTGTTTTTATCGCGTTTTGTGGTTCGTATCAGTGTGTGATGTTCATTTTTTGATATTGTTGATGTTCATTGTGGGATGTTTTGGGGGTTAATGTTAGTTTGTGATGTGCACGCTGGTGCTCGTTTGAAAATCATGGGCATAACAGAACAGTTGATGTTCGTTTCGATACACTTTGATGCTCATTTTCATTTCCTTGATGAGCATTTTGTTGCATGTAGATATCAATTTTCACAAGTGGGGTGTGCGTTAGTTCAGTTGAACTTGATGTCCATTTTAGTTTAACTTGATGTTCATTTTGGATACACCCTGATGCTAATTTCAATTCGACTTCATGGTCATTCACAAACTGATATTCAGTTCAAATCATGGTTGTAATAGAACAGTTGGTGTTCTTTTCGATACACCTTGACGATCATTTTATTGGGTATAGTTGTTCATCATGACAAATTGATGTTCATCATGACAATTTAACTTAATGTTCCATCATGACACAGTTGTTGTTCATTTTATTATAACTAGATGTCCATTCGAGGTATTATCTAGTGACATGTTGTTGTTGGGGCATGTTGATTCGGATGTTCTTTTTGATGTCACTTAAAGTTCATTTCATAAACATTAGATTTTTATTTTGATGTTGAGTTACTTAATTCAATTCTTCATACTAAAGTTTATTGAATGTTCATTTTAATGTCACTTAATGTTCATTTCATTAACACCGGATGTCTATTATGATGTTGAGTTACTTAATTCGGTTCTCCATACTGAAAGTTTATCAGATGTTCATTTTGATGTCACTTAATGTTCATTCTGGAATGTCCATTAGTTGGATGATGTTCCATATCCTTTATGATGTTACATGTCCTTCACGATGTGTTTGATGTCCAATACTAGATATTTATTCCATCTTCTGTTGTTTTGTTGGTTATCCATCATTTCGGTGAGATGTCGGATACACTAATAGAGGAACGCTGGACAAAGCACCCAACAAAGCGTTACCGATTCATTGTGGAACATAGCGTCACTGAGGGATGCGACAAGCTAACCAGGAAGAAGCGCTTGATCGGCGTGGTAAGTGCATGGACATTGCCGACGGGGAAGAAGCGCTTGACCAACAAGGCGTGGAAAGCCTGTGTTTTTTCTATCATATAAACATAGATTCGGTTTCATTTTGGATTGATGTATTTTTGTTAGATTAGGCTGACGTATTTTTTATGAACGAACATCTGATGTTGATTTTCATTATATATAGATACTCATCGAGTCAATGACTTGATGTTCATTTCATGTTCACGTTAATTATATGTTGATGTTCGTTCAAGTATAACTTGATAATCATTTCATATTGACTTGATGTTCATTTTCATTAACAATACCATTTAGGCATCTATTGATCATTTAGAGCCTATAAATTTCATGGGTATCTTGAAGTAAGGTAAATGATGAATTTTGGTAATATTTGGTAACTTTGGTAACTTTTGGTAACTTTGGGTAAATTTATATGGGTAAATTTGTGTTTTTAAATAAAAGGACAAATAATTAAAAATACCCCACTTTACACGTGGCAAGTGATATTACCGTTGAGATATTTTGTTGTTGTCTTCTTCAGGAGCATTGGCGTGAGATTCCTTCCCTAGTACCTCTCCTTTTTGCAGCAACAAAGGGGTGTAAAAGTTGAGTTTTCATATCATCAATCTCTCACTCCCATACGACAGAACTGCTGGATTCTTGCCATTGTGTACCGATCGGTTGAATCCAAATTGTGCAATAATGGTTACTACTGTAGAGGTAGCTTTGGCAGTTGGCAAATTCATTCATTGCTCATCCATAAATTCACGAGGGAGAAGATCAAAGGGGAAGCGTTCCACCGTCGGTGTTCCAGGTATGCGTTTGCTTACAGTTTGAGCCTCTGATTTCGATTTCAATTTCATGTGAAGTTTCAGCTTTGGTGTTTGATTATTTTTGATTTTAGTTTTTCTGTAATGATGGCAAAAACCACGCCCATATTCTGGGATTTGGTTGAATCAGCGGGTGTCGATCTGGAGGAGATCTGGGCTTCAACACAAAAAAATAATTTTTTTGGTTTTTTTGTTTCTAGATTGGATGAATGTGTGCGGGGTTTGGGACAATGCTTGGTTGTGATATTTGTTTTTCATTGGATGAAAAGTGTGATTAGTCGGTTTTCTTGATACAGATCTAGAATTTGATTTGGTTGAATTGAAGAAGAAGAACAAGGCATTATCATTGACAAAGGTAAACTCTTCGATCTGGTCAAACTTTAGACAACATCAAATCTGTTTTTATGCCATTGTTGTGGTTGTCATATTGGGTTTCGTTTGGTTGATTAGGATAATGTGAGTATATTGACTCTGAAATGTGAGAGTCACAATTTTGGCGTGTTGGTAGTCATAACATGTTTGGGTTGGTTGCAATGCTTCAAGTCAGAGCATGCGAGTGTAATAGGAGGAATTTTAATGGTGGTTTTTTTGTTTCTAGATTGGATTGGATGAATGTGAAATGGGAAATTTGAGAGTATAAACACTGCTTTGAAGGTGGAAGAATATAACTATGTATGGGGAAAAAAATGGGAGTAAAAATCAAGTAATACTTCACAAAATCAAACCGATCCAGATGGGAGGCTTTCAAACACTGATAGAATGGAAATAAAAAATTATTGCATCAGAACCTCATTGAAAATTAGTAGGAATTTGATGGAAATGTATGGCCAGTAGGGAGGCTTTCAAACACTTGAGTAATGTTTGTGTTTGTGTTTATTTTCAATTTTGTGTTTGTGTTTGTGTCTGTTGAAAAAGTTACACATTGATCTTCTTACCATCCCTTCTTCATGTACTTTATCATCTTGTACAATACTGACATCTGAGAGTTTGAAAGAGCTTGTGATGCTAAAGGCACGAGCGGGAAAACAAATAGGATGGCTTGGGTTTAAGTGAAATGGTGTGTTGCATTGTATGTGTTTGAAGTGAGTAGTGATCATGTCATTATTATGAAATGTGATGACGAAATTGTTTGGGATGATCTGTTGGCCTCCGATAATGTCACTGGCAGAACATGGCGCCCATTGGCAAAGGGAAAGGGAAAGCAAAACAAGATGTGGGGAGGTCCAAAAACTGGAAATCCGATGAAGATGCGGCCTTACTTGGCCTTCTTTTAGAAGACCTTAGTTGTGGGAGAAGACAACATGACTGGCTTGAGATCAGCAAAAAGCTTAGATCGTTTGGGATTCAAAGACCGTATGACTCAGTTCGTAACCGGTACAATGATCTCAAAAAAAATGTAGTGCTTGGTTGTGGCTGAACAAGAAGACTGGAGAAGGATACATACCTGACCTTAGAACTGTTGAGGTCTCGCCCCAACGTTGGGACATTTTCTTGACGGTATGAATATATTCAATTTTGGTGCATTTTTTAGGAGATTGTGATGGTTGCCATTTGGTTATTGACGGTATTGTATTTTCTTTTGCAAAAGTTCAAAGGAAGGTTTAAGAGCATGAGACATGAACCTTCGGACAATGTGGACAAGCTAACTGTAGTATTCAGGGGACAGATCGCTGAAGGGAAGAGGGCTTGCACTGCTGCTAATATCATGGACGTGGACAATGAAGAGCAAAGTGGTGATAGTGATGACGTCGCAACCCCGGATGGTACCCCTGCGGACACAAGTGATGATGGTGACACGAGTCGGTCTCCACCTAGGAGTGAGACATTATCTGGTAAAAAGAGGAATTACCCGGAACGAGGCGGTCCAACACAGAGGAAAAAGAGATTCAGTGATGACACTGTGGTTGATGTTGTAAAGTCCTTGTCAACCAGGGCCACACGCGACCAACAATTGTCGGATGAATATAGTGAAGTGTGGTCAATTGTCACCAACGACCCTTATGCGGTTGAGCATAGTCATTCATTCATTCATTTTCAAAGCGATGCAATACATTAAGCAGAATAACGAGTTCAAGTACTTCTTGACCATTCCAGAAAACAGGCATGCTACGTATCTGCATTCCATCGTCTATGGAGATTCCATCGATCCTTGAATGGAGTCCTGGTTTCTTAAAAAAAATGAAAAGAACCTATAATTTATGATGTGTTGTTTGTTGAGTTTGTTGTGTGTGTGCGGTATGTTTAGACGATTCCTAGACTTTATGATGTGGTGTTTCTTGACTGTGTTGAACATTTGCTACACTTTTTGGATGTTTTCACAATGTTTCACTGTGTTTTGCTATGTTCCTTGCACATTTGGTATAGTATCCCCTAAACTATGATTGTTGGCTGACTTTGGTTTCCTGGTTATTTCATATATCTTGTCGTTCGATGTATATCTTTTTTGTAGCATGGCTGACGGTGACGAGGAGTTGTACGATATGCTAGAGGAAGTGCTTGATGAGATATGGGACGAAATTTTGGCTGATTATAACGAGCAACAAAAATATAGAAGGCGGATGCAATTAAACGAAATACAACAGGGTGACAGGTTTGTGCATCATATGTTGAATAGTGGTGATAATCAACTATGTAAACAATTTTGTCGCCTCACACCTGATATGTTCAAAAGCCTGGTCGGCATACTTGTTGAGAGAGAATACATTTCTCAAGGTAGTGTAGGACCCCGGAAAAAGTGACCCTTTTTCCGTGATGCGCTACTTAAGTGATCGGGAGCCGACTAAGGTTGCTTAATCCTTAAATAACGATATTTTTATTTTTGAAATTCATTTTCGGGATGGTGAAATTATATTTATTTTACAAATCTGTTTTTTATTATTTAAACACTTGAAATTACACAAAAATATATTAATAATGATTCAAAATCAGCCCACACCACATTCAGGCCCAAAAGGAAGCACGCGGGCCGCTAGAACCAACAAAACCCGCGCGGGTTTTGATGGCTCTTGGGCCGGACCGCCTGTTTCCCTCGGGCCAGAGAACATGAATCTGAAATAATAAAACCCATGTGACTTTTATTAATTCATACACATTTTCTCTCAATTTTTCCACTTTAAATTGAGTGTGAGGAAAGATATTAAATCATTTCTTAATTATTTTTATGTAAATTTCAATATTAAATAATCAAACAGATTATAAAATGTAACGACCCGCCCTAAAACCCATATTAATTAAATTATAATCACCGTGATTAACCCAAATTACGCTATTAAAATTTTTCGTTTCATTTTATTACCATTGTTATTATTTTTATTGTGGCGACAGGTCTCGAGTAAGGAGGTGGCTAAATGGGTCGGTTATAATATTTTATATACGTATTACCACAGTTGATAAAGTATTCTTATCTTAAATAATTCCTAACATGAGTTTATGGCTATTTATTTATTTTCAAGATAAGTCATATAATTTATTTTACGATTCTTGACCTTACGGTTTGAACCGAGGGAAGTTACAATAATTTTTGTGTACATTTTCGATTATACTTCAAATCATCTAATCGTCCTAATTATATTTTATCATTCACTTTTATTTTTCCTAAGTATCACCCCACCAATTTATTTTATTTGATTTTAAGTTTTATTAATCCATTTCACCTAATTTAAATTCAAATTACTTTATCTAACTTTGTATTAATTTATTTTACCCAAGTTATTACCAATTGACACTATCTAGTTTAATACAAATTATTTTACCTAATCTAATTTTAATTATCTTGGCTTAATTAGTCTTTTAGTTGTTAATAGAATGGAGGTGTGGTCTTTATATATAAGTAGGGGGGGGGGGGGTGGGGTCTAGTAACATTTTCATTTTAATCAATTCAAACACAACTCTCACAAGTCTCTCACTCTTTCTCCCTTGTTCCTTGGCCGACCCCCCCAACCCAGCCATTCCCCCCTCTGTCTAGGCGTTTTCTGGCGAGAATTCCGGCGGCCGGAAGTGTTTTCCGGCGACCACCATGCACTCCTCCTCCTCTCTTGTTTTCTCCCTCAATTTCTCCTCCAAGTGGTATAATTTCAAACCCTAACTCAAGCTTTTATATTCCTAATATGATTTTCATGTTTAATTTGTGTTTCTTTGATGTTTCTCATCTCTTTTAAGGTTCTTAAGCATGAGTTTATATTGTGGTTAAATTAGGGTTTGAATTTGAAGTTGATACATGTGAATTTGGGTTGATTTTGAGTGTTTAGTGTTGTATTCTTGTGAATGTTTGAAATGGCTTGTTGCATGTGAGTTTTATGGCCTTGATTGAGCAAGATTAAGTGTTTAATTTCTGGAAAATTGATGGATGATAGCTAATTTGAAGATTAGTTGAGTATTATTGCAAATCAGAGGCAAAGAAGCACATGCATGTTGTTTTTAGAGGGCCATTATAGATTCTGGTTACAAACAGTTTGTTACAGAGGACTAAAAGTATGAGTTTAGCCCAGATTTTTACTTAAAAAGATAGCTTAAGTCATTATCTAACTATGAGCTTTGGAATTTCGAGAATCCGATATGTGTAGCCCGGGATATGGCTAAAACCGTATAGGTGTGCAATTATATACGTTTTCTAAGTCAGTAGCTAAATGTCAATTTTTCGTCCATTTGGAGACTTTGTTGGTTTTAATGATAAACATAAAAGTTTTAGGTGACGTTTTAAGCTTTCCGGAAATGTATAGTATGTGTCCATACGATGTCGGGAATAGAAGATACAAGGTTTTCATTGAGGAGCTGAAATCGGGGTTCTGTCCAGAATTTTAAGTATGAATTCTGACTTTATGGCTATAATTCGACCTTTTAGGATGCTCTAACCAATTTGTGGTCAACATAAGACTTGAAGAACATTCTGTAGGCTTTTCGAATTGGGGTTTTGGGCCATCACTGGATATCGGGTTAGAGAGATATGAGCCTTAGACTAAAGGGCTGTAATCTGAATTTTACCCAGAACTTTAGTTATCTATTTCTTACCTTGTGGATAATAGTGGACCAATTAAGGGTTCTAATCATGTAATGACCTTTGTGTAAATGTTAGGATGATTTGGATATGTATTTTAAGTTGAAGTATGTCAAATTGGTGATTAAGATTACCTCCTAAAGATTTGGTTATTCACAGCGAGTCGTGGAGTAATATTAATATATGTGAAGTTAAGTTATCTCATGGTGACTTAGGGGTTAAAACTTATAGAACTTAGATGTTTATCGGGGTAAAGACCTTCATTGATAATCAATTAGCCTTGAGGAGTAACTTTCTTCCAAGTCCTCAACTCCGTTGCATCGTTCTAAAAGTCTTACGACCAATAGCTATTTCTTATAATTTTTCTCCGTCTTTTGACGACATTTTTCATTACAAGTTTAATAAATTCTTTATTAACCTTCAAAGATTCAAATTCCATACTACATTCTGGTTATTCAAGATATTCTTCGCCTTTCAAGCTTTCCGTTAAGCTATTATAGATTTCTATCCAAGTTTCACTCTAAAAATCCAAATCGCTTAGCTTTACTTCAAAAATTAGCTTCTGTCCGGACTGTTTTTTGAGCCATTCCCTTCATTTTTGGACCTCGGTCCTGTTAACAAAGTTGTAGAACTTAATTTTCCCTATTCCGGGAAGTACTCGTTTGTTTAATTCCGAGTTTTCTAACCCGAGTTATGCTAAAAAAACTCTATTTCCTAAAAACCTGAAATTTTCTTTCTAAGCTTACTTCATTCATAATTTCTTAAGTTACTAAACATTTGAAGCTAATTAGGAACCTTATTCGGTTCTCCACTTTATACTTCTTTTATCTTAGTTTCCAAGCCGCCCAAGCCATCCCGAGGCCGAGCCAAGCCACCAAACTTCTATGCGTTTCGAGGTACGCAAATTGTCCAACTTTTAACTCTTTATTTATCCTTCAACACAATTATCATTGTGATATTATGTCTCCATCATGAACTAATATCTCATATTTACTTATTATCCAATGGTTATTATTATCTTATCAAGTCATGAACTAATATCTTATATTGAATTATTTTCAAGCGGTCCCGCCCCATCATATTCTAGCTAGTTACGTGAAGTGCTAGCCTATACGTTTAGATGCTCCTGATCAGAGTGTCCTAATGACCTGGCCAGTGTCGACTGCCTAGCAGTCACCCAATCCAAATCTAGATCGGTTTGGGCATGCGCGTGTGTGAGGTGCTTCGGCATCGATCGTAAGGGATACCGCTCATTTCTAATTATCACAAGTTCATTTCAGTTATTTATATTCATGTCTTATACATATACCAGTTATTTATATATATATATATGCAACAATTCAGTTTATTTATGTTTATCCCCTTTCCCGTTTTCAAAATGAATTTAAAGGCCGGCACCGAAAACCGTTTTCGAACGGTTTGACGTGTTGGAGGTTTGTGTACTGAGTGTTTCCCCACTCACTTTGCGACTGTTTTCAATGTTTTGTTTTTAGGGGTCCGAGCTCCCAAGGCAAAGGCAAGGGTAAGCAGAGTAAATCTTTCGGTGCAAGGTAGTCTTCTAAGGCGTTTGATGGCCGGTTATCAAGGATCCCCATAGGTTTGAAGACCGTTTATGTGGGAAAATCTCGATATATATATATATATATATATATATATATATATATATATATATATATATATATATATATATATATATATATATATATATATATATATATATGTGTATCTAAGGGTTGTATAATGTATTTTATTTCAAGTTTGGTGTTGTGTATGGAGTTAAGTATATGTCTAATTGTGGGTTTTGTTATGTTTGGTGACGTATGTATGCCTTGTCTCGAGTGGGGACGGCGGTAATACCTCAACCCTAGATGTTCCGCTGCGCTAATCACAAGTTAATTGATGGTTTAAGTTAATCTTGTGGTTAAAGGTGTTGGGGTGTTACAGTTGTGGTATCAGAGCGGTGTTATAAGAAGAGCTTGAGGTTTAGAATTTCATAGGAATATGTGTTATGAGTGTTAGAAGTATGGATATTATGTGTGATATATATATGTCCCCCTTGTGGATTGAGATTGGGGATATGTGAATTTATTGGGATGGATGTTGAGCATGAAGCTCTAGATAAGTGTATGAAGTGTAAAATGTTTTCTTGCAGGTATGAAGTTATGTAAAATTTTGGGATAATCCAATTTATAGAGGAAGTACTGCCGAAATTCCTCCAGGAATTTAGAAAGCTTTAGTAGAAAAATCTAAGGAAGCTTAAGTACAAATTGCAAGTAATCTACTAGTTTGGTGCAAGTGAAGCTTGCTAAGTGTTCTTGAGATTATGAGGCATGTCAAATTAGTCTTTAAAAGAGAGTTTTAATTATCAAGGAAAGAAGTTTACGAATCCAATTCCAAGTGGGATTGATGTAGAACGCAAATGAAGTGCTAAGTGCTTGATCTTGGAGTATGGTGAAATGTTTAAAAGCATCTATATGATACGAATGGATAGTGAGCTAAGACAAAAACCCATAAATGCAATACCGCGATCAAGTAAGGAAAGTTTAATACTTCTGACCTTCGGTGATCCTCCTGTTTATTCATCCACGCATAGAATTCCAAAAAGTAGGCACCTCTTGGATCTTCTATACATGATTGAATTAAAGTTTGAGATTTATGTTGTAACAGAGCCATTGGGTTGATTGTGATGGTGGTTAAATAGGTGAGTGACCCCCTCTTTCTACCAAGCGGAGTTTGGATGTGTTTTGTAGGTTATCTCAATGAGTATGGACAAATTACTTGGGGTAATATCTAGCTTGATTATAGGATTGAATGACTTCCTTAATCCTTCTTCAGTTTCCAATTATTTATTTTCCTGGATCAGTTTCCCTAAATAGCCTTTGCACAATTCAAGTCCCCATCACTAAACCCATCATATTTCATATCCATTACATGAACTGAATTATAGCCTCTTGATTCATGCTATAAATCCCTTCCATATAAACCCTTTTCCCATGATAGTAAGCCCTACTTAATCATTACGTTTCCTTCATTTAATTTCAAACCAAGTATACCATTTTATATTGTTAGTTAATGTGGTGTCCGCATTGCTCCTCTATCATTCATTCATTACCATCCTTGCAAACTTATCACAATTGCCTCAACCACTAAATCCTCCATAATTCTAGTTACTTATTCAGATTGATTCTTTCATACTTAGTTCCCATCTCTTTCAACTAACGTCAAATTCATTTTTTTTCATTTCTAATCTTATTTATTCCATGGTGCTCTTGGCCTAACAGAGCTTTTTCATCTCTCATCCTTAGTTACTATCATCCCTAGTAGACTACCCACTTGAATGCAAAATTCATCCTTCATATTCTTACTTCCTTATAAATTAATCAAGCTTATCATTCCAGACAACTGTCTTGTCTCAAATAGTTTATCGATACCTGTCATTCCGATCCATTCTTTGTGTATTGTTAATTAATCGTGCTCGGCATAGATCCTAAAATTTCAAATCTTTATGCCCAATCTTAAATTCTCATCATTTGTACTACCCTTATTGTGTAGTCATTACAATAAACCATTGTCCATGTTTTCAACTCCAAAAGAAAACCTCTATACCTTTCTTAACTCATTTAAGCTCACTATATCTTATTATTACTTCATTCCAAAAATCATAGTGCTCGTTGACATTCTTATCATCTCGTGCTAGTCGAAAATCCAAGCGGCAGTTATTCCAGTTTTGTAGGTTATTCCCACTCCGCCAAGCAATGTCAAAGTCATCATTTTGTAATTATATTGTTGCCTATCTGGACCGTATCGGGTTCAGTGTCGGGTTCGGTGCGAAGCTTTCATAGCCGGGATTGCGGTTAAGGATAAGGTCGATGAAATCCCGACCCATCATCACCGGACTAAAACCGCTCACCCACTCGTTTTCAGGAATCGTTACACCTTTACAAAAGGTGGGGTGGTGAGCATCACACTATCGTGGCTTCGGCGAGCCCTCCTTGTTGGAGTAAGGAGAGCCTCGGGACTTGTCAACGACCTCGGAGGCCTCGGGACTGGATTGGGTCATCCCGGGAATGAAGGGCGTGTTGGTATCAAGTCTCGGAAGTAACCTAGTTAATAACTTGCAAGGGGGAAGGTGATCAGAGGTTGGAAATGCGCGCGCCTTCATACTTCGGGCCATAACTCGTTCAATATAACTCCAATAGGTCTCAAATTTTGGGAGCTTATAGTTCACAGTGAGAGCTTTCCAACGATATCTTACGGGCCTCAAACGGAGTTCGGATGAAGAAGTTATGCGCGTTTGAAGTCGGCAGGAAAAACTGCCCAGAAGCATGGCTCGCCCGAGCCACCCTGTAGCTCGCCCGAGCCACCTTCTCGAGTTTTGTCACACGACCTCGCCTAACGAAGACTTGTTGCGCGAAGGCTGCCGCCGAGCAAGTTGCTGGCTCGCCCGAGCCAGCATTCTATCGCACCCGCAACGCCTTAGACGCGCCCGCGACCCTTCCTGGCCAGCGACAGGCCATGGCAGACAGAGGGCCGGCTCGCCCGAGCCACCCTTTGGCTCGCCCGAGCCACTCTTCTGGACGGACGCGAATTTTCGTCATTTTTGCTCTGTTTTTATTTAATTTCTGGTTTAGTATAAATAGCTTGTTAGGACTTTTTTCCCAGGCAGCTTTTGATGATTATGAACATGCTTATGCATTGGTTAGGGTTTCCCTAAGTTTTCTCTCAAAATCTAGATTACTTTATCCATTGATTAATGGTGGTGTTTCTAGTCATTCCTTTATTGATCATTTGGTGGATTCTTCCTTTTTGATGGCCATAGTGGGGTGTTAGGCTTTGATGGTGGAATCTCCTTTATCCAAGGTCATATCCAATCCCTTTGGTGTTCAAGATTATTGAAATTGGTTGATTTTGGTTATTATTCTTGTTATTATTCAAGTTCAAGGCTATTGTTGAGAAGTTCAAGCATGGGTGATTGAGATGTTCATCTTTCTCCCCTTATTCTATTGCTTATGGATTTCTCTCATCTCTTCTACAACAACAACTCAAGCTAAGTCTTCAATCTCTCCCATCGCGCCACGCTCCATTTGGTATCAGAGCACAAGGTTATTCATCTAGCTTGAGTTTTCCATTGTTCTTGCTAGTTTGTTCTCTATTGTTGGAATTTTGGTATTTTGATTGAAATATTGGTGTTCCCCAACCCTTGTGACTCCAAGTGTATTGGAGAAATTGTTATTGCTATTGTGTTTGTTGATTTTGATGCATATTGGAGCTTTGAGGAAGAGTTGGAAAGTTGTGCACACAAGGTGTTCGATAAAATGCCCAAGTGAGAAAAACACAAAGAACCCTTATCCAAACACAAGCCAACTACAAGAAAACCCCCAAACTCCACAAAATATCCCAAACACAATCCGTCCCATACCTTTCCCTCGATATGGATGGTCACGATGATTCCGATCGAGAGGAATCAAGCCACCGGGGTAGCCCTCGACATCGGGCTCTCGAGAACCGACTTGCCACCCATGGCGAACGGTTCACCTCCATCGATCGCACTCTTAATGCCACCATGGTATGGTTGGACAACCTCGTCCAAGAGCGTTCGGTTCCACCTCGAGTTGAACGTTCGAGGCGCGCACAAAGCCCTAACCGTCCTCCTCCCTCTTACGAGTCGAGTGACGATGATAGAGGCTCACTACGACGCCATCATCGACGGTAAGCGATTGAGAAACCCCCATGGGATGAATTCTATGATACCAAGATCAAAATTCCGGAATTCAATGGCAACACCGACCCCGAAGATTATCTTGAATGGGTCCAAATCTTGGATAGGTATTTTGAAGCTGGGGATTATAGTGATGAACAAGCCTTCAAGATTGCGAGGTTGAAACTCACCAAGGGTGCATCCTTCTTGTTTAAGAATGTCAAGGCACAAAGAGCTAAGGAGGGTCGAGCAAAAGTCACCTCATGGACAAAGCTAAAGCGATTAATGAATCGACGATTCTTGCCTAGTACTTACAAGCGAGACCATGAACTCATTTCATCACTTGATGGGCAAAGAAGAAGAGAGGATTCCTCCCGAGAAAAGCCATTCCACTGTTCCCCACTAACAGCCTTTACGTCCCAAAAATGTGTCAAATGTAGACGTGTGGGACATGATGCTTTGCAATGCCCGACAATGGCTATGGTTGAAAGTTGGATTGAAGAATCCTTTGGTGTGGAAGAGCATACAGGTGACATGGTAGAAGGTGTTGATGAGAAAAACGTTGAGAAAGAGAAAAGTTCAATGAACGGGGTTATTGTCATTGAGGCCGTTGAAGGGAAACCTCTTGAGCTACTTGAAGTACATAGTGATCTTGATAAAGTTCCAAGCCAAGAGAAGGATGCGAACGTCGATCTTGCCCTTCCTCTCACCCTTGTTGAAGAACCCCAAGAAGAAGCACCTTCATTCGTCTCACATCCATCAATTGTTGAGCCTAGCAACAATAGAGTTAACTCCATCATCTCTCATGGTATGACTACTTTTGGAGTCCCTCCCAAAGATTGTTGAAAGGGCTCAAGAAGAGACTCCTTTAGTTTTATCATTGCCACTAATCGAGGACTTAAGCAACCATGGTGATGACTCCCATTTCCCTCCGCCCGTGGGCACTCAAATTCTTCATCATGAGAAGAACAAGGTAACCACAAGCTCTCATATGAATTTTATTGAATCGTGCTTGAAATATGGGCATTGTGTTGTAGAGTCTTTGGGTGAATCGTGCATGATCTTTGGGAGACATTGGTTGTTTGATGATGTTTGTTGGCGTGATAAGTTATATGATGATTATGTGGTGTCGAAGTTGGATGATTCTCTACACTGGAAGTGGATTGTTAAGAATGTTGGTGATCCTTTGGTGTCTAGTGACAAATTTGGGTTTGATGGAGCTATGATTCTAGTTCCACCAATGTGTATGGGCTCGTTATTTGTGTCATCCCTCAATGGATATTGTTTGGATGTTGGTCGTAGTGACATGAACTCTTTGAATGGGTCATATATGTTATTTGGTCGACAATGGTTGTTCGAGAAGTCTATTGGGATGTCGAATCCGTCTTTGTTCCTTACACTCTTGATGCTTTCACTACCCCGAGGCCATGTTGATGATTTTATGGCCCTCGTTTGGTGTTTCCTACACCGTGTCTTTCCCATGCCTTTGAAACCACCATTAGCCCACAAAAGCAAAACCTGGGTGGGAAGTGAGTTGAGGAACCTCCTATCGAGCGAAACACGGGGTGAGTGTGCTCTTGGTGAGGGCAAGCGATCCATAGCTTTGTCTTTACCGGGATGCAAGCTTAGTAAGGTTGAGCATTCCCTAACTCCACAAAATGAACCTACTTCCGTCCTTTGTCCTTCACCCCCAAACCTCTTCGCTAATTCCTATTTTTTCAAGAAGGTTGGAGTTCATAGCGTGACCATGATTGGTTTATTGGAGGATTCATGCAACGGTTGGTCGAGCCTTGGAGCGAGCCTTCATTTTAACTCCCAAGAGTTGAGGGCAACTCTTTTTCAAGAAGGAGTATCGGGTTCAGTGTCGGGTTCGGTGCCAAGCTTTCATAGCCGGGATTGCGGTTAAGGATAAGGTCGATGAAATCCCGACCCATCATCACCGGACTAAAACCGCTCACCCACTCGTTTTCAGGAATAGTTACACCTTTACAAAAGGCGGGGTGGTGAACATCACACTATCGTGGCTTCGGCGAGCCCTCCTTGTTGGAGTAAGGAGAGGCTCGGGACTTGTCAACGACCTCGGAGGCCTCGGGGCCGGATTGGGTCATCCCGGGAATGAAGGGCGTGTTGGTATCAAGTCTCGGAAGTAACTAAGTTAATAACTTGCAAGGGGGAAGGCGATCAGAGGTTGGAAATGCACGCGCCTTCACACTTTGGACCATAACTCTTTCAATATAACTCCAATAGGTCTCAAATTTTGGGAGCTTATAGTTCACACTGAGAGCTTTCCAACGATATCTTACGGGCCTCAAACGGAGTTCGGATGAAGAAGTTGTGCGCGTTTGAAGCCGGCAGGAAAAACTGCCCAGAAGCGTGGCTTGCCCGAGCCACCCTGTAGCTCACCCGAGCCACCCTGTAGCTCGCCCGAGCCACCTTTCTGTCAGGTTTTGTCACACGACCTCCTCTGCCCAACGAAGACTTGTTGCGGCAGAAGGCCTGCTCGCCCGAGCCAACATTCTGTCGCACCCGCAACGCCTTGGACGCGCCCGCGACCCTTCCTGGCCAGCGACAGGCCATGGCAGACAGAGGGCCGGCTCGCCCGAGCCACCCTTTGGCTCGCCCGAGCCACCCTTTGGCTCGCCCGAGCCACCCTTTGGCTCGCCCGAGCCACTCTCTGGACGGACGCAAATTTTCGTCATTTTTGCTCTGTTTTTATTTAATTTCTGGTTTAGTATAAATAGCTTGTTAGCACTTTTTTCCCAGGCAGCTTTTGATGATTATGACCATGCTTATGCATTGGTTAGGGTTTCCCTAAGTTTTCTCTCAAAATCTAGATTACTTTATCCATTGATTAATGGTGGTGTTTCTAATCATTCCTTTATTGATCATTTGGTGGATTCTTCCTTTATGATGGTCATAGTGGAGTGTTAGGCTTTGGTGGTGGAATCTCCTTTATCCAAGGTCATATCCAATCCCTTTGGTGTTCAAGGTTATTGAAATTGGTTGATTTTGGTTATTATTCTTGTTATTATTCAAGTTCAAGGCTATTGTTGAGAAGTTCAAGCATGGGTGATTGAGATGTTCATCTTTCTCCCCTTATTCTATTGCTTATGGATTTCTCTCATCTCTTCTACAACAACAACTCAAGCTAAGTCTTCAATCTCTCCCATCGCGCCACGCTCCACAATCCCTATCTTATCTTTTTGTTTCTCTTCATTACATTATTCATTCCTTGCAATTTATCTATCTTTTTAAGAAAAGTCTTCTCCTTATCGATTATAAACCTCACCCTAGTACGGACTAAGAAATAAAGTGAGTCATAGGGAGTCTGAGCTCCATAGTAGTGGATACAAGGAAATATTAGGAGTATTCCTCAAGGTAGATCCTTCCTTATGAGGTGCCCTGTTATTGATATATATGAGCCTGTGTAAACAAATTGTTATCAATAGAATTTGTGGAAGTACCATCAATTTTATAGGTTTCTCCACAAGAGCACAAAGCATGAGTTGTCAGTACCCGACGCACATTCTGGAGGAAGAACCTCTTCTAGCAAAGACCTCACTTTCGAGCAGCAACCGATCCAAATCCTGGATCGTAGGATTAAACGACTTCGTTCTAAAGAAATTCCGTTAGTCATGGTCCTTTGGGCAAACCAAGACACCTCAGAAGCCACGTGAGAAACCGCGGAAGACTTGAATAAAAGCTATCCGCACATCTTTTAAGGGTTTTCGAACGCGATTAATCCAACAGCAAGTTTCGGGGACGAAACTTCTTTTTAGGGGGGGAGGGTGTAACGACCCGCCCTAAAACCCATATTAATTAAATTATAATCACCGTGATTAACCCAAATTACGCTATTAAAATTTTTCGTTTCATTTTATTACCATTGTTATTATTTTTATTGTGGCGACAGGTCTCGAGTAAGGAGGTGGCTAAATGGGTCGGTTATAATATTTTATATACGTATTACCACAGTTGATAAAGTATTCTTATCTTAAATAATTCCTAACATGAGTTTATGGCTATTTATTTATTTTAAAGATAAGTCATATAATTTATTTTACGATTCTTGACCTTACGGTTTGAACCGAGGGAAGTTACAATAATTTTTGTGTACATTTTCGATTATACTTCGAATTATCTAATCGTCCTAATTGTATTTTATCGTTCACTTTTATTTTTCCTAAGTATCACCCCACCAATTTATTTTATTTGATTTTAAGTTTTATTAATCCATTTCACCTAATTTAAATTCAAATTACTTTATCTAACTTTGTATTAATTTATTTTACCCAAGTTATTACCAATTGACACTATCTAGTTTAATACAAATTATTTTACCTAATCTAATTTTAATTATCTTGTCTTAATTAGTCTTTTAGTTGTTAATAGAATGGAGGTGTGGTCTTTATATATAAGTAAGTAAGGGGCGGTGGGGTCTAGTAACATTTTCATTTTAATCAATTCAAACACAACTCTCACAAGTCTCTCACTCTTTCTCCCTTGCTCGTTGGCCGACCCCCCCAACCCAGCCATTCCCCCCTCTGTCCAGGCGTTTTCCGGCAAGAATTCCGGCGGCCGGAAGTGTTTTCCGGTGACCACCATGCACTCCTCCTCCTTCTCTCTTGTTTTCTCCCTCAATTTCTCCTCCAAGTGGTATAATTTCAAACCCTAACTCAAGCTTTTATATTCCTAATATGATTTTCATGTTTAATTTGTGTTTCTTTGATGTTTCTCATCTCTTTTAAGGTTCTTAAGCATGAATTTATATTGTGGTTAAATTAGGGTTTGAATTTGAAGTTGATACATGTGAATTTGGGTTGATTTTGAGTGTTTAGTGTTTAATTCTTGTGAATGTTTGAAATGGCTTGTTGCATGTGAGTTTTATGGCCTTGATTGAGCACGATTAAGTGTTTAATTTCTGGAAAATTGATGGATGATAGCTAATTTGAAGATTAGTTGAGTATTATTGCAAATTAGAGGCAAAGAAGCACATGCATGTTGTTTTTAGAGGGCCATTATAGTTTCTGATTACAAACAGTTTGTTACAGAGGACTAAAAAGTATGAGTTTAGCCCAGATTTTTACTTAAAAAGATAGCTTAAGTCATTTAACTATGAGCTTTGGAATTTCGAGAATCCGATATGTGTAGCCCGGGATATGGCTAAAACCGTATAGGTGTGCAATCATATACGTTTTGCGAGTCAGTAGCTAAATGTCAATTTTTCGTCTATTTGGCGACTTTGTTGGTTTTAATGATAAACATAAAAGTTTTAGGTGACGTTTTAAGCTTTCCGGAAATGTATAGTATGCGTCCATACGATGTTGGGAATAGAAGATACAAGGTTTTCATTGAGGAGCTGAAATCGGGGTTCTGTCCAGAATTTTAAGTATGAATTCTGACTTTATGGCTATAATTCGACCTTTTAGGATGCTCTAACCAATTTGTGGTCAACATAAGACTTGAAGAACATTCTGTAGGCTTTCCGAATTGGGGTTTTGGGCCATCACTGGATATCGGGTGAGAGAGATATGAGCCTTAGACTAAAGGGATGTAATCTGAATTTTACCCAGAACTTTAGTTATCAATTTCTTACCTTGTGGATAATAGTGGACCAATTAAGGGTTCTAATCATGTAATGACCTTTGTGTCAATGTTAGGATGATTTGGATATGTATTTTAAGTTGAAGTATGTCAAATTGGTGATTGAGATTACCTCCTAAAGATTTCGTTATTCACAGCGAGTCGTGGAGTAATATTAATATATGTGAAGTTAAGTTATCTCATGGTGACTTAGGGGTTAAAACTTATAGAACTTAGATGTTTATCGGGGTAAAGACCTTCATTGATCATCAATTAGCCTTGAGGAGTAACTTTCTTCCAAGTACTCAACTCCGTTGCATCGTTCTAAAAGTCTTACGACCAATAGCTATTTCTTATAATTTTTCTCCGTCGTTTGACGACATTTTTCATTACAAGTTTAACAAGCTTAATAAATTCTTTATTAACCTTCAAAGATTCAAATTCCATACTACATTCTGGTTATTCAAGATATTCTTCGCCTTTCAAGCTTTCCGTTAAGCTATTATAGATTTCTATCCAAGTTTCACTCTAAAAATCCAAATCGCTTAGCTTTACTTTAAAAATCAGCTTCTGGACGGACTGTTTTTCGAGCTTTACCTCGGTCATGTTAACAAAGTTGTAGAACTTAATTTTCCCTATTCCGGGAAGTACTCGTTTGTTTAATTCCGAGTTTTCTAACCCGAGTTATGCTAAAAAAAACTCTATTTCATAAAAACCTGAAATTTTCTTTCTAAGCTTACTTCATTCATAATTTCTTAAGTTACTAAACATTTGAAGCTAATTAGGAACCTTATTCGGTTCTCCACTTTATACTTCTTTTATTTTAGTTTCCAAGCCGCCCAAGCCATCCCGAGGCCGAGACAAGCCACCAAGCTTCTATGCGTTTCGAGGTACGCAAATTGTCCAACTTTTAACTCTTTATTTATCCTTCAACACAATTATCATTGTGATATTATGTCTACATCATGAACTAATATCTCATATTTACTTATTATCCAATGGTTATTATTATCTTATCAAGTCATGAACTAATATCTTATATTGAATTATTTTCAAGCGGTCCCGCCCCATCATATTCTAGCTAGTTACGTGAAGTGTTAGCCTATACGTTTAGATGCTCCTGATCAGAGTGTCCTAATGACCTGGCCAGTGTCGACTGCCTAGCAGTCACCCAATCCGAATCTAGATCGGTTTGGGGATGCACGTGTGTGAGGTGCTTCGGCATCGATCGTAAGGGATACCGCTCATTTCTAATTATCACAAGTTCATTTCAGTTATTTATATTCACGTCTTATACATATACCAGTTATTTATATATATATATGCAACAATTCAGTTTATTTATGTTTATCCCCTTTCCCGTTTTCAAAATGAATTTAAAGGCCGGCACCTAAAACCGTTTTCGAACGGTTTGACGTGTTGGAGGTTTGTGTACTGAGTATTTCCCCACTCACTTTGCGACTGTTTTCAATGTTTTGTTTTTAGGGGTCCGAGCTCCCAAGGCAAAGGCAAGGGTAAGCAGAGTAAATCTTTCGTGCAAGGTAGTCTTCTAAGGCGTTTGATGGCCGGTTATCAAGGATCCCCATAGGTTTGAAGACCGTTTATGTGGGGAAATCTCGATATATATATATATATATATATATATATATATATATATATATATATATATATATATATATATATATGTGTGTGTGTGTGTGTGTGTGTGTATCTAAGGGTTGTATAATGTATTTTATTTCAAGTTTGATGTTGTGTATGGAGTTAAGTATATGTCTAATTGTGGGTTTTGTTATGTTTGGTGACGTGTGTATGCCTTGTCCCGAGTGGGGACGGCGGTAATACCTCAACCCTAGGTGTTCCGCTGCGCTAATCACAGGTTAATTGATGGTTTAAGTTAATCTTGTGGTTAAAGGTGTTGGGGTGTTACAGTTGTGGTATCAGAGCGGTGTTATAAGAAGAGCTTGAGGTTTAGAATTTCATAGGAATTTGTGTTATGCGTGTTAGAAGTATGGATATTATGTGTGATATATATATGTCCCCCTTGTGGATTGAGATTGGGGATATGTGAATTTATTGGGATGGATGTTGAGCATGAAGCTCTAGATAAGTGTATGAAGTGTAAAATGTTTTCTTGCAGGTATGAAGTTATGTAAAATTTTGAGATAATCCAATTTATAGAGGAAGTGCTGCCGAAATTCCTCCAGGAATTTAGAAAGCTTTAGTAGAAAAATCTAAGGAAGCTTAAGTACAAATTGCAAGTAATCTACTAGTTTGGTGCAAGTGAAGCTTGCTAAGTGTTCTTGAGATTATGAGGCATGTCAAATTAGTCTTTAAAAGAGAGTTTTAATTATCAAGGAAAGAAGTTTACGAATCCAATTCCAAGTGGGATTGATGTAGAACGCAAATGAAGTGCTAAGTGCTTGATCTTGGAGTATGGTGAAATGTTTAAAAGCATCTATATGATACGAATGGATAGTGAGCTAAGACAAAAACCCATAAATGCAATACCGCGATCAAGTAAGGAAAGTTTAACACTTCTGACCTTCGGTGATCCTCCTGTTTATTCATCCACGCATAGAATTCCCAAAAATAGGCACCTCTTGGATCTTCTATACATGATTGAATTAAAGTTTGAGATTTATGTTGTAACAGAGCCATTGGGTTGATTGTGATGGTGGTTAAATAGGTGAGTGACCCCCTCTTTCTACCAAGTGGAGTTTGGATGTGTTTTGTAGGTTATCTCAATGAGTATCGACAAATTACTTGGGGTAATATCTAGCTTGATTATAGGCTTGAATGACTTCCTTAATCCTTCTTCAGTTTCCAATTATTTATTTTCCTGGATCAGTTTCCCTAAATAGCCTTTGCACAATTCAAGTCCCCATCACTAAACCCATCCTATTTCATATCCATTACATGAACTGAATTATAGCCTCTTGATTCATGCTATAAATCCCTTCCATATAAACCCTTTTCCCATGATAGTAAGCCCTACTTAATCATTACGTTTCCTTCATTTAATTTCAAACCAAGTATACCGTTTTATATTGTTAGTTAATGTGGTGTCAGCATTGCTCCTCTATCATTCATTCATTACCATCCTTGCAAACTTATCACAATTGCCTCAACCACTAAATCCTCCATAATTCTAGTTACTTATTCAGATTGATTCTTTCATACTTAGTTCCCATCTCTTTCAACTAACGTCAAATTCATTTTTTTTCATTTCTAATCTTATTTATTCCATGATGCTCTTGGCCTAACAGAGCTTTTTCATCTCTCATCCTTAGTTACTATCATCCCTAGTAGACTACCCCGTTGAATGCAAAATTCATCCTTCATATTCTTACTTCCTTATAAATTAATCAACCTTATCATTCCAGACAACTGTCTTGTCTCAAATAGTTTATCGATACCTGTCATTCCGATCCATTCTTTGTGTATTGTTAATTAATCGTGCTCGGCATAGATCCTAAAATTTCAAATCCTTATGCCCAATCTTAAATTCTCATCATTTGTACTACCCTTATTGTGTAGTCATTACAATAAACCATTGTCAATGTTTTCAACCCCAAAAGAAAACCTCTATACCTTTCTTAACTCATTTAAGCTCACTATATCTTATTATTACTTCATTCCAAAAATCATAGTGCTCGTTGACATTCTTATCATCTCGTGCTAGTCGAAAATCCATGCGGCAGTTATTCCAGTTTTGTAGGTTATTCCAACTCCGCCAAGCAATGTCAAAGTCTTCATTCTAGATATCAGATCTATCATTATCTTGAGATTTTGTAATTATATTGTTGCCTATCCCTATCTTATCTTTTTGTTTCTCTTCATTACATTATTCATTCCTTGCAATTTATCTATCTTTTTAAGAAAAGTCTTCTCCTTATCAATTATAAACCTCACCCTAGTACGGACTAAGAAATAAAGTGAGTCATGGGGAGTCTGAGCTCCATAGTAGTGGATACAAGGAAATATTAGGAGTATTCCTCAAGGTAGATCCTTCCTTATGAGGTGCCCTGTTATTGATATATATGAGCCTGTGTAAACAAATTGTTAACAATAGAATTTGTGGAAGTACCATCAATTTTAAAGGTTTCTCCACAAGAGCACAAAGCATGAGTTGTCAGTACCCGACGCACATTCTGGAGGAAGAACCTCTTCTAGCAAATACCTCACTTTCGAGCAACAATCGATCCAAATCCTGGATCGTAGGATTAAACGACTTCGTTCTAAAGAAATTCCGTTAGTCATGGTCCTTTGGGCAAACCAAGACACCTCAGAAGCCACGTGAGAAACCGCGGAAGACTTGAATAAAAGCTATCCGCACATCTTTTAAGGGTTTTCGAACGCGATTAATCCAACAGCAAGTTTCGGGGACGAAACTTCTTTTTAGGGGGGAGGGTGTAACGACCCGCCCTAAAACCCATATTAATTAAATTATAATCACCGTGATTAACCCAAATTACGCTATTAAAATTTTTCGTTTCATTTTATTACCATTGTAATTATTTTTATTGTGGCGACAGGTCTCGAGTAAGGAGGAGGCTAAATGGGTCGGTTATAATATT
This sequence comes from Portulaca oleracea, assembly GCA_029582165.1. Taxonomy (NCBI): domain Eukaryota; kingdom Viridiplantae; phylum Streptophyta; class Magnoliopsida; order Caryophyllales; family Portulacaceae; genus Portulaca; species Portulaca oleracea. The sequence goes on from CM055891.1 coordinate 1,029,437, forward strand.
TTATATACGTATTACCACAGTTGATAAAGTATTCTTATCTTAAATAATTCCTAACATGAGTTTATGGCTATTTATTTATTTTCAAGATAAGTCATATAATTTCTTTTACGATTCTTGACCTTACGGTTTGAACCGAGGGAAGTTACAATAATTTTTGTGTACATTTTCGATTATACTTCGAATCATCTAATCGTCCTAATTATATTTTATCGTTCACTTTTATTTTTCCTAAGTATCACCCCACCAATTTATTTTATTTGATTTTAAGTTTTATTAATCCATTTCACCTAATTTAAATTCAAATTACTTTATCTAACTTTGTATTAATTTATTTTACCCAAGTTATTACCAATTGACACTATCTAGTTTAATACCAATTATTTTACCTAATCTAATTTTGATTATCTTGGCTTAATTAGTCTTTTAGTTGTTAATAGAATGGAGGTGTGGTCTTTATATATAAGTAAGTAAGGAGGGGTGGGGTCTAGTAACATTTTCATTTTAATCAATTCAAACACAACTCTCACAAGTCTCTCACTCTTTCTCCCTTGCTCCTTGGCTGACCCCCCCCCCCCAACCCAGCCATTCCCCCCCTCTGTCTAGGCGTTTTCCGGTGAGAATTCCGGCGGCCGGAAGTGTTTTCCGGCGACCACCATGCACTCGTCCTCCTTCTCTCTTGTTTTCTCCCTCAATTTCTCCTCCAAGTGGTATAATTTCAAACCCTAACTCAAGCTTTTATATTCCTAATATGATTTTCATGCTTAATTTGTGTTTCTTTGATGTTTCTCATCTCTTTTAAGGTTCTTAAGCATGAATTGTATTGTGGTTAAATTAGGGTTTGAATTTGAAGTTGATACATGTGAATTTGGGTTGATTTTGAGTGTTTAGTGTTGTATTCTTGTGAATGTTTGAAATGGCTTGTTGCATGTGAGTTTTATGGCCTTGATTGAGCAAGATTAAGTGTTTAATTTCTGGAAAATTGATGGATGATAGCTAATTTGAAGATTAGTTGAGTATTATTGCAAATTAGAGGCAAAGAAGTACATGCATGTTGTTTTTAGAGGGCCATTATAGTTTCTGATTACAAACAGTTTGTTACAGAGGACTAAAAGTATGAGTTTAGCCCAGATTTTTACTTAAAAAGATAGCTTAAGTCATTATCTAACTATGAGCTTTGGAATTTCGAGAATCCGATATGTGTAGCCCGGGATATGGCTAAAACCGTATAGGTGTGCAATTATATACGTTTTCTAAGTCAGTAGCTAAATGTCAATTTTTCGTCCATTTGGAGACTTTGTTGGTTTTAATGATAAACATAAAAGTTTTAGGTGACGTTTTAAGCTTTCCGGAAATGTATAGTATGCGTCCATACGATGTCGGGAATAGAAGATACAAGGTTTTCATTGAGGAGCTGAAATCGGGGTTCTGTCCAGAATTTTAAGTATGAATTCTGACTTTATGGCTATAATTCGACCTTTTAGGATGCTCTAACCAATTTGTGGTCAACATAAGACTTGAAGAACATTCTGTAGGCTTTCCGAATTGGGGTTTTGGGCCATCACTGGATATCGGGTGAGAGAGATATGAGCCTTAGACTAAAGGGCTGTAATCTGAATTTTACCCAGAACTTTAGTTATCAATTTCTTACCTTGTGGATAATAGTGGACCAATTAAGGGTTCTAATCATGTAATGACCTTTGTGTCAATGTTAGGATGTTTTGGATATGTATTTTAAGTTGAAGTATGTCAAATTAGTGATTGAGATTACCTCCTAAAGATTTGGTTATTCACATATGTGAAGTTAAGTTATCTCATGGTGACTTAGGGGTTAAAACTTATAGAACTTAGATGTTTATCGGGGTAAATACCTTCATTGATCATCAATTAGCCTTGAGGAGTAACTTTCTTCCAAATACTCAACTCCGTTGCATCGCTCTAAAAGTCTTACGACCAATAGCTATTTCTTATCATTTTTCTCCGTCGTTTGACGACATTTTTCATTACAAGTTTAACAAGTTTAATAAATTCTTTATTAACATTCAAAGATTCAAATTCCATACTACATTCTGGTTATTCAAGATATTCTTCGCCTTTCAAGCTTTCCGTTAAGCTATTATAGATTTCTATCCAAGTTTCACTCTAAAAATCCAAATCGCTTAGCTTTACTTTAAAAATCAGCTTCTGTCCGGGCTGTTTTTCGAGCCCTTCCCTTCATTTTTGGACCTCGGTCCTGTTAACAAAGTTGTAGAACTTAATTTTCCCTATTCCGGGAAGTACTCGTTTGTTTAATTCCGAGTTTTCTAACCCGAGTTATGCTAAAAAAACTCTATTTCATAAAAACCTGAAATTTTCTTTCTAAGCTTACTTCATTCATAATTTCTTAAGTTACTAAACATTTGACGCTAATTAGGAACCTTATTCGGTTCTCCACTTTATACTTCTTTTATCTTAGTTTCCAAGCCGCCCAAGCCATCCCGAGGCCGAGACAAGCCACCAAGCTTCTATGCGTTTCGAGGTACGCAAATTGTCCAACTTTTAACTCTTTATTTATCCTTCAACACAATTATCATTGTGATATTATGTCTACATCATGAACTAATATCTCATATTTACTTATTATCCAATGGTTATTATTATCTTATCAAGTCATGAACTAATATCTTATATTGAATTATTTTCAAGCGGTCCCGCCCCATCATATTCTAGCTAGTTACGTGAAGTGCTAGCCTATACGTTTAGATGCTCCTGATCAGAGTGTCCTAATGACCTGTCCAGTGTCGACTGGCTAGTAGTCACCCAATCCAAATCTAGATCGGTTTGGGCATGCACGTGTGTGAGGTGCTTCGGCATCGATCGTAAGGGATACCGCTCATTTCTAATTATCACAAGTTCATTTCAGTTATTTATATTCACGTCTTATACATATACCAGTTATTTATATATATATATGCAACAATTCAGTTTATTTATGTTTATCCCCTTTCCCGTTTTCAAAATGAATTTAAAGGCCGGCACCGAAAACCGTTTTCGAACGGTTTGACGTGTTGGAGGTTTGTATACTGAGTGTTTCCCCACTCAGTTTGCGACTGTTTTCAATGTTTTGTTTTTAGGGGTCCAAGCTCCCAAGGCAAAGGCAAGGGTAAGCAGAGTAAATCTTTCGGTGCAAGGTAGTCTTCTAAGGCGTTTGATGGCCGGTTATCAAGGATCCCCATAGGTTTGAAGACCGTTTATGTGGGGAAATCTCGATATATATATGTGTGTATCTAAGGGTTGTATAATGTATTTTATTTCAAGTTTGGTGTTGTGTATGGAGTTAAGTATATGTCTAATTGTGGGTTTTGTTATGTTTGGTGACGTGTGTATGCCTTGTCCCGAGTGGGGACGTTGGTAATACCTCAACCCTAGGTGTTCCGCTGCGCTATCACAGGTTAATTGATGGTTTAAGTTAATCTTGTGGTTAAAGGTGTTGGGGTGTTACATAAAAGAATAAAGAGTCGCCAGCCGATTTAAGGAAACCGACAAACCATAAAAACAATGAGAATAACTCCGGTCTACGAAACCCGATTCTAGCTAGGTTCGGGGGTAAGGTTACGAATTCAAGAATTAAAAGAATTCTTGAATTCGCCGGTTAGAAAACGGACTCTACTAAAATCGACATTAAAACGAAAAAGAGCGGGGAGAAGTTTAATTGATTTCGCAAAATTATATTCTTAACATGCAATATAAAGAATGGAGTTTTTGGTTTACAAAGTATGCACATATAAATGAATTAACGTACAAATTACATGATTAAACAACGATAATAAAGAAAGCAATAAAGCGAACCTCTTTTGATTTAGGAGCCCAAATGTGCCGGTTTGAAATCCTTGACTTTGCCTGTACTTTAGGATTGGAAAGAATGAAAGTGTGAGGGGGATGGAAATGTGATATATGGATAGTGGCTTGATAGGAATTTGGTAGAGTGAGGGTATGATAATATGAGAATGCTTCTAGTGAGGGTTTTAAGAGAGGGTAGGGATAGAATGATGAGAGTATAATGAGGGTGGTTTTATGAGAGTTGTTGGTAAGATGAGTGGAAGGATGAAGGGGTATTTATAGGTGGTGAGGGTAGTGTTTAGGAGGGAAAATGAGGGAGACACATCCCTTAGATCATGCCATGCAATCACGTAGTCAAGGCTAGGGTCAAAAAACACATGGGGCTAATATCAAGGGAGGGTGATCAAGGTGATTTTGGCGCCGGATTTTTGAAGATAAAACCCGCACGGGTTTTAAAACCTGTATACGCGGATCGCTGACGTCGGCACGGCAAAACGACGCGTTTTGGGCAAAGAAAACATGCGCGGGCTTTGTGCTGCCTGGGTCGGGGCAGGCTTTGGGCCTGCCTTGGTTCTGGGCCGTCTTCTTCAAACAAAACCCGTGCGGGTTTTGTTATTGGACTGGGCCGACACTTTTTGGTTTTTTTATTTGCTTTGCTTATTGAAACGATAATCCATCTTGGTATAGGTCCAAATGTTTTATCGATAAATCGGGTGCAAATCTCGGTGTCTACAGAGAGCCCCCACTTTGATCAAGTCCGAATAGGACGAAGGTCAAAGTAGACTTGATGTCTGTCTTGATGCTGGCGGTGCTCTTTCAATACGGCGACCGGCTTATGATGTCGTTGGTAACCTTTAAGTGGCGACCGTTTGGACGACTGCTGCTGTAGATGTCGTTGGAGACCTTTAGGTGGAATCCGTCTGGACGACTGCTGCTGTTGATGAAGAGGTCGTCGGTAACCTTTTGGTGGTAACCGTTGGACGACTGATGCTGACGACATCATGGGTAGCCTTTAGGTAGCAACCGTTGGACGACTGTCGTTGACAACATCGATGGAGGCCTTTAGGTGGCAACCGTTTGACGACTATCGCTGTTGGTGCTCTTTTGTATGGCAACTTGATGATAGATGGTCCCTTTTAGGCGGCGACCGGGTGATGGTGCTCTTTTATACGGCAACTCGCTGGATGGTCCCTTTTAGCGGCGACCGGATGATGGCGCTCTTTTATGCGGCAACCTGCTGGATGGTCCCTTTTAGCGGCGACTGGATGATGGTGCTCCTTTATGTGGCAACCAGGAAATCATCGCAAAAACAGATGTTAGTTTTCGCGAAAATACAAATGGGTTCAGATTTTTACCTGAATATTGGAGACTCTTGGGCCACTGGACTTGGGCCGCTGAGATGTAAATTTATTGTTGATATAAAACCCGTGCGGGATTTATATCTCCTGCTGGGCCGTTGAAAAACGCTGGGCCGTGAAAAGCGCTGGGCCGTGAAAATGGGTTTGTAGGGGGCTCAAAACCCGCGCGGGTTTTAGCCTTTATTTTCTTTTTTTTCTTTTTTTTTCTCGTGAAAGGAATCAATGGTGGGCCATGCACTTATGTGGACGAGAAGAGGCCACACAGCTCGGTCTCCTCTTTGGGTGGCAAAGGGATGACCTTTGGATTTTCGGCCAATGAAATGCATTTGGCATCTTGAGGCGGGTCCTAGAAACGAATGGCTCACATTCACTCTTCATTTCTATAAATGCCAAGCCTCATTCATCTCTTTCATTCACACATTCAACTTCTTCTCATCATCTCCCTAACTCCTCTTTTCTCTCTCTAGAAAATTGCTTTTTGGAGATAATTCAAGTTCTTGAGAAAATGCATCGTAGAAGTCGCAGAAATCCTCCTCTTCCTCATGCGGCGGCATAGCCTCATGAGATGTCTTCGAGGCGCAATTTCATCCCGGGTGCAAATGCCGACCCTTCGGATCTCACTATCCAATCTTGGAAGCATGCATGGTTCTACCGTTCCCATGGCAATGTAACCTGTCAAACACTCCTCTTTTAATGCTTAGCTTTAATAATGAAAAATGAGCAAGCACGAATTTATTTTTCATGTCTTGTCGATTTTTATTATTTTTAGTATGCTTGTATGTCCCCATGATTTATTCGCAACCCTTTTTGAGAAACAGACCACACTCGACCCAAAGAAAAAAGGAATAGGTCGTATGCATATTCGGCCCAAAGGGAACAAAAACACACGGCCCATTTGAACAGAGAAAACCCGCGCAGGTTTTCTGGACCATATCCCGGAAAAAGAAACTGGGCCTGGATGGGCGGCCCACTTGCGGAGCTAAAACCCGTGCGGGTTTCTGGACCATAAACCCCAAAAGAAAAAGAAATTGGGCCTGGATGGGCGGCCCACTTGCGGAGCCAAAACCCGTGCGGGTTTTAACTCTGCTGGGCCGGTTTATTTGGGCCGGCAAATTCTTTTTGCTAAATTCCTTTATCTTGCGGGCCATGCCTGTGGGCCCAGTGTCGGTGCTGGGTCCAGCTAGGGCCCGAAAGACTATGCATGTAGCCAATGCCATAGGTGTGCCCCCGACTTTAATTTTACATTGTTTTGTCATTAGGAGGACAATCTGAAAACTCTCGGCGTCCTAAAGGATCTCCTTAAGGTAGCTGATTTGATTCCCGGGGATTTCGTTAGCAACACCCTTACTGTAGCAGGACTCATGCCGTTCTGGAAATTCCTGGTGGCCTGGAAAGGCCGTACATTTCGCATGATAGGCCGCGCTATGGCGGAAAGGTTTTGGGACACGACCAACTCCTTCCATCTACTTGTGGGGGAGATGACGATTACCCCCACAGATTTTTTTATGATCACTGGTCTTCCTTGGGGTGGGCGTGACATAGTCTTTAGTGCTGAGATCCCGCCAGTGGTTCTGGACTTGCTGGGTCCAGTGTCAGCCCGTTTGGGCCCAGGTTAGGGCCTCTTCAACCTCGCCTATGCGCACTTCGAGGCAGCCATCTGTGATGCCAACTTTCAGAATTTGCCTGGAGATCAACGTCGCTTTATCATTTTGGCTTATGTTATTTTCGCCACTCTTTTCGCCACTCTGTGATGCCAACTTTCCGTATGCGAATTTCCTCCTCTGGCTTCGTCGCGGTGTCAGACTGACGCTGGATGATGATCCCGTTTACCTCCACGAGTCTCATACCCGCTTTCAGTATGGTCCTTCTTTGTGGATGGTGCTCGAGGTACGTACCCGAGACTCTTCTCTTTGTAGTCTAGCTACTCTTTTGCTATTTCTTTTGACTTTATAATCATGCAGTCATGGGCATATGAGTATATCTTATCCTTGGGCATTCGCTCCAAGAGAAATAGGACGGTCCCAGCTGCTGAACGCTGGACTGCTGAGGGTATACGAGGGAAGAAATTTCAGTCGGGCAGCCTTGATCTATTCTTGAAATGACTTTCTATCTTTCACAGGACTACGTGAACTGGCGTCCATGGGCGGGGTTTGACTTGAGCGGGCTGCCCACCCCTTTGCAGCAAGTGGAGCACGATACTCGCTTTCGCATCCTGATGGAGGGACCCTCGGGCTTCATATCGTACTTGGGAGAGAGAGCTACGAGGCAGATCCTGGGCGGATATCCTGGCCTCATACCCCAGGACCCTCCAGAGCACATGTTCGAGCCTTGGCGCGTCAATCCGGATGTCTTAGGAGATTGGATTCGGGGTCGAGATTTTGACAACTTCGTGCATGCCGTTCCTCAAGAGCATTTTAATGAGGAATTCCAACGCTACTTGAGTCGTCTAGCGCCCCGAGTGGTAGGTATTTCTCACTTTTCTTTATGTTGTGCCTTTGATCGACTCCTAACCATAAAGTCTTGTAGTTGGGAACCTATGCTATGGCTCCTGAAGTGGAGGCCCAACCGGCGGGAAGAAAGATCGGCGGTTTCTTGGAGGTTGAGATTAGCAGTCAGTGCTCCGCGCTCCAAGAGTTTGAGCGGAAACCGGTAATCCCTCATCCCTTGTTGCTTCCTTTTACCTCATTTTCCAATTATACATGTGTAACCTTTGCCTTTCAGCCACGATGGTCTGTCTTCAGGCAAGTGACCAAAGAATGGAGTACTATGTTGAAATACGTCAACCGGTCATTTACGGGCTCAGGCAGATACCGCGGTAACACCGCCAGGCGTGCTGATATGGAGGCTGACGCTGAGTCTGTTCCTCGGGAACCACCTCGACGCTCTACTGCGGGAGTTCCTCATACCGAGCCCCCACGTCACTCTTTAGCAGGGGAATATTCTTCCCGGGGTCGATCACGGGAGGAGGTTGGTGGGTCCTCTCGTCCTCCTCTAGCAGTTGTGCCGGAGGGTCGTGGTAAAGGTATCATGGCCGAAGGTCATCATTCTATGGGATCACATCGTAGCGGTTCTGGTAGCAGAGGCCGTCGACCTGTGAACGAAGACATGGCTCAGATGTCCCTGGAAGAGCATTCTAGCCAAGGGGGGTCACATCACAGCGTTGGGTACGGTGGTGATACTCAGCCTCACTCTTACTGGGTGGAGGATGCTTCAGAATCGAGTGCTACCAACCGGCCGTTTCACTCCCGTCGCACTCCAACTTCAGTGCGTTCTGCTTGTCGTGGTCGAGAGATTGTGGTGAGGGACCATGACTCAGGGCGCATTCGTAGGGTATCCTGGCGGTCAGGTCCTAGCGGATGACGCTACCTCACGTCCTGCACCATACGATGCCTCCTCCTTTGGTTCTGGCTCTTACTCTACTGGATGGCCAGGCTCGGCTCCTAGAATCGGTCTTTCATGGCCTGTGGATACGCAAGAGTGGTCTGTACCCCAGCACTCTTGGCTAGGAGGATCTACTTCTTACGGTTGGCGCCACCGTTTTAGGCCCGGTCTGTATGGCCTACCCCTTCTGTTGAGTGGCGTGTTCCTGACCATTCATGGCTAGCTGGTTCACAGGAGCACTCCATTTCATCACCGTCGAGCGTGCATCCTTCTAAAGTTCCCCTGTCTGGGCCGACTCAGACGGCGCCTGGTTCTGACTACTACTCCTAGGACACCTATTTTGGTACAGCTGGCGCTTCTAACCCTGGGACTTCTCATGCTGGTGCCGATCTAGTTGAGGACAGCGGCGATTCGGGCTCCCTGTGGTGATCAAACCAAAGTCAAGCAAGACTCTATGCATCTTTTTTTTATTATTTATTTTATTACGCGAAGCTAATTTGTACTACTTTTTTTTTAATGCAAGACTTTTATGCATTTTATTTCTTATTTTTATATGCAAGACTTGGTGAATGCACAACTTTATTTTATTAATGCATTTCTAAACGACTCTCTACATGACGGGATTAATCCCCAACTTAATCCCGCTTCCCCAAAAAGAAAAGAAAATAAAAAGAAAAGGAGAACTTAAGTGTCAGAGTAAATTCGGGCAAAGAATTTCAGAACCGAGCATCATTGAGTTAGGATCCGAAGCATGAAAAATACGCAAACGGGCCAATTTTGATTCCATAACCCAAATATAATCAGAATCGGGTGGGCAGGACCGCGGACAGGCGGGCCCATCTTGTCGGAAAGCCCGCGCGGGCTTTCTCCTCAGTAGGCCCGGGCCTTGGGCTTGGGCAAGCGCGTAGGCGGATGTAGGCACATCAAAACCCGCGCGGGTTTTGATTTATTTTCTTTTTTTTTTTTGCTAGCCGTTGTTGATGGGCTGAAATCATGGGATATGGAGGGCAACGGCTATGTGATCGTTGCTGGTTGTATTTCTCCATTTTGAGCTTGAATGGGGGTGTATAAATACCCCATGTTATGCATGTGATCATTACTCCTCATCATCACTTCAAAGTCTTCCAAAAACACAATGAACATCCCCTACTTGTAACTTGCCCTTTTCTCATGGCTTTCGAGAAGAAAGTTGCAATTTGGATGAGCACCTTGTCCAAGGAAGAAAACAAGGAGCTCGGAAGATACAAGCTGACGAACTTGTTGAGTCTTCCACAAGTGAGGATTAAACACGATTTTCTCCGTGCGGCGGAGACTTTTTGGGATCCGAAGATGCATGTCTTTCGCTTCGCGTGGAAAGAATTATGTCCGCTCCCGGAGGAATGGTCCTCGATCCTAGGGACAAATCATTTTGCTCGGTCGACGTCGCCTCCAACGCCATTGGACACCCCCAAGCAATACAAGGAGCTCTTATGCCTTCCGTCTCGGGTCATCGGGAGTGCGATATTCGGCGAAAAGGTACACTTCCAAACTATAGTCGAATATTTTCAATCTCCTGATACTTTGGAATATGGTCCCGTGATACGAGTGCGAGCGCTCGTATTATGTCTCCTCGGCGAGTTTTGCTTTTATCATGGCGGCAAACGAACCGGCCCGGCGAATTTAATTCAAATTGTCTATGACATGTCCCGAGGCTACAATCCCGTGCCTCTGATGTTAGCGGAAACCATGATGGGCTTGGATGATCCAAACTCATAACATGAATTTCGAGGGAACCCGTGGCTACTTCAGGTATCCTTTCTGTCACTATCTGATTTGCTGCCCCTACTGTTTGCAAAACCCGCGCGGGTTTTCTTTTTTTTCTTTTTTTTTTTAGTTTGGGAGAATTGGTGTGCAATTCTGACCCTGGCTAACTGATGGACAGATCTGGTTAATGGAGCACTTGGGCCTTATCGATGAACCCCAGACTTCATCGGCGTTGGCGAACTATTGTCAAAGAAAGAGAAAGTACACTGACCTCCGCTCAGTAATGGAATGGATGGCGTTCTTAAAGGAGCCTCGGGAGATCGTATGGTGGATCGAATGGTGGCACATTTCCGAGTATGTGACGCATGATTTCCGTAACGCTTATGTGTGCCTCGCTGGCTTGACGCACATGACTTTTTATTTTCCGGCGTGAGTGAAGCGCCAAATGGGCCGCAAGCAGGATATTCCCGAGCTTCTGTGTGAGACCCCCGATCAATTGAGACTTCGAAGTTCGATGATCGAGTCATGGCTAAAATATTGAGAGAGAAGACCAACTCTCAGATCTCCGCCAAAAGCACATGTGTCTCATATCGCAGATGCCGGTTATCATGGATGGCTGATTGCTGCTATTGAATCTCGCCGTGCTGGGGAAGCGAGACGAAGGCAAGCACTTGTGAAGGAAAGGTTTGGTCCTCGCACCTCAGTAAAAGACCGTCTTGGCGCGAGAGACTCAGTAAAAGATAGACTTGGCCCGAGAGTTGATACACGGAAATCAGGCAGGCGGGCCTATAAGCCCAAGGACAAAGAGAAAGCAATTAACGGACCCAGAGACATGGAGATTGACCATGAGACAACTGGCGAAGTAGAGAAGGTGAAACAAGATTAGAAGATGGATGGAGTGAAGGAACTGAAACTGCTTTGCCAGAATAGTCTTTTATTTAATTATGCCTTTTGAATTTTCTTATGTTACAAGGAGGAATATTGTTTACAAATATTGTGTTCTCGCAAACTTTATTTTTCCTTAAGTATATGAGCATTTATTAAATATATCCCAAGTGTCTAAAAATTCGTTTTTCAGTTGCTTGGTGATATTAAGCGTAATATCGCTTTAGGTGATCCAAATTTGTGGGCTGAATTATATCTTCTCCATCCATGGTGGCGAGCCGAGCTGCCCCTCCTGGCAAAATATCCTTAATCATGTAAGGACCCTTCCAATTAGGTGCAAATTTTCCCCTTGGATCTTGTATAGGTGCCCTCATCTCCTTCAGCACCAAATCACCTACTTGAAGTGAACGACTTTTCACCTTCTTATTAAAAGCTCGAGGGATCCTGTTTTGATATACGTGCACATTATGTAATGCTCTCAATCACCTTTCATCCATCAACATCAGCTCCTCGAACCTTGCCCTTGCCCATTCAGCTTCTGGAAACCGACTCTCGGCCACTATTCGTAACGAAGGGATCGCTACTTCAATTGGTAGGACTACTTCCATCCCATATACTAGAGAATATGGTGTTGCCCCTGTAGCGGTTCGTATAGAGGTTCGGTATCCCCATAGGGAAAATGCTAATTTGTCTGGCAATTCCTTGTAAGTGACAACCATCTTCTTGATAATCCCTGTCATCGTCTTATTGGCCGCTTCCAGAGCTCCATTGGCTTGAGGCCAGTATGGCGAGGACCGATGATGCTGGATTTTGTAAGTGGCGAGCAAGGCTTCCACCTCCTTTCGAAAGTGGCTTCCGTTGTCACTAATGATCTCATGAGGCACTCCGTATCGACTTATAATGTTTTGAAGAATGAATTTGGCAACATGTTTGGATGTGAGTTTGGCAAAAGAGGCTGCCTCCACCCACTTAGTGAAATAGTCGATGGCGACCAATATGTATTCATTTCCTCCTGTCCCGGTTGGGTGTATCTTGCCAATGATGTCGATACCCCATACCGAGAATGGCCACGGAGATGTCAAAGTAGTCAGGTATGACGGGGGTTGATGCTGTAGGTTGGCATATTCTTGGCATTTGTGGCACTTTCGAACGAACTCTAAGCAATCTGCCTCCATGGTGGTCCAATAGTAACCAGCCCTTTGAATCTTCTTTGCTAACATTCGTCCATTCCTGTGGGGACCGCATTCTCCTCCGTGTACAGTAGTCATGATCTCCTTGGCACACTTAGCGTCAATGCACAATAAATTAATGCCCCTAGGTGACTTCTTATAAAGTCGATCTTGGATTAAGCAGTATTGTGCTGCTAAAGACCTGACCGCTCGCTGTCCTCGAACATCCAACTCAGCCCGATATTCTCCCTTTCGAAGAAAATTGTATATGTCATGGAACCATTCCTCAGTTTCTTCCTCTCGTGCTTCCAAGTGGCAAACATATGTCGGTTCAGACTGCCGCTCCACTACTACCGGTAATTGTAGCGTGCCTGATGGTATGGATATCATTGAAGACAACTTGGCTAAAGCGTCAGCTAATCCATTGTGATCCCTTGAGAGGTACTGGAAACTGATTGTCTCAAATTGGTCGGCAAGTCCCAAAAGCTTCCGTTGATATTCCATGAGACATTCATTCCGGACCTTCCATGTATATTTAGCCTGGTTAATGATGAGGCTAGAATCCCCAAAGACTTTTACATGGCGTATGCCTAAAGCCAAGGCGGCTTGCAAACCCCTGATACATGCTTCATATTCTGCAGCATTGTTTGTAGCATCAAAGTCCAACTTCACAGATACAGGGACATGTGCCCCTTCTGGAGAAATCAATAGTACTCCTACTCTGCAGCCCATTTGGTTAGAAGCTCCGTCGAAATACATTTCCCATGTGATTTCATCGGAAAAAAATCGTCGAATTCAGTGAGTGCTTGGAGGTTCCTTTGTGAGAAAAAGCTAGAAATCTGAAAAAACTGGATTTTTTGATGGATTTTGGAGATTGAAGAAGATTGAAGAACACCCCACCACCATGCGAGCCCAATGCGATTGTTGATGGTAGGTTGTTCCATGATAAACTTGATAGGATTATTCTCGGCTATGACATATACAGTATGTGAAAGCATGTAATGTCTTAACTTCTTAGTGGCCCATACTAACGCAAGAGCCATTTTCTCTATGTCTACATATCGACTTTCGTAGTCCAAGAATTTCTTACTCACGTAGTAGATGGCGCTCTCTTGACCTTTGGCCTTCTAAGCTAGCATAGCTCCCATTGCAGAGCTAGTTACAGTAAGGTAAAGGAGTAGAGGCTCATCTGGTACTGGTGGCATGAGGATTGGAGGATGTTGCAAATATTCCTTGATTTTGTCGAAGGCCGCTTGACATTGATCGTCCCATTCTATTTTGCTTCCCTTCTTTAGTTTTTTGAACAAAGGTTCACAAGTCATGGTGAGCTTCGAGATAAACCTACTGATGTATTGGACTCGTCCCAGGAAACCCCTTATCTCTTTCTCTGTCCTAGGTGGCTGCAACTCTTGGATAGCCTTTATCTTCGAAGGGTCAACCTCAATACCTCGCTGGCTAACCACATAGCCTAGCAGCTTCCCAAAGGTGACACCGAAGGTGCACATTGCTGGATTAAGCCGCATCTTGTATTTGCGAAGTCGGAGGAAAAACTTGCGAAGGTTAGGAATGTGTCCTTCCCTTGTTCTCGATTTCACAATCATGTCATCCACATAAACCTCTACTTCTACATGCATCATATCGTGAAGTAGGGTGTTGGCCGTTCGTTGGTATGTTACCCCAGCATTTTTGAGACCAAAAGGCATAACCACATAACAGTATGTTCCCTATGGCGTAGTGAATGAGGTTTTCTCCATGTCTTTTTCCGCCATTTTGATTTGGTTATAACCCGCATATCCATCCATAAAGGATAGTAGCTCGTGTCCGCAAGTGTTGTCCACTAATATATCGATGTGTGGTAAAGGGAAACTATCCTTGGGACTAGCTTTGTTAAGGTCTCGAAAATCTACGCACATGCGCACCTTCACATCTTTCTTGGGTACCGGTACAATGTTAGCAATCCATTCGGGATATTGGACTGCTTTGATGAACTTAGCGTTAAGCTTCTTAATCACTTCTTCCTCAATCTTCTTAGCCCATTAAGGCTTGATCCTTCTAGCCTTTTGTCGAACCGGCTTTGCGTCAGGAAGTAAAGGGATGGTATGCTCCGCAATTTCCCTATCAATCCCAGGCATATCTTCGTAAGACCATGCGAACACGTCCACAAACTCCTTGAGAAGCTCCGTAAAGGACACCCGTTCTTCTGCCGTGAGCGAGCTTCCTAACTTCAATTCCCGAGGTTGTCCTTCTGTGCCCACATTTATGGTGATGGTGTCTTCCAACACCGCCATCTTATGCTCATGTTCTTTAGAAAATTCTTTTAAGGGTTCATTAAATTCCAGATTATTATTGGCGCAGCAGCTCAGGGAAGAGGGGAAAGAAGAATCAGAGTAAATAGAAAGGTTCATTTTATTGAATGCAGAAAGGAATACATCGCCAGCAGACTCAAGACCAGACTTACTTCACTCCAGACCATTAAAACCTGACTCTATGCCCTTAGGAACAGACTCTCCTACAGATAAAGCAAAATTATTCTCCTCAGCGTCGACCCACGAGACCGCCTTAACCTCTCCGTCTTCAGCAATCATAAGACTTGGATCAAAGCTTGGATTAGGCAAAGCGTAATAAAGATCGCCTTCAGATTTCTCCAGATGACTTCTTGTCCAAACAAAGATGTCAAGATGTTGCTTCCAGCAAGATGAGTCAATTCTAATGGAGGTTGTTTGTCCCGAGCGGGAGCAAAGACAGTAGCCATATTAATGGAGCAATCATTGAAGACTTCCAGTTCAGCAACTTGAACTCCTTTGTTCTTCAGATAGAATGGCTTAGGAAACCCATAGTAAGGGAAGTCATCACCTTCCTTGACAAATTGTCCATTCAGAGTGAGTGGATAGGGCTTTACTTAGAACAAGGTGGGAGGATTGTCCATTCTTTTCTGCTCAATAATAGCCATTTTTTCGAACCTAGCCTCTTTCTCAGTGGGCTTATAGCCTAAGCCGAACCTTCCCTTCTGCTTAAAAGTCTTGAACACAGGAGGGATTTTATTCTTCGGGTTCTTTCATAGCGGCATTCCCGGGAAATGTCCTTGTTTCTTGAGCATAGCATGTACCTTGGGGTTTGAGTAGGGATCGAAGTCAAAAGGTGCTTCATCCTTGCTCATTATTGCTACGAGCTCAAAATTGTGGAGTTCTTCGTCCATTGAGTTGTGCTCCACCTCGAGAGTTGACTGTTTAGGAGTGAAAACAACATTGATGGTTTCTCCTGAGATAGTAATCACATGTCCCTGAACCAACATCTTTACCTTCTGATGTAAGGTGGATGCTATAGTATTACACACGTGAAGCCAGGGCCTCCGTAGTAGCAAATAGAAGGAGGCTGGAATTTTCAGCACCACAAACTCCACATTTCGTGTGACACTACCAGTAGTAATAGGCAACACTATAGATCCGACAGACTTCCGGGGTGAATTGTCATAAGCCATGAGTTGTACACCGTTTTGAGCCAGATGTTGTTGTTGTACTCCCAATTTCTGTGCCGTCCTCCAACGGCACACATTTACAACTGACCCATTGTCAACCAACACCAGCGGGATAGTTTTGTTGGAGCATTGCACTGTAAGATATAAGGCTTTGTTGTGAGACGCTCCCCCTTGAGGTAGATCTTCAATCCCAAAAGTGATCATCTCTTGCGGGGTAGTCACATGAGCAACCATAGTTTCAGGAGTTGTTGCAGGTGATACTGTGAGTGCTGTAAGGGCATCCAACATCTTCTGCCTATGGGCATGCGAAGTGCATATGAGTTGCCATATGGTAACCTTAGCCCTAGTCTTTTTGAGTTGAGAAAGAAGAGGATCTTCAGGAGAGGTCTAATTATCACTGCCATTTGTTGGTGCAAGGTTAGGAACAACTACTGGGATGGTAGTATTCCTGTTATTGTTGTGACGGCTAAATCGAGTAAGAAATGCTACATCATCCGACTCATCTTTCTCCATCCACTGTGTCTCGGAATGCTCGTGCTCATCATCCTCGTCACTATCCCAAATACCATGAATGAGTAGACCTTCGGGGAACCCAACTATTTCAGGGACAGGTTGACCTGTTTCTACAATCAAAGCAGAGGGGTCGAAGCTAAAATCCCCACATAAAATAGCATTTGCATGCTCGGGCATAGGATTACTTTGATTGTTTGGTTTCTTGGCAGCTTTTGGCACTGGTAACGTCCCTGCCCTTATCATATCCTCTATCTTGTTCCTTAAGGTCCAGCACTTCTCGGTGTCATGACCTCGGCAACGGTGATAGCGGCAAAATTGGTTGGAATCCCAATTTCTGCCCTTGATTTGTGGTTCTTCCTTTGGTAAGGGCAAAACCAGGATACCTTTTTTAACCAGACGGTCGAGAGCCTGAGAATAAGGAACATCCAATGGCGTATAAGTCTCATATTTCGGTACATAAGGCCCCTTGTGCTGGATAGAGTTAGTATCCATGATTTTAGGAGGGTGGCTAGCCGCACTAGTAGCCCTCCTGTTGGAGCTGGACCCTTTCAATCCAGGCGAAGTTGTCTTATCGTTCTGCATGGCTTCTAATTGGACACAGATGTCCTTCAGGTAATCAAAGTCTTTAACGACATGATACCCCAAGTGTTTGGATAGGCTGCTCTTGAGTCCTTGCTTAAAGGTAGATAATTGCAGACAGAGAGGAATTGCCTCGTTGATGTGGGACAATTTCGTGTGCCACCTCTCGAAGTAATCCATAAAGGACTCATCATCCCGTTGCTTCATAGCGGTTAGATCATCCAGTGTAGCTTGTTTCTTCTGGATGCGTGTGTAGTGGTGGATGAAAGCCTTGAATAATTCAGTCCAATTGGCTTTGATTTGGGGCAACAGAGCATGATATCATACCTTTGCTTCTCCATCTAGGGTGGATGGGAAAACGGTAGAGTATAGGTCAGCATCAATTCGGTTTAAAGGTATCAGCCTCATGAACTCCTCTACATGATGAATGGGGTTCTCAGAAGGTTTGAACCTAATATTTGACACTTCAACTTTGCCAGCTACCTTCAAAGTCGGTTGAACAGGCAGTGGAACCTCTAAGAACTTGTCAGCAAAAGCCAGCACGGAACTCATTGCCTTGGTGAGGTTTTCTAACTTCTGTTCAAGAGCCTTAACAGCGGGGTCCCTCGTAGGTTTCGCCACTTCAGGTGTATTAACCTTAGTCTTAGATATCCCTGTTTCTCCATAATTTAGGGATATCTTGATGATTTCAGGTTCAGACTCCTATCCCTGCATTTCTCCGTCATCCTCCTCAGCATTCAATCCTAACTTGGTGTTGATCTTAGTGATGGCCTGTAGCATGCCATCCATCACCTGTTGTTGTTCATTCATCCTTTAGCCCATCTTCTTCTCTTGCTCTAGGGAATTAGCGAAGACCAGACCCTGCATCTTGGTTTAGAGCTCGTCCAAATGCTTCGTGATGTTGGCTTCGGCGCTTTGGACCGGGATCTCTTGGAATTGCTCTCCAGACATGGTACTGTCGCTAGTTGCAGATGGATCGTAATGCGGGTTTGGAATCAAACGACCAGTTCGCGGATCTCGAATGCGGGCTCGGAGTCGATCACCAATGATGCCTGCATGGAAATTCAAAGTTAGAACACTCAAAGACATACTCTGACACACACTACCCGATGCATGCATGCCCTAAAAACCTATATGATCCTACTGACTCGACACATATATGCTGACACAAGAGACTCATCCACTTTTTGGGAGTGCATGACGTAACTCTATATGGATCTATGGACGAAACATTATAGAGGGCCGCACAAAGTCAAACACAGTGAGCGGATCGTAAATCGATAGGCTCAAGTCAGTGTTTCTCAATTCGGATGGGCCTAATCCACTGGCCGACCATTTTAAGGAGAATCCGTAACTCGGCCTAACAATTCAGACGGCTCAACCCATAATGACTATTATGCGGACTAGAATAATGCTTGACAAAACCGACGACCCAACTTTTCTTTTTCTTATTATTGCATTTTTTTAGTCGAGGGAAACGGATATTATAAAGGATTGAATAAAGTCAACAATAAGCGAGTTATAATTAATTTATGGGCTTAATTGACAAATCCAATACGGTTGGGCCTATCGACGGGCCGGCCATAAATGTGATGGATTTATTAATTAAATCGACAAATTAATTTACTCAAGCCTAGCGACTATTATGCAATCTAAAATGCCATCCATTTACTTTGTTGGATTTTTAATTAATGTTTTTTTGGACTTTCGTTAGGAGAATTTTGTAAAGGGCCATATAATATCATCAAAGGTGAGTCGATTTTTATTTATTAATTAAAATAATCATCTTTCAAGCATAAATGGGCCCTTCCACTTGGGCTAACCATGATGCTTTTTGAGTCAATTATTCTAAGTAATAAATAATCATTTTCTCAACCCAATGAATTTTATATGGACTAGAACAAAACCTCTAATCTAAGGTCGACTCTACAACAAAAAGGAGAAGGGGAAGGGGTAGCACATAGCACATAGCATACAACATGAGGGGATACCCTAAACCAAGGTTCTATATTCATGGATTTTTCTATGGTTGGATTACATGGCCTACCACACGTTTTCATCTTCGTGCTCCATACCCTTTGGTAAGGAGTGTGAGGTATTGCTCAAAGAACTTCAAGGAAGCCCTTTGAGTGTAACGCGGGGAGAGGAGAGACCAAATGCTTGGCGATGTAGAGTGCATCACACAAGTAGTGGCCTACCCGCTCTCGAGGGAATCACCTAGGTATAACTTAACCGTCGCCTTTGTGCTAACGTGTCAAAAGACGCGATTAGTGGCTCGGTATGCAAATGATGCCTAAAAAGATTTATAAAATCGTGAAAATAAATTAACTTCTCCCTTTTACAATTTCAATTTAATTCAATTTTTTCAAGTTTTACCCTCTTTTTAAGTTTAAGTCCCCAGTGGAGTCGCCAATCTGTAGGACCCCGGAAAAAGTGACCCTTTTTCCGTGATGCGCTACTTAAGCGATCGGGAGCCGACTAAGGTTGCTTAATCCTTAAATAAGGATATTTTTATTTTCGATTGGGATGGTGAAATTTTATTTATTTTACAAATCCGTTTTTTATTATTTAAACACTTCAAATTACACAAAAATATATTAATAATGATTCAAAATCAGCCCACACCACATTCAGACCCAAAAGGAAGCACGCGGGCCGCTAGAACCAACAAAATCCGCGCGGGTTTTGATGGCTCCTGGGTCGGGCCGCCTGTTTCCCTCGGGCCAGAGAACATGAATATGAAATAATAAAACCCATGTGAGTTTTATTAATTCATACACATTTTCTCTCAATTTTTCCACTTTAAATTGAGTTTGAGGAAAGATATTAAATCATTTCTTAATTATTTTTATGTAAATTTCAATATTAAATAATCAAACAGATTATAAAAGAATAAAAAGTCGCCAGCCGATTTAAGGAAACCGACAAACCATAAAAACAATGAGAATAATTCCGGTCTACGAAACCCGATTCTAGGTTCGGGGGTAAGGTTACGAATTCAAGAATTATAAGAATTCTTGAATTCGCCCGTTAGAAAACGGACTCTACTAAAATCGACATTAAAACGAAAAAGAGCGGGGAGAAGTTTAATTGATTTCGCAAAATTATATTCTTAACATGCAATATAAAGAATGGAGTTTTTGTTTACAAAATATGCACATATAAATGAATTAACGTACAAATTACATGATTAAACAACAATAATAAAGAAAGTAATAAAGCGAACCTCTTTTGATTTAGGAGCCCAAATGTGCCGGTTTGAAATCCTTGACTTTGCCTTGACTTTAGGATTGGAAAGAATGAAAGTGTGAGGGGGATGAAAATGTGATACATGGATAGTGGCTTGATAGGAATTTGATAGAGTGAGGGTATGATAATATGAGAATGCTTCTAGAGAGGGTTTTAAGAGAGGGTAGGGATAGAATGATGAGAGTATAATGAGGGTGGTTTTATGAGAGTTGTTGGTAAGATGAGTGGAAGGATGAAGGGGTATTTATAGGTGGTGAGGGTAGTGTTTAGGAAGGAAAATGAGAGAGACACATCCCTTAGATCATGCCATGCAATCACGTAGTCAAGGCTAGGGTCAAAAAACACATGGAGCTAATATCAAGGGAGGGTGATCAAGGTGATTTTGGCGCCGAATTTTTGAAGATAAAACCCGCGCGGGTTTTAAAACCTGTATACGCGGATTGCTGACGTCGGCACGGCAAAACGGCGCGTTTTGGGCAAAGAAAATCCGCGCGGGCTTTGTGTTGCCTGGGTCGAGGCGTGCTTTGGGCCTGCCTTGGTTCTGGGCCATCTTCTTCAAACAAAACCCGTGCGGGTTTTGTTATTGGACTGGGCCAACTCTTTTTATTGTTTTGCTTGCTTTGCTTATTGAAACGATAATCCATCTTGGTATCGGTCCAAATGTTTTATCGATAAATGGGGTGCAAATCTCGGTGTCTACAGGTAGGTTCATACATTATGATGAGATTGTTATGACTTCTTTAAATATATTGGCTACCGGTAACAGCACCCGGGACGGTAGGTGTATTCTCAAAAGGTCACACACAACCATTGCTAAATACTATAAGAAGGTGGTAGTTGCACTTTGCAGACTATCTTATGATATCATTCGACCTCATGGTAATTCCATGCATGAAGTGCAACCATTCTTTAGTGACCGAAAACACAAGTATCTTAGCCACCTCAAGGTAAACTTGGAAAATTGAATATGTTTACATAAAAACATAGTTGTTCCATATTTGTTGGATGTTGTTACTAATGTTTTATTTTAGGATGCAATCGGAGCGTTGGACGGAACCATATCAAGTGTAAGGTTAGTGACGACGCTGGAGTCCCGTTCAGAAATAGTAAAGGAGAGAAGACATGGAATATCTTAGCAGCTGTTACATTTGATTCCCTGTTCACCTTCGTTTGCTGCGGGTGGGAAGGAAGTGTGCATGATCTAACCGTGTTGCGAGATTGCATTGAGAACCCTGAACATCAATTCCCTCATCCTCCTCCAGGTAAGCACCGAACTTTATAGTTGGAAATCCTTTTTTTTTTGGTATGTGCTTGTGTTGTATGTTTGGGGAGATGGAGGGGTTGGGTTGGGGTGGGGGGTGGGGGGGTGTTAGGACTCATGTGGTGTTCATGCTGTGGGAATGGAGAAGATTGTGTTACATGTTAAAATTAAAATGTGAACCTTTCTATGTGGAGGCATGGTAGGATTGGACTTCAATCACAAATATGAACCTTTCTGTGTGTAAAAAAATATGTTGTAAGATTGTGTGGAGGCATGAAGTAGAAAAATATGAACCTTTCTATGTTTGAATAACAAGTCAATGTTTGTTCACAGGCAAATACTACTTGGTGGACTCTGCATACCCTAACTCTACAGGGTTCTTGGCACCTTATGGGGAGAACAACATGTATCATATTCCTGATTTCCAAGCGCAGCGAAGAGCCGGCCAAAAAAGGCAGGGGGAAACTCAAGAGTTTAATTATCGACACTCTGTTGTTAGAGGCCATGTGGAGCGTGCATTTGGTGTGTTGAAGGAAACTTGGCAGATTCTGCAACACATGTCACAACATGATTTGGACTTCCAATTTAAGATCATTGTAGCCACAATGACATTGCATAACTTCATCAGGCTTTACGAGGCTAGAATTCCTATCACACCTCGACCTCCTGCTGTACCACCGCCTGCTCCATATGATTTAGTAAACCCATCTGCTCAAGAACATATGAGGTTGTTCCGTGATCATTTGATTGTCGAGATTGCGAAGACACGTTCAAGGCGTGACAAGAACAAGACCTATTAATGATGGAAACTTTATTTTGTAATATGTTATTCGGGTTGCATTTTGTAAATATTGTTAGGTACGCTACTATCAGTTCGGATGAAGATGGTTCTAGATGATGCACGTAGGTGATTGCCAACATTTTGATCATACCTAGTTGTGTGGTGGTCATCATGAATTGTACTTTGTCTTCGATTATGTTGTCAAAAATGTTGTCAAAATTAAATTGAACAGGATGATCAACTTTTGGAACCTGTTCAAGTGAAAGTGTGTGGCATCATATTGATTTCAATTATTGTTATTTGGAATGTCATAGTTTGTTGTTCAGAATGGGGAAAATGTTGTTTATGATATTTTTTGTTATACTTTGTCTAATTTTAAACCTGTGAATATTCATAACACATACATTATAATGCACATTAAAATCCAATAGAAATAGTAAGAACAATTTTTTTTAAATAAAATATTTTACGACAATATACTGCGATGCACAACTTGGCGGCATTAATACACAACATAGGTACGACAACATACAACACCTGTTTTTTTTTCGCGATTCAAAGGTCAGATAAGAAATGGTTCCATCATACTCATACATACGACAACATTATTACTACACCCACAACGAAAACAAAAAGAAACTTCCAATTCTTCACTCGAATGAGTTGCAGTTGAAGATTTTTTTTCTCTCGCTTCAATTGTCGGATCATTTCCTTGTTTCGATCTATTTCGTTTGTCATTCTCAACATCGTGGCACGATCAACCTCTCTTGCTTTTTCAATGTCCTCCAGCCTTGCCACTAGCGCTTTGTTCGGTCTCGTTTCGAGCCGAATTCTTCTCTTTATTAGGGAGTTTTTATATGTTCTAACCCCGTATTTTATTCGAGTTATGAGACTTTTGTAGTTTTGTAGGAAAATAAGAGAGTGACCTAAAATGGAGCCAAAACGGAGCAAAACTCACCAAATAAGGGATGGAGGCAGAAGGGTTGCTCGCCCGAGCAACATTTTGGCTCGCCCGAGCAACATTTTGGCTCGCCCGAGCAACATCTCTGGAAGGACAGCAAGATCTGCCGACTGATTTCGAGCCAAGAAGAGGAGAGACAGAAAGCTGGCTCGCCCGAGCAACATACTGGCTCGGCCGAGCCATGCTTCTGCACAACGACCATGGAAAGTTTGAAAAATATGGCTAAGGCAATGAAGAAACAGAGGGCCGGCTCGCCCGAGCAAGGGCCCTGCTCGACCGAGCTGAGCTTCTGAGCTGCCGAGGAGAAGTTGCCGAGGAGACAAGATACACCCGAACAGAATGCTTGCTCGCCCGAGCAACATTTTGGCTCGCCCGAGCTAATTCGGTTTTCTGCGTACAGACTGGAAATGAGATGCTGCGTTTTGTGCAACAAACTTGGATCATTATAAAAACCTTAGCTGCGATTTCATTTAAGGGAACTATTAGCTGAAGTTTTAATTTGTAATTCTTGGTTTTAATGATCTCTTAATTAGCTTTTACTTTCTCTCTCTAAGGGCTTTCTCTTGCCTTGTTCTCCAAGTTCTTGAGATTTTGAATGTAATCAACTTTTCTTCAAGTAATTGCAACAACCATTTTTCTTCATTACTTTATGTTTTTTATTTCATTGAAGTTTGTCATTGAAGGTTCTTAGATTAGCCACAAACAATCGATCTTTAGTGAAAAGGGGGATTAAGGGCCACAAATCTTAGAGTGAAGATTTGAGGGTCCTTAGTAACTTAATTCACAACTTTCTATTTTGTTCGGGGAAAGTTGCAAACGAAGGTGAAGAATGAAGAATGGAGATCGATTTTGACTAGTCATCAAGGGTATGGACTCAATTCTAAGCTTGTTTAGATTAATTAGTTGCTATTTAATTGTTCTTGCTTGCTTTGATCTTAGTCGTAGTTAGAGTTTTATTAAATGTTCGTTTGATAAGCTTTATAGATTTCTTACATTTATTGTTAGTAATTACTTGTTTGATTGTGTTTCTTTTTAATGGTCATGTTTAGTATTATGATTAGGAATAGTTTAATCGCTTAATTTTCATACTTTAATGTTTTCTGCACTTGAGAACCTCTAACAAGCTAAAAACCTAGACAAACCTCACACCCATCCTCGAGTTCGACATCCTTACTTATAAAACCACAAAATACGCAACCGAACACGCTTCATTGTCCTCTATCATACAGACCACAAATGGTCGAATTATTGGACACAATTCGTCATCTACCCAGTCCCAATAACCACATACAGGACACTTTGCAAATCTACGGATCGGGTTCTGGGCTGTTAAGCTGGTGTACACCTTACAAACCTTTTTGCACTCACATATATGTGTTGTATCAGTTTTGCAAGGGCATCTCCGACACGGCATTCTCGTCTATAATGAATGACACACAAATGTCATTACCAAACACATACAACACCAATATCACTAGTGCAATTTGTGCAGACGCATATTTCCACACACATACATGCCAATAATACAGTATAGAAGCCATAGCAAACAACCACAGTAACAACCCTACAATGACTGAACATTTTGAATCCCAGCCAAACATCGAAACACACTCAAAAATTCCATATTAACATCCACACAACCATTGGCAATTTGTACATTCCTATATGACCTGTGCAATCTTCACATATCAAATAAAGTCAAACATTCCAGCAAACATACACAGTGTACAAATCTAGTCTATTCCGTTGCCAATTTCACAAGTGCATTGCACACATAGCAAATTTCATAAATTTCACAATTGCTTTAATTTTTCAATGCAATTCCAACATAGCTGATATACAAACCCTAATTTGAAACACCAACAATTTCAATATGAACCCAACTCTTTCTTTCACTAATTACCAATCTGGAGTCACTCGAAAAAGCTGGAGATTCACAATATGAACACCCACAATACGATTATGAACCCTAAAATCGAAAAACTGGATATTAACATGAATCGCATGCCTAAACTTGAGTGAATTTGTAGTCAAATTACCAATCTTTCTTTCACTTCAGATCTGAATAATATAAAATCCTAAACTTGAGTGTAATTGTTCAAACATTTCACAAATTATATACTTTCAACTCGTGTCAAACAACAAAAATCGAAACATACCTTGAGGAGAGTACAAACCGACGAGCAGCAGCAAAGTAGAATGGAAGTTTGATTCCCAGCTTGACGAGCAGCAGCAGTTTACGAATGCTCGGAATATCGAGGAGCACACAGATCCTGAGGTTTGGATGGAGGAGGAGGCGCCGTTTATGTCGAATGAACCTCAGGAGGAGGTGAAATTGAATGAACCTCAGGATCTGTGTGCTCAGGATCTGTGTGCTCAACAAGTACAACAACAAGTATTCCTAGAATGAACATCAAAGTATTATGAGGGATGGACATTAGTGAACAATGGAAAAATGAAAAAAGAACATAAAAAATTAAATGTGGATGACATGAGCAACATTGTGTACCAAAATGATCCCCAAGTGTTATGCATCCACATACATACACTGGTAATGTAAATGAACAACAAACGTTCTTGGATGAACAAAATCTAAATGAACATCAAATTGAAACAATATGAACACCAAGTTGTTCATGGATGCCCATCAATGAACACTAACAGTACTAAACATCAAGTCACACTTACAATGAACAACAATTGGTGATGACATGAACAACAAGTATTCATGGAGTGAACATCAAAGCATTCTGAGATGAACAACATCAAATAATAGGATAATGCAAAATGAACATCCAAATGGGGGATGACATGAGCAACTAATGTACCAAAACGATCCCCAAGTGTTCCGGTGTGCACATGCATACAATTGGAAATCAAAATGAACAACAAGTGGTCCTAGAATGAACCTCCAAGCATTCTGGGATGAACATCAGTGACTAATACAAAAATGAAAATGAACATCCAGGGAGGGGGGGGATGACGTGAACAACATAGTGTACCAAAATGATCTCTAAGTGGTCTGGCATCGTATACACTAAAAATGAACATCAATTAGTGCCTGAATGCCAATCAATCATTATGGGGGTGATAACACTTGCAAATAATGGAAAATAAACATAATCCTACTTGCACATCCACCCAAATACCCAACAATGAACATAATCACAAAAAAATACACATAATCCATTATTATATGTCTATCACAAAATCCTACTTGCACATCCACCCAAATATCCAACAATGAACATCAACTATAAAATACATGAACACCAGACCGAATTGAACATCAAACAGTTATGTAGATGTATCACCTTTCTCTACCAATTGACCAGAAATTCGATCGCCGGAACACTTCCTCGCCGGAAAATTATAACCAGAATTCGTCGCAAATAGATTAGGGTTTACATCTCTTCCTTCCTTTGTTCAACCAACTGTTCTGTCACTCCCGTTGACTCCATCACCAATTGGACAAATTTCTCCCTATACCAACAAAAACACACCCCACTGTAACAATAAACGACAAACCCTTCACGGACGCCCCCAATTTCCACAAAAAAAATGAAACAAACCCTAGAAATCGCACACACTCACCCGCCATATCACATAAACACTACTCAGACTACCTCGTTCCTTCCCCCCACCCCCCCCCCCCCACCGTCCATTTCTTGGCCGTCGGACTGCAGAAAGTCGTCCCCCCGGGCAGAAAATTGTTTGTGCAAACTTAATAGCACCCCTCTCTCGTCGAAACAATGGTTTCAGCTGGAATTTTTAGAAGCCAAATCAATTAGGGTTTCTACTGATATTTTTTTCTCACAAATCAATTGATATTGGATGAATCATCAGGATTAATGAGGGGGAAACATTGGGAACTGACCTGAGGGATGTGAGGAGTCGTTTGATATGCATGTTGGAGCTAAGCGAGCAATTGTTTTGGCTGCTGATCATCTCGGGCTTCCACAATCACGTGAGACCCCCTAAAAAAAAAAAAAAAAAAAAAAAAAAAAAAAAAAAAAAAAACTCATCTAATGAAATAAAGGTAAAATAAATAATTAGACTCACCCTTGATTTGTGAATCGATGGCTAGGATTGCTCCTTCTTCTCTTCTCACAAAAACTCTCTTCTCATTATATCATATCCCTATATATATATATATATATATATATATATATATATATAGATATATATATATATATATATATATCTATATATATATGAGAATGGATCCGATAGGAAGAGACTT
This sequence comes from Portulaca oleracea, assembly GCA_029582165.1. NCBI lineage: Eukaryota > Viridiplantae > Streptophyta > Magnoliopsida > Caryophyllales > Portulacaceae > Portulaca > Portulaca oleracea. The sequence continues at coordinate 1,056,851 of CM055891.1, forward strand.
TAGGTAAGAAGGTGAGAAGAAGCAATATGGAGCGTTAGATCTTAATCTAATGGATGAAATAAAAATCACTATTAACACCTCTCCAAACCACCACACGTGTGAACACAACATCAAAAATGGGAAGTGAATTGTTATTGATGAGTGATTTGGGGGATTTGGGGTGCAATTTTTTATTTTCTTTTTTTGGTCCAAAATACCTACCCACAATGTGCATCACCAAGACTTGAGAGAGAACCATCCTGGGGAGAGACTCGCGATTTCGAAGATGACAATCTCCGCTCTCTAGTGATTCTACTTCCTCAGGCAACGATAGTGGGAGCTAGAGAATCGCTGATTGAACATCCCTTTAAAGGCATTGGGCATTAGGTTGGAGTTAGGGTAGAGAATTTTCAGCATAAACCTTAATCGAATTCAGAATTAGGGCTCGATTTCTTCAGGTTTGTTTCAAGTCATCTCTATGATGTTTTAAGTAAATTTGAGAGGTTAATCACTAATATATGCCACGGGGTTGAGAATTCTGTAATGGGGAACGATTGCACGGCCTGATAAGGGGACATGATAGGCGTTGAGGTCGATCGTACGGATGTCGGCGCCAGCGAGGGTGAACCAGGACTTAACATGTAAGTGTCTCCATCTCAACCGACAGTCGGGTAGTGGTGTGGCATAATGTAGTCATGTGTGACCAAACAGATAGGCAGTGTGGAGAAATGTATTCGGCCACACATCATATTCAATTGTCCATTGTGTTGTTGTTAATTTTTTTGTTAAATAAAGTAATTAATATAAGTGTTTTGTGGCTGAAATAAGAAGGGGGTAGGTGCATTTTTGTTGGCTCATGTCTGAAGTTGGTTGTAATATGGTGCAAGCAAGTGTGGTCGACAGAACTAGTAATGTGGTCATAACCTATTCGGTGTGGTCATACCCACAATTGAATATGATGTGTGTCAAATCAGATTTGTCCATTATGTTGTTCCTGATTTATTTTGTTAAATACAATATTAATATAAGTGCTTTGTAGCCAAATCAGGAAGGGGATATGTGCATTTTTGCTGGATCATGTCTAAAGTTTGTTCTAATATGGCAGTACATATGTTGTCAAAAATTATGAACTGATCGCAGCTGACCCGTTTCATGTGATTATACTATTGGCATGAAAGACTCTATTTATTATGTATGTATTTTGCATTCAGTAGATCACTCGATCAATGTGGCATGGTTGGAAAGTTGTTGGTGGTGTTATGAAAGATTGTCATTCGATCATCGCGAAGTGTGTTCATGTGGCATTTAGGGTTGCGGGCAATCGTAATATGTTGATGTGTGATGAACATTGGTATGGGAGTTTTTCATTATCTTCGCCATATGATTTGACGTTGGTCTCCATCTTATGTGGTCGCATTTTGGGGCCATACAATATGCGTTCATTTGGCTGCAATTACATGATGTCCAATCAGTTCTTTGTGCATGTGCGTCCTTGTATGATGACTCATTTGCTCGTTTGCATGTCAGGAAGCAAGGGTGAAGTCGTTGCGGCCGCATTTTTGTTACGGCTTCACAATACATAAGGAGAACTCACTCATGGATGAAGTATGGGAACGGGATTCTCGGTGGGATAGGCAGCAGTCTCAAAGGCAAAATGCTCTGGGGGTTCAACAACCTCGACGTTGATGTGGCACATTCATCGATAAAATATTTTTGTTAATCATTGAAGAATTTTAGAATGAGTGTGTTTTGGATAGGACGCGGTACGATCTATTTAATGCTACTTAAGTGTAATTGTTGGTGTGTGTCGAACAATATTGGCCCCCTATGTAGTGAACATTACCAATCATTTGTTCCATTTGGTTTTTTCATATTTAATGGATAATATTGGGTTGGTTACGAACTGTGCATGCGAGCAATTATGATCGTGGTGTGGTCCCATTAAATCATTTCCACAAGTTCAACTACTTGATTTTTATGTGTGGTCAAAACTAAATATGAAGTGTTATATTTATTTCACGGTGTGTGTTTTACCTATAACTATTGAAAAAAAAAAACAAAACGTCTCGATTGCGTTCATTAATGGGTCGGGACACATTTGAAGAGTAATGAGACTGTATCCATCCATCCCCTCATATGACACCGCAATGCCAAAACTTTAGTCCTATAGAACTATGTGTGGTCATGTGTGTAACTACAATGTACTAGTCCAACTCGTAAGTTAATTTGCAATTTTGAATGCACGATGTAAACAATTACAAACCAACAACTAGATAGATGTTAACTAATCTAATACACATGTTGACCACACACCACATTTCAGTGACCACACTTAATAGAATCTTAAGAATTAGAAGTATAATGGGCCAACATACATTTGAAGAGTAATGGGACTATTAACTGAAATGTGTGAAGTCACGTGTGATCATAACATTCATACAATCAAGATTACCAATCATGTACGCAAAACAAGTCAGCAGACACCCAGTCATGACCTTTTCACCACACCTCTTGTGGTTTTGACCACACATTCTAACCCCACACTACATACTTTCAGTTTACAGTGTGATTCACTCGATAAGCAGTGTGGACATGGAATGGAATCGCACCCCAAATGCACACAACGACAAGCGTGATGGTCACACTAATTTGACCAGCTCAAACGATTCCGTTGATTGCGCCATTTGCGTGGCCAATTAAACTACTGTGGCCTTTGACAAACTACTGATGCCATAACACACTATGAAATTTACGAAAGTTGGGTTACGTAGACTTATGTTGTTATAATTTGGAATGTACTATAAGTTTGTGATCATTAAGATCGAAGAACCAGGTATATGTTAACTCAATCTAATATATAAGTTCCACCACACAATCCATTGTATTAACCATACCAAATAGAATAAGGAATTTGAAGTATAATGGGTATGGATACAATTAAATAGTCCTGATACTGTAAACTGAAATGACTTGACCACAACGTGTAAGGAGGTGTGGTCAACAAAGTGAATTGCATCCAAAATGAACACAATATCAATGTACACTAGTTTCAACTACTACGGGTGTGTAGTTGAAACTAGTGTGAGCCTGATTTTGTTACATTTTTATTTCTTAGGTCGGAAGGCGGACAGAGTAAATCTCAATCATTAATTTAACATTTGATGGTGTGTGGTCATGGATATTAGGAAGTTCCTTTCTACTTAAGTGTAATTGTTGGTGTGTGTCGAACAATATTGGCCCCCTATGTAGTGAACATTACCAATCATTTGTTCCATTTGGTTTTTTCGTATTTAATGGATAATATTGCGTTGGTTACGAACTGTGCACGTGAGCAATAATGATTGTGGTGTGGTCCCATTAAATCATTTCCACAAGTTCAACTACTTGATTTTTATGTGTGGTCAAAACTAAATATGAAGTGTTATATTTATTTCACGGTGTATTTTACCTATAACTAGTGAAAAGAAACCAAAACGTCCCGATTGCGTTCTTCAATGGGTCGGGACACATTTGAAGAGTAATGAGACTGTATCCATCCATCCCCTCATATGACACCGCAATGCCAAAACTGTGGTCCTATAGAACTATGTGTGGTCATGTGTGTAACTTCAATGTACTAGTCCAACTCGTAAGTTAATTTGCAATTTGGAATGCACGATGTAAACAATTACAAACCAACAACTAGATATTTGTTAACTAATCTAATACACATGTTGACCACACATCACATTCCAGTGACCACACTTGATAGAATCTTAAGAATTAGAAGTATAATGGGCCAACATCCATTTGAAGAGTAATGGGATTATTAACTGAAATGTGGGAAGTCACGTGTGATCATAACATTCATACAATCAAGATTACCAATCATGTACGCAAAACAAGTCAGCAGACACCCAATCATGACCTTTTCACCACACCTCTTGTGGTTTGACCACACATTCTAACCCCACACTACATACTTTCAGTTTACAGTGTGATTCACTCGATAAGCAGTGTAGACATGGAATGGAATCGCACCCCAAATGCACACAACGACAAGCGTGATGGTCACACAATTTTGACCAACTCAAACGATTCTGTTTATTGTGCCATTTGCGTGGCCAATTAAACTACTGTGGCCTTTGACAAACTACTGATGCCATAACACACTATGAAATTTACAAAAGTTGGGTTACGTAGACATATGTTGTTATAATTTGGAATGTACTATAACTTTGTGATCATTAAGATCGAAGAACCAGGTATATGTTAACTCAATCTAATATATAAGTTCGACCACACAATCCATTGTAGTAACCACACCAAATAGAATAAGGAATTTGAAATATAATGGGTTTGGATACAATTGAATAGTCCTGATACTGTAAACTGAAATGACTTGACCACAATGTGTAAGGAGGTGAGGTCAACAAAGTGAATTGCATCCAAAATGAACACAATATCAATGTACACTTGTTTCAACTACTATGGGTGTGTAGTTGAAACTAGTGTGGGCCTGATTTTGTTACATTTTTATTTCTTAGGTCGGAAGGCGGGCAGAGTAAATCTCAATCATTAATTTAACATTTGATGGTGTGTGGTCATGGATATTAGGAAGTGTCGTCATGTATGTCATGACCATACTTCCAAATATCCATAACAACACTTCTCGGAATGAATAACCACACTTCCTAATATCCATGACCACACACTATCAGATATAAAATCGATGATCAATATTGATTCTTCTCACATTTCTACCTAAACTTCTCCCTTCCTACCGGATCCATTGGTTACACTAGTTTGACCAGCTCTAACGATTATGTTGACTGTGCTATTGTTTTTCCATTTAAACTATTACGACCACTTAAAAACTACTGATGTCATAACATACTATGAATTTAACAAACGAGTTGGATGATGTACACGTGTGCTATTTCAATTTAGAATGTACCATAAGTTTGTATTTATTGAAAACCACGAACCAATTAGATGTTAATTTAATCAAATACATAAGTTTGACCACACAACCCATTCTTGTGACCACACCAAATAGAATCATATGATTTTGACATATAATGAGTCAACACACATCTGAAAATTCATGATAATGTAAACTGAAATGATGTGGCCACTCCGTGTAAGGAGTGTGGTCACCAAAGTGAATTGCATCCAAAATAAAAACAATATTAGGCATACACTAGTTTGAACCATTGTGTGGCCATTTTAAACTATTGTCTTCATGTACAAACTACTTATACCATTGTGTGGCCATTTAAATTGCAAAAATATGTTAACTTATTCCAATACATAACGTGTACTGCGACACGTACAATAGAAGTATTTCCACCGCCTCCCCCTTTTATTCTTCTCCATGGTGTAGGTGTCACTCTGCACACTGAACCCCGCCGCAATTGCGTACCTTTCATAAAAAGACTTTGCTTCGACCAGTGTACTAAACCTCATCCCCATACGGGGGGCAATTATCACATCATCACACTTTGGCCAGTATATCATGACACTAGAGTAATTAGTGATTGTGATGAGCGGTGGCGTCAATTGTGGTCTTATGTTAAACACGTGAAGTATGCACACTGACCACATGTCATCAAATGTGGTCTAATGTTAAGAAACGGTACTTAACATGTGCATTTTATTGAGCCATAAAATGCAAGTATAACCCAACAAGTGGTGATTAATATTAATAAACGGACTTAACATGTGCATTTTTTCTGTTAGCTGTGGCCATAGTCTTTTTTTGTGTGGTAAGAATTAGCAATAAACCACGTTGAAACCATGGCTATGCGAACGCAATATATACAATGAATTTACATATTCAAATATCACCAGCAAACACGTATAGAAGTATCATCGCGGTACACAACCACAATCTGTTAGTTGTGGTCATAGTATTTCTTTGTGTGGTTAGAATTAGCAATAACCATGTCGAGACTATGGCCAGAACGCAATATATACGATGAATTTACATATTCAAACATCACCAAAAACATGTATAGAGGTATCATCGCGGTATACAACCACAATATGCAATTGCCATCTAAAAATATTCAAATATAACCATAATAAATATTCAAACATCACCAGAAAACACATATAATTATGTAGATACGATGTGCAAAAAGATACAACCACAACATGCAATTGCCATCTATACAGTGGCCACATTCCCTCAATTGTGGTCTTATGATAAACACGTGAAATATACACAATAACCACATATCATCGACTGTGGTCTTATATTAACAGATGGTACTTAAAATGTGCATTTTATTGAGCCATAAAATGCAAGTATAACCCAACAAGTGGTGATTAATAACTATGACCTTATGCTAATAATTATTACTAAGCACGTGGATTCATTTAACCATAAAGTGCAAGTATACAATCCCCTTCCCCTTTCCGCGGTCCAGTTCAAACTGTTTGTAGCCACGGTCTCGAATGCCCCGTATTTCTTGCGCCTATGTCCCTCACGTATGCAGTAGTAATACTTCCACTCCCTACCTCTTGCAATCCTCTCAACCGTGTGAATGCCGCTGCGAACACTAAACCTATCCGCTATTGCATACTTCTCGTAAACCATTTTGGCATCATCTAGAGTTTTGAACCACATTCCCATACGAGGCACAATGTCTTTGTCGTCGCACCGAGACCAATAGATCGTCACACTGGAGCCGTCGTTGTCCGGTACTGGGGGCGGAGCTACGTAGCTATGCTGACTACCCCCATCGACACTGCAATGAACAAACAAAATCAATCGTCACACTTGACCATATGAAGCTATATGCATTTACAATCAATAGGGTCAAAAAGTCAGACTACGAGACATAGAGACAATCGTGGTTGATCGGTGTGACTCACTGTAGACACTATTGTTTGAATGTGATCAAGTGTTACGCCCACCTCGTATTACAACATCAATACATCACATGTCAACCACGGATACGGTAGTTGTACAATACATCAGTATGAGTCAGTGTGTACATTACAACAAATGTATGTGGGCACAGTATACGCAATTGTGCAATGTGGCCACAACATACAGATTGTGGTCACGGTGTACTATAGACTATGTTGTATATAGCTTAATGAGACCGCGTCCATACAGACTGCGGACATGCTATTTGCCATTATTATACTAATCACATAACAAGACATGCCTGACATGCAAAAGTGAATTATATACATAATGTGGCCGATACACTGATTATTGACACAATTTACATTGATTGTGGGTTTCAGTTTGAGTGTGGATGTCCCATGTCTACACCATGAAACCTATGTCATTCAGTAAACATACTCACTGTCCATCCCCCCCCCCCCCAAAACACGCGATATGAGCCTCCATGCACAATCAGAATCCCACACATACCCGGGTCCCAGCGTCGTCGACAACCCGCAGCCCACTTCCATGGACAGAACAATGGAAAAAAAAACTTGATGAACATACCTGTTGGGCGCCATCGATCTAGTTCATATGATGAAGATATATATGCACTGAGTCGTTCCAGTTCAATAGAGTATTTTTTGACAGAGAGAATGCAATGCCCATATCCTCCCTGTATGGCAGCCGCTATTTTTGGGCATGATATACCCCCATTGATTACGTATGATTGTTTCCATTTTTTATGGGAATCAATCAATTTTTATTTTCTTTTTCTTTTTTTTCAAGTAAAACCACTAGTTGTTTCCCTCATTTCAATTGGTGGTTTTTGGTTTTTTGGCACATGTGTGGAGGATTACATCTCAGCCGCTGGATCTGGAATGTATGATCAGGATCTTCTCTTCCTACCTTCCTACCTAAAATTCCTTCCTACTGGATCCGTTCCCTATATATATATATATTTATATATATATAGGGAGCGGATCCAGTAGGAAGAGAGTTTAGGTAGGAAGGTAGGAAGAAGCAATCTGGAGCGTCCAATCCGGATCGGATGGATGAGATTAAAATTGTCACAAATGTGGTATTTTAATGAAAAACCACCTTCCACCCTTAAAAAACAACTAGTGGTTTTCTATTTAAAAAAAAAAAAGAGGAATAGTTAGTTAGAGACAATTAAGGGAAAGTATTCAATGGAATAAAAATCTGATTATTCTTGTCTTAAAAATAAAATCAATTTTAAAGATATAATTTCTAAGAATTATGCATCAATTACAGCAAATATGTCGTTTGTCAATGGAGAATCACAAGTACAGTGTGGTCATCAAATGCAAAGAGTGTGGACATCAAATACCAGTCAGTGCGGTCATGAGGAAAAGAGTGTGGTCACAATCTAATACCAGTCATTGTGGTCATTAAAGGCAAATAGTATGGTCATCAACGTCAAATAGTGTGCTCAAAATCTAATACCAGTAAGTGTGGTCATGAAATGCAAATAGTGTGGTCATGAAATACCAATCAGTGTGGTCATCAAAGTCACATAGTGTGGTCAAAATTGAATACCAATCAATGTGGTCATCAAAGACGAATAATGTGGTCATCAAATTACAAATCAGTGTGGTCATCAAAGATGAAGAATGTGGTCATCAAAGAATATTTGAGGGATTCGGAGAGAGAAATTGAAAGAGGGAGAATGTCTAAAATTAGAGGATTATTTGAATAATTTGAATTAATGGAGTGATTAATATTATGGGAATTTGTTGTTTTTTATTTTTTAAAAAGAAAAAACATCTAAGGATAAATAAGAAAATTGCTTAAATTTTGGGTTTCTATGATTTGGTGAGAGAAAGAACTTGTTTTAATGTAGATTTTGATCACACTCTTTACTTTTGATGACCACACTGATTGGTAATTTGATGACCACATTTTCGTCTTTAATGACCACACTGATTGGTATTCAATTTTGACCACACTATGTGACTTTGATGACCACACTGACTGGTATTAGATTTTGAGTACATTATTTGACTTTGATGACCACACTATTTGCCTTTGATGACCACAATGACTGGTATTAGATTGCGACCATACTCTTTGTCTCATGACCACACTGTCTGGTATTTGATGTCCACACTCTTTGCATTTAATGTCCACACTGTACTTCTGATTCTCCATTGACAAACGACATATCTGTTGTAATTAATGCATAATTCTTGGGAATCATATATTTAAAATTGATTTTATTTTTTAGACAAGAATAATCCGATTTTATTCCATTGAATATTTTCCCTTAATTGTCTCTAACTAACTATTCCTTTTTTTTTAAAATAGAAAACCACTAGTTGTTTTTTAAGGGGTGGAAGGTGGTTTTTCATTAAAATACCACATGTGTGACAGTTTTAATCTCATCCATCGGATCCGGATTGGACGCTCCAGATTGCTTCTTCTTACCTTCTTACCTAAACTCTCTTCCTACTGGATCTATTCCTATATATATATATATATATATATATATATATATATATATATATATATATATATATATATATATATATATATATATATATATATAGGGAAATTGGATTCTAATAATCCCTACTTTTGCAAATTGGATGGCAATATTCCTACTTTCAATTTGTATTCTGGTGGTCCAAAAAAAATAAAATTGTATTGTAGTGGGACAAAATCGAGAGTATACCCTAAATATCATAGATTTTGTATGGCATTTGATTCAAAACTTTGTATAACCCTTTACCACGATTTTTAATGAATTTACAGCATTTCTCCCAATTTTTTTCAATTTGTTTTCAATTTTTTATGATTTTTTCAATTTTATTCTTTTTAAAAAATCATAATAATTCCTCGGAATCTCAAAAAAATAATTTAAAAAATGTTTTAGTAAGTACACTCCATTACCTATCTGGGGGCAGGAACCAAAAAAACAAAAACAATATGAGGTAGTCATGAAAAAAATAAAAAGAATGTGGTGATATATTTGGTACCACTACAATAAAATTTTATTTTATTTTTGGACCACCAGAATACAAATTGAAAGTAGGGATTATTGTCATCCAATTTTTCTCTATATATATATATATATATATATATATATATATATATATATAGGATTATTGGATTCTAATAATCCCTACTTTCAGTCATTGGACAATAGTGGTATGTACTATCATTTTGTATTCTGGTGGACCAAAAAAATATATAATTGGATTTGAGTGGGACGCCGGCGAGTTCATGCGGTGGTTTTCTGACATGACATGTGTGGCATGTGTTTGACCGGATTGACTTTAATTTTTATTGCCACATCATACACAAAACACATGCCAATAGGTTTTTCTTTTTTTTTTTAGTCCACGTCATGGCCCCTCCTCTGTTTCTACTTTCTCTCTCTTATTTTCTTTTCCCTCTTCTTCCCCGTCTCCCTCCTCTTTCTCTCTCTATCTCTCTGATTCTTTCTCTTTCTCCTTCTTCTTCCTTCGGTGCGATCTGCACCTTTCTTCTTCTTCCTTCTTTCTTTATTCTTTCTTCTTTTTTCTCTGTCCCGATTCTTCTTTCTCCCATCTCCTTCTATCTCCCTTTCTCTGGTTTCTCACATGCACCGACAACCAAAGAACAATCATCATTCATTTTTCTCATCTTCTCACCTTTTTCTTCTCAATTACCTATTTTATATCTCAAATCTCGGTCTCACTCACGTTTGCTTTTCTCTTTTTGCAGAAACTAAGTGCGATTCCAAGTCATTCACGACTGTCAAGATTTGAAAGAAAGACTCGAGCTCAAGTATAAAACAGGAAGAGGAAGATCGAAGAAGAGGCGAGGACCGGAAGATCGGTTTTTGGGGGGTGACAACCCAGAAATCGTGAATCAGAAATCTAGGGTTAGAATTTAGAATAAGATTTATTTCCGTTTTGTTTACAAATTTCATTTCCAGATTTTACTTTGAATGTCTGAAACTTTTGATTAAGAAATCTTTCGATTTAAGTTTGGTTGATTCTTGCTTTTATTCTCCGAATTCTAATCTCTATTTTTACTTCCTTTCGATTCTGGGTTTTTGTTCGGTATTGATAGTCGATTTTTGTTCTTGTTGATTGATTTCTGAGTTTGAATCTGATTTCAAATTGATATTGATGCGATATTTGGTTCGTAAAAGTTCTAGGCATTGATGATATGTATTAGATCTAAATGTATTCGATTTTATGTTCGAATCTGGTTATTTTTGTCTTTGCATGTTCCGAATGAATTGTTTTTTGGTTGATTGAATGTTCGATTCCTCAATTCTGGGTGGGGAATAAAAAGAATTGTTCTTTGGTTGAATGAATTGTTCTGGTCGAATGAATTGTTCTTTGGTTGTCGGTGCATGTGAGAAACCAGAGAAAGGGAGACAGAAGGTGATGGGAGAAAGAAGAATCGGGACAGAGAAAGAAGAAGAAAGAATAAAGAAAGAAGGAAGAAGAAGAAAGGTGCAGATCGCACCGAAGGAAGAAGAAGGAGAAAGAGAAAGAATCAGAGAGATAGAGAGAGAAAGAGGAGGGAGACGGGGAAGCAGAAGAAAAAGGAAATAAGAGAGAGAAAGTAGAAACAGAGGAGGGGCCATGACGTGGACTAAAAAAAAAGAAAAACCTATTGGCATGTGTTTTGTGTATGATGTGGCAATAAAAATTAAAGTCAATCCGGTCAAACACATGCCATGTCAGAAAACCACCGCATGAACTCGCCGGCGTCCCACTCAAATCCAATTATATTTTTTTGGTCACTGAATCAAAGTGATAGTCTGAATTACTATAGTCCAATGAGTGAAAGTAGGGATTATTAGAATCCAATAATCCTATATATATATATATATATATATATATATATATATATATATATATATATATATATTTCTGGGTACAAAGGGCGAAAATCGAAATATGTGAGTTTTAGTGAGAGCATTTCGGGAAACTTATAATTGATTCTATTTAATTTGTTTTAGAAAATTATGTAATATTAATGTGTTCATTAATGTATATGTTTGCATTGATGACTCATATTTCTTTTTTTTTTTTCTTATGCACTATCTTTTTTCTCTATACTTTTAAATAAGAAAACTAGCCTTTATATCCCGTGCAATGCACGGAAAGTTTTTTTAGAAATTTTCATGTTTTATTTTTAAATTTATTTTAATTATAATGATTATCAATTTAATCATATAAAAAAATCAATTCAAATGACGATTACTAATTAATTTTAAAAAATTGCATAACAATTGTAATTTCTGTTTAATGTGACATTGGAAACATAAATAAAGTCCTTATTAATGTATGTATGCAGTCCTTATTAATGTATGTATGTATACTGTACTTATTATTTAAATTTTTGTATGTTTTGAAATATATATAATAGTGTTAATAAAAATTTTATATTTTTTTCCATCAAAAAGAAATTATATTTAAAAATAGTTATTAAAGAAAATACAAAACAATAATTCATACTCCCTCCTTTCCATATTATCTGTCATTTTAACTAACTTTATTTTTCCCCAAATTATCTGTCACTTTATAATTCCAATAACACATTAATTACAAATTTATCAAATTAACCTTATTAATTACATCATTTTCTTCCATTTTTCTTTTTATTCACCTTTTTCCTTTTTTATTCAACATTTTATTTAACATTTTCACATTTCCAATGAACTAAATTAATGTAGAAGGGTGGTTTTTTTGGTTTATGAAATTATGTCTAATGTGACAATTATAATGGGAAGGAGGGAGTATATACTTTTGTAATACCCTGGTTATGTAGTTAAAGTGTGGCTTAAAAGGATTGAAAAGACTACTTATATCACCAAGGTGCACCTTCTTTTTTGGTAGCTCATCTGTTGGGAACTCCTCAGTTAAGCGTGCTTGGCTGGGAGTAGTCAAAGGATGGGTGACCTTCTGGGGAGTTTTCCCAGGCATCGTGTGAGCGAGGACGAAACACGCTGGAAAAGCTCGTGGTGATTTGTGGGGCTAGTCAGCCATCCTTGACACAGTTATCGGTAGTGTCCGCGGCCCGGGAAGGTGTCGGGGCGTTACAACTTTCTATGAAAATTTCGGGAAACTTATATTTTATGTTGTGCTTACAATATTTTATTTTGTTATGTTTTTCTTAGAATGTTATAAAAGTAAATTGATGAAAGGAAAATCAATAAATATTATAATTGTGTATTAAATATTGATAGCTCATGTGTCACTTAATATTTCTTTTTCTTTTTTTACCCGTCAATTGTTTATTGAATATTAGTAACTCATGGTCACTAAATAATTTTTTCTTTTTTTAAATACTATTAAGGATTTTCGCGCGATTAGCATGTGAGCTTGAATTTCTTTTAACATTCTATGCTTCAATTCCTAAGTCAAAAGAACATATTTGTCTACAAAAAAACTTTGATTAACTCGAATGTTGTTACAATTATATATAAGGAAATCCCTGCAAACGATTAAGAACTATAAATCCCAAATAAAATTAATTTCACAAACTCAACTGAGCCATTTTCTCAATAGTTTGAGGATGCATAGTAACAGTAAATATCAATAGCTCAAACTGATTATTCAATCAGACAAATAAACATAAACAAAACCAGAAAACACAACTTCGTAAAATTTTCCATGCACTCCTAGAGAGTCACAGTCCAGCAAAGTAGCAAATAAATTATGACCTTTTCTAGTAAAGAGATATAAAGAATTCAGATTCCTGAATCACAGGATTAAAGTATATAAAGAGAGACAATGATGAATCAATGCACATCAAGCTGGAGCAGTAAATTCATATTATGCCTTAAAAATCTGGCCAATACAAATTTCACATTCTGACAAGCAATACGTTTACATTTGAGGTTCTGCTTTAGGCACAATACAAAAAAAAAAAAAAAAATCAATCATCAAATAGAGCAATGTAAGTTTTGAGAAGAAAACTGGCATCGAATACAATTCACATGAATATAATCTTCGATTCTTACATTAATATAATCTCTTCGCACTACAATCATGCTATGATAAAGATAATGGGGATAAAATCGGACTTGGTGAAATGTATCCATTCAGATTGAACTCAGGAAAGAGGACTCAATTTCAATATGAAGATACATAGAACAAATCAAATCCACGTTATATTGTAGCCGATTGCATGTACCACCCTCATGAGTTCAATTTCATAAATAACCCTCAAATTTACAAAGAAACCTACGGAAGGAATCAAAACTTGAGGGAGCCAAAATCCTGTGAATCACATCCATTCAAGTTCTTCTAGATACGTGTGTTCACAACTTAATTAGATTATTAATAGTTTTGAACATATGGAAGAAGATTTCATATCAACTATATGATGAATTTTATTAGGAATTATATAGTCATTTTACAGTGTAGATTAATTATGAAAAGGAAATATGTGATCTAACATACGACTTGCCCCAGGAATATTATTAGGAATTGTACAGTCATTTGAATGGTTTGTATAGAGACTGATCTCACTAAAAGACGGATGCTAAATTAGAATTGATCATCCAACTCTTTCACACGTCAATTTCCCTAGACACAAAAAGCCTAACTCAATCTTAAATCCCCAGTGATATAATAGATCAAACTTCTAGAACAAAGAAACGGATGTGGAACCATGGATTCATAATACAACAATGGGTGAAGCAAAAAACAGAACTTATCATCTTCAGCATAGATAATATTAGACACAAAAGGTTGTTTATTAGCATAGACATAATATAATTATACTTCAGCAAGACGCGTGACTTAAAAGTGTACTAAACAGAGATCTAGCACTCAAAGAAAGAAAACAAAGACAAGGCATACAAAAGGATGGAGCTTTTCCTGCAGTGATTTACAGTATAAAACATCATAACATTTTGTGAAAACTGTTTTGTCAAACATGGCGTTCAAATTAACATTTTTAAATGAGAGTTAAATCTACATTAGTATAGTTAAGCTTCCATTTCCCTAATCTCTTAGTCCTCGTCAAGCAACAATCTCACCAAATCTAAAACAAAATAGTTTTTTTAAAAAACTGAAAAACCCTTCCAAGAAGAGAGACCAAAATAGCAATGAAAAAAATGCCAAGAAATTTAAACTTTTACAAATACTTTTCATTCCAATCTCCCCCTCTCATCCTCCCTTGATAAGTGACAGCGCACATAAAATTCCACCAATCCATTATGCAAAATGTATGCCATTGTTGATTTCATGAGCTCATCCCTTAATAAACATCATCACTCAATTCATACCTAATAGAAAAATCCCAAACAAACACTATCCACAACAAATAACAACAGGAAAAAAAGAGGTATAAAAATGAAGAATTTGGTTCTGGGTTTTCTGCCTAAAAACATGCATAAGAACAGGGGATTAGAGACAGATACATTAATTGGTACCTGAAAGTCTGAAACTAATCCAGAAAGGAAGCTTGAAACAGCTGGAACAAAGAAATCAATCCACATCCCTGCACACAAACCAAGAGAAACTTGCATACTATGATTGTAGAGAGATTAGAAGAGATACGCACACAGAGGAAGAATAAAGATCATTGCCAAGAGCAATTTGTATTTACAAACACAATAGCCCAAGGAAATTTAAAAGTTAAAAAGTGGACCTTTTCTTAGATAGGATTGTGATGGAAGGCCAACGAAGATTTCTTCGAAAATTGAACCTGAAATGAAAATTAAGTAAATTGTGCATTTATATGGTAATATGGCCAAAAGAAGAGAATTGAATCTGAAGTGAAAATTGAAACGGAGGAGACAAATACTCATGTTACATATTAATCTTTTTGGAGCACTGAGCGACGCTAGGGTGTAATGTCTATTCACCAATTACATAATGGACTAAAGAAAAATTTCTCTGTACATCGAGCAATCTTCCCTCTATATGGAGTACAAGACTATCAACAATTTTAAATTTAGGGTGCATCAAAACCAACCTGTTGAACTCATAAAATCTTAAGCACAGGTAAGCCTTCTATACCCCTAACCTGCCTAGACAACACTCTTGTCTCTCAGATTAAGGATGGCAACGATGTTGAGGATAACCAGCTGGATTGCATACACAGACTCAATCGATCCCTGCATTTTGCTTCCCAACCTTTGTGCAATCCATTGTATACATTTGACGAATTACCTTTCCCCCTATGCCCTAGAATCAATGTATTTTTATGTGTATGAGCCAAGCAGCAAGAAGGTCTAGTTGACATTACGGATGGAAATAGTGATAACATTAGTCAATACCAACAAAATGCAAAATTATACACCTACCCAGTCAGTAACATTTGAGAACAAGTGCACCGTTCATCATGCAAACAAAAGCAAAGCAGAGATTAGGCATAATTGATGCATGATAAAATACTCAAATACAGATACGATTGGTTAAAACTTAATGACCTCAATAAATTATATATGAAATTTTGGAAAAGCGAGTAGCAAGTGTAATTCACAATGGATTTTCAGCTAATAGTTGGCCATGGGGAAGGTTATGAGCCAAACATAAGTTGTTGAGAATGACATGGGAAAGATCAAAACAAAATACATTGGACATTGGTATCAAAATAATGATGCCATTTTTGTTAAAAATAATTGAAGAAGATGAATAGATAAACATACGATCGTACTTAAGGAGCTAGATCCTTTAAGGCGATTGGCAACTGAAGATATAATCAATCAATATATGGTTCAAATTTTGATTCAAGCTCTATTCAATTGATTCAACATGCAAAAAGACCATATAAGGTTTTCATTCTCTATATCTACATGTATATCCCTCTAAAACATTTTAATAAATGAACACATATTTAATAAACATCCTCCGAGATTGCTTGTCCGTCTTCAAGATCAACATGCATGAAAATTGAAAGTAAAACTCTAACTGTTTTTTTTAAATATAATAAATAAAAAAACCCATACTTAACACAATTTTCATACGGAGCAAGGAAATATGAAAACAAAACTTTGGATTATAAGCCCTCATATTAGGCAACAAAAATGTTAAAAGTGGTAATAATTGGCAAAGAAAATGAGCAATTACAAACTTACTCACAAATTTCTTGATTATTCTTCCCTAGCAAACTTGACGAAATCAAAGGTGTATATGTCATCAAGAAAAAGGGTAATAAACTTATTCTATGGTCAAGGCATGTTTTTCATTCTACATCATCATCATTGGAGCCCACGTACAGAATACACAAAGTTGGATATAGGATCAAACATTGAGATTGAGGGCTTATGGAAGAAAGGTAATACATGATTACATATGAATTGTAAATAATGAAAGAATAGGAAAATTAGGGGGGGCCAAGAATACTTGCATAATTATTAACTAAAGAACTCAAAAATAAAACAATTGCCCACAAAAGACAAGACAGAAGCACATCCTAATGAATTACATGAATCCAGCGTTTAGACCAAGGAATTTCACAATAGGCCAGAAAAAAATCCAAATTCTTGAAAAAATTGGCAAATTAAATGCTGAATGTTTTCATCTTATACATAGTATCATCAATCACAATCATGAATCAAATTAAAGTACATGCAACAACACAATTCAATTTTTACTCGCAAGGAAATCAAAATCCGAACAAAATTGAGATACCATACATTAGTCAAGGAAAACTTTCATATAATCAAGGATATCAAACTCAAAATTAAATTAGAGGAAGACTATTGAGGACACTAACCAAAGAACTGTCTTTGGAAATAAAAAACAACCAGTAGTTGAAGGAGTTATGGGAGAAATGAAAACACTTTTCCTGTGGCAAAGAATGGGACTCAAACTATTGGTAAATATGAATAGCGAAATCAATTGAGAAAGAAAATGTACGGGAGAAATATCATAATATAGCCTTTTCCAATTATACATAGTAACATAAACAAAGATAAACGAGCAAATAATAATTATATTGGGAAGAATTAAGAATTAAGATGGACCTGGATTTGGACAGGGGTATCAATCCTCTTCTTGGCTTCTTGACCCTGTCCTATTGATGTTATTACCCGTCTTCTTGAGACTGGTTGTGGTACCCATGTAATTCACCACGCTAGCTCTGATTTTCTGCAGTTAATTGTCATAAAAGAGATGATAAACAAGTAGCAGTGCCAAGAAACATAGACTATAACTCTCCAATTCAAAAAAAAAAAATTAAGAAAGAAATGCTACCTTAAAAGTAAAGAGGAGAAACTCAACCAGTTCAGGTCAATCAAACATGAAAATAAAGCATGAAGAGTTCAATACACTAAACACAGGCCCTCATTGTTAAGACAACCTTTTGTACCAGTTTTTCCCGAAAAACAGTTTTTTAGGGGAACTAATTCAAATAACCACTATTCTGAAAATCTGGCAAGTAATGTAAGTTGATCGAAAATCAAAATTTTATCAATTCTTTTCTCTTGCCTTGCCTTGTCTTTTTTTCTTTTTTTTTGCATTAAGAAAGGAGGGATCAAAATCGTGAAAATGCTACTATCAGCCTCTGAATTGATGCATGAAACTGATGAAAACAGATCCATGACATCCAAAACCTAGAGATTCTAATTTCTAGCTACATTGATAGATAACATTGAAGAATATCTCAAACTACCCATTTTGATTGAAGCTCAAAACTTTATCATTTCCTTTTTTTTTCTTCACTTTTCCAATTTATCTATTTCGGATTTACAAAATCATTAAATTGCAGATCTCTTACATTCAATTGATGCATGCAACCCATATTGATACACTCATGCAACTGAAGATTCTATCTTAATTGATGAAACTTATTGCAGAATCAAAACTGCACTCAAGCAAATCAAAATTGAGACATATAATCAAAAGAAGAAAAGTTAAGAAATACGAACCCCAGTTGAAGCACTCTTCATGATCTTATCAGTTACACACATCAAGACCTAATCACCCAAAAAATCAACACTTTCAAGAGCATGGAAAATAAAACCCAATTAATCCCAAAACCTGAACAAGTATCAGAAATGGGGGTTAAAATCAACAAATTGGTATCGAAGAATGATAAAAAAAAAAGAGTGAGAAAATGAAAACTAACAAGGGAACGAGACTGAAATTAAAGAAGATAAAAATACTATCTTGAAATTAAAGATGAGGATGCCAAACTCAACCAACTTTGGTCAATCGAACATGAAGAATAAAGCATGCAGAATTACTCATGGTCTGGAAAGAGGAGATGGAAAAAGAAACAAAAAAATTACTTAGGGGTACCCTAACTTTTGGTGAAATGTTTTTCTGATACCCCAACTTTTAAAAACTAATTTTGGGGTACCCTAACTTTTAGAATTAGAAATAATTAGGTGAATTTCCGGCCAATGATTTGAATTCACCGGTGAGTTTTAGGCGAGAAATTGATTAAGTGTTTTTGTGGATGAAAATGCCCTTTGTTTTCGTGGACGAAAATGATTTGAATCAATCGGAGTTTCGCCGGAAATTGACCTAGTAATTTCTAATCCTAAAAGTAAGGGTACCCCAAAATTAGTTTTGAAAAGTTAGGGTACCAAAAAATTGTTTCTTAAAAAATGAGGGTACCTCTAAGTAATTTTTTGAAAAAGAAAGCTTGACTAATGAACAATAAATCTGGGAGAGCTACAGTCTACTGCTAATTTTAATGATTTACGCTACAAATGATTTTTTTACCAAAATACCCTTTAATCACTGTTCATTGGAACAGTAACCGATTTACTGTTCATTGGAACAGTGAAATTTTTTTGGAAAGGTTTTGGCATTTAAGGTATAGTGATTATATTTATGAATGTAATAAATTGTGTAGGTTTGTAATTTGCTTTGGAACCTACCAAACCTTCTAAATTGATTCTTTTAGGTTTGGATCTCCCTTAGTAACTTGTGTTTTAATAATATATAGATTATTCTTTTCTCTCAAAAAAAATATATAGATTATTCTTTCTATTTTTCATTATTGTCTTTTCCTTTATTCTTTTAAATACAACATCGATAATATTTTCAACAATACGGATGGTTTACTTGCCACTACAAGAAAAATGTTCAATAACGAAGGGAGATCCCGTCGTAGAAAGTGGTGAATCCCGTCGTAAATGTACATCTACGACGGGTGCAGCACCCGTCGTGGCCCGTCATAGAAAGCTTGGCCGTAAATGATCTTTTACGACCAACCCATCGTAGATGATTCATGAGCATTTACGACGGGAATTTTCCCCGTCGTAGATGATTCATGAGCATTTACGACGGGAATTTCACCCTGTCGTAGATGATGCATGAGCATTTATGATGGGACTTTTTCCCGGTCGTAGAAGGATCCATATTTAAGTTGGTATTTATTTCCCGTCGTAGATAGATGTATTTTACGAGTAAATTTAAGACGATTTTACAATACATTGTAGACTTTTATAGTTTTTTTTAATTTAACCTTCATAATTTTACAATACTATAATATAGTTATTTTTATATAGCACCAAAAGCTTATTAATTAATCTAATGTAAATAATAATATAGGACAATATGTAAATATCACAAGCTATGAATTAATATTAATAATAGTATCCAAATAATGACAATTCAATACATATATGTCAGCAAAGGGTGTATGGTGATAATGTTGACCGGGGCGATTAGCATAAATTATTCTACATGACAAAACTGTTTGGGTAATAAAAACCTATATATACCGAAAGCTAAGCACATATATGTGTCCCGTGCAGCGCACGGGTCTAAGTACTAGTCGATCATAAAATTGTCCCATACAACTGAACTGTTGCCCATTCTATCTTGACTAAGGGTAGGGAATTAAGAAAAGGCCAAGGTGTACACTGATAGGGTAAACAACAAGATAGGAAAAAAGTTTAATAAGGGCTTGCAAAAAGAGATCAAAATGTTAGGTGACTTTTTGGCTATGTAGCTACAAAATTGGGGCTCAATCATATTAGGGAGAAAAAAAAAATGGCGAGAGCCTAAAATGCTTCGTGATGTCATTTTAAGAATACACTCTCAGTTATAAAAAGATTGACTTTCTTCGTCAATGAGGATAAACTTTTTAAATTTTGTCCATCAATTTTTTTTTTTCTATACTTTTAGGCCGACAATCAAAACAACGCTTGGAATAAGGGACAAAATTGGGGCAATAGGTAATATCACCAATTAAAAAAGAAATCAAAAAAAAAGGTAAGAAACCTTATTAAATTACAATAACAATAAGAAGTAATTGTTACTTTATTACAATATAATCATTGAAATGATTCGCATTAAAAATAATTAAAACAATAAAAGTTGGTAATCTTTCACTAATTGTAGTAATAGAAAGAATAGCCAAGAGGACAATAACAAAAATTAACAACAAGCATAACACAATAAAATGAAAATGACAATACCATGAAAGGATACTCACTTGTAAATTATTTTCAATTTCAGACGATGGATATTACATAATGCTTTAAGAAAAGTCTTTTAATTAGTAAAAATTTCCAGAATTTGTTTAACAAAATAAAATAATTAAAACTCTTTGTGAATACACACAACTCTTATTTATTTTAGATATTAAATTGTAAATTACTCTCAATTTTAGATGATGGATATTATTTTAATCACTTCTTAAACTGAACATTAAATAAAAAAAGAAAAAACATATTTGCAAAAACAAAATGACAAACACAACAAAAAATATAAAATAACCCGTGCATAAACACTAATAAGAAATAAAAATATAAAAAAGTTAAAATTGATACTTCTCACAAATTGAAAGCTCATAATCTTACATAGAACTTTATAATCCATTTGCATCATGGTCATCCCTTCAAGTCAATAACCCTTGATAATATTGGTTCCTAAATCAAAAATCAATTTTAATCTTAGATAGGTGGGCTTAGATTGAGAGAATCCACGATGAAAGATGGGCTTGGATTGTGGAACTTTAATTTATATAATTGATTTGCTTAGATTGTATGATGTTCAGACCCTACCATTTGGAAGATGGGCTTTGATTGGGGGAATCCATGGTTTATTAGCATAAACTTCCCCATCCTTACATATTAGTTTTCTGACAGCCTTGCTATATAATGGGCCTTATAATGTTAAGATCTTATGTTTTTATATAGTTATGAATATATTGTGAATTATATTCAAAAAAATGAAGAAAAGGATATAGAAATTCAATTTCTAAAATCTTTATTTTGATTCATTTTATTTATAATTTATTTATTGTTATTTTTCTATTTTTATTTTCTATTTATTTATTTTATTTTATTTATTTATTTATAAAAATAAAAATAAAAACTAAAACAAACAAAAATAAAAATAGAATAATAATAAAAAATAATAAAAAGTACATTTTTTAGACAACGATGCTTTACAATTTCCAAATTATCATTTCTTATATTTTTATTTTTGTAATTTTTATTTTTTTAAAGTTAAACTTTTCATATTTTCACAAAAATTATTGCCAAAAAAAGTTTTAAAAATGAACCTAATTTTCCCAAACTAATTTTTTATTTTCAATTTTTGGTAAGTTTAGATAATTTTTGATAAATTTTGGTAAGATTCGGTAAATTTTCGTAAATTTTACCAACCATGATGTACTGGTGAAATTTACATGTTGTAGATCGATTATTAAATTACCTCAATTAAATCTATTTTAGATCATTGAAAATAGTTTTACTAGATCGGTTATTAATCTCTTATTGTAAAAACCATACATCTAAACAAATTATCCTCATCTTGGCAAGCTTCACTCTTTTGGATCTCAAAATTTTAATGGCCAATCTTTCGAACCACGCATAAAAGATAATTCTGTCCATACAACACATAATGTGAAAATTTTCAGCAATTGTGCTCATATCTTTCCCTTCACAAAATATTTGCAATCATATAAAATATACTCCCTCCATTAATATTATTTGCCCCCTTGGAAATTATGCGTTCCAACTTTAAAAAAAAATTAACCATAAAATTTTCAATATATACAATAACTTGTTAAATAAAATTATCATCATTAGATTAATAATGAAAAATATTGTCCTAAAAATATAATATTGCAACTGTGAATAAAAAAAATTATATAAATAATTATTAATTAAAGAATGACATTAAAAATTGTAACTATCAACTAAGAGAAAAATAGTGTAAAACGGGCGAAATAATGAGTAACATTGGGCCTTGATCGATTTCTCATTAACTATGTGGGGTAAATCTCAATATATCCAATCTTGATATTGTTGTACTTTCACTGAAAATTTGATTATATTTATGGAAGTACTTATTGTGTGTGGAGCGGTGGAGCCCAATATAGGCTTGCTGGTTCGGTATGTAATAGAGTAAAGTGTGTTAGGAGGCCCATGAAGGTATAGTTGGGCCTTATGAATGGACGTGTGGTGCACAATACGAGGCGGTCATTTAAGTCAGTTATTATGACGTGAGTTTGACATAAACTGCTCCTAGCCGCTATTTATATTTGGAGAGGGGTTTCATTAAATATATCTTGTATTCACAAACACACTGAGAGAAAACACAACACTTGAGAGGGATTGTTCATCTACTTTGAGAGAAAATGAAATTGAGGGAAATCTCTTGTAACTTGTAATCCTCATATTTCTAATGCATTGATTCCATGGTTTTTCCCCCACTTTAATTAGGTTTTTCCCACGTTAAATATCTGGTGTCAATTGTTTGATCTCTTTTCCGCTCTTATCTTTAATTGTTTTTGGTTTGCTTAAGTACTCTACGATTCTATCAATTTGTATCATAGTTTGTAGATTGCTGATAGAGAACTCACATTCGAACAATGTCAGAGGATAAGTATGAGATCAGAAGTTCAACAGGTCGAACTTCACTTACTGGAGATTGCAGATTGAGGATCTGCTGTACTCGAAGTCCCTGCATCTTCCGTTGTTGGAGAAGAAGCCAGATAACGTGAAACAGGAAGAGTAGAAAGTGCTTGATCGTCATGCAATGGCCAAGATCAGGATGTCTCTGGCACAGAACGTGAGATTCAATGTCATAGAGAAACAGACGACATGGGAATTGCTAAAGGCACTTGAGGAGATGTATGAGAAGCCCTATGCGACAAATAAGGTATATTTGTTTCACAAATTAGTCAGGATTAAGATGTCTGATGATGATGATGTGACTGATCATATTAATGAGATTACAAAAGTGTTATCACAACTTGCCTCTGTTAAGATGACTTTTGATGATGAGATTAAAACATGTATATTGTTGTCTTCATTACCTGACTCTTGGGATACGATTGTAACTGTTGTTAGTTGTTCTAGGGGAAATGTTGAGATGAAATTTGATGAGGTTAAGGGTGTGATTCTCAATGAAGGCCTTTGTAGGAAGAATTCTAGTGGTGGATCTTCGAGAAGTGCCTTGAGTGTTAGGGGTAGGAATAACAATAAGAATTCGAACAATTCCCTGGGGCGACCAAAATCTAGGGGTAAAAGCAAGTCTAGAAATATGAACAATGTTGTGTGTTATGGTTGTGGTGAAAAGGGTCACTTTAAGAGGGATTGCCCTAAGCCTAGGAAGAGGAAGGGTAAAAATGATGATTGTGACTCTATCAACTCTGCTGATGACCTTAGTGGAGCCCTAATCTTAAGTGTCTCTAGTCCTGAAGAGTCATGGATAGTTGATGCTGGTGCATCCTTTCATATTTCCTTCAATAAGGAGTTATTTCATAATTTGAGAAATGGAAATTTTGGTAAGGTTTACCTTGCAGATGATAAGTATTATGAGATAACAGGTAGAGGAGATGTGACTATTAAGATTGCTAATGGTGGTCTTTGGAAGTTGGAGGATGTGAGATATATTCCTGGGATTAAGAGGAATCTGATTTCTGTGAATCAACTTGTTGATATGAATTGCACTGCAAGGTTCGGGAATGGTAAATGGAAGATAGTGAAGGGTGCTATGGTAGTGGCGAAGGGATTGAGGCCGGTACACTGTACTCCACCAGGGATAGTACTAACTTGATTTCTAATGTCAATGATGCTCCTTGTTCTAGTCTATGGCATTGCAGGTTTGGTCACATGAGTGAGAAGGGTATGAAGATTCTAGCTTCAAAGGGTGTTTTGGAGGATATGAAAACTGTGGACATGGAGCTTTGCGAGAGTTATGTCTTTGGTAACCAGAAAAGGGTCAGTTTCAGTTAAACTGGCAGTGAACCAAAACTGAAAGGCTTGAAGTTCGTGCATTTAGATGTGTGGGGGCCTGTGCCAGTCAAATCCATGAGCATTGCTCAATATTATGTCCCCATTATTAATGATCACAGTCGGAAGCTGTGGGTTTATTTTTGAAAAATAAATATGATATGTTTGATGTTTTCTTAAAGTAAAAAGTATAGGTTGAGACATCGACTATTAGTCATATATATCTACTTGTGCTGGTTCCATCTCCTACAATTTTGCCTCCGTGTAGTTCACAAATCACAAATCATGAATCATAATCTAAAAGCTTGAAAGTTATTTAAATTTTGAACTCATCTTTTTATCCATTGAAGAGTAACATATAAAACTTAAACTCTTGGACATATCGACAAAGAGAAATATAAGGGTTTTCGATTGAATATATAATGCACCCATACAAATTCACATGATTTGTAGCTCCAAATTATGTGTCAACCCCCACTTCACTTTATGAATTATTATGTTTATAATTCATTTTTCCAGTTTCATGGGAACCAACTAACAAAATTCAAGTCCCCACTCATACAATTTCCCCTACCTTTCTTCCTTTTTTTTCTTTTTTTGGATAGAACCCTGCCTTTTCCTGTATCCTTTGTGGGGATGAAGAGAGAAAAAAAAAATGAAAAACAAGGCTCTGTTTGTTTTGATTTAATTTATTTAAAAAAAATATTTTTTAAATTCTTTAACTGATTTTAAATTTTTATGAGTGTTTTCTACATAATTTATTATGAATTTATGTTCTAAAATTATTTCCAAAATTTATTTTTATAATGAACTTATTCTCCTAAAAATAAAATGAAAAGAATATTCTCCAAATATTTAAATTAATCAATAATTTGATTTTTGAAGAAAAATCAAACTAGGTGTGAAAGTTTTCACAATCATTGTGCACCTGGGAAGCAATGGACTTGTTAGGTCTATGGCAACATTTTGGGCCCCCAATGACTTTTCTATCAGGTTCTTTGGGCCCCACAGCCAGTTAAGAGCTTATTGGATTACATTCTTTCATAAAGTGGGCCCATTTGGCCCACAATTTGTATTTCATTTTCAAGCATTCCATTGTGCTTTGCATAATTCCTGCCTCCTTTGTCCCTTTGTTTTTTTAAGGAATAAGGAGGAGGAGGCTCAAATTCTAAACCACATACAATTTATTTATTTATTTTTCAAAAATAGAGTCGGCTAAAATTTGTATGAACGTCAACAAACTTTGGAAAGAGTCTCGATTGAGTTGGATCTGTTGCACATAATTATTTTCTACATCTCACCTATTCAATAAAATAAAATAAAATATTGAAAAAAAACCAATATGCAACATTGACATTATAGAATTATAATTTCCATTATTGAAAGTCATGCATGCGTAGGTCCCAACTTTATGGGAGGCACAAAAACTATGCGAATATATATGTAGAGGTGCGAGATTGATATTTGACATACAAGTATTAGGACTTGTTTGGAGAAAAAAGTGGAATGGGTTGGGTATGAAATTAGAATCCTATGGTTTTGGGTATGGAATTAGAACCCTGACATGAAAGTGTTTGGTGAGCAGTGGAATGGAATCAAAGCTATAGTTATAATATTTGTTATTATTATTATTATTATTATTATTATTTATTATCATTATTATAATTATTATGACAATAATAAAATTTTCATAATTAATAATTATCAATTAATAATTAATTATTATTACATTTTAATTAATAATATTGGTACTATGAATTATAAATTATTATTTTTCATTAATTAATAATTTATTATCAATGGCAAATAATTAACTATAATAATTATTAATTAATTTTTAATTGTTGACATTTTTATCAATTAGTAATTTTATTATATTAATTATTAACAATATTAAGTATTTATTAATTATTATTAATTATAGTTATTTATTAATTATTAATAATTATCAATTATTATTAAATAATTTTAATAATTACTTATTAACTATTAATTACTAATTTTCATATTACTAAATTACTAATTATTATAAATTATTATTAATTAATTACATTTAATAATTAATTACTGGTAATAATTATTAATATATTTACATTTATGTATGGAAGTCCTAACCCAATCCCTGGTTCAGCAAAGTCAAGACAAAAAAAAGGGATTGGCAATAAAGATTTGTGCGTCAGGAATGAACATTCCTTGTTTACTTTTTGCTGATGACAGTCTTCTTTTTTGTAAAGGGATTGACTCAGCTTGTAAAAATCTTAAGACCATTTTAGACATTTTTTGTGAAAAGTCTGGACAATTGATTAATTTTCACAAGTCCAAAATGATATTTTCTTCAAAAGCTTCGAGTAGATACACTGATCGTGCAAAAGGGATCTTTAATATCCCCACCAAAGAATCTTTGGGTAAATACCTTGGTTGTCCGTCCATTAGCGGTACTAAAAAAATAGAACTGTTTTCATCTATTTTAGAAAAGGCTTCAAAGAAACTCTCTAACTGGAAAGCTAACTCTGTTTTAAAAGTTGGGAGAACAATTCTTATTCAAGCAAACTTGGAATCACTCCCAGCACATACTATGCAATGTTTTCTTATGCCCAAATCTACTTGTGAACGTGTTGATCGAGTAAACAGAAACTTTGTCTGGAAGAATTCCTCTGAAAAAGGAATGCACATAATCTCATGGGAAAAAGTCTGTAGACCAAAGGATAAAAGGGGGCTTGGCCTCTGCAAGACTCATGCGATAAATTTAACTTTCCAAGTAAGTTAGTTTGGAAACTGTTTCATGATAGAAATGACCTCTGGGTCTCCCAAATGACTGCTAAGTACAACCACTTTGGTGAATGGTTTGTGAAAAGGCCGAAATCCTTGGACTCTTGGGTTTGGAAGAATCTTTGTAAAGTTTACAAGTTTTGCAAAAAAGGGTTTCGATGGAAAATTGGGAACGATGCCAAAGTGAACTTCTGGAATGATAATTGGTGCGATCAGCTACCATTATCTTCTTTAGCTAATCAGTCTTCTTCACTTGAAGATAATGAGGTGACTGTTCAAGAATTCATTTGTAATATTGAGTGATAAGCTCAGACAAGTGCTTCCGGAGTCACTTGTCCAATTGGTTCTTAAGACCCCTATTTCTATTTTTGTGAAACATGATGAAGTTTGCTGGGGCCTGACTGCCAATGGAGAGTTTTTGAACCAAGTCTGCGACATGGCTTTGTCATGAGTTAGATTCCGGATCTAAATGGGAAGGGTCTTGGATTTGGAAGCCTGATATCCAACCAAAGCTAAAAATTTTCCTCTGGTTGATTTTTCATAATGGTCTCCCATTTAGAGGGAATTTGATGCGTAGGGGTATCAACCTAGACCCCTCTTGCCCTATTTGTCTCCAAGATTTGGAGACTGATTGTCACTTATTATTTCAATGCCATTTCATAAACAACGTGTGGGATATTGCCAAATCTCATAGATGGCTATCATCTTCTGTCAATTGACCAACAGACAGTAACGGTAGCATTATGCTACAAACTCTAAAAAATTTCCTCCCCTCCAACGAGGTTTTGAGAGCCTTCTACCTCATATGGAGCATCTGGAAGGAGCGTAACGATTGCGTCTTCAACAACTCCGTCTTCAACACCACAAGGGTCATCATTCGAGCCAAGAGAAGCTTTGAAGAATAGCGAGCTAGAAGCAAATTTTCGTACCAAGATCAACACCCTAATCAGCGTTAACGATCTCGATCTCAAGTACCATGTCATCACAATAATGTCCGTGAAGGGTGGAAACAACCTCGCTATGGTTGGGTGAAGTTGAACTTTGATGGTTCCCTAAACCATCAAGGCTCAGCAGTAGGATTCATCATTCGTGATCATCTGGGTCATCTTCGAAAAGTTGGTGCCATGTCGGTTAATTCACATTCCATATATTCTGTTGACAGAAGCCTTGACTCTCCGTTTTGGTCTTCGACAAGCTATTTTGGAAGGTTTCTCAAAAATTCAGATTGAAGGAGATAGTCTTATTCTCATCCAGGCTATCCAAGGGGTCGTCCACACACCTTGGCATATTGATATGATTGTTAGATATATCAAAAACTTAATTAGGCAGTTGGAAGATTTTACTATTTGCCACATCTACCGAGAAACAAACTCAGCGGCAGATTGGATGACTAATCTTGGTCATTCTTTAGACACTGCCGGTCTTTGGTTATGTAGCCCTTCGGAGACCTTTTCTTTTATTATTCGTGCAAATAACTTAGGGAGATGCCTTGGTAGAAGGGTCCTCTAAGTTCCAGATGTTTCTTGTTTATCCGAGTTAAAAAAAAAAAGTGTTTACATGAATTCAAAATACATCTTACTTGCATTTTTAATGTCAAATTTGTCTTACCTGTATTATATTTAACAATCTCATTCGAATTGATAGGTTTAGTAACTTAATTTTCATTTGATGATAGGATCCTTGGTTATTGTACTCAAAGTTAAAAGAGTAAATTTGCGTGTTAAAAATAGACTATAAGACAAACTGCTGATTAATTATTATATTTAAAGATGAAAAATAAATTTGTGTGTGAACACAAGCTAGCAAGCAAACAGTCAAACAAGTTGCAAAACAATTTTTCGTAATGATCAGAAATTAACTCTTAACTAGCGATCACCGGATAAAATAAGTTACTATTATACAACTATAATTTTCCATCAAAAATAATAATCATTTAATTAAATCAACCTAATTCTTTTTCAACTATTACTACGTAAATACGGTTAGCATGGATTTTTATTGCTCTTTATTTGGAAATATACTGAAATGAATTTGTTTTTGTAATTTCGTACATTACAATAAGTAGTACATGTGCTGTTTTTAAATTAAAACTACAAAAACTATTTGATAGAATTGTTTAATATAATTATATAACTATTAAATTGACTAACATCAAATGAATGAAATAAATTTGTTTTCAATTAAAAACCTACAATAATGGCAATAAAAAATATTTTATTAATTTTATTGTTTAATATTAACAATGGTTAAATATAATATCTATTCCTGTTGATCAAATTGAGCTATCCTGCCTCATGGACTTAGTTGTATACTGCTACCACAAAATATTCCAAAAATTTTATAGTATTCATATTTAAGAAAATTGTTTTTACTGTTATCGTCTAATGCACCTAGCTAAAGTTTGTAGTGTTTTAATTCATTTTTTCCAAAATAATATGCACAGCATTACGAAGGAATAACCATCATCCCCGACAAGATCGACATATATCATTTGTTATTTTATTCATAAACTCTTTCATTACATGTTTGGTATGCACATCCGATAACATAACTTCGACTCTTGCTGGGTAGCTCATTGTTTTGGTGAGATTTGTAAACCTTTTTAACAAAGGCAAATGAAATTGTGCAATGTACATATACTATAATAACAATTTCAATTTGTTGCTCAGAGGTATCTTATTGTCCAATATTCTTCAAGTTGCCTTTGCAACTACGAATGTTTGTTACATTATTGTTCTTAATGAGAAATTGTGGTAGTTAACTTTTCTTTTACTTCTTGTGAGTTGCCGACAACATGTAACTTTTTTTCCATCGTTTATGAATTTTGAAAAATGATATTGTACAATCTTCTCTTTATAGGGTGCTAACTAGGTGTCCAATTCAATTGTATGAGTATATATATGGTGACCTATTGTTTAAAAGAGCAAGGAAAGATGGACTAAAGTAGCACCGGATAAGTTTAGTAAAAGTTAAAAAGTTTGAAAGTAATAGGTTAATAATATGTGAAAATGAGTAAATTTGAGTGAGTTGTGTAAAATGGTAAGAACCCACCTAAAGAACACAACAAAGCTTTGTTTTTTAATTAAAATTGTATCAAGAGCCTTGATAAGTTCATAGATTGTTTTGAAAAATTTTAGTCGTTATAATACCAAAAAAAAAAAAGAAATATGTTATTATAATTGGCAACATTATTGTTTTGTTTTACCATGTAATATTAACTTTTGTATATTGTGAGATAAATTATAATTTCAATATTTTGTTATGTATAAAAGGATAAATAACAAGTTAAATTATCTAATTATAGAAAACACATGATACTGTGGATTAAGTTTTACTATTCTTTTTTTTTTTCCATCCAGAGTTTATTTGTTTATCAACCACATAATATTCATTAAATGCAATTAATTAATACAAAAAATGTAATTATTCAATCATTCATATTTGTTGGATGGAAACTGAATGAAAGCTAATAAAAGTAGGAAGGAGCCGGATGAAATGGGTAAAAAGTGAATATAATTGACGAATGTTGAAAGTTAAAATTAAAAACCCGATCCAAAATAATAGACCCTAAGTTGTAAAAATTATAAATTAAATCATTTTATTTTTTATATTACGACACAAAATTATAACATAAAATTAAATATATTAACAATGGTTGAATATCTGTTCCCGTTAGTGTATATGAAACTAACTATATAAAATTAAATAAATTATCGTACTCATCAGTGTTTTTTTAATTTCTTTTAAATTTCAAGTTATTAAATTGTAATTTTTATGTAAGATCCCCTCGCCATAAATTTAATGTAAAACGTTTATCATTGTGGTGATTATTTATAAATATATGGGTGGCTAATAATTTATTTTTGACTGACTCTAAAAAAAGTCACCTACCTCTTGATAAAATATTAGTCACCTTCATATTAAAAAGTCATTCTAATATTATTTATTAGTCATAGTAAAATATTAAAAATTCACCTATGAGAAGTCCGTCTCACAATAAATTTACATGAGACGATCTTATACTAGAATTTTCATATTACAATAACGCCAAAGTGATACAAGTCTTGGGGCAATACACCTTTTAAAGGTCTTGCCCTGTCATTAATTAAAACTATATTATTATATATTAAGATGAAATTAAAAATTATAATTAAATTCTATAACTATAATACCTTATATAAATTGCATAAAGCTATACTTTTATCCATTATTTTTTATATTTCAAAAAACCGTTTAAAATAAGCTTAATAGAAGTGATTTAGTCGATTAGGATATCATTGAGCTCATTAATGCAGCCTACGCATCCAAACTTGTTATAATTGATAATTAATATTTATTATATAAAAAAATATTGTCAAAAATCATAAAAAAATACTCCCTCTATTCCATATTCATAATTTCTTACACAATATGTTATTAAAAATTGCAATATTATACTTTTATAATAGTATTGTTCGTTATGAATCTAATGGTATAATTTTATATAGTAACTCATTGTACACATTGAGAAATTTATGGTCAAAATTTTTAAAATTTGAATACACAATTTTTAAAAATGACAATTATGGAAGAGGGAGTACTAATTTGATGAAAAATAAGATATATAAAAATTGCGTTCGAGTAAGACTACAGCATCACCCTTACAATAATTGTGGCAAGTCATTTGAGCCTCTGTAACTGGTCGGTGATTGTGGGTTTTAAGTTGAGTACGGAAAAGATGTGGATTCGTTGTTGGTGGGAAGGGAGAGAATAATTAAGATGAACCAACAGAGAAGATTTGATTTTAATTTGGTGATTAACTCTATATTTAAACATTTGATTAGGAAAGAAATTAGGTTAATCACCACCAAATCACCGCGTCATCTTCCAGCTTAGATTTTTCATAGGCAGCTTCAAAGTGCAAAAAGAAAGCTAAGCTCTTTCCACTTGTCAAGGCTTTTGCAAATCCTTGCTCTTTAAGTGCCTTCTTACTTCTCAATTATCATCTCCATCTATCATTAGTTAATAGTAGACTTTTTTTGTGGGTTGCAAAAAGAGGTAAAAAGAAGGCATATGTCTTAGTTTCATTCATGACATATAAGGATGAAAAAGCACATAATTTTTCGATTATTATTGCGTGCCCACAAGGTAAGAAAAAAAGAGTCAAAATAAGATTTTATTAGCGCTAGAAAAAAATCAGATTCGGGTAAAGTTAGGGCTCGAGTCAATATCAAATTCGGATGAGAAATTGAATATTTGCCCGTATATTCGGTCAATTCGATCAATGTCAAAATCTAGTTCGGACAAGATTGGAGACAAATTCAGACATTCAAATGGGAGAAAATTTTATCAGCGCTAGGCTCTATAAAATCTACCGCACACCCAAAATGAACACAACTTAATCTTTAAATTAAAGTTTAAGTAGCAAATATTTAATTTAATTTAAGTTTTACTATATAGTTATTTAGATGAAGGATTTAAGAAAGCGTGTTTGGTAAATTTAATTATTAAATTAATTTAGAATAAAATAAAATAATGTGGATAATGTAAAAATAATTTATTGACCAAAAATTACGGTACGATTCACTCACTCTAAAACATGAATTGAAAAGTTTTTTTTTTTCATTTTGTAATTAGACACCAATTTTTGACTAATTAGTGTTTTAAATTCATTTTATCATAAATCTGAGAACAAAAAAGTCACAAAACATAACATAATTGTGGTGAAGTGTTTATTGTGTAGTTAAACAATACTCCTATGCTCGAACCCTTCAAAATCAATGATGAACGTAATTATCAATGCACCTTTCTATGAGCGGGTGAAAAGGAAGAAGAAAAAAAGAGGAAAAGTGGTCACTCACAATATATTCTTTTAGCCAATGGGAGGTCATATTTTCTACACAAAGTCTTCAATCATAGACATTTTAGGACCATTCATTACTTGCTGAAAGAGAACATTAATTAAAGCCTAGTCTTTTGGAGCTTCTTTTCCATGGTCAATTTGATGGAGAACCTCAATGTTTTTCAGACATAGTAAGGACCATCCTCACTCATATATAGGCCATATGGGGCACTTAATTTATTTATTAATTGGTCCAACTGGTGCTCTAATTTTCTCGCTCGCTTTACCGTTGCATTCACTAAATCGTTGTCTTATCTGCAATTGGCAGTATCATAATATATACATTCTTGAATTGTCAAATATATGATATGCTTGTCACTATCGTTCACGAGGAGTGAGATAGACGACAAATTTTCCAACTGAAATATTTCAACATGTTTACGCTTTGCACTCTTAGTGAGATTTTCAATTTTCCACTTCATGAGAATTTTTGTATAATTTGACTACATTGTCTTATATCACCTTGTTCTCTACTCCTCAGAGATTGTAATGTCAATTTTTTCTCTTGCCTATAATGGGTTGTCTTCAATTATTTTCTTAGCGTGCATTGATTTGTCTTTAGTATGATGTTTGTTCTTTTGAACACAATAATGTCTAAAATGTTTGACCGTGTTAAATTAAGACATATTAATAAATTAATAACTAAGGGAATATTTAGCAAAGTTATTTGTTAGTAGTAGCACAATAATTATTTCAAGGAATTTTTTTTTAATGAAATTTGTTTATGAAAAAGTAGTGAGACAAATAACTTTTTAACTCGACACGTAACTACAACATATCAAATTGATACGTTTTGTGTGAAATATCATAATTAAAGTTATTGTAAATCCTACCGTTTTGTGGTAATTTTATAAAAATTTTAAGGATGAGTTACTAACTTATTGAGATAATTATGAGAATAATTCATTGATAATGTATTGATCGCATTTAGAGTTGGAAACGAGTCAAGTCGAGCTCGAGCTCACAACATTGAGGCTTAGCTTGTCACCTTTTTGGTGAGCTTGAACTTAACTAGCAGCTTGCCAAGTTTGAAGATGAATAATACATTGCGTTAAGGTGTGTTTGGATTGCCAGATATTTCATATTGTCATATTTACGATGCGTTAACATACAAAAAGAATCTACTAAATATTTAAATATATAAGTTCTACCTAAAAATGACCAATAAAATCCATAAGAAAACAACCCATTGCTATGAATAGTAATAATATAATATAATATTATATGAGCGAACTAAGCTTGTGAAGCTTAATAAGTGGAACTACTCGTTATTTAGCTTTGATTTATTCAATCAAGAGATGGAGCCCAAGCCAATTGAAGTTGAATCATAGGAACTTTATTTTGTTTATCTGAATTAAAAAAAGGTGGAAAGAAGGAGAGATGATAAGAATAAATATTCAATTGAAAAAAAGGGGAAGACACCAACCAATCCTAGGAGAAGTACTAGAATACATTGATTTGGAATGCTAGTGAACAAAATAGTACCAACACCCAATGTGGATACTGGATAACGTTGGTGATCCTTCAATCAATCAATCAACCTCTATCTATCTACGCAGCATGCAGCTAATTTCATTCATTCATTCATAATATGCCATGCTATGCTGCTTTCCACTATCAGAAAAATAGCACATTTCCCTTCAATTCCCACGCTTCCATTTCACATCAAATATTATGAGAAATGACACTTTCAATTACCTAAAATCCCCCAATTTCATGGCCAACTAATCTGGCCTGGCCTAGCCTATATACAGATATACACCCACCCAAGTCAGCCTATCTTATATATCTCCCTACATACTAATTATCTCTAGCTAATCAATGATGCAATGGTCATCTTGAGGCAACAACATTCGCTTCAACCATGGGACCAAAGATACCTTGTCCGCTTGCTAATATATGCTTCGGATCAAACTTCATCTTCATCTCACTAAACCGATCCCACTTGTCACCGAAATGGTCCATCCACTCTTGTTTCGTTGTGTAGTGAGGCAAGTATTGCTTCATGGCAATGTCTTCGTCTTTACAAAACTTCAAAATCTTCCGATTCTGAATCATCAAGTACTCTAGGGTTTGCGTTTCCTCACCGTTGTCTAGGGCGGATCTTAGTAGCCCCACCAAGTAGAATACCTCCTCATCAGGGGTGACTACTGAAGTCCTATCATCCCACCTACAATGCCATCAATTTGGTTGGTTAGACAACAATCAATTAATAATTAATTAAGCAACTCTCTTTCTTATTAATGAAATCATATTTGCATTAGACAGGAAAAAAAAAAGGAAAAAGAAAAGAAGGGAATAGAAAACAAGAGAGTAGTACTAGAGTGGGTCACATGAGGATGATCTTCTGACAAGAGGATCTTCCCACTTGTGGGAACAGTGTTTCCCCTTGTCATGTTGGTTTCTATCAAGAAAAAGGGCACATCCCCCTGTCATCTTGGCTGGCATTTCTTCAACAATAAATATTTTCCCTTAAAACTTGGGGCCTTTAAATACAATCTTAAATACCATTTGTTGCTTTTAATTATTAGTTATTGAGTAAAGTCACCAAACAAACAGGTGGGGCTCAAGCCTACCATCATACAGCTGGAAATCTTTGGTTCAGGTTTTAAATCCAAATAAGATGTGAGCCATCACACACAATGACATTTAGTTAATTTTTAATCTAAAAGTCAGTCTCAATAAGATGTACTATTGAAAAGAAGAGATAACGTTTTGGTAAATTGTACACATTAGAAAGCGAAAACACATTATCCTTTTATAAGACTCGTTCAAAGTTTGCGAAAAAGAGCTACTTAGCAGTCCATGTGATTTGAATAGAATGGCTATATCAAAGCTCTAGATACATTGCTTACTAATATCATTCTTTGGTCAATATATTCCACCATTTTTCAACTTTCTTTGTGTTGTTTAGGTATGTAAGCAATCTACGTCATCCATATAGAAATCATGCACTCATGGAAGCTAAGGGATACTTAGAAATAATGAATAGCAGCCAAAAACAAAACAATACTTACTTGTTTTTGTTCATGGGGTAGATGAGAATAGGTCCACTGGTCTTGTTATTACCCAAAATGCCCTTGAACACTCCCTTGTCAAAATCAGCAATCCTTGATTTGGGAACAAAAAGGTTTAGCCAAGGGTGTGGAACCTCCCATAAACCCTTGGACCGGAGCTTCAACTCTGCTTTGTGAACCCGGTCCAAAAAATCCACGTACGGTAGATCTGTCGTGAACACTGATGCTGGTATAAACTCCAATTTTTTCAACAAAGCCTCAATTTCCTGAAATAACGAATTAGATTAGCTAATAGCCTAATTGTGTTGGTTGATAAAATGGCCCCAATTATAAACCCCATTATAAAACAATATTAGTCAAAGTAACCAACTCAAAAGCTGCCACCAAACAGTTCCTTTTGCTAGGATAAGCTTCATTATGTCCAACTAATTTAATCATTTACTGATTAATATATGATATCACTCACTGACTAACTAGATCTTGGAATAATCTGGCAGGTGGATTGCTAGATTTTGACAACTAGATTGTGAATTTCTATTCAAATTTAGCATAATTAATTCTATTAAAGAAAAAGAAGTTTCTTCTCACACTTGTTAGTTGTTGCTACTCGATTTTCCCCTTACTAGTCGCAAAACATTTATTTTCACTAAATAACCACAAAATTGAAACGTTGAGTGTGCACATACTATATATTGTGAAAGAAAGGTAAAAAAAAAAAAGAAAAGAAAAAGAAACTAAAGATCCTGTGTATTCAGGATTTATCTTAAAAGGTAAAACCTTTCTTGGTCTTGATGTGGTATCTTATCACATGCAAGTATGCAACAAAGGCAGATGAAAAAGAAGAAACGTTGCTGTAAAACAAGAGGAATCTCATGAAAATTGGTGATTATGTGGGTAGCTAATAATTATAAAACAAATTAATTAGATTAGGGTTACCTTTAATAGGTTTACCTTTGGCAATTTATTTCCTTTCCAGTAAATTTCATCTACCTACTAGCTAGTCATGATACTACTATAAATCTGAGATAATATAATTTAACTATACACCAATAATGATGAAAGCAATGGAGTAAAAAGAAGTATGATTCCTACATTCGAGTTTAAGTAAAACAGGTTTACTTCCATCGTCTTCCAACCTGAATTTCTTGAGTATACGCTACTAGTACTAAAGACTACAAACATTAGGTAGGATTTAATTTTTAATTAAGTCAAGGACCACATGATTTTTTATAATTACATTAAAAATGGGGGAAATTTTTATACTTAAAATGTGACCTTTTGGAACTAAATCTGCCTAACTAATCTAACTTGGGCATACCAAACACTCACATACTCACGTTTAATTTGACTCATAATAAATATTTATCCTCTAGATTATTTATCCTTATCCCATGCACCTTATTGGCCACCACAGCATATCACCTAATGTAGAAACCCACAAATATAATATTCTGAACCATAAGTTTAAATATGAAATAAATTTACTATCAATTTTAACATATACTATAAGAAGGCTAGCATGGTAAATATATATATATATATATATATACCTGATCCACAGAATCAGAGGCAGATTCAAAGTAATTCTTGGTGACCTCCAAGCAGTAGAGAACTCCGTCATTGTTGTTGGCCCCAAGGGAGGAAATCTTAACGGGGTTTCGAGGGGAGAAGAAGGAGGATCTCCAATTATTGATGAGCCCTTCATCAACTATGACAAACCCCTCAACATAGTCAAATTTCTGGCTCGAAGCCTTCTCATGCAGTGATATTAGGTACTCTTGATCCTTTGTAAATGCTGTGAAATTTGAGTATAGTACCCTTATCCATCTCACCTGTTTAATCATTTCCATTAAAAAAAAAAAGGCTTAACATTCATCATTTCTAAATATATATTTGAGCTGACCAAATTAATTAACTTGGAAACCAAGTCATAATATAATTAATTATTTAGTAATATTTGAATGGTATTATTAATTATTTTGGTACGTCGTGGTGGTAGTGTTTTGCTTTTAGGGAGAATATGTCATTCACCAATAGTACTTTGAAATAATAATTACATTTTGGGTAACATATTATACCCCACTCAGCAACTAGTCAGCTCCCCATCATGCATACACAATGTTAAATTCAGGAAAAGAAAAGGTCATCATGTACCAACACAACTTTTGTAAGTACCTCAAATGGTCAAATTCAAATTACTACATGTCGATCATACACTGTACCCTCCTCTAAATTAAATGTATTAATCATATTCATCTGTTTTTATGCCTCTTCTTTTTCAAGTAGCATTAGACAAGTTTGGATCAAAATTTTGATAAGTTTCGACAGTACTAAATTTGAACAAGGGCAAATTTTTTTTTTTTCAAATAAGGACATATCATAACCCATTCAATAAAAATAAAAATAAAAGATTAAGCATAAAAATACGACAAATTTAAATCGTGTTGAATAAATGTGATATGTTTTATCGGATGTCTCCAAAGAGACATGACCAGAAGAAAATGATGACTCATCCTATAATAAGCGTTAACGTCTAACTTTTTTTTTTTTTTACACATGGAAAAAGAATAAAAAGAGAGTAAGGTTGAAATAATAAAATAAAATGACGTTTATTTATTCTACGATGAAGACACTGTACGTACCCTCTGAGGAGCAGGTTCGAGGGCGATCCGAGCACGAGTGATAATTCCAAATTGGCCTAAACCGCCAAGAACTGCATGGAATAGGTCTGAATTTGCTTCTTCTGAACAAGTCACCAATTCTCCTTTCCCTGTTTTTTTTTTTTATTTATTTTTCAAAATATCATAAAGTAAACTATGAGTCATTGTTTGATAAATTCAATTATTATTATTATGAACCCGTTTACTTTCAATATCATATTCCTGCCAACCACTCAGTCATACAGCATTTTTATGAAATTATCTTCTTCGATGCATTCCATACCCATGATCAAAGAAAATTGTTTTGCGGACAAAGAAAGTGAGAAAGAAAAGAAAAGGACTCGTGTCAAAAATGCAGTTTTGGAGTGGTTACAGCCAAAGCTTAACTAACTTTTATATCACATACTGCTAACTGAAAACCCCCCATTGGCCCATTTATTTTAATTTAGTTTTTACTACTTGTATTATTATTATTGTTACCTATTACGACCAAAACTAATTAGGAATAATTAATGAGCAGGGTTGTGTTTCCATTTTAATTTACCTGTGACGACGTCGAGTTCATGGATGTTACTAATCTGAGGGCCATGATTAAAGGCCTGGCCACTAATCCCCGCATTGGACAACGTCCCTCCCACCGTCAGATACAGATAATCAGTCCATGATCTCGGGGCGAGTCCATACTCGAGCGTAGACCTTAGCACATCCACCCACAGCTCTCCTCCCCACACATCCACGTACTCTCCCTCCACATTCACCCT
Source organism: Portulaca oleracea (assembly GCA_029582165.1). Classification (NCBI taxonomy): domain Eukaryota; kingdom Viridiplantae; phylum Streptophyta; class Magnoliopsida; order Caryophyllales; family Portulacaceae; genus Portulaca; species Portulaca oleracea. The sequence continues at coordinate 1,096,934 of CM055891.1, forward strand.
GGGCCAACCAATCGCATTTTCTCCCTCCTCATGGCGGCGGCCCATCTCGACCACCACCCCCTCCGCCGTGTGCGCCTGCCCGTTGATGGAGTGCCCGTGTCCCCTCGCCGACACCGGAAACCCCGGCCCATCCGCGGCGGCGCGGACCAACTCCGCCACGTCCTCCGGCGAGCCAGGCCTGAACACCGCGAGCGGCTCCGCCGTGTGCATCCGGCCGAAGTCGAGGGAGGCAGCCTCGACGTCGACGGGGTCCGTGCTGAGACGGAGGAGCCCCGCCGGCCCGACCGTGGGCCCGACGGTTTGGATCAAATGGTATAGTACTGAGATTGCTGATAGGAGTAGGAGGTGTTTTGTATTCGCCATTTTTGTGAATTGTGAGGATTATTGAAAGAGAGATAGAGATTATATAGAGGGGGGGGGGGGAATCTGGGGGCGTGGGAAATGTAAAAGAGTGTAAAAGATTTACTGTAACTTTAAAGATTTGACATGCTGAGATAGAGATTCTGATCTTGGTGGCGGAAGAAAGAGAGAAGAGAAGAGCGGGAGAAACCAGGAAGATGAGGAGAGAGAAAAGCAAAGGAATTGAAGGGGGAAGGGGGGGTTTGTTTGTTGGGTTTTGTTGAGTTGAGTTAATAATAATAAATAAAGAAAGGGGAAAGAAAAGAAGGAAGAAATATGGGTAAATAGAGAAGTGTGTAGGATAAGAGAAGGGAAGAAGAGAATATATATAGGAGAGGGGGAGGGACACGTGGAGAATCACGTGCGAAGGGGAAGAGAAGACACGTGTGAGGAGGAAGGATGGGACCCAGGAATGGATACGGAGGATCTGTGTGGGGACGACATGGATAGAAGAGAGGAAAGAAAGGGGGGGGGGGGTAGTTCACGTGGGTAGTTACTGCCTCTGGTTGGTCTGCTTGTGTTGAGGCTGGGGGTGGGGTGTTATGGAACCCAGCAAGGGAGTAGAAGAAGAAGGTAGCCACTAGACAGACAGACGCAGCAGAGATAGACGATAGATGGTTAAGAATACGAATAGGTTACAGAGGAAGTACACCAAGATACCTCCACCCCCATCTCAACTCACTGCAGAGAGTTAGTACGTCTAAAACTCAACAACCTGTACTTAGTACTTAGTACTTAGTACACTACCCTTGTACCATATATTCATCTTAATTTGTTGCTCCATAACTACTATAAATATTTTTACTCATATATTAACTCCTTTTACTAGCATTCATGCGCGCGCTTTCAGAAGATCATACATTACATCACTACAAGATCCTCTCATACATATATACCTTTTTCTTCAAACCATTCAAAATACTACTCCCTCAATTTCATATTAATTATCACTTATACAATATTCTTTCTATGATTGGTATGATGTGAAAATAATACTGTATAGTGAAACTGTGGAATGTATATATGACAACATTTTTTAAAATTGCAATTAATGTGGTAGATGATAAGAGAGTGTAAAAAGTAGAAGAGAAAAGTGAATAGATATATTGGGAATAATTGTGGTAAAATATGGTGAAATGTGAAAAAATATTGACAAGTATAATGAGTTGAGGTACTACATGGGTTTTTTTGCTTTTTGGACCCCGAACTGTGGGGTTATTTTTTTTCTAGACCCCCATATTTCAAAGTTTATATTTTGTGGACTCAAAAAATGTAACCCAAAGTTATGTTTGACTCCAGTGATGACTTAATTGTTGCCTAAACTTCCCTATATGACCTTTTATCATTTTTTCCTTCTTTTGACTGTTGTTTTGAAATTGACCAGACTTTGACAGCTAAGGGTGTGTAAAATTCATGAGTAAAAAACAGTATGGTAAAAGTTACATTTTGGTAATTTTTTTGGCAAATTTATGCTCATATGGAGGTTAGAAATCGTGCAAGAAGAGGAAGAAAAACTTGCGGCTGGAAAATTTTGGAAAGAAAAAAAATTGATAATGGCTTTGAAATATGGGGGTCCATCACTACCAAAAAAAGGTCCTCCTTCCACGCTTAAAACGGCTTCTAGCCACGCATATAAGCGAGGCTGAGAATCTTTGCCACGGATAAATAAGCGTAGAAAGGGAATGTGTGGGGAAAATTTTGCTACGCTTAATAAGTGTGGCAAGAAGAAATTCGACATGCATAAATAAGCGTGCATGGAGCAACTTTGCCACGCTTATTTACACATGCACATACGAGCAGTTCTCCTCCTACAATAATTTTTTTTGTTTTGAATGTAGATTCGAACCCCCAACCACAGCACATAAAAATGAGTGACTAATCAAACCCTTACCGCTTGAGTATTAAAGATTATTTGATACTAATAACTAATTTAATACTATATATACACAAATACCACTTGATTTTTTTATCTTCTATTTTAGCTTTAACTAATAGATGGGTATATTAAAAAAAATTATAATCATAATTTTTTAAATATTCTTGAAATTAATATAATATTATATGTACACAAATACCCCTTGGCTTCTTATATCAACGCGCCTACAATTCAATAATCCATAATGTTTCTTTTAATTTTTTAGAAATTATTTTTAAGACTAAATTAATTCCTTAACTAACCTTGGTGCCTAATTAAAAGATTATACTTTTTTTCCAAAAAAAAAAATATAATGTAAATTGTTGTCTGCCACGCATATTATATGTGGAAAATATAGATTTGTTTGGGAGAATGTTATAACCTCACTTAATAAGCGTGGCCAAACTCTTGCAACGCGCTAGCACGCTTATATGCGTGCTTACCGTATGACCACTCTTGGTAAGCGTGGCCATTGCATATAGTAGGAATTTGCACGATTTTTTTCCCCTCATTTAAATAAGCGTGGGAAAATATGCGTGGAAGCATGCATATTTTCTTGTAGTGCATATTGTTACCGGAGACAAAGTATAGGGTCCTTATTATTGACGGAGACAAAGTATATGGTCCAAAATATAAACTTTGAAATATGGGGGTTCAGAAAATAAATACCTCCAAAATTCGAGGTCCAAAAAACAAAAAACCCGGTACTACATCATATAAAAGACCAAAAATTTAGTTGACTCTTATGGCCTCTTTCCATCCCAAGAACCCGGTTCAATCTCCACCCAGTTTTATTTCATTTTCCCTTTTCTTTCACCCTCTGTCCTCTATTCATTGCCCTCAAGAACATTGTTAATAATAACCTCATTAACCCATGATTTCCATTAATGAAAAATATTTTGCTTCCATCAAAACTTAAACATTAGTGGAGAGCAAGTAATACGCGAGTGGTTACTACTTGACTATTACTTTTGTGATACTTATTAATTCACATTATATGTATTTAGCTGCATTAAACTAGCTACAAAATTACAAATCATACGTCTTTAAATAGGTGAAAAAACCTGTCAAAAGTTAATTGGCATGTTTGACAAACATTTATTATATATTAGTTGTTAACTGTTTGAATTAGTTGTTTTGACTAGTTGTTTTGATAAGTTATTTTGATCATCTATTTTGATACGTGGTTTCAAAAATAAGTGTTTGATTAAAAAAAAAAAGAATTTGTTTGTGGGAGGGATGTTTGGTCAAATCCTCTATGTGTCCCTCATTTGATTTAGTTTCAAATTGCCAAAAAAAAAGATTTAGTTTCAATTCAACGTTATATATTATTTAGTTTCAAATTTTCATAAGTTTTTTGATACAATTGAGATAGAATTATAAAGGTATAATTAATAAAGATTATTTATTAGTAGTGCATTACTTAATTTCAAATTGAAGAGTAAGTTAGTACTTACGAGTTAGAAGAGAGTGAAATAGAGTATATATGTGTGTTTATAAATAATCAATCAATATATAATAAAAATCCAACAAGCTAAGTTGAAAACACTAATTGAAAAATTGACTTTTTGGGCGAAAATGTTCATTTCAAAAAAATGTTTATCCAACTGATTTTTCTTGTTTGTTTACTCAAACAGTCAAAATACCTTAATAAATTCTATCAAAAAAAAAACCTTAATAAATGATTTTAAACAAAATACCATCCAACATTCCAACATGCAATGTCATTTACCAAACACTTCCAGTATGACATTTATCCCCCAATCGTATGGTGGTTATAATATTTCTCATCATTTATTTTATTTTATAATCTGGTTCAATTTATTGTCCACGTTCTTAGGCTTCACACACATGCATATGTAACATTCTCCAAACTTGTTATGTGGAATTAAAAAGGAAAGATTTGTGTGAACCGGGTAAACTTATCCGAAATCCGATCTTCCGAACCGAATATAAAATTAATGCAATTGCAAGACTTTATCAATGACTCAATGTTCATGAATAAAAGGTGTTATATAAAATACAATTTTTTCATGTATCACTGTTTAATATATATAAGTCTACGTTTATATCGACAAATAATGACTGTATTTTTATTCACTTTTTTTAAATAAAACAAATATCATATTTTATGCATTTAATTCATATAATATTAATAAATTGATTACCAATAGTTATAGTTTCCCAAAATGTCTTCCCGTTCGCTTTAGATTTGGAGTAGCCATAGGGAAAACTTGAAAGAATATGTACAAGTTGAACGGTTAAACACTTAATTAATCTCATTTGTTTTGACTTTCACTTTCAGAAGGAAATTTTGATTCTAATAAATAATAATTAAGTTAAATGCATGTGGGCTTTTGTGTCAATTATCATACTCAATAGCATATACATTATCGTTATTTATTTTGACTTGAGAAATCGAATTCTAATAATACGAAATCTTGGCCATATAAGACTTAATAATACGAACTTTCGATTTAATGATGAATAATAAGAACTTTGACCCCCTGCTGCGCCCAATAACACACCACCGAGTTAAGATTAATTTGACTCGGTGGTGGGATGATGTGGCGGCGGAAGCAAGTCCCAGTCAGCTTTATTTTGCCACGTCAGCCTCTTTCTCTCTCCTCTCTCTCTCTTTCTCTCTCCTCTCTTTCTATCTCTTCCTCTTCGTGTTGCTTTTGTTCCTCATCTGGGCTGGTTTGTGAGTCGTGATCCAATTTTTTTGTGATAGGATGGGAAATTGTGTGAACAAAAGGGGATTTTTGTGCTGGATTTGTGGATAGTTCTTGATGTGGTCTGGTTTTGGACCTAATTTGTTTCTGCAAGGTTATCGAGCTGGAGCAAGGATGAGAGTTTATGGAGAAGGGAATTACAAAGTTGAAGGGGATTCTCGAGGGATGGTCGGAGCCACCATTCAACTCAGAAGAATATATGATGCTTTACACGTAATTCCCGTTCACACAATTTCCCGGAAGAAACTTGCCCAGATGGAGAAAGGGTCGGAAACCCCGTCGAAACCACCACAAAATTAAGCGTCACCATTGATTTCCCAAGTTCACCGATTTAAGCGTCACCGAGAACCAACCAGTAAAAGTAAGAAAGAAAGCAAATTTATGTGAAATATGGGTTTGTTCGTTTTTTCGACTTGCCTAATTTTTTCGTTTTTTCGACTTCAAATTTCATCGATTAAAAGCCCAGTCATCAAGTAAGTATAGTGCTTCTGATTCAAAACTTGCTTTTCTATGGTTGCGTATGAGAATGAAATTGAAAGGAGTGGATGTCAATTGGTTAATGAAATGTTGTATCGTTAATCTTCTATGGTTGGTTGTTGATTGGTTTGAATTGATGGGTTGATTTGCCCCTTCTCGTTTTCTGTTCATTGAGTTTTGGTATCAATGGCTATGGAGGGAGTTGCGTATAAGCAATAATAATGGAACTTGAAGAGGGTGGGGAAGACGGTGAGGGAGAAAGAGAGAGGGAGGACGAGGAGGGTGAGGGATTGAGAGCTTGACATGGTGACTGGCTATGGCAGAATTTGGGGGTGGAGGAAACCATAACGAGTTTAGAGAGAAGGAAGAGAGAGAGAGAGAGAGAAATAGAAAGGGGGGCTTATTTGGAAGTCAAATCTGACGTGGCAAAGTCAATAGACCCAAGTTCGCCGCCACGTCATCCCACCACTGAGTCAAATTAATCTTAATTCGGTGGTGTGTTATTGGGGGCAACATGGGGTCAAAGTTGGTATTATTCACTTCTTTGAACCTTTGAGGCCTCCATTTCTTTGAACCGGTGGGGTTTTTCTTTATTTTGACGTGCCTTTAGCACTTTGTGTTGTTCTTTGAAACTTTGGGCTATTGCCCCTAATGATCGAAAAAAAGTTGGTATTATTCATCACTAAATCGAAAGTTCGTATTATTAAGTCTTATATGGCCAAAAGTTCGTATTATTAGAATCCAATTTCCCTTTTGACTTTCAACTAATATAGTAGTTAATATTCTTTTTGGTTGATTTCCTTATAGTACATTACAAAGTACAAGCTACTGAATCATACACCATAAATTATTTAGTTATGCAATTAATATTTGCTCAAAATTTTAAAAATTGACATTTTAGTAATAAATAAATTTTAACATAATACGAAAGCAATTTGACCCAAAAGCGATACAACCTTGGATTCATCTGAATACAAGCAATATAATCGACACAACCCGAATTTGACCTGATCTAACTCAACTCAACCCCGGAAAATATTCAATCGACTCTAACCCGAAGATTCTGATTCGGTAAAACCCGATTCGAACCTCGCCTGAACCAAACACGATCAGAATTACCGGAGCATGACTGGTCTGAACAAACCCGAAATTGAAGTTGCCCAATTTGACATATTCGATTGCCAGGTCTAGATTTGTGACCTTTTTTTGGTATTTTATTTATAGAGAAAGTTCAATGGGTAAATACTAAATGTTAAGTTTCTCAATATATATTTGAATAAACTCTCGTCAGTGGGAACAATGGTAGCCACTGTTGGGAATGATGGTGGTCTGTTGTCGCTGGTGAGAAGTGGGAGAGGTGAGATGGTAGCAAACTGTGAGTGAGAACAACTGATGAATCTTAGACAGTTGGAGTGATATTCGAATTAAATTATAATTGTTAATAGATGAGTGCAAAATTTGAGTTAAAAATTGAAAAAATAAAGAAAAAACTAGGCATGCGGTTCCTTAGGATTTGATTAGGTGACCATACATACAATATATCACTCTAAAATAAGCAGATGTCACTCAGTTACAAGCATCAATATAATTACTTGTCGTTCGTGTTATATATATAATGAATAACTCAATTTTACGCTTTTACTTTTACAACTAGAAGCTTTCAAAACATTTTGTAAAACAGTGGGGTCACTTGACTCCACATAAACCCATGTTAACTGTTTTGTTAGTTGTTTGACTTTTGAATGTTTTGTTAATTGTTTTTGTAACTAGTTGTTTGTATTATTATGTATTTGTATGAAAGAGTGTTAGGTAGAATTAATTGTTTGTATTACCTCTTTTTCCCTTGATTTCCAAATGTACCATTCAGTTTATTTTTAGTGTTTTTTTAACATTATGATATTTAAAATTCATTTTTAAGTTTGACATTATGATCTTTTTAATTTATTTTTAAGTTTTATTATCCATACTTTTAATTCATTTTTAGGTTTAACATTATGATTTTTTTGCTTCATTTTTAGTGTTCTTTTATCCCGATTTACTTTTACAGTTTAATGATATTGTATAAATTATTTGTAGAAATTACACTATTCTAAACAACATGTACATGCATAATCAATTAATAAATACATTGTCAAAATAAAACAAAATGACAACAGGAGCCTCCTATCGAAATTAATAAAAAAAGAAAATGAACTAAAATACCTTAAATAACTTTGATGACATCTAGTGTAACTCTTATGAACTATTTGGATAATTCCATAATTTAGAGTTTAATCAGCCACATCCAATTAGCTTTTTTGGGGAGCAAAAAAAACTAATCTGAATTGAACTGTCATCCTACCAACACCCCTAAATAGGTTTTTGGACAAATTGCAAAAACTCCCAAAAAAAAAAACTAAACTTTTTTTAGAGAGTCACTTCAAATGCATATCCCCAAACACTCTACAGTAAAAATCATTTTTCACAACATTATAATTATAATTACTCTAGAAAAGACACGCCGGTCAATGTAGTAGTGGTGTGATTACTGATTAGTGGTACGGACGCGATGGCATTATACGAACCATTATTCTTATGCATGTTTTATTTATTCAAGTTTTATGTATGACTGTATGAGCCAACGCAAACGTGAGGCGCGTGTTCCTTATATCTTCACTCCTTGCTTGATAATGAAGCAATATCATTGGTCCAAATTGTTAGGTCTTGCACCAAACATATCAAACCGACATCTTCATTTTCATCCCTAACTAATTAACTAATCCAGTTTAGGCTACTTTCGATTAATATTATATATATATATACGCCTGGCTTTAATTAACCTTTTAATTATTATAAACTAAATTAAATGAAAGTTTTCCATTGCTGATTGGCGACGATTACTTTGCTGGACATCACTTGGCTTAGCCAATCCCTGTCTTTGAGTTCCAACTTGGAACACCATTAATATTTAGAGCAAATACGGGTCAAAGTTGGAAAAATTCAATCAAAATGGGTCAAAAGCAACAATTATATATTATGAATTTGTGACATTATGTGGCTGCTAGCTTATGTAAGTTCAATGTGCGAAAGCCTTGGTGGTTATTACCACTGATTATACTATCATGTTGGGTTGTTAAATTTCTTTGTTAATTATTAAATTCAAAAGGGTCACGTCATTTACCGTCTAAAAATAAACTGTGCATTTTAAAATGTAGGAGTAATAAGTAAGGAACATACATAAAATGAGATGTACATCAATGGAGCTTACGGTTAAAATCTAATTAGTTGATATAAACACTGAGTACAATATAATGTTCTTTATGAATATTGGACAATAGTATATTATATAATTTTTATATTTAATAGCATATTATATTTTGAAAGTGTTTGATATGATTTGTATTACAATTTTACACCGAATTCTAATGCATAATTATTCTGAACTAAATTTGTACGGTTTATGCATAACATCCCCTCTCAAATACATACATATATTTTATCATATAAAATGATTGTATAATGTATATTGTTCATCAACTCTAAAATTAAGTATAATAGTGTTACCAAATATTTTTGTGCTCGAGAACCTAGTACTCCCTCCGTTCCATATTAATTGACACTTAAATTAACTTTTTCTGTTCAAAAATAATTGTCACTTTTCATTTCTCGATACCTAATTTAATCATTTTAAGTTTAATAATTATGTTAACTTTTTACCTTTTCAATTAATAAAAACTATTCCTACTCACATCCTCTCACTACCTACACCTTGGTCCGAAAAAATATCTTGAAAAATAGTGATATTTAATTATGTGGGTAGTTTTTTTAGTTATATATTGGTAAGTGAAATTTTTTTCAATATGTCAATTAATATGGAACGGAGGGAGTATACACAATTATAAAATAAGTAAAAAGTCTCATGTAATTAAGGTTATGTTTGTCAATGGAATTTTGGGTACGTAGTATTTTGTATTTTAACTAAGTTAAAATTTTAATTGGACAAATAATAGTGTTAGGTAAGCTAATATTGTAAGTAACGTTTAATATTTGAAATAACGTTTTTTGAAATATTAATAAGGTTAACGTTTGACTACATTTGGAGTAATATTTTCATACTTTTTGGTAAAAAAAAGCCTTCTTAAAAATGTCTTTGAAAATTATTGGCATCATTTTATGTCAATCAACTAACTCAACCGCTAAATTTATCATACACAATTTTTATTTGAACAGTTATCCATTATTCGCCATTTAAACCACTATCCTTTACCTCAATCGCTATCTGCTACATATACGGTTATTCGCTATCAAAACAGCTAATTAATTTTGCCAAGCAGAACCTATGTTATTGGTTGTTTCGGCCTCTCTGATTTCATTGGTTCAGTCTGACTTTGAAATTAAAGGGTCCTATGACCGCTAATTATAAAAAAAAAAAAAATTGCCAAGCAGAACCTAAAATTACAAATATATGTATTTAGTGGCTTGGTGGATTAGCAACCCACTAATTGAATGAATGTGAAACGAAGCATGATTTAAGAGTTTTGATATGTTAGAGATTATAATCCACCAGCAGCAATTGTGAAGGAGAGAAGTTGGCCCCAAAGCTTCTTCAATTTGTTATTGTTATGTGATCGAGACTTTTCAACTAACCTGGCCTATTCCGTCTTCATGCATGCTGATTGTAACACTGGTCCTTCAATATCATTTAAATCGTGCATATTATGATTCGGTCTTAATGATCAATACTATTAAATATTAATCTTCTAACCATTTCTTACGGCTTCATTTATGTTCCTTGTTTATTAATAAAATCAGTGCCAGTTGTGAGGTTAATATAATCAAATCCCATCTTTTTTTCTTTTTTTTTAAAACCAAAGGGTAATACAACAAAACACTAGGAAGCCCTTCTCTCAAGAGATCTTCCAAGTGCATCCTCACTTATAATAACAGAAAGATCTCTATGAAAACTATGACTGAAATAACAGGGCGATTGCAAAGATAATTCATACTTAGCTAACCAATCCGCAGCACAATTTCCTTCCCGCAATTGATGATGCACCACAACTTCGTTACACTCCCTAAAAAAAGCTCGAATATCTCTGACTAAAGACGCGATCTCCCAAGGAACACGAAAGATGCCAGTGACCGCATTAACAAGAGTGATATTATCTCCTTCCACGACCAACCTTCGAAACCCATTGGCAACAGCATCTCGAATTCCGTTTCGCATAGCTACAGCTTCAGCAACTAAAACAGAGGAGTTGTTCAAATTGAAGGCCGCTACACGAAGAACCTGACCTTGATCATCTCTAATGATATAACCCCCTCCAGCACAGTTAGCACTCCGAGCCCCATCTGAATTAATTTTAACCATTCCGGCAGGAGGCTTAGACCAAGAAATCCACCTCCTAGTTGTCGGCGGAGTGGAAGGCGTTGTAAACCCCCCACCAACAGCATCAGCCAATCTGTCCCTAATTCTCCACTCGGCAAAGGCACGCTTAACACGTAACAACGAACGTCCAGGCAGCGTTGATTGATGACTAAAAACAACCAGATTCCTAGACTTCTAAACACTCCACAACAAGGCTACTACTCTTTCTAAAACAGACTTAGAGGAATGACGCAAACACCGTTTTAGGAAAGAGTCAAGTGAGTCGTTGGAGGCCGGGGCAAGCGGGAGCCACTCATGACTTTTGGCCAATTGCCAAACTTCCTTGGCATAATCACAGTGCCAAGGAAGTATATATAGCTCTTTTAGGTCCTGTTTTTTGGTTGGGTTATTTTCAAATTTGGATGGATAAGTCGGGATAGGTTGGGATAAATTATGATGTTTTTTGGGAAAATGTGTGTTTTAGAGTTGATTTTTTTGGGGGAATTGTGTTAGGTATGGATAAGTTTGGATAGATTTGGATAAGTTTGGAATAAGTTGGGAGAGTTATATTCAACCTAACCAAAGAACAAGGCCTTAATTCCATATGGTCCAAGAGGATGCTGATCATAGCAATGTTGAATTTTCGGTTGATTTGATAGATAATAGTTGTGATGATGACTATAAAATCATCCCTAAGCCAATCACTTCTTGCCTGAGTGGCAAGAGGTCCACCTTATATCCCAAGTATGTAGGATTCAAATCATGGGGACGACATATTCCCCTAACCAATTTGGAGAATCCTGGGGGTTGGAGTGGGACCCATTTTTGTGCCATTGGCACCCCCGTACCCCGTCCACTATAGGCATGTTGGATTGTATACATGAGATAGGGGCCAATGAGTTAGACTACTTATCTATTAAAAAAAATCTCTAAACTTCCTTTGATTGGCTTTAATCATCTGACCTGCATTGATAAAAGGTCATATAAAACTACGAGCAAGAGGCCAATGTGAGGCTATTCCTATAACTCATGACGAGGAGAAAGGGGAAACTAGTGCTGAAAACCGAATGATATTTGGTAAAACAAGGGACTCGTATTGTTGTTGTTCGCCCAAAGAATGTAAGCCAAAAAGTTGGAGAGAGGCAACTTAGAGCATGGGCAATGGGGAATGATTTTATGGAATTTTAATTTCTTCTTTCTCCTCACTCTCTCTCCTCTCACTAGTAGAATTGGGGTCATTATGCGTCCGTCAAATGGCGTCTGTTTAGACGTCAGACGCCCAAACGTATTTTTTTTTAAAATAATGTGTAAAGTGGCGTCTGATTTAGGGGCAAACAGACGCCAAAATATTTTGGCGTCTGATTTCTGGGGAAACGGACGCCAAAGTGCAGCTGCTTTCTCGGCTGCTGTGAGGCTATTTCTTATATATTTTTTTTAATATTAAACCCTATTGGCGTCTGTTTAATACTTAACAGACGCCATTCTGGGTAAAACAGACGCCAGTCTGTTCAAAAATGGAGAAATTATCTTGCTTGCCATTTTTGAACGGATCGGAAGAGAGAAAAATCGAGAGGTTGAAGAGAAGATTCAACGAAAGAGCATTTCAATTCACAAAATTTAGGTAATTTTATTAATTATTGTTGTTTTTTAAATTATTAGGGTTATGTTCTTTTGTAATTTTTGTTATAAATTTGTGATATATATATAACCGAAAAATATAATGAATATGAATTTGTGATATTAATTTTGGATGTTTTATATGTTTTAGAATTATGATGTTTATGAATTTTGGACATAAATATATGATATATATGTGAATAACGAAAAAATATGGTGAATATGAATGTGTGATATGAATTTTGTATGTTTTGTATATTTAGGAGGTTTATGGTATGAATTTTTTGATATAAAATTTTTGTTATGAATAACGAAAATTACGGTGAAAAATAGGGTTTTATGATATGAATTATGTATGTTTTTATGAATTTTTGATATAAATTTGCGATATGAATAACGAAAATAGTAGTGATTGAAATGGAATTTGTGATATGAATTTTGTATGTTTTGTATATATGTTTAGGAGGTATAGGGTTTATGAGTTTTGATATAATTTTGTGATATGATCAATGAAAATTATGGTGAATATGAATTTGCATTGTGATATGTATATTGTACTGATCGAGGATTAAGCATGAGTAATTTTAATTCATGAACGATTCACGTACATTATGGAAGGGCCTCCACATCGACGTTGGATGTACGGAGGTTTGAACCGGGAAGGAGGTTTATCAGGGAAGAATGGGTCTTGGGTATATATGTTTGATAAATTTGCAAAGAGTAATTCGTATGAGTATTCGAGGACTGGAAAGTATCGGTGTCCATGTGTGAAGTGCAAGAATAAGTGCGGAATGACTCCAGATGAAGTTAAAACACATTTGTACAGGCGAGGGTTTATGGAGCGATATTGGTGTTGGGTTAGTCATGGTGAAGATTGGCGTGAATATTATGATGATGACGATGACAGTGGTGATGATGCGGTAGGTGAGGGGGAACCGTGTGCAGATAGTTCGCCGACAAACGAGGAACCCAATCAGCCACCGTTCATCGACAGAACGGAAGATATGATGAATGATTTCATCATGGCGAATGAGGCGCCTAATGCAGGAGCTCAACAATTCGCCGACAAACGAGGAACCCAATCAGCCTAATGCGCCTAAGCTGGTGGGACCCAAACTGAGGGGGAGGCTACCCAAACTGAAGGGGATGGCCAGGAGGATATTCGTACACGGTATCGAATTGAGCTAGACGTTCCGGGAGATGCTCCAAAAACACCGGATGGAAGATTCATAATTGAACCATGTGGTGGCTCGTGAGTATCAATCATGTCTCATTGACAAAACTTTGATTATATTATGAATTTATATATGTTTGTGTTTAAATATATCCCAAATTTTATGACATCTAAACTGACATCTATTTCTTATTGGTTTCAGTGTATCGCCTTATGGAGCACACGCGGTCAGGTCCATTATGGACATTGTGAAGCAAAACTTCAAAGACTTTTGGCCTAAATGGGCTAAAGTGCCTTTTCAAACAAAAGAGTTGATATTTGAGGAGTTCAAGGTAAAGTTACGTATTTAACGCCCATGTTTGCGTATACCTTTATATATATATATATGTTTATATACGTACGTATGGTTTAATTTATTATACTTGATGAAATTGATTGTCTAATTTGCATGTTTAATTTCTTCATGTACGCATATGGTTTAAATGTAGAAAAAATACTGGTGGGAACCCCAGCATGACGGATATATCCGTGACTGGTTTAGACGTCGGGTTATCAAACAATACAGCGACGCTATAGGCAAATCCAAAAAGCGTTGGCTGGCGGGTAAAGGTAAGCCTAAATGGATACTCGACGAAATTTGGAAAAATTCGAATTATGGGAAGACCACGGTATCTTTGAAAAGTGCTCCAACATGAGCCGGGCGAGAAAGATGGACAAAGAAAAGGGCCCACCATCACACACAATGGGCCCAGTTCCATTCGGTATTGTTAGGGAAAAATTGGTAAGATAGCTGTGAATGTTTAAATATCATGCACGTATTTGATACTAACATTTAATTAAAAAAACACGGTTGTATTTGATGCTTACAGAAAAAGAAGAAAGACCGTGACCCAACCATATGGGAACAATTCGAGGCGACCCATATGAGGAAAGACACCGATCAGTGGGTGGACAACAGGTTCAAGGTCATTGAGGTAATTAAAAAATCTTCATCATTGAATATCGACATGGTTTATTAACGTACAAACCTAAACTATAATTAATTCATTAATTTTATTAAAATACTCTTTTTATGTTTTACTAAATCAGGAGAAGATGCTTGGCGATTACGATACTTATAAACGGGAGATGGCGGCCAAGCAGCGAGAGGACGGTCAACCGGAAGCTCCTCTCATGACTCCAGAAGAGTTCTGGTTTGATAAGCAGCTGCAGAGTCGGGGGCACGTCGTAGGCATGAAATGTGGGGAACAAATGAAGCAGCAGTTCCCCCACATCGCATCTAGGCGACGTCCACGACGGCGTGGTGACTCCTCCTCCGTCGACATCCGAGCTCAAGTTACGGAGATGAACAGAGAGCTCCAGCAGCAACTCGAGCAAGAACGACAAGCTCGCGATGAAGATAGGCGGAGAATGGAGCAAAGAATGGAGGAACAGTTGCAGATAAGGTTGCAGGAACAAATGATGGAGATGCAACGCCGTTTGCAGCATCAAATGCATACACTGAAAGCAACGAATGGCGGCAATGCAACGCGAAATGCAAATGCAATACCAAAGAACCACCACCGCGCCTTATAATTGGCAAGCCCTTCGTTGCGGATCTTCGCCGAGTCATTTACACCGACAAGGGCAATACCCTCTTACGCCCCATCCGCAGCCAGTCCCCCGCCCTCCTTATCAACCAACCCAACCTGAGCCCATATCATTTCAATAAATCCCTCCACCTCAAATCAATTCACTCCACTAATTAATAAAATTTACGAAGATTGAAGATTGAAGATTGAAGATTGAAGATTGAAGATTGTAGATTGTAATTATTTTTTGTATCTTATTAGTTATAAACCAACTCTGAAAATAAATATTTATTATAATTTGTTTTTGTAATTTTTACACACATATATGTATATGAAATTGTACATTTTAAATCCATATAAACTGTATTTTTTTTCATTATTAATATTTAGTTTGTACTATATATTATGCAAACTATATTTTTTCGTTACTAAAATATGTTTGTATTTTTTGGAGTTTTTATTAATGACGTATATAATTTGTTTTTGTATTTTTTATCATTATTAATCGTGATATTTTTCATTATTAATCATAATGTTTTTCATTATTATTGAAATAAATATAAAAAACACATAATATTTCTGATTTTGTTAATCGTAAATTTTTTTTTTAAATTTATGTTTAGGGTTGGCGTCCGTTAAATGCATAATCAGACGCCAAATAAATATAAAAACACATATTATTTCGATTTTGTTAATCGTAAATTTTTTTAATTTATGTTTAGGTTGGCGTCGTTAAATGCATAATCGACGCCAAATATAGCGTCCGTTTTGCCTTTATGACGCCAACTCTGTAAAAGCTCGTAGACAAGATCGTCAGCGTCGATCACGACAATGACGCGAAAAATGGCGTCTGTTTTTAACGGACGCCAACTTCAGACGCCTTTTCAAAAAGGCGGAACAATATTTAGCGTCCGTTTATATCAGACGCTAAAATCATTTTGGCGTCCGTTTTACCCCTTTTCAGACGCCATCTACAGACGCATTTAGGGTTAAATTCTACTAGTGTCTTATCTCTATCTCTCTCCTAGTCATCACTTATTTTCACAAGAGATGGAGCTTTGCACCATTCCATCTTTTGTGAAAATGGGTAGTGACTAGGAGAGAGATAGAGGTAAGAGGAGAGAGAGGGAGGAGAGAGAAGAAACCAAAATTCCACAAAACCATTCTGCATTGCATTGCTAATGCTCTTAGAGCACTAGCAATGCGGAATGAAACCCATGAAATTCTGACACTCTCTCTCCTACTTAGCACATCCTCTCTCCTCTTTTTCTTCCATTCCTTTGAGTTCTGGAATGCTGCAGAGTTCCAGAACTCAAAGGAATGAAGAAAAAGGAGGAGAGAAAGTGTGCCAACTAGGAGAGAGGGGATCAAAATTCCATGGATGGAATTTTGCATTACATATGCTCGTGGGCATCATGAGATTGTTCCAAAAGCTGATGAAGAATACGATGAGAACATCAACTTTGGCAATGATTTGGTTGCATGCACAATTGTGGAGATCGATTGTGACTCATGCTTCTTAAAATTTGATGACCAACAAGAGAAAACAAGGAGGTATTTCCAAAAGAAAGTAAAAAATAATAATAAGGCTAGCTCATCTCTTAAAGGAATAACAGGTTAATGGTCGTGTGTATCTGACTTATGATAGGTAGAGAGATCGATTTGTAGTAGTTGTTGCATTCTTTGATGCTAGGTGTTTTATGGTTGAGTTGTATTTTCATTTTGTTATTTGTTGTTTTATTCTACTAAACTTCACTATACTTGATTTGTATACTAAATTATTTTATTGACTGTTGAATACACTAAAGAGATGCAACTCTTTTTCCAGTTATCATTAAAGGGGTAGACCATTGTGAAACAACTAAGTCTAGATTAATCTTATAATCTAGTCCTTCTATTTAATTTAGTTAAGTTAATATTGTAAAAGTGAACGTGTCCTACATGCATGTACTTCGTCTGTTTCATATTAATTGTTACTTTGATATATCTGATCCATTGGTAAATCAGTAAATCTTAAAAAAAATTCGACCATTATGTATTAATAAATATACTATAAAAAGTTCATAATCAAAGAAAAATATTAAAGATTAAGTGATATTTATAAGGAGTGAATTAATACAAACACAATCAAATACTTGCATATTTTAGCGTCTTTTCATTGTATTTTTCAATTGATATTTTGGGCACAAACATATACGTAGTATAATTCACAATTTGCTTAGTTTGTCTGATTAGTTGTTATATGTTGAGCTGCATTGACTAGAATTGGTCCCAATTTTGACTATGGTTTATTAAGACTTAAGAGGCCAGGAGGCTTGACCCTTTTTTTGGAATTTTTTCCCCGTCTCCCTAGTATCGTGGATTACAGCAAGGATACCATACTACTGCCAAATTTTGTGCATCTCAATTATCAGAATGCATATTAGGCAAAGTACGCTAGCTTTATCAAAGTTACGTTTATTTGTATTGTACATTTGTACTCAACCTAATGTTCACCTTCAATCTGGTTCAATTGTTCAAATTTAATGTAATTTATTTAATTTATCTAAGTAAATATTATGTTGTAGTAAATACAATTCAATGAAATAAACAACACGATATAGAAAATTCAATTAAGTTATTTTTAATGTTCGTTGAGCCCTGCGGGAAATAGGAGACTACAACATAACATTAGATTGAGACTTGTGCATTAAAGGCCCTTTTTTTTTTTTATACGGTGAGTTGTGATCTGATAATGGTACGGCGCGGTGCGGTCTGGTGCGCTGGAATTTGAAAAACTGTGATGAATTGTGGTGAAAATTATGGTAAATGAGGTAGGTGAGAAGAGAAAATGTAAAAAGTAAATGAGAAAAGTGACAAAGAGAAAAGTGATGGATATATTGGTAATGATTGTGGTATGATGTGGTGAAGTGTGGTAGAAATTAAAGAGTTGCAGTGTGGTATCACACCGCAATCTACCGCTTAAAAGAATGGGCCTAAATGTATTTCACAGGGCTGGCGCCTAGCAGTGAGCTATAAGTCGGTTCGTGAGTCCTCATGAGCTAGCTCTATTGGAAACTCGATAAGCTCAACTTGCAATAAGCTCCAGCCGGATGGGGCTTGAACTCGTCATATAAACAAGCCAAACCAAGCCCAAGGAAACTTAGCTCGTGAAGCTCGTAAAGCTAGTGATAATGGAAAATTGGACAAAATTTGTTATGTTTGATAATACAAATTCCAAAACAAAATTACTTTATTCACATAATTGGAACATGGGCTTTTGATAGATTTTTTTATGGGTTGTAAATTGACAATCATAAATTATTTCCATTATCCGTATAAATTACTTTGTTTCACATCCTATAATTGTTATTTTGAATTAATTAATTTTCAATCTTATATTTTTATTTAACTTTGTTATAAATGCATTTTTTACTATTTTCTATTTTAAGAGATATCCTTTATTATCACTTTGGTCATGTAAAAACTTTAAATACCTTGCACAAGTTTTAGATTTATAAATAATCTATAATCCAAACCGTTAGATCGCTGCAATCCTCGTCCAAGTCAGTGGCGGATCTAGACCATTAATTTAGGGGTGTCCAATATATTTGTTATTACATAAGTGCTTTTGAAAATAAAATAATAAAATATAAATAAATAATAATAAAAATAAATATTAAATGACATA
Source organism: Portulaca oleracea (assembly GCA_029582165.1). NCBI lineage: Eukaryota > Viridiplantae > Streptophyta > Magnoliopsida > Caryophyllales > Portulacaceae > Portulaca > Portulaca oleracea. The sequence continues at coordinate 1,115,839 of CM055891.1, forward strand.
TTCACAAACTTGACAAAATTTCACATCATCATATAAATATGCCAACCAAATAAATTGAAATTTCACATTAACTAGATATTTATATCTTAAATTTATATTGATACCCAATTACTCAATTCATTGACTTATACTTTTTGTTTATCAAAATATAATTTGGTACTCTCTCCGTCCCAATTAATTTGTCCAGTTTATTTTTTCACAATCATCGATGCGACACTTTGACCATTAATTTTTCAGGTTTTATTAGCAAGAATAATAATATTGTATTCAAGTAAAAATATTTTTTATCACAAATCTCATAGTGGTAGTTTTGTAATATCTCAATATATAATTTGATAAATTAACGATCAAAATTTAGAATTTTTAATCTAATTAGTCAACGTGGACAATTTAGTTGGGACAGAGGGAGCAATATTTTAGGGTTTTTGGATTGCTGCTAAATTGGACACCTCTTTTATGTTTTTTGAAATTTTTTTTATGGTGTCCACTTGCTCTAATTAAAAAAATTTCTTCCAAATAATATTAAAAAATCACAAATTTTTTCTTTGCCAAGGGTGTCCGTGAACACCCCTAGCCAACCCTACATATCCGCCCCTGGTCCAAGTATTCTTCTTTCGTTCCATATTTAGCTACAATCCATTTCAGATAAAGAGCAATATTTATATCTCACAAACACATTGCTCCTACTTTTACTTCTACTATGAACTTTAAATATGGTACAAAAGAATTATTGAATTTAAATAAGATTTGATTTGATTTCCTTGATCAATGAAATGTTGGAGGCTTTTGTGGTATTTGTGCACCGTACCTTTCTTTTAATGGTGAATAAAAGGGTCCAAAACCAACTAATTATCAAAAAAATAAGATTATACTCTAATAATCTTATCACAAATATTTGTCGATTGAGACAATTCACTATAATTTATTTTCGTCTTATAATTAATGTTTGGATCACGATAAGATTACGTTTTCCAAATAAACTTACTTCGATTGGAATTGTCTAGCTCGAGAATTTTAAACTATACAATTAAGAAAGAACACATCAAATCACAACTGCCCATATATAGTATTAGGGGTTGTAAATTTGTCCTTGATAAATTAATTGCCGTGCCCTATGATTAGGCTAAGGGTTAAATTAAGTTTCATTGGCCCTAAATTCTCATATACAATAAGAAAAATTTGTAAAATAATATTTTTAAGAAGTTATAGTTTATAAACGTCCATTCATTTAAAAAGAATCCATCAATAAGAATTTTACCATTAAACTTTTATAAATCGATACTTATGGTATCTAGTATCTACCTTTTTATAGACCAATAATTGAAAAAGTCAATTTAAAAATAAATACATATTCAGAAATTTATTGTCAAATTTAGATACGATGTATCAATTAATGGTTATAAATTACTTAAATTTCAAATAAATATATTAGATGTAGTTAATTATGTGATAAAAATAAATAATTTTGCAGTACCACCATTACACCAACTTATATAAAACATTTCTACCACACTTTCTCCATCTACCACAACTTCCCACCACATTTTACCACACTTCACAACACCTTTGCCACTTTTCACTGCACAATCCGCACCATTACCATGTTCATCCCACCGCATAAAAGAACAAGACTTAATTTCTAATTGTTATCGCGCATTAATTAGCAACGAGATCTCAACACCTATTAATAACTTTCAACAAGAAAACACATTATGTCAACATTGTAGGATAGGCCTAACCCTGATACAGTCTTCAACATTGGAAAAAAGCTTCAAATATAGAGTGTATTTTTCAACATCTCTTAATTAGATGCAATAATGCAGCTCCAATGTGGTTCAAATACGTAGCCTTAATCTCTATCACAACAGTGTTGGATGAGTAATTATAGTATAGTAGATTGACAATATCAAAATTTTGAAAGTTGACATCAAATATGTAAATAGAATGTGACCTACACTAACTACTTTGTTTGACACCAGGGTTGTGGGGGGTTGGTGAGTTAAATAGAATGTTTTATTTATTTAATTTTTTCCTTCAGCCGAGGAAAAGATAAGAATAATACTATACATAAAATATATAAAAATTAACATGCACTTCAGAAAAAGAAATACGAGTAAAAAAATTAATGTAAAAAACTTGAAAGGAGAAAAATACAAAAAAAAAGAAAAGAAAAAGAAAACTCCATTAAATTATCGAACTAAGAAGATCATAAATGTGAGGCGAGTCTCACATAGAAAGTACAATTCCATGTTTAATAATATTGTGGCTAAACTAGACATGACAATCGGAAATTATAGGGCTTATACAATCAATATTATTAACATTTAGGTAACCAAAAGTGATTAATGTTAAACTTTGAAGCATTAGGACCTGACAATCGGATGATCAGATCGGATTCAGATCGGATTAGCTCGAATTCGGATTTTTCGGATCGGTCGTACTTTGGTTCGGATTCGGATCGTATGGGGTTCGGGTTCAGATTGACTCGAATGTGTTTTGTCGGATTCAGACCAGGTTTAATCGGATCATAATGTTCGGGTCGGATTCAGGTTCGGATTGACTCGGACGGGTTTTTGTTGGGTTCGGATTGACTCGGATGGTTTTTGTCGGGTTCGGATCGGAATATGACCGGTTTGATCGGATCAGGATCTTCTGGTTATAGTTGGATCGGGTGGGGTTCGGATTCACTCGGATGGGTTTTTGTCGGGTTTGGATCGGATTAGGACTGGGTTTGATCAAATCGAGATCTTCGGGTTGTTTTCGGATCGGACCAAATTCGGATCTAAGTTTATAATATTGGGTAAACAATCTAAACATGTCATATACACCGAAGTAATGAAATTAGTCTATAATTTTATGCCAATTACACGAACCTTGTTTGAAAAATTTATAGTTTAGATATATAGTGGTTGTGGATTGGCAGATGGTTTCGAATACACGTCTACTAAACTCTAAATTCAGAATTCAAAAATCAAAATATATAATTTATAAGTTAAAGGTAATCATCACAATTTGCAAAAATCCAACTTAAAAGTAAAGTTGAATTATATAATTTATAAATTATAATGGTACCGGACAATTTTTATTCTAATTGGTCGAATATAATCGGGTCGGCTTAGTTTGATTCTATTTCGGGTCGAATGTGCGTCGAGCCGGGTGAAACTCCGTTCGGGCAATTTTCGAATTCGGGTTAAATTAAATTTGACTCAAGTCGGATGCAACTTGAATAAGATAAAATTCGGTTTGGGAAATTTTCGGATTCAGGTTAAATCGGATTTGGCTTGGCTCGGGTCAGATAAAATTTAGTTTGGGCAAATTCGGATTCCGGTTAACTCGGATTTGGCAATGCTCGGGTCGGGTTCAGATCGGATCAAATTATTTCGGATGTGGCTCGAGTCGGGTAAAAATCAGTTCGGGCAATTTCGGATTCGGGTTAACTCGGATTTGGCAATGCTCGGGTCGGGTTCGGATCGGAACAGATTATTTCGGATCTCTTTCTTATTCGGTAAAATTCGGGTTGAGATTCGGATCAGATTCGGGGTTGGATTATCTCCGGGTCCGGATCAAGACCGGATCATCCATTTCGGTGTCGAATCGGATTCGAATTTCGGATCTCGGATCAGCTTTGCCAGGACACTGACAAGTCTAGAATTTAAGCCATGTTTTTTGGATTGGATAAAATGATTTTTGGATGGATTGGATTGGATTAGATTAGATTCTTTTTTGGGAAATTGTGTTTTTAGAGATGATACTTTTTTTGGAGAATTGTGTAAGGTTTAGATTGGATTGGAAAGAGTTATCAATCCAAAAAACAGGGCCTTTAATGGAATAATGGTGCACCCTAGCTAAGATAATTAATCATATGAAAAAAATTGGAATAAAAAATTGACTAGTATAGTATATTGATTTGACATAAACTCAATCAATGTCAATCTTAATATATAGGCCTTATTCGGTAAAATTAGTGTTTTAGGTAGCGGATAGTGGTTTAAGCAGCGGATAGCGGTTTAAGCAGCAGATAGCGGTTTAAGTAGCGGATAACGGATGATTGTTCAAATGAAAATTGTGGTCGGTAAATTTAGCGGTTGAATTAACAAATTAATGTGAATTGACATAAAAGGATATGAATAATTTTGAAAGATAAAATTTTCAAAGGGTATTTTTTGACCGAAAAATATGAAACGCTATACCTCAAACGTTAAATGTTAACTTTATTAACGTTTCAAAAAACGCTCCTTAAAACGCTAAACGCTCCTCAAAACGCTAGCTTACCGAACACTAATATTTACGCAATTAGAGTTTTGACTTGGTCAAAACGCTAAACGCTACCCCAAACTCTACTGCCGAACACAGCCATAATCTAGGATCTCATATATACACTTATTTGTATATATCTTTTTCCTTGGTGATGGACATATCCTTTGCCCTTTAGCAATAGGAATCCTAATCTAGGAACAAGGAACAAGCATTATCCACACATGCATTATATCTATTGCATATTATAGTATTTCCTCTTTCTTTTAGAACCATTCAACAAATATTATCCACAAATTTGATCTCACAAAACACCAAAAATTCAAACAATAAAAAATCTAAGATGACATGCAGAATATATGATATGCTTCACTTTTTAAGTATTTTGAACTTGACCCATGTTAGTTTGTTAGTATGGATTGATGAGGGCCATAAGCCTTCATATCAACCACCATAGCTAGCTAGATATGTTGATGGACACAACTCAGATAGGGATGCACATGTACATGACCAACTTTATGGCAATAATTCAAAGGGGATTGGATATGTTTTCATTTTAGGTATAAGATGCAGATACACATAAAAAAATTAAATCTATTTTCACAAATTATCCATTGCCAAAAATAGAAATTTACAGCTTTGATGTTCAAACAAGGAAAGGAGGAGAAGATATTAGAAAATCTAAGATGAATGACCCACAAATGAAGTGTAACAATCATGGGGTCATACTCCTCTAGCTAAAGATGCTATTGTCTCTCTCATTGTCTCCCCTCAATGTCTTCCTTTCATGACAAGGGATGAGCAAGCAATGTTATCATGTTTTTGTTTTATTATTTTCTTTGGCTAGAGCTCCACCTTTGCAAGTTTAGGAAAATAAGGAGTGACTATGAGTAGACTGAATTCAAAGATATAGAATCGGAGCAGATTGAATTGTGAAATATATAGAAATTGTTCTATCATTCAACCAAATAAATTTAAAAATGGAGGATAGAAAAATATGGTTAGTAATTTTAGTATTAAAAAACCAACTCATCCAAATATATATAAACTTTTGGATGAGTTGGTTTTTTAATACTAAAAATACCAATCATATTTTTCTATTACACACACACACATATATATATATATATATAGGGACCCATATATCTATCTATAGATCTATATATCTAGATATATATATAGATATATATATATATATAATCAATTCGGGTAATATATTTATGTATGATCTACCTTTTATGTGAATATATGAGTTGTTCTTTTTGACTTATGATAAGTCACTTATTGTTGATGAGTGCTAATCAGTACTGATCAAATTAATTAGTAGGAACAAATTGGTATATATTGAGTATAAATGACGGTATACTTTACAATTTTAGATAAGTATGTTATAATTTTCTTATTTTCCTTTTAGGGACTCACATTTTCTTATGACTACCATAGTAGAATAATAATTTTATTACCCTTTTGCTAAATATTTTTCTTTGATAAAGGTGAAAACATTAATTCATACCTACTATTTTTGAAGAAAAGGATATTCAATTATTATTCATAGCCAAATGGTCCATCAAAACATAAATGGAAATATGGGAGGGGCAATACCCCAACCCGGACTTTTTTCAACTCTATCGGGATGACCCTGACGATGTGGTGAGCTGTAAAGTTTCTCTTTCGCCTGACATAAAGTTGCAACTATGGAAAAGACTACTTCAAGTGATGATGTCTTCAATAACTTTATTAGCTTCACTCTACTAAAGTTGTGACTTTGTAAACCTTTGGATCATAGCACTACAATCCGACTCGAGGGTTACTCTTCCATAGCCGAATTCGGATGACCTTTGCCTCAACTATCAATGGTGACCAAAAGGATGTCACCTTCTTCACAACTGCTACTTGAACCCCCCCCCCCCCCCGACCCCCGTTGTCTAGGATAATTGCTCCCAACCCCACCACCCCTTTGCCATCAATAAGGACATAAATACCCACTTTCACATTATTCTAACAAGGGGCCTTGCATCTCACTATTAGTTGTTGTATAAGCCTTTCTTATCCATATTCCACAGGGAAACCTCATGCTCGACGAAGTCTTCTTCCCGAGCACTCATGTGGCCCATTTGATCAAGGCCTTGACCCAAGGCATTCTCGTAATTTCCAAGTATGTTTGGGCCTTTGATTGCAGGATTTTCGACCCCAACATGGGCTCTTGGGCTACTCCCATGGATCCTTAGGAATCTGACGCAAGCTTACTATGAAAAGACTTGTCTTTAGAATGATTTGAAGGCCCAAAGTTCAAGCTTTGCATCACTAACAACAAACCCCCTAAGTAGGATTTTCTAATACTCTAAACACTTCTCCTAAAAATAGAGTAACAACAACAACAACCACACTAAATCAACACAAAGTCGCAACTCTTAACAAGAAAATATGAACATTTGTAAAGATTACTCACCCAAGTGAACTAGGAATTATCAAGGAAATGCATAAAGGGACGTTCACCCACCAACACAACTCTAATCAACTCCGAAAATTCTCATCCAAATCACTATAATAAAACACCAACTGATTTGTGAAGGGAATGGATCAAACACCATCTAATAGAGGATAAAGTTTGAGAGAGAATGAGAGTGTCTCAAAATACCATTCATATAATTCATTATCTGCTGAGTTCTCTCCAAAGGATAAGTATATATGGCTTGTTAGGGAAAATCCCTAAGAGGAGAACCCCGAAATTAAGGGCCAAGATTAAGCCTAATTACAATCTAAGGGATGAGATTGAGTATATCAATTACATCTAATAGAATGTGGGGGTAAATAAAGAAAATTACTCGAGACTATTGAAAACCTAAATCACAAAAAGAGGGAGCATTGTATTTAAAAGGTTGAATCTGCGCGAATGACACGATAGTGTCAAGCTATGACAAAATTGTGTCACTTGAAGGTCAACAAATGCGGCATGTGAGTTTTGACCATGGCGCGATCATGTCGGGGGAGAGACACAATCGTGACCCCCACTCTGGCTTGGTCTTCAGGATGGTGTCCTACTTAGGCATGATCGTGTCATACATAATCTCCACCTTTTTCTTGAGTCTTGCTTGGCACGTTCGTAGCCAAACGACACACTCGTGTCATGTCTTCCTTCCTTCACTCCTTAGTTTTTCTTACTCCCATGTTGGCTCGACTCTTTATTAGTAATTTCGAGCAGCTCCCTAGAGATCTCGAGGGGCCTCAGGAACACCCCAAGTACTCAAGACACCGGAAGAAAGCCCAAAATTACCTCACTTATTAAAACCTTGTGAAATATGTAGTCAAGGCCCGGATGCCATATGATGTCATCTTGAGTATGGTTTCTTCTTCAATACTCGGGTCAGCAAGCTCAACCCGGGAAGTCGAGGCAGTGAGGCATGTATCAGGATCTAAGAGTCTAAGTATCCTCGATATGAATAATAATCAAAGTGGATCCAAGAAAATTTTCAACTACTCAAGCTCGGCTCACATTTTGGAAGCTAAAGAAGAGGAAGGACACGCCCATGTCCCTTTTACCAGTCGTCAAGCCACCACCGTTACGTCTAGTGTCACGGGCATGACCCCCTTGCTTCCAGCCACCGTGGCCATCAAGTTCAAAAGAGAGGTCACGATCGTGACGCCCATGGCACGAGCTTAACCCTTTGGTTGTGGTCATGCTCCCTTCTTCCAAAAATAATGCAACACCGTGGAAATTCAATCATCTAAAAGTGAAAGTCAAACTAATATTTAACAATGAAAAGGTCAAACTAACGGGTGTCCCCACTGTACCTCTAAAGAGATATAAGACAAAAAGGATGATTAACAAAACAAACTATCGAATTCCATATAATACTTAAAGCAACATCCTTGGTTTGACAAACATAAATACAATTGTTACTAATTCAAGTCTGAACATAACAATCTAAACTTTTATTCTCAAAACAAAACTTCTAAATCACCGTCCTCACTTCTAGAACTCGTTCCCATCAAAGAACTCTTCACCTGAAAGCAAAATATTTAAAAACATGAGACATAACTCAATAATGTCTACCCTTAACTGTCAAAACACAGTAAATTCATTTCAATTTATTTAGGGGGAGAAGTGAATAAGTCAAACCATTTTACAGACATATTTACCCAACTAACCATAACTATCTTTTAACAGATTTATTAAGCGGCGGAGCGTACTTATTTTCCCCTCGAATTCCAAGACTTCCAACATAATCATTTCTCAACATCATCACAATTCCAATCTCATTCACAATCACAATCACAATCACAATCACAATCACAATCACAATCACAATCATAATCACACGGATGACCATCCATATCACAAAACACACACACACTTAACCCCAGGAGAGTAGCACCTATCAAGCCTCCCTGATATTAGGGGTGACAGTCAGGTTTGAATTCGAAGCAAATTTGATTCGCTCCGTAGCAAAAACTTCAAATCTGAATCCGACTAAAAAATCTGACTCCGAATCCGATTAAACAATCCGACCCCAATTATAATTGGAGCGGGTATGGAGACGACCACCTTCGATCTGATTAAGTCCGATTATAGTAACTAATATAAAAAAAATTTAAAAAATAAAAAATTAGAAATCATAGTTTTATTTTAACAAGTATGATATATTAATCGGAGCTAATCGGAGATAGAAGTAATCGGAGTCGGAGGAAATCATTATACAAAATTGTATAAAAGCTAATCGGAGTCGGAGGTAATCAAAGGTAATCGGGTCAGAGTTGGAGTTGGGTACCTCCAATTAAGTTCGGATTTGGAGGTTCACCCACCTCCGATTATTAATTGGAGCGAAGGTGGAGGTGGGTACCTCTGGTCCGCCTCCGACCCGTTGTCATCCCTACCTGATATCTTGATAACTCCATTACAAAAACAAATCCAAGTCTTTGGGGACATTGCCCGAACCATCATTTAATCCCGTGAAATTATTAGTCAACTTATTGCACAACACCTTTCAAGTCTCAGTCAAGCAACCCCAATTTCCCTAAAAGGTGGTAGAAACCATTCATAAAAGACTGCCCACCGTTAATTAACTCAGAAAACATAACTCTACATCCAAAATAAACAGTCAATTTTCTCACAAAATCTCCTTCGCAATGCAAATTTGAAAACGGATTCAAAATCAACAAAACACTTAAAGTGCATACCAATCGAGAGGACATAGATATTACCTGGAGGTCCTCACTTCACTTTAATATACACACTTGAGCTCATTAAACGAGTCTAACTAACCCAAACCTATAAAGAATAAGTTTTAAAAATTAATAACGATCTAAGGAGGTTAGTACAAGCACTCCCCTGACTTACCCAACCTAAGGCACCCATTGAGGTTCCTAAATTTCATAAAATAACACAAATAATTTAACACAACCAATTACACTCAATTAAACCAATTTAAATAAAACATAAATGAGACAGGTTACGATGCGCTTCTTTTACGGGTCATAACTTGACTTCCTGATCTCCTATGAAGGTAAACTGCAACTTTCTGGAAATGTTGAAATGTCTATTACGACTATTATTTTGACTTTAAGACCCAAAACACATTAGAAGAGACCTAATCCTTACAAACTATCCAATTGGTCCAGTTTTGACCTACTCTCGGTAAATGACTAATAACTTGGGCTACACATTAGCACATGTTTGACACAATATTTTATTTTTAAAGAAAAAAGGTAGAAAAAATGCACAGAGCATATAAATGAGGGATGCACCTAATCTGAAGTTCTATACCAGGTTTAGGGTTAGCTCCTTAAAACTAACATACTCATGTCTCTTATGCATCACAAATTTTGTGAAGTTCATAGTAATGTGATCTATGTGTTTCTCGCAAAATTAAAGGGAAATGTGAATTTATAATCTCAAGAATTTTGGAGTACTTCATGAGTGGAAAAGTGACTTGCGATCTTCTTGAAATATGGAATCCATTCCTTTATGAAGTCAGAAGTACACTTTGTCCGAAAGGGAAACTTGGGTTAAAAATCCTAGACAATACCTTTTTAGAGTTTAACGCGATTAAAAATCGAGATGTAGGCTCGTGTGCTTGATTCCTAACTAATAATAAAATAAAATTAATTAATTTATCTTTTCTACTCAAAAATTTAAAAGCAAAATTTTCAAGTTTTACCCTCTTAAAGTAAAGTCTACAGTCGAGTCGTCATTTGTAGGGTAAGCGAAAACTTCCAAGTGTCCTATGTGATGTTAGGTGAGTCAAAAATTGTGTCTTAGTCTTCAGGGAATTTACATTGAATTTTAATTCATTAGTTAACTTATTCTAATGAACTTTCTTAAACTTTATCGAAAATTTCAGATATCTTAATCAATTCAAAAAATAAAAAAAGAAAGAGAAAATAAAACACACTAACTGAGGGGGCCCGGGAATACATCCGAGCCTACTTATTAGTGTGCATGTCGGTCTACATTACTCCGATAAAAGTCTCGGGAACATTTCTCGAGGCGCCTTTAATCAGCAAACGTGTTGGTCTACACGCCACTGATAAGAGGCTCAAGAACAGTTCCCGAGGTGCCTCAAGTCATTGAGGAGCTCGCCACTACCCAGCATGCTGGTCTGGATGACATCCCGGGCAGTGATTCGAGCTCTACTTACTTATTATTTTTCATTTTATCCTTCGACTTTTTTCGCATTTTCCTTGTTGATTAAATTTCTGGAATCGAAATAATGCTCATAAAAAATGCAAAAGAATAAATTTAGTTTGAAGAACGACCAATAAATTTTTGGTGAGAATTAATAAATTCAAATTAGACTTTAGAAACCCAAAACATGATATTCGAATCCGGGAGTAAGGTTACGATTCGAAAGTAAAACCCTCGAATCCGCCCATTGAAAGAATTTTAAAAGAACGGACTCTAATACACCAGTTCGTTAAAGAAGAGAGTAGAGGAGGAGAATTAATTAAATTAACTAAAGCTGTTGGAGCCCAAGAGGGGGGGAGGGGGGTTGAAACTTATTAACACAAGGACGTTAAGAAACTGAATAATACTTCTTTATTAGATAAACTTTGAGGTACAAGAAAGATAGAGGAGGTTAAAAACTCGGTAAGATCAGAACTGTTGAGGTCCTTGATATTACTTACAAAGGCAGAATACTCAAGGAGAGGTTTTGTAGAGGAGCCTCACAAACAAGGCAGATGAAGGCGTGGAGGGGCCTCACAGACGAGGCAGAGAGGAGGGGCCTCACAGACGAGACATAGAAGAGGGACCTCACAAACGAGGCACAGAGGTGGAATTCATCAGTATGGCTCCCACTATTCCGTTAGAAAGACCGGCGCATGGTGCCATTCCCGTATCCTTCCCCAGCGACAAATTGCGCTTTTCACGAAGTGAAAGAACACGTATCTCTCATTCAAAATGGAAAGGGTGGAGGTAAACCCACCGATTGTTCGAGTCAAGAAAAGGGAAAGGCCAATGAATAACAACAGCTTTAGCGGAAGGAAGGAGTATTCCACAGGGATAAGGGACCCGCAAGGGTCAAAGACATGTTTCCATGTTGATTGGTCGGTTAGGAGACAGGAGCCAGAAGAACATGGCGAATTACAATGGATATCAAACTTACAAAGCCTTAGTGCTTCAAGGCTTTGCTACACAACACCTCACCGACATAGTTGGCTGCAAAACTCACCAAGAACCTTGGTTACACCTCACCAGAAGTACCGTACTAGCTACATTTCTCACCAAGAATTCTTTGGCTACACTCAGAAACCTCACGAGATTTCCTACACTCGATTACTTGCTTGGAATCGACTAATTCTTCAAGGAGGAAGCTGGTGCCTTTTTATGAGCCTTGGATGTCATCAATAACGACTACTTCTTTCCTTGCATGGTCGATCCTTTCCATATTTGTGTTGATCTTCAATCTTCATTCTTTTTGGAAGCTTTAATCCTTATCTACCAAAATATATTATGCATGAATATACAATAAAATCAGTAGATATCATTCAGAATATATGCTTGGATTATTTAAGTGATTTTCAAGATACTTCCCAATTTTTTTGTTCTTTCAAACAAAACTCTCTAAACATGGCTGAGGTCCTCAGTGGCAGTAGTGTTGAGGGCGTCACAGTTTCTACAAAAACTATTTAGATGCATGCAAAAACTAAAGTGTGGAAAAAAAAACAAGAATAACATAACAAAAACACAAAATAAAAGAGCATAAGTAAAGTTGAATTTACAAGTTAATAAGTTTAATTTAGCCAAAGTTTAATATTTATTTCAATATTACATGATTAGAAAGTGACAAAAATAAATGTGAGAATGCCATAAATTAATGTATGCCAAATGATGAAAGAGGGAGAAGAAGATGGACTACTTAGAGTCAATACTCCTAGGTAATTTCGGAGTAAAGAAAAATACTAAAATAGTAGGAGAAAAAATGGGGGAGGAATTAGGGTAAAAAAGAATGAGGGAGGCAACTGAGCATTTGGACCAGTACGAGGCACAAATAGGTTGTCACGGCTTGATACCCTCGGTCAGTACGTTTCCCAAGGCATTCAATTACAATGTGGAATCGGGCACAACCCTGTCCTGCAAACCCACACGACCACCTTTCGTGTTTTGGGTTGCATCTGCGTGGGGTCACGTGTTAGCCTCAGGAAACAGGCCGAATCTCAAAAAAAGTGTAGCATGCTGGTCTGTATGCTTATTTGGATGCTCGAGTGTATTAAGTAGCGCAATTTCAGATAACCATAACTTTCTCATCCGACCTCTGATTGACTTGGTTTAAGTTTTGTTGGAAAGCTTATAATGAGTACTTTTAGCTCCCAAAGTGAGGAAAACCACGAAGATCGGTGAAAAAACTGATAATTTAAAGAAAAGGTTTGGATACATGCGAATGACTCCAATTTTTTTTTTTGAAATATTTAAAAGTGGAAAGGCTAGAATGGAAATGGGTTGATGTAAAAGATGTTTTTGTGGAGTGATTTTATTTGGGGTTTTTCATCATTTATGAGTTTCAAAAATACTCGACATTTAATCCTATATATATATATATATATATATATATATATATATATATATATATATATATATATATATATATATATATAGAAACAGATCCAGGGAGAAGATATTTAGGGTAGGAAGGTGAGAAAAGGAAATCACAACCCTTGATTTTACATCTAATGGTGTGTGTTCATGCATATTAGGGAGTATGGTCATGGATTCCATAGCTATAGTATCTAATATCCATGTTTCAAAGTTTAGGGTTTAGGAAATCACAACCCTTGATTTTTGCTTTTTGGACCTTGTATTTTGGGGGTATTTACATTATGGACCCCCATGTTTCAAAGTTTGCAATTTGAACCCTGTACTTTGATTCCGGCAACACTCTGGACATAACTAGAGGGGTCCGGCCAAAAGAGGCCCTTATTGTAGTTTGAACGATTTTTCTTTCCAAAATTGCCCCTAGATTATTTTTGAACTGCCGAAGTTACCCTTCAATTTAGTCAAACATTTCTCAGTTTTCTTTGAGCAATAATGGCTTCCTTGTTCCGCCATGGATAACATTGCATCTCCTAAATCCTTCGAACCCCCCCCCCCATCTTCGTTCCGAAACAATCTCAAACAATCCAACCCTAAAAATCTTAATCTCCCCCTTTTTTTTTCTCACACAACGAATCCTTTCTCTCTCACTTTCTAAATCTATCTTTACGGCAGATTGATTTTACGGACAACAACAATGCCCAGATACCCACAACAGAAAACCCCAGAAAATCTAGATTGATGAACAATTGATCGATCCCCTGATAAATTCGCAAAGAAAACAGCAAAACAACCAAATCCCCAACCCATAAACGAGAAAATCGCAGGAAAATCCACGCCCCTCACTCACCTCTCTCTCCCCTGCTTGCTCAACAATGGCGCCCTGCTTGCTCAACAATGGCGCCCTGCTTGCTCAAAAACCAGAGTCGAGTGACCTCAGTTCAGTCGGGCATTTCGTCGAACAGTTGGCGGGCACCAAAGTAACCCAACCATGGCGGCAAAGCAATCAACAGAATGAGTGAAAACTTCCAACATAACAGAATTTCGCGACATAAACGATAAATCCAACGTCCAAACGCAAACCCTAGAAGTCGAAATAGAGAGAAACTCAACCCAGCTCAATCGTACCCATCTGCGTTCTTTGCCATGCCAATGGAGGAACAACCATGGCGGTGCCGCAACTAATCTGATCGACTAATCTGCAAATTCAGAACCCATCATCGCTACATACATAAAAATGGGAAATTGGATTCTAATGAGCATAACTATAAGTGTGGAGAGAGAGAAGAGGAAGAAGAAGAAAGAAGCAACGATATGAATAACAAAGATGAGAGTAGCAGAAGAAGAAGAAGAAGAAGAAGAAGAAGAAGAAGAAGAAGAAGAAGAAGAAGAAGAAGAAGAGGCCATGACGTGGAAGAAGAAGGAGAAAGAGAAAGAATCAGAGAGATAGAGAGAGAAAGAGGAGGGAGACGGGGAAGAATAAGGAAAAGGAAAAGGAAACAAGAGAGAGAAATGAATAAATGGCATAAGGGCAAATCGGTCAGTTCACTAGGCAAATCGGAGCCCAACTTAAGTTTGGGCTAAATTTTTTAGGCCCATATTATACAGGGTTCAAATTGCAAACTTTGAAACATGGGGGTCCATAATGTAAATACCCCCAAAATACAGGGTCCAAAAAGCAAAAATCCCCCACACACCGCCATATGCTATAATATCAAGGGATGTGATTTCTTCTTCTCACCTTGCTACCCTAACACTTTTCTCATTAGATATGTTCTCTATACATATATATGTGTGTGCGCACACAAATAGAGGGATAGATCACACTTCAATACTTCCGAAATAATAACAATAAGTGCTCCTTTTATCTTTTCTCTTTTCAATTAGAAACTAGATATAAGTAAAATATCATAATTTACTGGTATTATCAGACAGCAAGTATAATGATGTCTCTTTCATTATAACTTGGACATCAATGTAATAATTCTGCTAATGATACCTAAATCCAATTATGAACTTTAACTATACTTGAATGGCATACGTTTGACACCTAAACAGTTGCCTCATAAAGCTTTAATTTAATTATCATTTGATTAAGAGGTGTAAAAGACATATAATTAACAAAGAGATTTGGGATCTAGATTTCCTCATCACTTTATTTTAAAATGAATAAATAAATAATACTTTTGTTTTGAAAAGAATAAATAAATAATACTGATATTATATTATTACTTTTAGTAAGTAGTAAGCCTAATTAAATAATTGTGTAAAATAACAGTGGAAGTAGAACTAATAATTATGAAAGTACTAGAAGAATCTGTGCAACAACTAAAGCTACTTGAGCTGCTTTCTTAAGCAAACTAATTACACAAAAAGAATTAAGAAAAAGATAGAGAAAAGAAAAAAGAAAACGCATGAGCATGATAAGATTTTCATTTTTCAAGCCAATTAAATGTGAAGAAACTGGATTTGTAACAACTTGAGAATCCTATTGGACACCTGTGATCACTACTTTTAAATTTTTATTACCAAAATCTTTTAGAATTTTCGAATATACAGATACAATTGAACCAAATCTATATATATATAATAAATTTTCAATAAACTTTCACAAAAAACACATTTAAGCATTTAACATCTGTGATCCTTACTTATAAAGAGATGTGATAAGGTATGGAGTTCACCTATGTGAATATTAGAGTGTGGCCGCTCTAAACAAGAGTTTTATTGGATTTTTGCTCTTCCGATATTCACAGAACCAGGATGAGCACAAGGCCATTATAGTACTGTAATAATAAGGTTTCTTCTGAGATAAGGATAAGGTGTTGTACTGTGTGTGGTGCCTCCGGTCTTAATATTAAAATATTTGGTTTAAGCTATCTGGCCACCAAATTCTTTTATGACTTTGAGTCACTTACACTAACTGATGGTTTAATCAAATGACACCTTCAGATATGCAGTATTACAATAAGGATTGTTTAAATAACTCAACTTTCACTAACTAGTGGGGGATTGTTGAATAGTTAGTGAAAGATAATAAGAAAATAAATGTATTGATTCTATCAAATGTCCCACATGGATAGAATAGAGTTGTCTCTAGCTCCTAGAGAATATAAATAGGTTTCCTACTTATTGTCCCACATGGGGAAAATAAAAATAACCTATGGCTCTTTATAAGTTAAGGAGTTATATGAGTTTATAAGTAAATAAACTCTGGACTGAGCAAGTCTGTGCTTCTATTAAGGTTCAATGCTTCGTATTGAACCGCACATGCACACGCACACGCGCGCACAGCGTGGACTCTAGGGCGTTAGAGGCGCTTTTGGCGCTTATTAGGCGCACTTGGCACTTATTATGTGAGCTCGGAGCTTTAGGAGCAGACAACTAAATAACATTTATTTATTATTATTTTAGGGTTTTCTTTTTAAACAGTTTAATGCAGTTGGACAGGATTAACTGCCAAACCGTGAATCATGTCCAAAAGCATTGTATCAGAATCATCATCCTTATCCATCTAGAACTGCTCAACAAGGAGATTGAATATATATGTATATGTCAATCCAGGAGCTTTGATGTATGCTGGAGACACGAATTTGCATGAGGGGAAAATGTTGTCTCAAAAATAGTGATCTGATCACGCCTCAAAGCCAAAATCAATCACACTTTTTCTAACAATTATCGTCAATTTATGCCTGTGCATGTCAAACTGTGCCCGCATGTTCATTATAGGACCATATTCCTAGGTATTGATACTTCAATTTTAATATTTGTTAAATCATTTATAATCCATTAATTATGACTATTATACCTTTATTGTTATATCCAAATTTATTAATTTTAGTTATTTTCTAAAAATAGTTCCTATTTTTCAAGCGAAAACAAGATTGCTTTAATATTATTTATTAACATACATATATTTTCTATTATTTGAAAATTTTATTCTAATTATTAATAACAATATCTTTTTGTTGGCGCTTTTAAAATTTGAAGGCTATTATTGTAATGTTTACATGTACTGCATGCAATTAACTTATACAAGTCTTTATTGCTAATTTTTAAGCCATCCATTCGAGAAGTTACTGCATATTCTTTCGTTCTATTTCGTTTTCATATCATTACTAGCCAATAGTATTGATGACAATAATATTTGAAATATCATAATATTTTAAAAATAAGTAATGATAATTGGGGCAATGTAGGGTTGCTAAAAAAACAATTTGGTGCACAACGCATTCTTGCAAGCAAGGGTCTAGGAAAAGGTCTCATTACAAAGGTGTAATGTAGCTAAACCTTACCTTGCATGCTTTTAGGGCTCATACTGGTGATCTAAGTACGATCACACAACAACTCAATCGATGTGCCAAGGCTTCCTTCGTAGAAGTGCCAAAACTAATTATTTTGAGTTTCATTAACACTTGTGATTAATTTATCTTTGATAATAACTTGAGGAGAAATGAAACCAACTTATGAAAGTGTTTTTCTTGAGGTTTATAAGACCATATGTAACGAAAAGAACTTACCCTTGGAACTTGTGCAACGTTCCCATTTCTTTCTCCACCAAAGAACGCACTCCGTGGCCACACTCAACTGGAACATTGCAGCGTTCCCATCTTTTTCTCTTTTTTAATTTTTTTTATTCAATTAAATGGTGTTGTTTTACATCTAAAAAAAGAATAAAAAAAATAAATTATAAATGAGTTCATGTTGTTGTAGAACAAATTAAATGGAGTTCCAAAAAATAGAAATTATGGATGATGTGTGAGGGGTGGACATTATTGTATATGCTCTAAGAGTCTATTCCCATCAATTTATTTTGGTTGAACTTGTTTTAAATTAGATTTACTCTTAATTTATTTTTCTAAACTTATTTTGAACTTGTTTTCTTAAACTTATTTTGAATTGAAGTTATGTTAGAAAAATAGGGTAAAGAGGAGATGATAATAATTTGGTCATGGAAATGATTTTGTTTATGATGAAAATAGTTGTGGGGCTTTAGCATACAAAAGGGGATTGCTTTTAGATTTGGTTCCAAGCAGGGTAACATTGGAAAGTGGGTTGTGTTAAGTTGAGTTGCTCAAAACTGATCGACTTTTACTTTCTCTTTTCTTTTTTCTATCTTGTACTACTCTGTTTACTTTTTTAAATCTCACATTGAAAGATTGAGTGTATAGAAATGACTTTACAGCAGGGAATGGGGGAGATATATGAGATCTAATTGAAATCTTATTTATGCTTTTGTCATTTCCATAATTTTGTCTTCCTTTTATGAATCAGAAAAAAGAAAGAAGGCAGAAGGCAAGAGAGGGCACATGGACCTACGACCCACCTTTGTATTGTATGTTGTTTTAGAATTCCCAGGCTAAAGCTGTTGTTCATTATAAATGGTACCAATCAAGGGAACACCCTTCTTTTGTGTTTCTTTTCTATCATTCATATCGCATGATTCAAATATTATCACATCTCAAATATCTATTGGTTTAAGTCACAATTGTCTCCTCGTCTAACCTTATCATGACCAGTTTGGTATCTCTTTTTCATGACTTAAAAATTTTATTGGTAGTTATTCCCTACACACTATAATCAATCAAATTGTCATGTCATAAAAAATACAATGCATATCCAATTTGATCACATGGGTTTGTCGATAAATTGATTTTTGCAAGTTCGTTTGTTGCTTAAAACCAGTATAAATTACGATTTAAATTTTGTTATATCTTAGAAAGATTTTGTAGTTTGGGTAGATATGAAGGGAACTAGGGATAATAGTGACGTGGGAATCTTTATTTCTATTCGAAACCCATCCCCTCTAGAGAAAAATTCTCATCTATGTTAAATTTAAAAGTTGTTAATAATAATGAAGTGGCCATAAGGAGTGTTTATAAAAGTTCCAAGGAAGACTACCAAGTAAGGTGGAATAATCAATGTATGTTGTTTCATTAAAAAGTGGTATTCGCCATTCATATAAAGGGAATCATTTTTTTCTTCAAAAGCAGTGTTGAGCATCGGTTTGGGACAGGATCGAATGGACTGAGAACCAAATGAAAGAGTGGTATGGACCGAAGACTGGACCGAAAAAGAATTTGATCTGCGATTGGACCGACCGAAATGGATTGAACTTTGGCGGCCGCCGATAAAGCAGCGAGCTCGAGTGGAGTTCTAGGCGAGATATGATAATTAAAGCAACACGCACTGACTAGGTGCAGGGGGATGTGGATTGGGAGAAGGGATCGGGGGGTTAGGTAATATAAACATTAAAAATTCGATATGTTATTACAAGAGTTCGATCCTTCGGTCGTTCCACGGTCCATTCAGTTCGACCCAGGGGGTTGGTCCAAGGATCGAAAATGAAAATTTCTTGGACCGAGGACTAGACCCAATTTTTTTTTTTGTCCAGACCTCAATCTATTTCGGTCCAATTCAAATTTCGATCCGGATTGGACTGTGCTCGGCCCTTATTCAAAAGGAAAGTAAGGGTCTTATTGGCGTATGATAGGTTAAAAGGAAGTTATTATGACGTTAGTGTTATTTTTGCTCAAATTACCAAGAACATGATGCTTTAGTGGTATATGAGTTGAATATTTATCCTCTCTGTCAGAATTTGAATTATAGTTACCACAGTTATCTTGATTGATATTGTAACACTCCTAAGAGTTTTTTATGGGCCTAATTTCATAGCTAGGCCTCTATTGGACCCAGTTTGGTGATTGGTGGTTATGTAGCCCATTCACCTAGAGTTAATTGGCACTAGACTACTCATATGATATCATATCATATACTCTATATTAAAAGCCGTAGTTACATTTTTGTTGTTTTGTTGTATGCCTGGTATGCTTGCATGTGTTCACACACAAATTTACTATTTCGTCCTTGAATATAATTAATTATCAACTTGTCTGCTCTACTTGCTTGTGTTCACACACCAATTTACTATTTCACCCTTGGATATAATAATTAATCAGTAGTTTACTTGCTCTGCTTGCTTGTGTTCACACACGAATTTACTATTTTGCCATTGGATATAATAATTAATCACCAGTTTGTATTAGCTTGTGTTCACGCACGAATTTACTAGTTTACCCTCGACTACAATAACTAGGCAATATAGGTCGACTGTATATTTGATTAGGGTAAATACGGTTAGGTGTATTTCGATTTCAGGTAAATTTCACTCTAAAAACATGACTCAGGTGTATTTCAAATTTAGGTAAATACGAGTCAATTGTTTTTTGATAGTAAAAATTTCTTCTCAGGGTTATTACGGGTCAAGTGTGTTTTGGTTTTACGTTTAAAAACATAGCCCGATGTATTTCGGGTTTAAGTGAATACGATCGGATTATTTCAAATTTAGGTAAGTACACCACACGTAATTCATTGTCACTTGCAAAAAAGTAGTCAACCTTCCAATTAAACAGACGTTTGACGATTGTAGAACAAATGTTTCATTGTTTTAAGTCATTGTAAATTTATATTATGTTTACTTTTCCTCTATAATGAGTAGCATAAGTAAACTTGGGATATATTTGTGGATATTTTTTTCCTTAGTGAACCAAGAGCCACAAAATTATAAAGTATTTCCTTCGACCTAAATAATTTGTTCTTTTTATTTTTTATTGTCCTCGAGGCAAAACTTTGACTATTAATTTTTCACGTTTTATCATAACAAAATTTGTAATATTATATTTGAGTAAAATATTTTTAATTACAAATCTGATAATAATATACAATTTGAAAAATTAATGATCAAAATTTAAACTGTGACTACTTTATTTAGAACGGAAGGATTATCGTAAATAGCCCCATCCATTTGACGGGCCTTCTGACTAGTAATGATTAATAAAACTAACATATTGTTGAGGTGGGGAACTGATGGAATTGGAGCTTCATGGAGCAAGCAATAAGTGATCAAGACAAAACAAATGAAGAAAAACTGTCAGGAATTTTTTATTTTTTATAGCAAAAATAGAAGCCGAGGCTACTTCTGCATGGTCATGGTCATGGTCGTGGTCGTGGTCTTGGCCTTGGCCTTGGATTGTGTTGCCATATTGTTGAGGCGTGAATCTTTACAAGACGATCAAACATACACACTTGATGAGGGTTGGGAGTAGCCTCATGTTTGGGGCAGGGGTTAATGGTTGAGGGATTGAATGAATATCCTAATCCTAATAAAGTTAAAGATTATTCTTCTAAGTTTTCTAAATAGCTATTATTATAACGGTTTTGCTAATTGTCGCCTTGGGGGCGATGGTTAAGAAAGAATCTTTGTCATTTTTTTAAATTTTAAAATCTTTCATAATCTAACATATATGATAAAAGATTACCTTTTCAATAAAATATATCTTATTATCTAATCAAATCTACATAAATCTTCCCATCACATATTAGTTGATCTTTTCTCATTATTTTTAAATGCAATTTTTTTTTTTTGTAAAATAGCAAAAAAAATATCAACAAAATAGCATAAAAGTTTATGACACTACCAATGTATAGAAATAACGTGTGAACAAAGCATAAATATATTCTCATGAGTCCAATGTTGACCCCCTAATTGTACTTTAGTTTTACGTTAATACTCCCTCCGTTCCAAATTAATTGACGCATTGACTAAATTTTGACTATTAACTATTTACAAATTACAAATTACAATATAAAATTACATCCATTGTAATTTTTAGTAAAATATCTTTATAGTGACGGTAATTTCATATTGTAACTCATTATAATTTGGGAGTAATTAATAATTAAAATTTAGTGAAAATGTCAATTAATTTGAGACAGAGGGAGTATAAAGATTAAATGGTAAGATAATTATTGAACTCATACGAATATAATTTACTTGTTTTCATGTATTTATTTCCATAAATTGGTAATGTAATAAATTTTTTTCTATTTCCAAAACAGAATGTCTTTAAAAAAGTAGTTTTTTTTTTTTGAAGCTAAGGACATGCATTTTATTGCGAAAAGACGAGATGATTATACCTAATTATCACACAAAGGGACGAAATGCATTACTAAAAATATGTGTATTACCAACCACTTTTTTCCAACCAATTTAAAATGGTTGGAAAAACCAACTATTTTAGCAACCATTTGATATTCCAACTATTTTTCAAAAAATTTAGTGGGAAAAATGGTTGAAAATTCCAACCAATTTTGCTAAAATTAGTTGGAAAATTTTCCTACCATCCCTTTTCCTACTATTTGAAATGGTTGGAAAATTAGTAATCCAACCATTTTTCCAACCATCTTCAAATAGTAGGAAAAAGGGTGGTAGGAAAATTTTCCAACCAATTTAGCAAAATTGGTTGGAATTTCCAACCATTTTTCCCACAAATTTTTTTGAAAAATAGTTGGAATATTAAATAGTTGCTAAAATGGTTGGTTTTTCCAACCATTTTAAATTGGTTGGTAATACACATATTTTTAGTAATGATGGCCGCCAACCGCTTGAATTTTTTTCTAAAGTGTTAATTAGTTAATAATAAGATTATGTAAGATTATGTATGCTAGATTAGGTATGTTAGATTAAAAGGTAATAGCAATATTTAGATTATGTAAGATTATGTATGTTAGATTATCACATAAATCTTATTATTAACTAATTAATACTTAGAAAAGATCAACTAATTAGGTGATGGGAAGATTTATGTAGATTTGATTAGATAATAAGGTATATTTTATTGAAAAGGTAATCTTTTATCATATATATTAGATTATGAAAGATTTTAAAATTTAAAAAAATGACAAAGATTCTTTCTTAATCATCGCCCCCAGGGCGACGATTAGCAAAACCGTTATTATAATAGTTACATTGTAAAGTCCTAAAAGTTTCTACTTTCTAGTACATGGTTTGAGATTAGGGATGGGAAACAAGTCGGGTCGAATTAGGTTAGGATCAACCCATTAGTTATGTAGGGCTAGGTCAAATCACCGTCAGGCCAAGCCTTTTTAGGCAAAATAAGTGTCAGTTCATGGCCGACTCATTTTGACCAATTAGAATGAAGCTTAAAAAGTAATGCTAATTATTGTTTAATGTATAGAATTAGTAAGATATTTAAATTTAACATTTAAAATAATATAAATAACTATTTATTTTGGGTAACGACCCTTTGACATTATTAAACGGATCAATCATTAATGCCCCAACCCTTTAACGAGTAACGACCTAACCCTTTGACGATTCCCATTCTATATGGCCCGACCCTATTGACCTATGAAGACCTGACCCATTGCCTACCATACATGTGAAACATTGTGTCCTAACACATGTTTGTTTAAGTGGTTTGGCACTCTCTCCTTCCCCCTAATTAAGGTTTTAGATTTGGGCTCTGTAACTGAAAAAAGAATGTGAACTAAAGTTAGGGCTCTATCCTTGTAGCTCGACCCAGGCCCAACATCAAAGATTTTTTTAAAAAAAACATAGAAAATAAACACAATTTAAATACAATCTCAATCACAAAAGAAATTCATTTTTTTTCTTTTCTACAACGGTAATGAAACCAATCCACAGCCCCATGGGGCATTTCTGCCACAAATCACAATTGTTCAACATACCAAAATCTCTGCACACACAAAGAAAAATACCAAAAATCAAGTATTATGAAGAACTCTTTTTCTAGAGAAAGAGGTTGGTTGCCACAAGCAAGAGGCAAACTCATCCTCCATTTCCCATAGCAACAAAAGCACCAAACAATACATCATTATTTTCAAACCACATATATGATCAGAACTGTCAAGCAAAGGAAAAAGCAAAAAAAATGGTTTGTGCACACTGTAGAGAACTGTTGCTAAGTTTCAGTAAACTAATGGAATGTTCACCACATTTTGAAGAAAGTTGGCTTGGACTGCTTATTACTTCCTAACCAATGCTGCATATGAACCCCAATGGCATCCAAGTACAAGCTGCTCCTTCCATGGAACCCAACTACCTTCCCTTCTGTCTTTGTTGATGTGAAGAATGTCCCTATCTCCTCGCCAAACGGACCATATTTCCCTCGACTTGTGTAAAACGTTAGCGACTTTATCGCTTTCAAATGCTCATGACCAACTGGACCATAATAACCTGATATACAGGTCAGGACTTCATGTGGGTACTCCAGTTTTACCTTCCAACACGAAAACACAAAGGCTCAGTGACACTCATAGATCAATCAATTTATTGATACATAGGTCTGAAATTAACTGGTATGTTTGCTTCACTTAATGGAAAAATTGATAAAAATTTAGAATTACATGGCACAGAGTTCATTTCACATTTTCACCCCCTACTAGGTAAATGGGAGTGGATAAATACTTATTAAAAGTTATCAGAACTTACCAAAATTTACCGAACCATACATGTTTACCAATACTTATTTTTTCCTTAAGAACATACTACTTTATTCAAAGATATCATTTTTTCCAATACTTACCAAACTGTACCTTTATTTACCCAAAGTTACCAAATAACTTTTACCATACCATCCATTTACTAACGAATTTTACAGTAGATTAGTACAGTGAATATGTACCCGATGGGTGCTGGTGCCAGAGTTTCCACCGTGCTTCACTGACCAGATTGATTGTCCATTCCTGTCATATTCAATCTGTATTGAGCACATTGCGTCTGATCGTGTCAGAAATATCTGTTTGATTCCGGTGAACACACCGTCATCCCATGGCTTCCCTCCTTCACCGCCCCAGGGACCAGGTCCGCAGGGAGCTGGTTCTTTCACAATCTTGTAAGGCTGAGGAATATCCATAATCTGGTTAGTTGAAAATCATCTGTAATAACCTTTGCAAAGATCATTCAACAAACAGCCTTGCATAACTAACTCAGCTTAGTTTATACACAACATCAAATTTTAATCCAACTTCTTAATGCCACATAATCTTCATCCATCAGGATGTATATGCTAAAGGGTATAAAACTGTTCTAAGGCTGTGAACGATTAGTTTAAACTTTTGGTTAAGATGGTTCTCGCACAAAGTATCAGTCTATAACAGTTCATCTGAGCAAGAGGTCTTGGGATCAAATCTCAATGGCCCCATGCATGCTTCTTTGCGCAAGGTCGGAGAGAGCCTTTGCACCATCCACTCTTCAAGTCAAACGAACATTCGAATGAAATGGTGTGTTAGAAAATCAAATCATTCTTGGGCCTTCAATCACTAGCTTAAGCTTTTGGTTAACATGGTTCTTCGCCAGTATATAGATTCAGGGGTGTAAAAGCATACATATAGTATAGGCAAATGGTCGTAAATATGATAGAAGAATACCTCTTGTGGTGGAACTCCTTTTGCCACAATTTGCTTAGTAGGCCAGAGGGATTCTTCATGATCACTAGCAACTGATTTAACCTCATCATGCAAAGGGGAAGGTGGGCGCATTGGTGGTGAAACTTTCCCCTCATTGACATGAACTCCTATGGCATCAAGAAACAATCCCTTCCTCCCATAAAACCCCACAACCATCCCTTCCTTGGCCTTGGTGGTAAACGGCGTACCTTGCTCTTCACCAAACGGGCCATACTTATCCTTGGTGGTGTGGAATGTAAGAGATTTGATGATGGTAGGACCGAGCATCGTTGTTCCATAGTATCCTGTGATATGTGTTAATATCTCGTATGGATAGTCAAAAACAATCTGCAATGAAGAGCAACACAAAAAACACAATCAGTTGCTGTTGTTCATCATAAGGCATTTCTTAATGACATTCATTTCAACAGGACAGTTTTACCTTATCATATTTGAACCCACCCGTTCCTCCATTTCTACCTCCCCATACAGCTTGCCCATTATCCTCATACAAGACTTTAATGTAGACGATGCCAATATTCCGAGATAAGATAATTTGCCTTATACCCGTATGTTTCCCATCATCAAACGGAGTTCCCCCACTGCCACCCCAGGTATCATGAGCAACCGGGTCTTTAATTTCTGACACCTTTTTCTCACTCGGAGGAGGAAGAGCCAAAACCTACAAATCCAAACAAACAAGCCCTAGGAATCAAACAAAATTTCAGTGATTTCCATGTGTTTGAAAAAAAGACAAAAGCCTCATGCTCACCTTATCTTTACTTTCAAAATCAGAGAAATCAGAACGAGAACTTTGCCTTGAGAATGTCAGAGGCGAAGGATGGTTGTAATCTGTTTTCATCATTGGTGGAGCGCTTCTCACGTTCTCCTTCTGTTTTATGGCAAGCACTATGTCGTAATCTTTGCCCAAACTTCCGCGTATTACTGAGTAACCAGCATGCTGATCAGCAGCAGCACTAATAGCATAATTTTGTTGTGGATAAACCACAGCCCTTGATGCATTCATCTGGGGGATTGGCCTCATATATGTCCCAATGGCATCTAGGAACCAACCAGCCCTCCCAAAGAAGCCTACAATTTTTTCCCCGGTTTTTGTGATCGAGAAGAATGTCCCCTGCTCAACACCAAAGGGTCCATATGTTTGCTCATTGCTTACAAAGGTGAGTGATCTAACACAAATCGGACCTCCTTCGTATAAGGCACCATAGTAGCCATGAATAGATGTTAGGAACTCGTCCGGGTAGCCAAGCCGTACCTGTACAGTCAGAAATACTGTTGAGAACAAGATAAGGATGACTATTTTGAACAAATTAACCCAGAAAATATTTAGAACAAACTAATTAACCTTGTCTGTTTTGTAGCCTCCTGTTCCACCATGCTTATCAGACCATACGGAAGATCCTTGCTTATCATATTCAAATTGAACGGAGTCGATACCAGCTCCATGAGTTAATACTATTTGCCTCACACTTGTGTGCATTCCATCATCCCATTTAGATCCCGATGTGCCACCAATCGGCCCCACTGCAACAGGCTTCTTGTCATGGTCCTGAAATCATCAAAAATTCAACGTAAGCAGTTATTTAAATTGCAATTTCTTAGTTAAATCAGAAGCAAAACTACAACCAGCAGTAGTTACTACTTACCATTATGCTACTGCAAAGTTTCAGAAGACAAAATAAAGTTTTTTTAGCGAGTAATGTGTGTGTGATTGACTGATTGAGCTCCGGGTAGGGCTAATTAGGCATATATAATAAAATCCAGTCAGACAAATTCTCAGCAACAGTTGAAGATGATCTAGAAGAAGCTATTCTGTGATCCACTATGGAAGAGGAAAACTCAAAGCAAGAGCATCAGATACCAAAAGAACCAGAGCTCCAGTAGTGCAGTGCAACAATAGAGAAGGATCATGCACTTAGGACGGTCAAAATTTTTCGTAGTTTTTAAATTGATCACAAAAGAATTGGAATTGATTCAGGAAAATAGATTCAGCTGCTTTTATTAATTTAATCACGGAAGTAATTAAAATGGTCAGCTTCAGATTTAGGAACTGGATTCTTTCCTTTACCATCAATCTGACTATTTTCTCAGGGAAGGTTATGTTTACATCAATTACAGTTCAGCATCTGTTGCAGTTGTTCTTATGCTTGGTCTGCCTATCATATTCACTTATTCCTATATTCATTTCATTTCAGCCTAGACTTGCAGGCTATACAACACAACACGTAGAGGAATCTGGAATTCTGCCTCAATCCAGCTGAACCTGTCAAGCTTTTCAAGGGACTATTTTCAAAGGAATCATTTGCTTGGTTCTTCTCTCTACTTAAACATGTAAAAAAACCATTTTGGATCATAGGACAAAGGAAATTTCACAAGTTTTATGGGATAGAAGGGAGTTCTCAAACTAACCCCTTCAATCCGCCTTCCACCAGATGTCACACTTTAGTTCATACTTGAATTATAGCTTCTCTTAGAAGTCAGGATCCAAAGTCAGCCTTGCATCTCTGTTGAAGAACGAGTATTTCTGTGGCAAGAGAAAGGGAAACATCCATTTTCGAGTATGTGGTAAATCAGTGTATTTAGACGAGAACACTAGAATAGTATAACACAAGAAAAAACACAATGAAAACACTGTCAAACAGCCCAATGCAGAATCTGCTGAAGGTATCAAAAGCTCTATCTTATTGGCCTTTAGCACCAAAAAGTTTATTCTTGTCAATTACAGATTTGCTGCTAACATAGTCTATATGCACAGTAAGAACATTAAAATCAGAAGACCTAACCCACAATAGTTTTGGTTTCATTTGAACCCAACGTAGGCTTAGATACAGAAGTGTAAATGAGGCTCATGTGATATTGTGAACGTAAAACAAAAAAGCGACAAATTGATTCAGTTGTTCCCATTGAGATTATGAATCTATTTATTTACCTTTTCAGCAGACAATCGTATTCTTGAAGTACCTTTAGCTAGGTACTAGCAGTGACATGAGATTCACAGGACAACAGATACTTCCTTACCACGCAAGCAGCACAAAGACACCAAGCTATTGGGCTTGGCTAATTTAAAGCATCCAAGCATCAGAGTAAATGCAGGTGTACAGCTGTCCAATTGCGATGGACCCTCGTATAGCTTAGTTTAGAACATGTTCGACTTGACAGTAAAATCTAACTTGTTTTTCTCCTCTTCCTGGCGGACAGGCCTGCAAGAGCAATGATGGATGACAAGCACACTTCACGAAAGAATCATCGGTACCCTTCAGAAATATTCACTGAGCATATTAGTTATGAGCAAGTTTATTCAAGGCATTTCATCGAACATTTTGCATGCACCATTCCAACGTCCACGTCTCAAGCAAACAGACCAAACGCAGATGCAGTACTGTACAATTTAGCATGAAATTAATGTAAGAATCTTACTCTGCGGTGAACTAGAATCTAAGCACATCTTTATTACTAGAGCTTGCAAAAATTCAGGTCCACAACCAAAAAAATTTAGGTCCAACCAAATTTGTTCAATCAATCTGTGTCGAAACTCGGTCCAATTTTCGGGTTTATATCAGGTCGGACAGTTCGAACATGTCCAATTTTTGGTAAAATTTGAAAATGGACAAGAAAAATACGGGAAAGGATGTATCTGGAATTTCATTAAAATCAATCAAAAGTCAAAATCTAGATGAAAAAAGATTCAAAAAATCTGACTGTACTCATTTTATTCGGATTTGCCTGCGCTAATTTTTAAAGGCAAGATGAGCAATTAAAATATGGGCAGCTTCTGATGTCCGTCTGGATGTTCAATTGGAATCTCTTTTGCATTCCTTTTCTTTCTTTTCCTTTTGAAAATGTTCTTCTACCTCAAAATAAATCATTCTTACTCAGCATCACAGTCCTAGAGTGTCTCCAAATAACATAAATACGAGTTCTAAGCCCTTTTTCTTATACTGGAGATCTCCAATAGCAAATTCTCATATTCATGCCTGACAATTAGGCAAGCCTGTCTATTTACTGCATTATTTCATAAGTGCTTAGAAATTAGCTTAAGTTCACCCGGCAATATTGGTTAAATGAAACTCATTAAACTTCTATCATATTATCATGTAGAGCGAAGAGCCGATGACTGATGAGGGCATCCATCAGGTAACCACTACACTGATCTTGCTCTTAACATAGCAGATAGCAATACAGCACCAGAACAACACTTCAGGGCTAGAAACCAGAAGGACATCCAAAAATCAACTATACTTTCCATCTAACATTGAGTGCAATACGAAAACTTGGGATCATTTTAACATATGATCAGTAAGCAAAATGCATGTTGCTTGCATATTTAGTATGAAGCCTCAAAATGGAGGCAAAATAAGTTTGATGTTAAAAACTTGGCAAGAGTATCAGATGTCAACACCCCTTGATGGACTATTATAATCTTCAAGAAAAGACCATGTCAAGAGCTCTGGCTGAACTTGTCACCGGACAGACTCTCTGACTCGTACAACATGTGGTTTATAAGTCCCCTTGCAGCACAGCAAAAGTTAAACAGGGAAGAATCCATTACAACCTAGATGAAACTTTACAATAATAGAGACAATAATAGGACAAGGAAGAAAAGATATCAGAGCAGCTTCTATGCATCAGTTTTCCCACTTTGGATGGGGAATAATTTGAACAGATGCTTTGAATAACTGATACTCTTTTGAAAAGACTAGAAAACAAACGGGTCAGTACTCAGTTACTCGCAGGGGTCCCACTACAGTCTCCCCATACATAATGACTATTGAGACGAAGACTTCAATCGGAGTTTCAGATTTGAGGATAAAACTGATACAGATCAACAAGCTAATTTCTCACTTCATTGCATTGTACAAATTTTCCACGCTAACTGGTTTCGGAGCATGCTAACTCATTTTTGCCCCAAATACTCTCATACAGTAATGTGATTATCATGAGCTCAGAATGCAAATGGTTGACCCCTGGACCCCACTTGGATGGCTGCATTTACCCTCATCTTGCAGAGCCATGCCTAGCAGATACAAGGGACCTGCAAAAGCAAGTTTCCAAAACCAACCCTGAAGAATATATGGTCCACTGCTCCATCCCTCCCAGACCCATCAAAGTTGATCTTAATGATATTCCCTTTTGGCTTCTATCAAATGCATACATCTCCCCTGAAGGCAATCAAATATGCCTATATCACCACTCACAATTCACAATGTTCTCCATAATAACGATAATAATACATCTTCCCTGACAGTAAATGAATATGCATATATATGTGATGTCAAAAAGTTATCAATAACCTTTGCTCAAATTCAAAATCCCTAGAGGACAAAAGCATCATTCACAAAGTGAACAAAACTTACTCATCCTTTAATCCATGTAGTTCACTCGACTTTGCAATCAGATAACCACTTCATGTAATTCTTTAATCCATGGCACATTGACACCCATTGTGATAACAAAATGAAAAATTCTTCACCAACCCAAGTTTCAGGATGATTCATTCAAGCACATCTTGCATGCAGGATGAATATCCAACTCTAAAATAAACATCATCCTAGTAAGAAGTGAACAAAACTTACTCATCCTTCAACTTCTGAATCTTTTCCAGGTCCTTCTCATGCATGTGTTTTTTGAACTGTTGCCTCACCATACTCACTAGAAGATCTGCATTATGTTGCTGCAAATTTATAACAAAAACTGATTAATACACTACTGATATCTAGGAGTTCTTTTGAGGAGAGAATGAAGCAATTCAGCAAACCTTACTGCCAATATATTTAGCACGACGGAGGCATTCACGATCCAACTGCAAAATTGATTGCCAATTTCATTTAGCAACTGAAATTACTGCAAAGTCATTCATCACAATCACAGCAATAAACAAAAGAATACAAGAAAAAAACTGGTGAAAATAATTTGGAGAGTTAATAATCGAAAAAAAATATAAAGAGAGTTAGTTACTCTGATCGCGTTATTGGCGAGTTCAGGGGGCAATGCGGATTGTGGCGATGGCATTTTGATCTCACCAAATCCAATCACTCCTTCCTCAGTTGAATCATAAAGATAGTTCCAATGATATACTATCTCCCTCCCAAAATGTTTGCCCTTTGTAAAAATTTTAACCATCGATTATTTTTAAATTACAATGACTTATGATATGAAATCATCGTTGTAATTTCTACTAAGATATCTTTCTGATGTCGCTAATTTCATATCGTAGTTTATTGTAATTTGTGGATAATCAATTATCAAAATTTAGTAAAATGACAAACATTTTGGACGGAGATAGTAATTAATGGTACCTTTGGCTCTTTTTCAGAAAATAATTTCTAGAATTTCTTTTTTTTCAAAAAGGTGTTTTTAAGATAGTTTTTTCTGAAAAAATATTTCACAATGTTTAATTTACAGTTAAAAACATGAGAAAATTTATAAAAAAAATTATTTAAATATCCAAACTATCCTTATATTGTATTTTATAAACTTTTTTAACAGCATTTTGGAAAATTTAGTTATGAACAATAAACAATTCCCTTATTCATGGAAAAAACTTTCTCAAACTCATCATGTGAACATCTCGGAAAAATGGTGAGATTCGTTCCAAAATTTTCTTATACTTATTTAACAATCAAATATAAAAAATTTAGTCTAACCATGAAAAATTGAAAATCGACAAACTCTCCGGGAAACAATTGCAACTAATCACAGCATAATTGCAAACTTCAATTCCTCATTTCCGAACTTTTTTTAACTTTTTCGGAGGGACAAACTTTTAGCTCTTCACAATAATGCAATTGATTTCCATCAAAAATAATATAATAATGCAATTAAAATTTATAGAGAGAGGCAGGTAGAGGAGAGATTTTACATGGGCTGAATTGGTGAAATATCAAATGGTCTGGGCTGGCCCATATTAAATGCATCAGAGTAAGCCCAATAAGTAATTTCTAAATAGGCTCCGGAGGTCTGATAAGCGTATTTTCATCTTTTAGCTTTTTTTGGGCTTGCCCTGATTTGTAATAATTTTCTTGATTTTCTTTGGGCAAAATCTTTCGACATTTACATTTATACGTGGGCCTTGTTAGGGAAGATGAGTGGTTTAGATATGAGTCAATCAATTACGTACGTATAGCAATTTAAGCAGGTGGATATCATTTTAAATAGTGGATATCGAATAGTGATTGAAAGAAAAATTGTATTTGGTAAGTGTAGCCGGCGAATTAACTAATTAATATAAAAGAATATACATAATTTCCAAGAAAAAAATTTCAAATAATATTTTTGACAAATAAAATATGGAACACTATAGTCACAAGTTAAATGTTAATTTTATTAACATTTCAGAAAACACAACTTGAAATGTTAAACGTTATTTAAAATACAAATTTACCAAACACTAATATTTGTCCAATTAGAGTTTTTGAATTGGTTGAACGATAAATATTACCTTAAAACATTATTATTGAACATAACCTTAAAGTATAGATATACTAAATAATAGATATATAATAAATATATTTAGGAAAGAAATATACCTTTTTTTGAAGTTGCAGCACATGCTTAGACAAGCACCAAATAAAATGCTTGCTTATAACCATTTTTTTTTCAATACCTAATCCAACAGTAGGTTATTTTTTTAAACATATATATATATATATATATATGTCAATTTCTGATGTCAAATACCCCTTGTAAAAAAATTGAAGAGGCCAATGTTTTCATTCTTCCTCTAACAATCAAAATAGATAAATGGATCTTGTAGGATTGTACTAAGCTCTTATTCCTTCTTGGTCCACCATTCAATAACTTAGCTAAAACTTCAATTTGAAGTTCTTTCATTACTTCCTCCGTTCTTTTTTATCTGTCATTTACGGTTTTTAGTGTCAATCTTTAATCCATAATTTTTAATATAAAACATTTATAAAAAAATATAATATTATACTTTTTCAATAGTATTTTTCATTACGAATCTAATGACATCAATTTTGCATGATGAATCATTGTACAAATTAAGATATTAACGGTCAAAGTTTTTGCCACAATTCCCTAAGCGACAAATAAAACAAAACGGAGGTAGTATTGTTTAAGAGGAAATTGATAATTTCTTCAAGTTGAAGGCAAGTAAAGACTAAAGAGGAATGTAGTAAAATAAACATAGTAATAATGTCGTAGGCTTCCTGCAAATGAAGGTCCAACCACTCATCAATTAGTCATCACCACAACAATAATGGCATCAAGTAAATAATTAGTGAGTGACATGAAACTCATGACACCCTATGTGCTTTTTACACCCTTTTAATTGATTGCTTTTCCTTTTGTCTACCTCTACCTAGCTAGTTTAATTTCAATTTGCTTTTAGGCTTACAAGATTTGTGCTTTCAGACTTCACTTTCACCCACAAAAGCTTAGCTTGCTTGATACCTACTCATTGAAAATGACATTTTCTTCTTAATTAAACCACCACTAACACGGGTAGTCTATGTTATTTTGGATACCAATCATTTCTTCATACATATCTTCCAACAATTCAATATTTAATACTCCATCCGTCTTTGAATAAGTATCAATTTGACTATACTTTTACCGTTGATTACTCATAAATTATAACGAGTTATAATACAAAATTAACATTATTGTAATTTTTAATACAGTATCTTTCTAATAGTGGTAATTTTATGTTGTAACTCATTGTAATTTGTGAGTAATCAATAATCAAAACTTAGTCAAATTGACACTTATTTAGGGATGGAGGCTAGGGAGTATTAATATTTTTAGATTAAAACAACAGAATTCATATAAAATTTCAGTTACATATATTTGTTTGAATGCTATAATTGTTTGGAAAATGCAGTAAAAGACCCCACATTAACTTATTATTCGCAAGTTCTCTGTGATTAATTGGGAGTTCTTAGATTACTAGCTAGCATCCAAATACCACAAAACTTGAATTATTCACTTTCATAAACTCATATGATGAGATGTTGTGAGAATCATTTAATCTTTAGGCCCCGTTCTTTTCTGCGATTGGCAAACTGCGGTGCCACAGCCTACCGCAGTTTGCCACAACCCGCCACATTTTACCACAAATCATTACTTTATCTCTCCTCACTTTTCTCCTCTATTTTTTACATCATCTCTCCTCACCTACCCCACATACCAATAACCCACCACAATCTGCCGTAAAAGAATAGGGGCTATGTTCAATAATGGCTTTAAAAAGATTACGAACTAAATTATTTAATATGGATACCCGCACATATGAGCTCCATAAACTTGGATGGCTTACAAATAATTATAGTATTTAGCTAAAATTACGGTGAAAAATTATCACACGTAATGGTGTACGTACTATTAATGAAAACCCTTTCTATCAAGAAAAAGAGAGAACTCTAATTTCACACGTATTCAACATAACATGCATCTTCAATGTCTATGTACAAAATTTCCTGACTAGATCTTTGGACTCCTATAGTATCCGTCAAAATCTAAGGCTCGCATTATTGCATGAATTTGATGGTACATGCATTTTCAACATCATATATATTTTCTCATGTGACTTGCTAGCAAGCATGCAAGATATGTGCGGATATTATTCAGTTTTGTCCATATTTTTAATATAAAATGCTTTAATGTGCCATGCTCAATTAATTTAATTATATTTCATAAAATTTCAGTATAATATACCAATTATTGCTACTATTGAAATTTGAAGGCATTATATTTTAATGGATTATAATAATCATATTGACTCAAGATGGTTTTTAACCATCTTGAATTGTTAATATTTCACATTGTTGTAACTTTATTAACATTTTCTTTAATAATTATATATATATTTATCAATTATAATAATATAATACTTATTAGCTAGGTGAAAAATATAATAATAGCCTAATTTTATCAATCATAGTAGAAAATCCATATTTTATACATAGTTTTATATTTATGAAATAAATATAAATAAATAACTATTTTTAAATTGTTTATAAGTTGTAGTAACCCTAAAAATAATGAAACATACCTTTAGAATGATTTGAATACGTACACTTACATTTCACTTTATTAGTGATTTAAAAAAAATGCAAGATGGTTAAGAGTCATCTTGTGTTAAGATGTTTATCATTTTCGTATTTTAATATAGAATTCAAAACACGCACTCGATCATGCGTGTGGGTTGTCACTTTATTGTATTTTATTTTTTGTGTTTTAATCAAAAGTTTTTTCAATATTGTTAGACCATTTTCTCTAAGATAATTTCGTTAAACCTTATAATTGAAGTTTTTGTATATGGTAATTAAATGTTTGCAGAAAGAAATATTATGGTCAAGTAGTAGCTGGCAGTTGTTAACTGTTAGTTGATAGATATTTGAATTAGTTGTTTGAGTTAACTGATTGCAGGAAAAATATTTGATAAACTAGTTTTTTTGTGAAAAGTTACTTCAAAAAACTTCCGAAAGTAAATTTTTGAAAATTAAACTAGCTTATTGAGTTCAGAAAGCTAATATGAAAAGTTTGTTACGAAATACCTCAGATAATTTTTTCACCTTGGTCAAAAAACTAACGATATTCAAAAAATTAAAAGTTACCCAAAATAACTGAGAGCCACCCCATGTACATCTCAATTTCATTCTCAAAATCCACACAAATGACTAAGAATCACAAAGAGAATTATATGGATAGATCCAAGGGGAAGACAACATATATATATATATATGACACAAGCACATAATGTAGTAATAAAAATTTTGAGAGATAATGATAATCCACTTGTTCGAAAAGAATTTAGATCTGTATATGTATTACCTAATTATTCTGTTTGGAAATGATAAGTAATAATGATGATAAGATAGATGGATTGAGATCCATATAAACATGGGGAAAAGCTAGACACATGGAATAGGATATACATGCAAGTGATATGATGTAGGTCCAAAAGTAAAACTTTGATTTGATATTTATTTATGTATTCTAATGACAACCGACACACAAATCATAAGTCCCCAAGGAAAAAAGTAGGATATGGATGCCATGCCTTGGTCCATATGCACACCATCGGTAGTCCGTATAATATACATGCTGATAAGATCTATTAATTATTTTTTTGTCATATATATTCATTAACTCATTTTATAGGATAATTTTAGAGGGTTAATGAGTGAGGAAAGAAAGCAATATTGTCAAGTATAGCAGGTTGTTAGTCTGGTCCAGGTAGTTAGCTATCTGTTACAGATCATTAAAGGATAGTCGTATCTATATAACGTCACCGTTGTATATCTCACTATAGTTCAATATATCAATTGAGGGTGTCTTTGGTGCAAATAAAATTCCTTTTTCAAGAAATTTTGTTTTATAAAATAATTTTTAGGAAAATAAATTTTTTAGTGAGATTTTATTTGTTTGGTAAATATATGCATACTTCTATTAGGCAGTAAGAGAGAAAGAGAGAGATGAGAAATGAATTGTTTCAATTAATTAGAGATATGAGCGAATGCAAAGAACCTGGGCCGACCACAAGGAGTAACATGGAGCTGGGAATTGGATTTTCTTAAGGTTGGATGTAAGAAAATAATTTACAAAAGGAGGACAGAAAATGATTTTGACTAAAAATAACTTTCCTCTTTTTTTTTTTACCGTCAAACACTTGAAAATGAAAAAATCTTTTCTATAGAATGATTTCTTTCCTATCAAACCCAACCTAATATCTTTTCTTATTTTTCATATTCTTTCAGTATTTCGCATGCTATCAAAGTTCCAGATATTGAATTAGATTCAACAAATACATAGTCCTAAATATTAATCCTAAAATATCAAGTTATCATAATATAATAATAAAGATGACATACTTATATTTCTATACCATTAAAGTATAAAGCTGCTGGTGCTGGTGCATGAAATAAAATTCGATACATATATATAGATACCATTTAAATATTCTTTGTATTCCTATTTATTTGTCTATTTATTAATGAATTTTTTGTCATTAATTATTGTCCTTTTATATTTTTAATATAACTTTTTTTAAAATATTCTATCTATTATTCATCATTCCTCATAATTAATATTTGTCAATTTAAATAATTTGTAGTTTTTCTCCTTAACTTTGTAGATTATCTTGGTTTTCCATTTTTTTTTTCAATGTGATAAATATAAATGAAAAAGAGGGAGTAAATAAGTAATGAATAAGGGGCAAACAAAGAAAGAATACTATCACGTGGTAAGTAGTTAATCAAAGGCTGTTTAATCAGCCGTACTTTTGTTGCTTAGTAGTTAATGGAATCAACATAATTAATTTCATATCGTGATTTGTTTCAACTAATTTGGATACCATTTATAACAGTTTTGTGCAATACACATCTAATCATCTTTATTACACTTGTCAAAAACAAGTCATAAGTTATTACTACCTCCGTTCTTTTTTAACTGTCGTTTAGGAAATTGTGTTAAAAATTTTGACCATCAATAGCTTAATTTTTATAATGATTCATCCTAAAAAATTGATATCATTAGATTCATAATAAAAAATACTATTAAAAAAGAATAATATTATATTTTTTTATAAAAATTTTATATTAGAAATTATTGATTAAAAATTGATATTGAAAATCGTAAATGACAGATAAAAAAGAACAGAGGTGTACATAGTTTTACTTTTGAGCAAGTCTTTTAATTATGTAACCACTAACGATATTATCTCTTTATTATAACCCCATTGGCCATTATGAATTTGTGATACTAACAAAAAAAAAAGACTTTAGAAAGAATCTTAATTTAAAATTTAGCTTAACCATTCAATATCCCTTTTACCATTGAAAAAAAGATATTCCATTTGTAGATATTTTGCATATATGTGATTGATAAAAGGGTTATTGGATTCTAATAATACGAACTTTGGGCCATATAAACTTAATAATATGAACTTTCGATTTGATTCTTAATAATACAAACTTGACTTCACATAGAATATGCCACCGAAGTTAGGATTATTTGACTCGCCGGAAACATGAGTTGGCAGACAAGGCATGTGTTCCCTCTTGTTTGACCTTACCACCTCAGCAGTTGACCAAAAATAAAATGTCATGCCAGGCCCCCTCTCTCTTTCTCTCTCCTCTCCCCCCCTCTCTCCTTTCTTTGTTTCAGATCTCCGATCCAGCCCCCCCTCTCTTTCACAATCTTCATCTTCACCTTAACAAAAGGTTCCTGTATTCCCCAAAGAATCAAACCCAACCCAGTTGGATAATCGCAAAATCAAATCTAGAGAGAGAGGTAGGAGATGGAGAGAGAAGTTGAAAGGGAGGCGATGGGTTTGGAGCAACTGCCGATGGCTTTGCTGGGGACGATCTTCTTCCTCTTCTCTCTGATTTAAAATTTGAGCATCAATGGCAGAAATGGGGTCATCCCAAAAACCCCCCACAAATTTCCGACATTTTTCAGAAATTCGCCCTCTCATTCAAATCCAAAGCTTTCGAATTCTTCTCTGATGAATCCGAAAAGTACCCAGATGAAGAACAAGAGCAAGCAATTCCAGAGAAAGGTAAGAACAGAAGCTCGAATTCCCAGTTCAATCAAACCCTAATCACGTCATTATTCACAACGATTTCATCATTTGAAGCTTTCTATCTCCATTTACAAACTGCCCATGTCCCCAATTTCGATCAAAACGCCATACAAAATGCTGATCGAGCCCTAGTTTCTCACCTCCAAATCCTGTCTGAATTCAAGCAGTTGTATCGGAATTACTACCGAAACCCTAATTTCAACATCGAGTTCTCAACTGGGTCGTGCTTTGAATTCCAGGTTAATGAGAATCAGCACAAACTTAGGGCTCTGAAATCTGTGTTCAACTGTTTGCTAAACTTAAGCAAGTAGCCATTTCTGGAATTATCTCACAATGATTCAGAGGAAGATGAAGATTGTGAAAGAGAGGGGGGGCTGGATCGGAGATCTGAAACAAAGAAAGGAGAGAGAGAGAGAGGGGGGGAGAGAGAGGAGAGAGAAAGAGAGAGGGGGATGACATGACATTTTTTTTGGTCAACTGCTGAGGTGGCAAGGTCAAACAAGAGGAACATACGCTCGCTAACTCATGTTTCTCATGAGTCAAATAATCCCTAACTCGGTGGCGTATCAGAGCTAACAGTAATAAAGTCAGATTATTAAGAATCAAATCGAAAGTTCATATTATTAAGTCTTATATGACCCAAAGTTCGTATTATTAGAATCCAATAACCCTTGATAAAAACTTATCTTTGTATAAATAACATTATTTAATTTGCTGATGTAATATTATCTACATCTATATATATTATGCAAAACGATAAATATCTTGATGCAAGATGGTTAATAATAAAATTACTCATAATGTTAAATTTAAGTATATTTAAATCATTATAAAGATATGTTTTATTATTTTGAGGATTATTACATTTTATAAACAATAAAAAATAATTATTTATTTTTATATTTTTTCATTAATATAAAACTATGTATAAAGTGTGTATTTTTTACTATAATTGATAAAAGGTTATTATTTGTACTTTTTGGACCAGCTAATAAGTATTATACTCTTACAATTGATATTTATATAAAAAATAATTATTAAAAAATATTATTAATAGTTATAAAAATATAAAATATGGATAATTTAAGATGATTATTAAATATTAACCATTTAAGTCAAAATATATTATAAATCCATGGAAGTGAAATTGAGAGTGAGAGTGATTATTTTTGTTATGTGAGAGGCGTTTGCGTGAAGGTTGCATTTTGCATGAGATGATTTTACAAGTTGATGAGTAGAAGCCCACTGCGGCACTGCCCAAGTCGATATTGGACACAGAAGAAGAGAAGTGAAGACAAAGGAAGGTAACAATAATAATAATCCACCCTACACAAATAAATGAAGCAACCACACTTGAAACTAAGTTGGTCCAATCTATGAGTGTGACTTGAATATAAAGAAAAATAAAAATAAAATGAAATATTGTCATCCATATTTTGACTGGTGATCCAGAAATAAATAAGCAAAGCAAATATCCCCTACATTTGTGCTGTATTCAGCCCCGCTGTCTCAGCTCTCTGCCTCTGACACCTCCAGTAATTTTTAATTATTTTATTATTATTTTTAAATCCCATTTCATAGTTTATTTGTGAAATAAACTCTACATGATCTGATCAAGGCTTAATTATTTTATTGAATAATAATACAGTACATGAATACACCTACTACAAGGTTTCAAGGGTGTGCCCCTACATATAATGCTGCAGAAAACACAAGAAAAATGGCCTTAGTTACTGACCCACGTACAACATGCTTGCTATCATGTTACTGCCAGCACTTGCATAACCTGGGACAAAAATATAACAAAAATAATATGAATTTTGAGACAGATATTTATAAATGCATTGCCTTACCATTCAAATTATATTATTATATATATTAAGGTGAACTTAAATAAGCGAGGGATATACATGGAAGCCAAGGGTGTCCATGGACACCCCTAACCCAAAAAAAATAGTGATTTTCCAATATAATTGGAAGGAAATTTTCTTGATTGGAGTAAGTAGACAATGTAAAAAAAGTCTAAAAAAATAATAATAAAGGTGTCCAATTTAGCAACAACCTAAAACTTCAAAACATACTAAATTATTTTTTAAAAATAGGGAAATTGGATCTAATAAACCAATCTTTGAGGGTCCTTTGAAATAACAAACCAACCTTGAACATTAATATTGAACGAACCAACCTTGACATGTTATTTTTTCCAGCGAACCTCCGACGAGTCTCACTCGTCGGAAAGCTGACTTGGCAGTGGCGGATGCTGGCTTGGATTATTTAAGAGCAAAAAAAAAAAAGAAAAACAAATTGAGGCATGTGCTATGTTTTTTTATCTGTCAAATCACTATTCCCCTTTATTTTTTTTACTGTACACCTCACCCACCCTCCATTAACTTCCACGCCTACTGTTTTATTTCATAAAATTTCAGACATTAAGAGCTACTTACTGATTGAACACCAAACTCCCCTCTATCCTTACTGAAATTTTTTTCCCTGATTTCGATTTCCCAAAACCCTGATCCTGTATGTGTTGAAATTGGACGCTGGAGACTTAATCGCTGGAGACATTCTGAAGTTGAGGTATGTTGTTAAATTTGTAAATTTCGTATTTAATTTCGATGCGGAAATTAGAGTTGCTCAAGGTTACAACTGCAAAATTAGAGTTGCTTTTAGTAGGAGGAAAAGGATGGCAGTGGTATGTAAGAAAGGGTGTGATTTTTATGTTTATGTATCCTTTGATAAAGCTACTAGCAATTGGATTGTTAAGACTATTAGAGGGGAACATAAGTGTAACAGGAGCATGATGAAAAATCCACAATTAAAGTACAAATGGGTTGCCAAAAAGTACCTGGCTGTTTCCAAGGAAAAACCCAATTGGCCAGCAAAGAAATTAATTGAGACAGTGTTGAGGAATGAGCACATTGTCTTGCCTACTTGGACAGTATATAAGGTTGGAGAGCATGCAAGGACACTACTACATGGGTCCATGTTTGACCACTATGCTAAGGTTGGATCATACATTGAAGAGCTGAAAAGATCCAATCCTAGGGGTACTTACATACTAACAACAAGGCCAGTTGAGGAGGGGGATAAACCATATTTCCATAGGCTGTACATATGTTTTGATGGATTGGCTAAAGGCTTGTTGCAAGGGAGTAAGAAGGTTCTATGCATTGATGGAACTTTTCTGAAAACCTTCTTGGGTGGTGTCCTACTAACAGCAATTGGGATAGATGGAAACCAGCAGATGTTTCCTTTGGCTTGTGCTGTTGTTGAAGCTGATAACAATGACAGTTGGGAGTGGTTTCTCAACCATGTACGTCAAAACATTTATAGTGAGGATGAATCTAGTTAGACCATTATTTCAGATGAGCATTTGGTAATATACATTACTTGAACAAGCTATAAAGTTTAGATTTTTTTGTGGATTTTAATATGTTAACTATTTTTTTTTTTTTACATTTGCAGGTTATTCTGAAGGGGGTTGCTACTGTTTTACCTAAATATGAGCATAGACACTGTGCGAGACAGATCTATTCAAACTGGAAGAAAATGCACAAGGGGGATGAATTCAAGATGTTATTTTGGAGAGCAGCAAAATCATACAATGAGGCAAATCTGAAAGATCCTCTAGATGAGGTGAAACAAGTTTCTCCTCAGGCTTATGAAGACTTCATCTACAAAGATCCCAAAATCTTCTGTAGAGCATACATGAACCCAGACATTAAATGTGAGACAATTGTGAGCAACATGGCAGAGACATTCAATGCCTACATTGTCAAGGCAAGGCACAAACCATTGATACACATGCTGGAGGACATAAGGAGTGCTCTAATGGAGAGAATTGTCCTCAAAAGAGAACTGATGACAAACTCACATGATGATATATGCCCAAGGGTGAGGAAAAGGCTTAAGAAGGAAAAAGAGGAAGCTTGCAAATGCACACCACACCCATCTAGGAACAATACCTTCCAAGTTGATGTTGAGAAAGACAGGCTAGCAGTGGACCTCAACTTTGCTACATGTGCATGTAGAAAATGGGATCTGATTGGAATACCA
Source organism: Portulaca oleracea (assembly GCA_029582165.1). Lineage (NCBI taxonomy): Eukaryota > Viridiplantae > Streptophyta > Magnoliopsida > Caryophyllales > Portulacaceae > Portulaca > Portulaca oleracea. The sequence continues at coordinate 1,159,014 of CM055891.1, forward strand.
TGCTCCCATGCTATTTCATGTGCTGGTTGGCTGAAATTGGAAGCTGAAGTGTTTGTCAATCCAATGTTTAAAAAACAAGACTATTTGAAAGCATATGAGTTCTCCATCTCACCATGTGTTGGAGATAGGAATTGGCCTATGAAAGAACTCCCACTGCTGCCACCTCCTGTTATCCCTCGAGCTGGAAGACCAAAAAAGAATTGAAGGAGAGACCCCCATGAAGATCCCAAGAGGGCATGAAAGCTAACAAGGCATGGACTTTTTATGTATTGCAGTGTATGCCACAATCAAGGTCATAACAAAAGGGGTTGCCCTGACAAAGACACAAATGGACCATGACAACAACCTCAGCCACCCCAGCCAGAAACATAACCACAACAACCACCTAAAAGGTAACGGGGGACGCCAAGGAAGCAACCATCCAACAGTGACACTACCAGAAGGGCTACTACTAATGGTAGGGGGTCTACTTCTTCAGCTAGGGGGTCTGCTTCTACTGCTGCTGCTAGGGGTTCAGCTAGGGGGTCTGTTGCTGCTAGGGGTTCTGCTAGAGGGGCTAACAAGGGAGGTGGTATAGGTGTTGATACCAGATCCAGATATGGTGTTGATGCTAGTAGGGGAGGTGGAAGAGCTGGTTCTGCTGCAGGAAGGGGAGGTGGGAGAGGAGCTGCTGCTAGGAGAGGGGCTGCCAATAGTAGAGGAGCTGCTGCTAGGAGAGGGGCTGCCACTGCCAATAGTAGAGGTGCTGCAAGAGGAAGGGGATCTGGAATGGGAAGGTGGTTTCCAACTGGGAGTAGGAGTGGAAATGCTAGGGATGAAGCTAGGGCATATAGAAGTGTTGCTTATTGGTTAGAGGTTACAAGTGCAAGGGTATGAATCTTTCCCTCTCTTTTTTTATTTGTAACTTTTTAGAATATCAAAAAAAGGTTGTCCCCTGTGTTTGATTTTTATGGTGACCAAAGTGAAGCAAATGATTATGACATTGAACTTTTCAATTTTTTAGGAGGAGGCATCTTCATCTGCTACAGCTGCCCACATGACAGATGCACCTTCATCAAGTGGACCAAATATCCAAACAACCCAAGCTTCAAGCACCAATCAACCATTCACTAAACATTGGATGTACTGAGGAAGGGGTCATATTTTGGTAGCTTAAGGTTGTTTATTTTGGTAGCTTAAGGCTGTGTATTTTGTTATTTCTTTTTGCAGCAAACAGACATGCATTAGCAAGTTGTTTGTATCAAACAGATGCTATCTCAAACAGATGAGATTCCTTTATTTTGTCATTACAAGTACTACTGTCATTATGTTGTCAAACAGATGCAATCAGAAGCTGTTTGTATATCTCAAATGTGCTAGTTTTTGCTTAATGAAATGACATACTGTCAAGCTTTTGTCCTTCCTATATGGATGTGTATATACCTATGATATTCCTTTATTATTTGTTGTTATTGATAAGTAAATGCTAACTTAGGACAATCAACAAGTTGCAATTAATCAAAACTTATACAAAAAACCTGCAATTCAGCATTCATTCATCCAAAAGAATCTCCATTACAATTACTACTAGGCTATATTCACAAACACAATACATGCATTCATCTCCCCACCTACCAAGTACCTATCCTCACCTACCCTATAATGTTGACAACCACCACAACTACTACAATTACAAACATTACAAAGTGTATCCAACCATATCTTAAAGCTCCTCTATGCTGTAAATGAAACATTTCATCTCTCACAGCCTTCACCTCTGCCTCACTTGCCTTCCTCTTCTTCTTCTCATTCTCAAGTTTTGCTCTGAGCTTGGTTACTTCTTCCTCCAATTTTACACTACTTTGAGTCTCATTCCTCAACTGTTGCATTTCAGTTTGCATTCTTGACATTTCCCCAACAAGTTGCTCCATCCTTTCCTCCAATATTGAATTGTGCTCAAGCAAATACTTGTCAAGCTCATCTTCCCAAATAAAGAACCCACACCCCTGATTCACCTACACATTACACATAAAACCAACAAACATATCATAAATTCAACATTTTTCACCCTAAATTTAAACCACCCCAAACAGTAATTAAACCCTAAACACATTGACCTTCCAAAATTTGCATCCAAAAAACTTCCTCCCATAGTTGCGTTCCTTGTGGCAGGTTTCATACACAACAGGGGCGTTATGCTTGCATTTCAATAGCGCAAGAGCTGGGATTCTTGAACCTAATATTCCCGACTGAAATGCAGTGCCGATGCTTGAAGAACCTTGATTATGGCTAGCCATTCTGTGCGAACTAATTGAGCGAAATGGAAGAAAGGAGAATCACGATTGAGAGGAGCAGAAAAGAATAGATAGGATTTAGGGTTTTTAGAAGGAAGCAATTGCCAGAGGAAGATTGGATCTACAGATTTCTTCGTGGTTTTTCTCTTCAGCTCCTCGATCCAGGTTTCCCTTTGATTTTAGTTTAGGGTTCGTTTTTTTTTCCTGTGGGAGTTAATAGAGAATTAGAGAAGGAGAGAGGTGGGTGAGGTGTACAGTAAAAAAAATAAAGGGGAATAGTGATTTGGCAGATAAAAAAACACAACACATGCCTCAATTTCTTTTTCTTTTTTTATTTTGCTCTTAAATAATCCAAGTCAGCATCTGTCACCGCCAAGTCAGCTTTCCGACGAAGTAGACTCGTTGGAGGTTCGCTGGAAAAAATAACATGTCAAGGTTGGTTCGTACAATATTAATGTTCAAGGTTAGTTCGTCATTTCAAAGGACCCTCAAAGGTTGGTTTATTAGATTCCAATTTCCCTTAAAAATATTGTCAATGAATTGGGTATGTGTATATCAACATTAATTCATTTTCAATTTTCTCTCTCAGTTTCCTCATCTTTGTACAAACATGTTGTTAATCTATTTGTTGTTATTCTAGCATGTGGCTTTTGACTAAAGATGTTGCTAAATATTTTAAATGGGCATCTTACTCATATCTTAGCCCCAACTCTTCCAATTCAGTGTATAAGTTTAAGATATAAATATCTAATTAATTAATTTGAAAATTTAAAATATTTGGTGGACATATTTATATAATGATGAGATGAAATTTTTGTTAAGCTTGTGAATTGTCATTATTCAATATTTATTTTTATTTTTATTTATTTCAATTTTATTTATTTAAATTTCTTGAAAACACTTATATTTAAAAAATATATTGGACAACCCTAAATTAATTAAATGTCTAGATTTGCCACTGACTTAAATGATATGATTGAATTTTATAATTATAGTATCACATATAAACTTGTACTTTTATCCATTATTTTTTATATTTCTAAAAAATGCATAAAAGAAGCTTAACGGAAGGCCTTGATCGATTAGGGTGTCATTTGTGCTCATTGACGTAGTCTGAGCATCCCAAACTTCTTAAAATTGATAATTAATACTTATTATTAAAAAAATAGTGTCAAAAATGATTTTAAAAAAAACCAATTTGATGAAGAGTAGGACACATAAAAAGTGTCCTGGGGCAAGATCCATATCATCATTTTACATAATTTGTAATCATCTATATATTGTTATTTATTATCTTCTTTCTAAATTAGAATTTAATGTACAATAATGATATTTTCATATCGAGATAACGCACTTTAAAAAATATCTTATGTCAAGATTACCATTAAGGCCTTGTTCTTTGGTTAGGTCGGATATAACTCTCCCAACTTATCCTAATTTATCCAAACCTAACACAATTCCCCAAAAAAAATCCACTCTAAAAACAGACTTCCCTAAAAAACATCATAATTTATCCCAACTTATCATAACTTATCTGATCCATCCAAACCTGAAAATAACATAACCAAAAAATAGGGATTAATTAAACAAGAATTTTAATTATATTTTCTAATTTCACTGGCAAGAATTTTAGTTATATCACCTAATTTCGCTAGATTTTTTGAAATAATAATAATAATAATAATAATAATAATAATAATCTATATATATTAAATTGCAATGGGACTCCCTCAAATCTCTTCCCTTCCCATCTCTTAAATCTCATTAATCAGACAATACAAACCATTGATTTTATCTAATATAAAATCTACACCATTCATTCAAAAAAAATAACTACCCACTTATTATTTTTTATCTTTTTAATAATCAAAATAAAATGCAAACAACAAAAAGAATAAAATGAAAAAATAAGTAATGAAGTAAATGAACAATAGAATTTATTTTCTATGCAGACTCCTATTTCAATTAAAATTGCTGTCAATTTATCTTCAGATAAACTATTTAAATAACCATAGTTCCATTAACATTATTGTCTGTTCTATGCAGACTCATATTTCAATTAAAATTGTTGTTTTATAATACAAATATAAATAATATAGGAAAATATTTACTTTTATAAACATGCTTATTATTTTAATTTGTAAATAGAGATATTATACAACGTACTCCTAACGGGTGTCACCTAAGCTATCTTTAATTCTTATACTTCATATAATAGAATAAAATATTTCTATGAATTCCTAAATCACATATGATATGCTTATAAATACATACTTAACATATGATTTAGGAGCATATACTCCGTGTAACCGTTCATTATAGAAATATGCACTAAAAATTCTATATATGTTATGAAACAGTAATAGATAAACACGATACAGAGAAAATAATAGAGAAGAACAATAGAGATCACAGAGAGATTGAGGGAGGAGAATGAGCCATCGTTTATTCATAACCCACAAAGGGGTATTTATATTAATTACATAGTGAGATCACATGAAAAAGATCCTCCTAAATCCTAACCACCTAAGAGATATTAATGGACATTCACAAATAAATATTATTTCATAACACTCCCCCTTGAATGTCCATTATCCAAAAGAGTATGCCTCATTAAAACCTTACTAGGAAAAACCCAATTGGGAGAAAACTCAGTGATGGAAAAAGAGTACACACTTCTTTATACGTAAACATATGTTGCCTCATTAAAAACTTTTCTAAAGAAAACCCAGTGGGACAAAACCTCAGATAAAAGAAAAAGAGTGCAACGCGTATTACTCCCCCTGATGAGAACATCAATTAAGATATTTGAGCTGATGTAATTCAACTTCATGACTGACATTTAAACTTTGCAGTCGAAATTGGCTTGATACATGAATCAACTTAATTCTCACTGAAACGAATTTTCTTAATATCTGTTTCAACATACACATAACTAATATGTGATCGAGTGTTATAGGATTTTGGTAAATATCCAAGATTAGCATAGCTGATCAAACCAATTTAGAGTCGATGAGGATAATGAGTATCTAAATCACTAGTACCTTCTAGGTACTGAAATAGGTTAGATCATGTATGATTAGCAAGATACATTAATGCTTTAATATCATTTAAATATGGTACTTCAAGACCCAAATACAGTACTTCAGGACCGCTAAATTTCTCATCTTCTTTTCGGGATCGAAATGGGGGAGGTTTTCATATCAAATGACCATACCACTACCGGGGTACTTAAAAGGGAGTGTGTTGCTCATGCAACATCATTTTAGCACTTTTGCTACAAATCTTGGTTTAAGTGCAAAAAGTTCTTTCTCAAAGTGTGAAACTTGTAAACCAAGGCAATAACAGATTTTACCAAAATATTTCATTCCAAAATACGCTTGTAAAGCAAACAACAACTTTTGAGGCTCTTCGGGAGTCCAAACCATCAATAACATTTACAAATAATAAGGATCCGGATCATTTAATCATTTCCCTTGATTATGCAATATGCGTCCACATTGCTTTAATCACGTAAATGTCTATCAACTAAATAACCAATATTCTCGAGAATTTTAATTTATGCTTCCGACATTTTGAACCCTTCAGGAGTTTTATGTAAACATCATTATCAAAAATTTCATAAGCTATAGCGATATTTCATATTTATAAGATGCAGACTTAGTTTTTCATGTACTACCAAATTTAAGGTATCGTGATGTAGTGACATGAACTACATAGGAGTATATTCCTTCATAGTTGATACCAAGTCGTTGTGAAACACTTATGCAACAAGTCGCTTCATGTGCCTTATATCTCACAATCTCCCTTTCTCATTCTATTTCACACAAAGACTTAACCGTATCCCACAATTTTTTACACCAGTTTAGTGTATGGACAACGGGTCCTGATATTTCTGATTTTACAAGCGAATCAAATTCTTAAATGCATCTTTCCACTTGGCCAATCTCATCTTTGTTTGCATTCATTAATAGACCTAAATTCATGATCCTCATGATTACTCACAATAGTGAGCGCTATATTATTTAATCAAATATGATATCGACGTCGACTTCATTTCGGTTCCACCTTATCCAATTCATGACATAATTAATTGAGATCTCATCCTTTTCGCGAATTTCAGGGGTCTGAGTTTGTGGTGTAACTTCCACATTTGTCATGACTGAGGACTCTTCTACAGTCATAATTTCCTCATTTCGGTTATCATTGATTATTCGCTCCTTTTTCTTTTCGAGGACTATTGTCTTTGGAACTGACTGGTCTGCCACGCTTCATATGTGGTCGAGACTCATTAACAATTCAATTTTTCCTACTGGGACATCAATTCTTATAGGAGCATTAGTAGTTGGGACATAGGATCTAACAACTCTTTGTGGGTAAGTAGAATATCTGGCAGTAGATTCACTCAAGTTTGCAGACGAATTATATTTGAACTTCCAGTTCACATACATTATATGAGGATCATAATAATTCGTTCCAACTTATTTCCTTGTCCAACAACTTGATTTCTCCCCCTAATGTTGGGAAAATTGTGTCATCATAATCGACAAACTGTGCCATAGGTATATCTCCAATGAATGGTTCTATTATATTTAAGTATGGATATACCCAACATAAACTATTCCTGATTCCTTCGGGGTCCCATCTTAGTGCGTTATCATGGAGCATACATCGCACATGCTCAGATTCATAGGTGGGAGATATTTGGTTCATGGCCAAAAACCATTTGTAGGGGAGGAATAAACATTCATGATAACCTCTTGGCCTTATTTGGATCAATGTTGGTGCATGCAATATGACATATCCCTGAACAGATGTAATAAACTTCGCTCTCAAAAGTAATAGATTTGTCATTTATTATATACTCAACATCTCATATATTAATGATTCTACATGATCATTTTACATATAAACATTTTACATAGGATGCTTAACATCTATGTCCATTGGCATATAAAAACTATCAAAAGTCTTCACCATCACTATCAAGATGAATCTTCTTGATTGATAATTTGAAATGTGCTCGTAAATTAATTGAGCAAACAATCTTGCAAGCACCAAGTTGCAAGTTGATAGTAAACATACAAATGATTATCTCATTGATGTATCAAGTAAAACCATACTATATTCAAATGGTTTACATATGGGTCTACAGGACCAACACAAACATCACTTGTACAAAACCCAAGAATCTAAGGGATTCGATCCATATCTTTGCCAATAATGGTGTTATAATTAATTTTCTTTGATATCGAGCAACTAATTAGAACTCATTTGATTAAGGATCTTCTGGCCCTTTAAAATATATTCATATGAGTTCTTCTTGAGATGATTGATCCAACATGCTTCTACTATGATAAAGTCTTCATCAATAGTAAACTTCTAGTTTACAGGAGTATATACTTCAATTGGTTTAGTTGTGTAGAATAACCCAGAAAATAAGGATGATATTCTTGTTGAACACACATGTTGCTCAAAGCAATTTTCATAATATATGAATACTAATTGTCTCAACATGGTATTCATTCCCACGAATACCTTTGAAACTTAATTAATAAGTTCCTTCGACACTAACTTGGTGGAGAGAAGTGCGTCCACAATATGAAAGTTAGTTCCACCAAGTAGCACTATATGCGCTCTTCGGGAGCCTTTAATCAAAGTATAGTGTCATATATATAATGCTAATATCTTCTTCCCTCATCAACGGACCATAAATGATTTATTATCACTAAAAATGTGTGTTGTTCTGATGTCTGCAGGACACATATATATCACCTCATTTATTCATGGTTCCAATCAAGTAAGTATCCATGAAATTTAGTTTAAGATAAATATAACATCAATACATCTAAAGCATATAGTGGAAGTGCTATAACCACTTATTCATAAAAAGAAACTTCACTTCAGAAGCACATACATGACTCTTGAAAGTTGAATACTCCATAGTGAACATGCATTAAACATGGATATCGATATCATTGATTACTTTTAAAACATGTCTATGAGCATAATGAATAATCACATGAATATCATTAAATTCTCACAAAGATATATTCCATCCATATGCCCATATAGTATCACAATCAAATATCCAATATACACTATAATTTGTATTATGCTTAGGAAACAAAGTTCATGCATATTTGGTCAATCAATAACAATGCACGTTGTAATTAGACATTACGAAACAAGCAGTCATGTTCATGATACTGGAAACTACTTAATAATTCAATATGATCAACCAATTTTAATAAATTATTGATATCATATAGTCTTAGACAGATGAGAGAATATTACTCACAATTTGTATGCGAAACATTTTTCAATAAGGAGCATATATCAAATCATATGAATATCCATGAAATAATATCATCACATGAGGACTCATACTAATCCATAATTATGTACGTATCAATAGGATAATATTTCATGAACTCAATAATCAGTGTTATATTTGATCACCATGCATATAATCAATTTTCTAGCGAGGATGTCAAAATCATAATGCCTCGACCTAGTTTCCCCCAAATAGATCTTCACGATCAAATCAAGTTCACAGTTAGCATTTAAGTTACCAAAGTTAGGAAAATTTAATAATCCTAGACAGAGTTCAATGCCAATCAACAAAGGGGCTGAAGAATAATTAAAACACAACTAAAGTCTTTGAACAATGTCAAGAGGGACATCTAAGAAGTAATGACTTGAAACAACGTGCGCAACATAAACAATAATATCACTTACTATCAAGAGTTTATAAATAAATATCTTGTGCTTTTGATTAAGCTTGATAATGTTCAACAAGATATTATGACGTATAACATGTACATGTAATTTATATTTCCTCGTTAATAATTCACTTTTGTATCATTCATGCTTTTCGATTTCGTGTTCCTACTCCTGGTAGGGATATCAACTTTTAAAAGATTAGCATGACTACGATCACGACTATGTCGACTATCACGGCTACTGACATGACCTTTGTTTCGCTCATGATTCTTGAGATTATATCCTGCCACATTCACTGCACGGAATGAGACGAAACCATTTGAGGGTTCTAATGATCCCATTGGTCATTATTAATAAAATTATGTAAATTTTTCATCTAAACATTATACTCTACACTTGTAACAAAAATGCTCAATTTAATCGATGATATAAACCTTAATAACCTCAAGTATACTATCATCGTCTTTCAACAATTATTATGCCTAACAACTCTATACTCTAATTAGCAGGAAAGCGAACTTTTGGTTCACTAACGATATTATATAGAGCTTCAACGATTGGAGTGAACTTCTGGTTCACTGTTAATATGTGTAATCAACTGAAATAAAATTTAATATTAGTGGTAGGACAAACTTCTGGTTCACCAATGAGATAAGAATTTTTTTTTTCCAATAACAAAGTGAACTTCTAGTCACCAATAAAACTAGATAAAATTCTTAACATTAAAGTGAACTTCAGGTTCACTAATGAGAATAAGAAATAATTGATATAACTTCTCTTTAACTAATAAAATTAAATAACAGTATTAGTATTAGAGCGAACTTCTGGTTCACTCATAAGATAAAATTTTCGACATATGAATGAACTTCTGGTTTACTTAATGAAGGTAAAATTCTTACCATTTTGATGAACTTCCAGCTCACTGATAAGATTAAATGAAATATTCGTAACTAGAGTGAATTTCTAATTCACTAATGAAATCAAACAATACTGTCAAGTGTAAGGTGAACTTCTGTTCAACGATAAGATAAAATTTGCGATCTACGAGTGAACTTCTTGTTCACTTGATGAAATAATGTAAAATTCTTACTACTGGAGTGAACTTCTGGTTCACCAATGAAATTATACAATCTTTAGCTATAACCATAATATCAAATAACAAAAGACTTTAACCATATAAAGGCGATGGAGTGAACTTCTGGTTCACTAATAAAATAAAATAAATTTCGTATTATTGGGACGAACTTTTGGTTCGTTAATGAAAACACATAAAATCTTATATCTAAAGACTATAAATTGTACACAACAATCTGACAACAACAAAGTTGTTCATAAATATAAATTATATAAATTTAATATTACCAGAAGGGTGAACTTCTAGTTCACCAAAAAAATTATACAAATTTCAATATCATAGTGAACTTCTGACCACTAATGAAAAATAAATGTTTCATTATCAGGGTGAACTTCTGGTTTACTACTAATATTTACAGTCCTTCAAATAAGAATGACAATCTTAATATTAGTGATGGGGTGAACTTCTGATTCACCAATAAGAAAAAGAATATATGAGTGAATCCAATATGAATTGAATAAGTGACAGGGAACGAAGAGACAAAAAGCATACGTGTAATTAATTACCTTACTTCCAATTGCTGCTTGGCATCGCCATCGCTGTAGAAGGATTTAGATTTTGATCTCATAAATTACTTCTAATTCTACATTCTTGACCCTTGTCTCTTCATCAAAATTCAAAAACCCTAAACCCTTATAGAATATAGACAAAAAAATAGTAGAGTCTGGTGTTGATAAAGTGTTATGAAACAATAATAGATAAACGTGATACAGAGAGAATAATAGAGAAGAACAATAGAGACACATAGAGTTTGAGGGAGGAGAATGAGCCATCGTTTATTCATAACCCACAAGGGGTATTTATACTAATTACATAGTGAGATCACATGAGAAAAATCCTCCTAAACCCTAATCACCTAAGAGATATTAATGGGCATTCACAAATAAATATTATTTCATAACAATATAATTTTTGTCTTCCAAATAAAGTTTTTTTTCCCGTTCTTCCGAACGAGTGTTAAGTTATGGAGACAAATATACACTCATATTTCAATTAAAATTGATGTCAGTGTATCTCCAGATAAACTATTTAAATAATCATAGTCTCGTTAACATTACTCACTATTCTAAACCACTTTGTTTTCTCGATTCAAAATCTTCCATATTCATCCCCTCCTACTCATCACTGGACTTTTTTTTTTTAAAAAAACAAATGAACAATAAAAATCCTACTAATTCATTTCTTCTTATTTAAAGGTGAACATAAATTCTTACACTGGGCTTTATTCATTTCTGAAAATATCATCTCTTTAATAAATTGGTTTACTAACTAAGCTCTCCTTGAATAGGGATTCCGTGGGTGATTCAGACATGTTCTTTGGTTAGGTTATTTTTAGGTTGGAAAGGATAAGTTAGGATAAATTGGGATAAATTATGATGCTTTTTTTTGGAATTATGTTTTTAGAGTGGATTTTTTTTGAGGAATTATGTTAGGTTTGGATAGGTTTTGATAGGTTTAATAAGTTTGGATAAATTTGGAGAGTTATATCTAACATAACCAAAGAACAGGGCTTCAATTGATCAATGTGAAAAAAAATCTAATTAAATCATGATAATTCATTGCTATGTAAAATGAAAGTAGGGATTATTGCTATGTAATTGGTGAAAGTATGAGTTATAGTATGATACTTAAGGTATACTATCGGTGGTATCCCATAAGAATCCACAATTTTTTTTGTACCACCATAATCTAAAATGAAAGTAGGGATTATTGCTATGTAATTGGTGAAAGTATGAGTTATAGAATCGAATTTTCATATTTAACTTCGATAATTTAATATCTCTATATTATTTTATTTGTATGCATCTACCTAAATTAGCACCAATTCGGGAGAACGGTAAAAAAACTAGTAATAATAATAATAATAATAATAATAATAATAATAATAATAATAATAATAATAATAATAATAATAATAATAATAATAAACGTATCTATGTCATATTCAAGAAGGATTCTTATTTCATATTAAAGATTATCCCGTTCTTTTAATAATCCTAAAAAAAGTTAGCAACTTAACATGCATTATAAAAAGTATAAGAAAATTCCATTAAAAAAGTAAAAGGAAAATTGAAAATATAGTTCTTATTTGCAAAAGAAAGGCACAATCTCCCCACTCTTATAGTCTTACAGATGCTTTCACCACGGTCCAAAATGAAGATGATGCGAATGGGTATCAAAGAAACACTTTAAAGAAACACTTACACATACAATGATCACACAATTCAAATACATATTCCATCAATTTGATTAAGTTCTTATTCTTCTCAATTTATCGTAATAGTATTTTGTATCCAAAAATTCATAAGGATCAAGTGACAGTTCAACATTGATGAGATTTTATTGGTTAGCAATTAACATTGATTTATAGGGATCAACTTTAATTTCTATGGTATTCTCCATTATAGTTTAATGATGATTAAGATGAAAGCATGATCAACAACAATCAGTGAATATATATACTTCATTATATTTTAATGCCAATCATCTTTGATATATAGTATAGTTTAATAGGGTACGTTATTTGTATTTTGGACCCCGAAGTATATTGTAAAACCTCGAGTTTTAGGAAGAGCGGAATCGTTAGGATTATTATCGAACCGTTAGATCTAAGTTTAAGTTTCGAGGACGAAACTTCTTTTAAAGATGTAATGATGTAAAACCCCGAAAAATCCAAGGGTGTTGACCATGACGTCGTTAATTAATTAGGTTGACTTCGTTAATTGTTAAATGTTTGTTTATGACTATTTTTGCTGACACTTGAGTTCGTAGGACTGTTTGGGACCTAACAAGGGTATATTGGTTTTATCATGTGTTATTATTATTATTATTATTATTACTATTATTATTACTACGTGGAAAGCTAGGAAAGTAGTATTGATACGTTATATTAGTATTAGATTGACTTTAGTATTGGTGGTATTAGTTTTAGCAACATTATTATTAGTATTAACAAGGCTTTTAGTTAGTAGTAGAATTATTTGTGACTTGTGAAGGAATTTGTCACTGCTACTGCCGTTGCGGTCGTCACCGACGTCGGACATTGACACCCGCACCCACGCTCCGACGACCATTGTCTGCCCTCGTCGCCACAGACCTTGTCGTCGGAATCAGTCCCTCTGCCGCTGCCCAGATCACCGGTGCCCTCTCTTTACGTAAAACTCTTTTTTGGTTCAGCTTGCACTCCACGTACTGTATTGTTTTTGGGTTCTTGATTCTTGTTATTACCATCCCCTAGTACGTGCATGAAACTGTAGTAGTTAAGATGTTACTTTTGTGGTAAGTAAATAGTTTTATAATTGTAGGTGTGATGATTTAGGTGAAACTATATGAGTAATGTGGTGTTTTATATGTCAGTTTGTTTAGGGTTCTTGTTAGAATTATTTTATGCATTAATTAGGATGTTTAATTATCTAGATAAATTCTTGTTCGATTAGTTAAGTATTTACATAGTTTTCTTTGTTTCTCTTATGTGTTTAATTTCATGTATAAATCTTGTTAAATAAGTTAGGTTGATTGAATTACTAAAGTTCGATTCTTGATTATTAATTTACGATTCTTGATTTAATCTTGTATAAAGAAATTGGTTGTTGGGGTTCTTGATTAGTAGTTTAAATGTTTATATGTTCTTTATAGTTTATTCACATGTTCTTTAAGTTCCTTCTTGTTTATTGGTTAAGAAATTCATGTTTAGGATAGTGTTAGTATTTCATGCATGCTTTTAGGGTTAGTAGAAATATTAAAGTTGATTTCATGTTCTACATTTTGGTTTTGATGATAGGAGGTTTGATGTTTGGACCTTAGTTGGATTAGGTTAATTACTTTGGACTTTAGTTACTATTTTAAGCCCAAATTAGGAACCCGGGATCGGATTGGTGGAAGTTAGAACCGAATTTGCAAATTAAATGGAAACCGGTAACGGGACAATTTTGATGGGGTCTAAAGATCGGGTCACCACGGTTAGTGTAGTTGACTTTTGATCGAACCCTTTGGACTGGAGTTTCCCTTAGATGTTAGATTTCATAGGAATTTTACGGACCGGACTTTGGAATTTTATAAGTCGAGTTATACCCCGATTACCAGACCTAGGTCAGATCTGGACAGGTTGGGAAGATGACGGTTTTAGAGGACCTTAAAGCGTGTGTTGGGTCTCAAGTTCAACTTAAGAGTTTTAGTAGACATCCTGAGGTTTCTGAAAAGTCTAAAACCAGACCCATAGAATGTCGGGAAGTCAAGTTATGACCCTTTTTGTGTGGATGCTGTAATCTGTCTTGTGATGTGAAATTGTTAATAAATGTGTTGTTGATTGAAAAGGTTTACTTGGTATTATTATGCGATTACTTGGAATGTGTTAGGTAATTTAAAGTGTACATTCATGATTGATAGGAACCTATAGGGTTCTTAGGGGAGGGTTAGTTAGAAGGTAGTTAATACTAACTTCGAAGGGCACGTTTTGATTAGAATAATTATTCTATTTTAGGCCCAAGCTAACCCGCGTCGTTAGTGAGCTCAAGTGTGTTCGTTTTGCTGTGAAGTGAAGTTAACCAGGTAATGTCTATGCTCTAATCCCCACTGGGATGCTCTTTAAATGTGTTTTAATGTTTTCTAATTTGTTTTGAGAATTGCATCCCGAAAGGGGACTTTTGTGGAAAATGTGACCATCTATTTTGGATAACTGTTTGTAATTGTTGTACTTTGTTTTATGAGTTGAGAAAGTGGATGGTCTTTTATTAGTGGTTTTCGGATTGGTTTTGACTTGAGAGCTGTGAGCTAAGTTTTGCATAAGATACTAATAATTCAAGTGAAACATTAAGCGGGTTTATTTGGTCGTAGCTTTGTAGTGGCGAGTGCAGGACCACAGTGGTAGCTGGAAATGTGAACTCTTGATTTTCTAGTCGTAGCTTTGTGGTAGGCAAAGTGCAGGACCACAGTCGTAGCATGTGGTAGGCGGAAATGTGAACTCTTGATATTCAGTCGTAGCTTGTGGTAGGCAAAGTGCAGGACCACAGTCGTAACGTGGTAGGCGGAAATGTGAACTCTTGATATTCAGTCGTAGGTCGTGGTAGGCAAAGTGCAGGACCTGGTCAGTGTGCTTGTGGTAAGAGGATTTGGGATCCGGTATGATATTTGTTACTTTAAGGGATGTGGTATCCACTGCATAATAAAATATGATTTGGTTGGGTTGAGAAAGCAGTTAAAGGGATTAAAGGTTTGTGAAATGGTTTGACTTGTTCCTCTCCTCAAATGAATTGAAATGAACTTAACTTGTTTTTAACGTTAGGGTAGACATTATTGAGATTTCCTCATTTTTGAAATGTTTTGTTTTCAAGTGATGATCAACATGCTAGAGCAGAATTAGAAGTGAGGGACGTATACAGAAGTCGTTAAATATGTTATGTTTCTTTTTGAAAGACTTGAAGTTAGTTTTGAGGTTTTTTTCTGAGTATGAGTTGTTAGTTGGTTTGCCGTTGACAGACAGTTGTAGTTTCCTTCTCGCCTTGTATTCCTTCGGGGATACGGCAGTGACGCCCATTAAGAGTTTTAAGTCTTCCGCTAAATTTTGTCTGTTAACGTTAGTTTGACTTTGACTTTCCTATAATTGAATTTCCGGGGCGTTACATATATATAGGGGTATTTATTTTCTGGTCCCCACGGTTTTCATTGTTTATTTTTTGGACCCTAAAGTTTATGGGTTGAATAAAAAATGACCTTAAATTTTGTAGGTTGAAAAAAAAGTCCGTGTACTATTTTTTCTTTTTCTTCATATGTTTGAATTTATCTCCCGATTAGCGCCAAACTTCAGGATTAAGGTTAAAACTAATATTAAAGTTGTAATACACCTCTCTTATTCATGTCGGAACTACTTAGACCTTGGATACTTCAAGGTCTAATTAGTTCCGACATGAATAAGAGAGGTGTATTATAGCTTCAATATCAGTTTTAACGTTACTCCTGAAGTTTGGCGCTAATCGGGAGATAAATTCAAACATGAAAAAAAAAAGAAAAACAGTACACGTACCTTTTTTTTCAACTTACAAACTTTAAGGTCCTGTTTTATTTAACCCATAAATTTTAAGGTCCAAAAAATAAACAATGAAAACCGTGGGAACAGAAAATAAATACCCCTATACTTCGGGGTCCAAAATGCAAATAACCTTAGTTTAATATCTATCAATACTTATCGATAGTTAGTTTTCTTTTTTAAGAAGATCATGATACACATATTGACTTAAGATGGTTTATAACCATTTTGAATCGTCTATATATATTTCACACTTTATTAACTTTTAATAGTATTTTCTTTAATAGTTATGTATATTTATCAATTACAAAAGTATAATACTTATTACCTAGGTCAAGAAGATATAAATAATAGCTAATTTTATCAATCATAGTAGAAAATACACATTTTATGCATAGTTTTATATTTATGAAAAAATATTTAAAAAATAAATATTTTTACATTGTTTATAGGTTATAATAACCCTCAAAGTAATTAAACATACATTTATAATGATTTAAATATGCCTATGCTTACATTTAACTTTATCAATGATCTTGGTGAGATGCAAGATGGTTAAGAACCAACTTGCATCAAGATGTTTATCATTTTGCTTTTGAATATTGATTACTGCACAATGCATATGTGCAATATTAATAAAATATTCTTTTTTTTTCCGATCCTTGTTAGTATAGTTTAATTAACACCATCAACACTCTTGGTAATTAATTTTTTTTCTCTCTTTTCTTCAAGCGATTTTCCATTTCCATATTCTTTTTTTCGATTTTTTTAGATCCAACAGAATCAGACTCTTTACAAATTATTGTGCAAAAAATTACTTTGAGGTACCCTAACTTTTGGTGAAATGTTTTTCTGGTACCCCAAATTTTCAAAACTAATTTTGAAGTACCCTTACTTTTTGGGTTAGTAATTATTTAGTGCTTTTCCGGCCATTAATTTTATTAAGTGACCAAAATGTCCTTGTTCTTCCCTTATTGAAGAAATACCCTTGAAGAAGAAGAACGAGGGTATTTCGATCACTTAATAAAATTAATGGTCGGAAAAGCACCAAATAACTACTAACCCAAAAAGTAAGGGTACCTCAAAATTAGTTTTAAAAAGTTGAGGTATCGAAAAATAGTTTTCCCAAATATTGGGGTACCTCCTAGTAATTTTTTGATTATTGTGCATGGGAAAGATAGACTATAATTGAATTTTCTCCAACCTGACATTAGCAAGACTGCTTGAGACACAATCGTTTATAAATATTAATAATACTGATAAGTGTTGATAAATTAACTAGTGGTAACTACAAGAAATATGTTGTAATTGATGAAATATTTGGTTGCTTAAAAAAAAAAAAAAAAGAAGAAGAAAAAGAGATAGAGATAGAGGTTAGTAATAAGTGTTGAGGAGATGAATACAGAGAATGAAAAAGATGACAAGGCAAGATAGTGATGTGAATTTATCTCTATGTCGCTTTGCTTCTTCATTCATTTGGTTGGCTGAAAACACCCATACATTACACATACGGCATACCTACCTTCATTATGGATCGGTCGTACTAATATAATCACTCTTTTTATTAATTATACAATTTTAGTAATCTATTAACGTACGTTCGTACCTCCTTTATACCATTAGTGAAACGTATATAGGTGTGGACAGAAAAATCAGTACCATAATAAATTAAGTGTCCAATACGCATGTACTACTAATAAAAAACTAGTTTTATTATGTACTTTTTTAGGATTAGATTCAGATATGTTGTCAGTTCTTAGGGGTGTAAAATAGAGCTATATATACAACAAAAAGAAAATACAGGATGAATATGGAATCGAGAATAATAATAATAAAGAGATAATAACAAAGATAATAGCAGGCCGAAGGAAATATTTTTACGAGGAAACCCGAATCGCATAAAAATCACGGGCAACAACCAATATCGACTAGTAAAAAAGGAGATATTACAAGAGGTGTAATATAATCTCTTGTACACTCTCACAATCTAGAGGTAAGTAGGGTGAAGATGTGGAAATAACACCGCACTGTACCTCCCTCATGGGGAGTTTTAAAGGCTCTCATATCTGCCGCGTCTCACAATGTGAATGAATACCTGTATTTATAGGGGTAAACATCCTATAGATCTAGCTTGGCTTCCATTCCAAATACAATTAGGTTTTAAAATGCTATATTACAATTAGGAAATTAGCCTAAATATAAGAAAATAACTTCCTAATAACAAGTTACCAAATACCAACCAATAACTTAGAGTTTAAACAAGTTTAGGAAACTTGTCAAATAACGAGTCAAGAGAATTTGAGCCATTAACCCAATATATTTGCTTTAAATGGTTTTTGGACGCTAATACACTATAATTTGTGCCCGGATGTTGGACAATAATGCACTAAACTTTTTCTTGGACAATAATAAATTAAGTGTTTGAACACAACTCCCTGTGGATGCGACGACCACACTCCTAAAAGTACGATAACACTCCTCCTTT
Source organism: Portulaca oleracea (assembly GCA_029582165.1). Classification (NCBI taxonomy): domain Eukaryota; kingdom Viridiplantae; phylum Streptophyta; class Magnoliopsida; order Caryophyllales; family Portulacaceae; genus Portulaca; species Portulaca oleracea. The sequence continues at coordinate 1,177,655 of CM055891.1, forward strand.
CCATTCTTGCCAATAAGGTTGTCCTGCGTTATACTCCCACTCTCCCTTTCTTTATCTCCCAGCGCTGTCATTGTTAAAGCTCCAATCTCCTTCACCACTTCTTCTGCTTGTGCCAGAACAACCTGCCCGTTTTGATGATGTTCTTGCCTTGTACTTCCCTTGTCTTGTTGGAACAAACGACTTTTCACCATACATAGCAGCCCCAGTTGCAACACGTTCTCACCTAGATTTCTTATTTCTTGCTTCATTAAGCTTCAATTTTCCTAGCCTGTCCTTATCCTTCTCTTTTTCTGCCTTTGAGGGTACAAAGTTTCTTTTCATAGGGCTTGCCCTAAGCCATTCCCCGTATGCATAGATTATCTCTTCCCCCTCCTTGTCTTCTTCCCTACCATCCCTGTTAACGTGTCTTATGCGTCCGCAAAAATATCAAAATATGGGGAGACATTCGTACTTGAAGTCAACCTACTTATGTACTCCTTTTTTTATTGTAATCTTCCTTCCCCTTTGCAATGGTTTATGGATATCAACAAGAGCTTTAGCCCCCATGTAAGGTTCCCACCCCAAAGGTTCATAATTTTCGAACTATAAGAAACCCTCCATGTCGTTGGCTATGGCCCATGCTATTTTCTCCGTTCTTTTTTCCAATGATGCAACATATATTCGCACCCAAAGAAGCGACACTCCAAATTCAATTTATGACGGTGGTATGTCTCTCGTGACTTCTTGGATCATGAGGAGGTTGTTGCCGAAAGTCTACGGTCTTCCTTCGAGAACCCGTTCCCTATCCTGCCATGAGAAGAATTGAAATATGAATAGGTTAGGTTCCAGGGTCCTTATCGCCACCCCTTCCTTTGTTCTCCATATCAAGTTCAGTGTTTTCTCCAAAGCCTCGAAGACGAAGGGCTTCCAGGTACAAAGTTTTCCTGTAGAATGAGGGTTGTTTTGCTTTCTGTAGTTTCTCCCATCTCGTTCTCTTCATCTTTCCCTACCGCCTTTTCCTCCTCCTTAAGATGAAACTTGTTCCACTCCTCCACCAGATCATTTGCCATCGACTAAACCACTAGGCCGACGACACCTACGATTCAGTATTGAAAAAAGACGCTCCATGTTGGAGACTTCAGATCCGATTGGCTGGAAGTATTACAAAACCCTAGAGACGACGCCCTAGATGTAGAGAGGGACTCAAATAGATGAGATTAATAATTATCATTGTTGAATTTTGTGGCCCATTGGATCCTCCTAAGGTCCAAAATCGGCAAAAGGAGTTGAGGAGATGCAGACCGTACCCCGTAAGGTGCAACCCGCGCCTCAAACAGAGAAGGAAACAATGTGCGTGCTCGAGACGCTAGTCGCGACAATGAGGCGCTAGCTGCGCCGAGAACCGACGCCTGCCGCGCCTCAAAGGCTCAACCCGCGCCCAAGGCAGAGACGAAACACATGGAGACGTAGGTTGCGCCTTCGAGGCGCTAGCCACGCCACTATTTGCGTCTGTTTGGGCGCTACCCACGTTTGCACCGACTTGCACGCGAAGTTGGTCACGTTTCCGGTGGCACATGGTTTTTTGAGTTTTAACCTAACTCTAATTCCCTAGTCGCCCTATATATATATGATCAGTTTTCTCCACTTTTAAAATCAATCAGATCAGAAAGAAAATATTGAGAAAGATAGACTTTCATAAATATTTTTCCATTGTTATCCTAAGAGAGATTGTGAGTAGAGAGATTTAGATATTGTATTATAATCTCCATTGTTAATCGTGTTACACCCTGTGATAGTAATCGAGTTGTACTCCTCCCTTTTCTCATAGTGGATTATTTTTTTCTATCGCCGTTTGTGAGTTTTTCTCCGAATTCTTCAGTTTCCCACATATACCTGATGTTTGTTTTATCGCTTAATTTTCGTTCCTAAATTTTATTGTAATCTCCATCATCTCGTTTGCTTCTACTGAAATTGCAACCTGCAGTTATTTTCTCTGAAATCCCTTGCAATCATGCATGATTTAAGATGTTCATCATTTTCATTTATGTTATTTAGCTAATCTTGTTTTTAAATAATTGAAAGACAATTTAAAGTAAGAGGTTACAATTTAGCTTTCTTTGTTAAGACGACAATATTTGTAATCTTTCAAGATATCTTTTAATTGTTAAGTATTCTATTTTATTCTAAATTAAAATCATAATTTTGTTTGAACATTTATAATTAATAATTAATTGAGGTGGTTTAACATTTTTTTTTGAAACCAAAAATAACGATTTCATTAAGGGTTATTTGATTCTAATAATACGAACTTTGGGTCATATAAGACTTAATAATACGAACTTTCGATTTGATTGTTAATAATACGGACTTTGATCACTTGTTGATGCAAAGAATACGCCAGTTAGGGTTTTATTTCAGGCCAAAATGACTTGTGAGTAGGGCCTCTTGTTTGGCCTTCCAGCCACCTCATTGAAAAAAATGTCATGTCAGCCTTTTATTTGCCATATCAGCCACCCTTTTCTTCTTCCTCCCTCTCTCTCTCTCTCTCCATTGTATATTCCCATAATTCTGGGTTGGAGATTTTGAAACCCATCCCTCTATCTCTCTATTCTCTCTCTCCATTGTATACTTCCAGGTATGGAATCCTGCCACCCGAGAATCCCCGGAAATTGTGCCCCCAATTTTTACGAATCACAGAAGGTGGGGAATGGTGGGGGGATTTGGGTATGTGTCTTCTATTGAAGATTAAAAGATTGTGTGTTTCTCTGTACGATCTGAGTGTCCTACTGATGACAACTACAATTACAAGGCCCAAGCTTTTACCTTGTGTTTGAATGCCGGAACTTGGAAGAAAGTAGGTTGTTATGTGCCTGATTTTCGTTGGGATTGTCGCTCTAGAGCTGGGGTCTTGGTTAATGAAAAGACATATTGGCTATTGAAGTATCCTGATAGTTTTGATTTTGATGCCAAACTGTGCATTGTTGGGTTTGATTTGGCGAGTGAGGAATTCGTGGAGTTGGAGCCTTCTGCTTGGATGAATGGAGGTAATAGGGGACACTTCTTGTCAATGATACAAGGATGCTTGTCTTTTGTTCCTTTAATTGCTCTGGGAATAATTTGGAATTGAGAAGGGGTTGGAGAGAGAGAATAGAGAGATAGAGGGATGGGGTTTCAAAATCTCCAACCCAGAATTCTGGAAATATATAATGGAGAGAGAGAGAGGGGAGAGAGAAAGAGGGAGGAAGAAGAAGAGGGTGCCTGGTGTGGCAAATAAAAGGTTGACATGGCATTTTTTTTTTGTCAATAGCTGAGGTGGCAAGGTCAAACAAGAGGCACGCTGCTCATTTACCGTGAAAGAAAAACTCTAACTCGGTGGCGTATTCACATGGCCGAAAGTCAGATATTAATCAAATCGAAAAAGACATGTATTATTATATACTTATATGGCCCAAAGTTCGTATTATTAGAATCCAATAATCCTTTCATTAATAACATTTTTTTCGATTCTATGTTGAATATAATTAACAACTAGATTGGGTTAGTTTTATTTAAGAACATAAATTATTCCATATTTTATAATTACTAGTCTTTAACTCGTGCGATGCACGGGGTATTTAAAATTTTAAATAATATAATTAATAAAATAAATATATTATTTTTGTTTTTAAAAATTAAATATATTACCAAACATCCCCAATCCAAGTAAAAAAAGAAGCGATTTGGAATGATAAAAACCAATATTCCAAATCTTGCCCGGGCAGGAAATGGAGTGGTCGAATGTAAGAATTTTACCCTACATTTTGCAATTTAGAGAGACAAATTTCAATTAACCCATAATTTAGAAATCGTTCGTTGCCTATTATTTCATGGAAAAGAAACATGAGACATTAATTATTCATAAACAATATCGTATAAGTCGAAAGAGCAACGACCTTTATTATTATGTCGTAAATGAAATGGCAAAATTCATTGAACTTTATACACCAGTATCAAATCTCTTACATAACCATGTATGAATCCATACAAAATATTATCTGTAGACATATGATGCTTGAATGAACTCATTAATGTAGTATGTTAGTAAAAAATATTCCTCTTAATTTTATGAACAATCTCCACTATACACAACTGATGTCCATCAAATTTTCTTCTATTGCGAGCTTCCTTTCTATCAATCTAGCCTTGATGTTTCACCTTTAGTGCCACTCGTACACCAGGAAAACCTGCTCGGATTCACATTAACATATCATTAATAGAAGGTAGATTATTTACAACATATCCAAATATAAACTAAGACAAAAGAATTAGGATTTAGATATGAGGACAAAACGAAATTTCACTCTTATACAGACATACCTTTGTATGGGTAACTAACATCTTGTATAACAATGCATCACATAAAATCCCACAGATTAGTGGAAAAATTATAGAGAATGCTAAATTGTAATCTTCTGATATTTTTCACCATGTAAATCCAATGTATCATGCAAAATTTTATGAAAAAAATTGTAACATACAAATACATGCCAAAATATATTGATGTAGTATATATTGATAGTACTTTTCGAAAACTAAGCTGCTTGTATTTGCAGGTTTGCCGAGAATTCAATGGTTGTTTCAAATGTTAATTGTTGACAGATTGAAAGACAATGAAAGATGTTTCGATGTTTATATATTAGATCGGGAGGTAGACTTCTAATTAGATTTGGGTGAGACGTAGAGTCCTAATCAGATTTGGGTGAGAGTTACACTCCTAATTGGGTTGGAAAGTAGATTTCAATTTAGATAAGCTAGACTTTTAATATGATTAGACTTCTTATTTATTATTTTTTAAAATTAATTTTTCAATAATTATTTCATGGGCAAGAAATTTTTACTATATTTTTAAATCGATTTATTTTTCTTTAATATGATTGGCCAATAACCTCTACAATCACTCTGAGTTAAGTATTTCAAATTTTAAATATATTACTTTTATATTATTATAGATAAAAATATAGAAAGATATAATTTCGTATAATTTATAGATGATATTATCCCATTATTTCTCCCATTATTTGATATATTCCTTTTTTTTTACTAAACTTAATATGCAGAACAATTAACATTTCATATTAGTATAAGATATTTAGGATATATATTGTAGATGAAACATATTTTATGTAAACTTTTGGGGGTTAATTTGGTTGTGTTCTCTCTCCAAAAAAAAATAAAAAAAAATGGTTGTGGGGCATGACCCTTATGTTATCAATAGTTCATGAGCATAATGTTGGCCTTATCCCTTGATGCACCAAAGGCATATCGGTGGTTGCATTAAATTTTGGAAATTATGTTTGATGGCTAATCCAAGTCTTCTTTATCCAAAATTTTAAACAATCCCATCATGGTTTTCAAAATAAAAAATAATAATAATTATAACCCCACCATATCTCCTCAAGATATTGACATTTTCATTGTTGGATTGTAAATACAAGTGATTAACCTTAAATTTATTCATTACCCTCTGATATTTGTAGCTTTATAATGAAAAATGGCACTTTGGTGCTCCAAATTGGGTTCTTAAACAAAGTGAAACTAAGAAATATATATATAATAATTTAAAAATTAAGTTTGATTTCTTCTTTTTTTTTTTGTCTTGGGAGAAAAAAATATAGTACAGATAGTCGAGTACTTACCTTATGTAACAAATGATAGATTACGTTGTTATAAGCTGATTTTAATTCTTTTATTTATACTTGGTATATCTAATGTGTATCTTTGATCTATTTGTTTAGCAATATTTTGTTGTGAAATGAAATTTTATTGATGACAACAAAGAACTAGCTATTTAAATTATTATTGTCCAAAATAACATGAAATGGCTAATCCATTGAAACATAAGACCACCCATCTAAAAAATTTTATATAGCCATAAACATAGGGGACTTTGTGCTTCACATTAATCCCCTGCATTTGGTTCTCACACTCTTATTTATGACAAAAGGCAGTCAATATCAATGAACCATTTCTACTTTTTCCCTTCATGGTCCATATCATATATAGTTTTGCCTTTACTAAGATGCACAATATGAGAAATAAAATTGACCTCGTAGTAAAAAAAAATACTCACCATAGTGAATGCTTGATTGGTGGACATTGTCATGTATAGGCCTTTTCAAAAATTCAAACTAGGGTGGTGAGAAAACATGCACTCAGATTCACATAAATTCTATTTACCGTTGTTTGAGGACCACCTTTTGCATTCTTTTATTACTTGAGGTTAAAACCCCCTTTTTCAACCACCTTTTTTTTTTTTTTTTTTATTTTGGGTTCCCTGAATGTTTTTTTGGTTGCCGTCTAATTTATATTTTCCCAATGAAAAGGGACAAAGTTTACTGTGCAAGGTGTGACATTATTTATATTGAAACTGGATGCCATGTTTGATAGTAAAGTGTGAGAGACAGAATATCTGTAGAGGTAGTGTGCCCTGTGTCATGGAGGTGGCCTACTACTCTCACACTCTTTCTTACTACCTTCCAATCTGATCTACATTACATACACTCATCTTTCCTTGACATTTAGATCAGATTTCATACCCCTCAATTTAAGCCATTTCTTTCTTTCTTTCTTTCTTTTGTTGTTGCCCACATCAAATCACATTTATTTATAGTCCCACATCTCAGCTTTAATTTGACGGTGAGAGACAAACAAACACCTCCTACCCAGAAAAACCCAGAAATCGGAGGAAGAAAAAACATGATGGGAAGAACAAGTTCATTGATAATTCTGCTGTGCATTGCTTTTGTTGTGGGTTCGCAGCTTGTACATTCTGCTGTCACTTATGATAAGAAGGGTGTTGTTGTCAATGGCCAAAGGAAAATCCTCATTTCTGGCTCCATTCATTACCCCAGAAGTACCCCTGATGTATCTCTCTCTCTCTCTCTCTCTCTCTCTCTCTCTCTCTCTCTCTCTCTCTCTTTCTGATGAACAATGTGCTGTTTGGTTTGCTTGGAATTGGTTGAAATAAAATGAGTTTTTTGATTCTTCATCTTAGTATGCATCATGCAAATCTATTCTCTCTACTCAACTGAAAATTGAAATGTACTACTTTGGTAAACTGGGTTTTGGTGAAATGGGTTTTTGGTTACTGATGAAGGCTCCAAATTGTTTTATGAATATTTTATTGTTGTTGTCTCTCTAATGAGCAAAGTGCTACTTTGGTGGACTGAGCTTGCTTGGGATTGCTTGTAATAAAAATCGGGTTGTGATTTTTAACATTATTGTGGAAATTTGCTCTGTTTTCTCTAGTGAAAAATGAAAAATGTGGTATTTGCCTATTTTGGTGAGGTGGGTTTGTACATAACTACTTTTAAATTTTAATGAAATGGACTTTTTATTTTGTTTTAATAGTTGGTCTCAACTATTTCTTTTTAAACATCTCATAAACATTTTGTAATTTAGACAAAGAATATGCTACTTCATCTATCTGGGTCTGCTTAAAATTGGTTGTAGTGAAATGGGTTTTAGATATTTAATAATGAATCCTAATTTAGACTTGTAATTATTTTTCCTTGTAATTTTGTGTGCAGATGTGGGAAGATCTTATAAGAAAGGCTAAACATGGAGGTTTAGATGTGATCGACACCTATGTGTTCTGGAATGGGCATGAGCCATCCCCTGGCAAAGTAATCCTTTTGGATCTTCAACTTTGCCTTTTCTTTCTTCAAAATGTTTTCTTTACTTTTTTGTGCATTAAAATTCCCCCAAAAAAGCTAAAACATTTCATTTGGATTTTTCTCTGTAGTATTACTTCGGAGGGAGGTATGATTTAGTGCGGTTCATCAAGACAGTTCAAAAAGTTGGTCTCTATGTTAATCTCCGCATTGGTCCTTATGTTTGTGCTGAATGGAATTTTGGGTACTACAACTTCCTCATTTCTTCTCTCTTTTTTTAACCTTTTTTTTTATTAAATTCTTATTTTCAGTTATTCTGACATCAAATATTAAATAGCAAGCAGTGGTTTCAGTATATTTGACTGACTGTTTTCTGACTGACTACATTTGATGCAGAGGATTTCCTGTGTGGTTGAAATATGTTCCTGGAATCAGCTTCAGAACTGACAATGAACCCTTTAAGGTCTTTAACCCATTTTCTCCCTTTAATGTTTTTCTCATAAATATGTATACAATCATTTGTGATGTAGTAACAAAGTTGCTCTTGTGATTGTACAGAGAGCAATGCAAGGTTTCACTCAGAAGATTGTTCAGATGATGAAAGATGAACATCTATTTGCTTCCCAGGGTGGCCCCATAATCCTTTCTCAGGTGTGTGTGAATCTGTGATTTCTCCAAACTGGGTAATAAAATGAGGAAATTCAAAAGATAAACTCATACTATCATTGATATTTTTATCAGATCGAGAACGAATACGGGTCACAAGAAAAAGCTTATGGAGGTGCTGGTAAATCATACATGAACTGGGCAGCCAAAATGGCGGTTGGATTGAATACCGGAGTGCCATGGTTGATGTGCAAGCAAGATGATGCTCCTGACCCTGTGGTAAGATCTTGTCACCTCCCACAAAAGTTTCAAAAAATTGACTCTGATACAAGCGCGAAAAAATGGACCGACAATCTGATTTGCATTTTCTGGTCTGTGCATGTGTTCTGGTAACAGATAAACACATGCAATGGTTTCTACTGTGATGCTTTCAGACCCAACAAACCATACAAACCTATGATGTGGACCGAAGCTTGGAGTGGATGGTATTATTCCAACTACTTGTTGACTTCTTTGAGACCGAATTCGATCATTGTCGTTCTTTTTGTTTAATGGTTCTTTCTGTCATGTCAATTGTCGATGAAGGTTTAATGAATTCGGAGGTCCTGTTAACTCAAGACCAGTTCAAGATCTGGCGTTTGCAGTGGCTCGTTTTGTACAAAGTGGGGGTACATTCTTCAATTATTACATGGTTAGCGCTCTCGATTAGTAGTACTCTTCCTTTTCTGGTGTTCCCCATGTTTTGACATGGTACAGATGCACTGTTGCTAACTCTGATTGACTTGATTCCAATGTTTTGTTTTGCTGTTAATTGTAGTACCATGGTGGAACCAACTTTGAGCGCACCGCTGGTGGGCCTTTCATTACAACGAGTTATGATTATGATGCCCCAATTGATGAATACGGTACGAGTTTTGACATTCCGTCTGTCCCTTGTATCATTGAGTTAGGGTATATTCTTAAGTCTTAACTTAGAGGGGCAATGTCAAATCAGGTAAGTTTAGATAAAAGTTGAAAAGTTGGCTGTTAGAAAATATGTGAGGAATGGGTAAATTTAGGTTGGATTAGGTAAAATGGGTAAATAACTCACCTAAATAACAAAACCTTAGGATGTGCATTTGTTTATACAACAACTCCTAGTGTGGGTCCTACTGTCGCAGGTCTATGGAGATTCAAATGTAGGTAGCCTTACCTTAGCAATATTAGCAACACCTAAATTAAATAGATTCACTCTAGCTTGTATCATACAACCTTCTCTAACCATATTTCGTTGACAGGTTTAACCAGAGAACCTAAATATGGGCATCTGAAAGAGCTTCACAGGGCAATCAAGCTTGCTGAACCAGCATTACTCTCTTCAGATCCCACTGTCACTTCACTCGGAACCTATCAGCAGGTTTGCTGTTTACACAGCTTCCCAGATTCACATATTATGCCTCTTGCGCGTGTTTGACTCATCTAAATACATTTACAGGCCCATGTTTTCTCTGGACGGGGAACTTGTGCAGCATTTCTGTCCAACTTTCATACAACTTCACCAGCAAGGGTAAAATTCCATAATCAGCACTACGACTTGCCTGCCTGGTCTATCAGCATACTTCCTGACTGCAAAAATGTTGTCTTCAACACCGCTAGGGTATGTCACTTTTTTTTGTGCAAGCAAATACTATTCAGTATTTTATTTGGGTCAGTATTATCAGTTGGTGAGACCTTTTTTCTTTTGTTGATCATCAAGGTTGGAGTTCAAACCTCGCATATGCAAATGTTGCCCACCAATTCGCGGTTGACATCATGGAAGATGTACGATGAAGATCTTGCTTCATTAGATGAACGTGCGTCAATGACTGCTAATGGACTTTTGGAACAGCTTAATGTCACCCGAGATAGCAGTGACTATCTGTGGTACATTACTACGTAAGTCCCTCCACCCCGACCAAAAAAAAGAAAAAGAAAAGAAAAATAAATAAATAAATTCAACATGAATGTATGGCCTAGGAATTTGACTCCTCTTGGCGGTGTATTACAGTGTTGAAGTAAGCCAATCAGAATTACAAGGGCATTCTCCAAGTCTCCTGATTCAATCATCAGGGCATGCTGTTCATGTTTTTGTTAACGGGCAGCTTGCAGGTATAATGCTAAATCTCAAACTCTTAGCTTACATTAGACTAAGCACCAGATTTTACTGTTTTAAGCATGACATTTTATCAACCGAATTATGAAATTTCTGTGTACACAATTACAGGGTCAGCTTACGGAACAAGGGAAAGTAAGACATTAACTTTCCAGCAACCCATTAAACTCCATGCAGGAAGAAACAGAATTGCTCTTCTCAGTGTAGCGGTTGGTTTGCCGGTTAGTTTCATATTTACTGTCACCCCTGAACCTTTTCAGCTTTACCATGCTGTGTGAAACTACGGTTACTGACGGGAAACTGTTTCTGTTTGGTTGTTAATTTAAGAACGATGGGGCTCGTTTTGAAACTGTAAAAACGGGAGTTACTGGTCCAGTAGTGTTGCATGGTCTTGGCTCTGGCAGAAAGGATTTATCATGGCAGAAATGGTCATATCAGGTTAGTTTAAAGCACAGGCAACACCATTTACTGTAAGAACTATGCTAAGCAAACCCAAATAGGAGAGAATTTTACTTTGAATTTGGCAATGAATAAAATTTTCAACCCATAATAGGTTGGACTGAAGGGAGAGACAATGAATATTGCTACTGTCAAAGGAGCTTCATCTAGTGATTGGTATGAAGGGTCACTTGCTTCCCGGAGCTCTCAACCTCTGACTTGGTACAAGGTAATAACAGAAGATACTTGTACAGAACCAAATGTATTATCTATGTCCGAAATTCAAGATGACATATTTAATTTGGTCAATTTTCAGGCCTACTTTGATGCACCAGGAGGGTCTGAACCATTGGCTCTAGATATGGGCAGCATGGGGAAAGGTGAAGTATGGATCAATGGACAAAGCATAGGAAGATATTGGCTCAACTATGCCAAGGGAAATTGTGAGTCATGCAATTACGCAACGACATACCGCCCCAAGAATTGCCAATCTGGCTGTGGCAGTCCAACACAGAGATGGTAACTCGCTATTTTTTTTAATTTTTTTTTCAACACTTGAAAACTTGCAGTAGACTTGAGTTGAATCAGCATTGTTCTAACTTTTGTCCTGGTTTTTTTTCAAGGTACCATGTCCCAAGAGCTTGGTTAAAGCCGAGGCAAAACCTAATGGTGGTGTTTGAGGAGCTTGGAGGAGATGCATCAAAGATATCTCTAGTGAAGAGATCTGTGTCCCGGGTTTGTGCTGATGCATATGAACACCATCCAATGGCTTCGAATTGGAGGGTAAATGATGATGGCGATACCCAGATTCTACACCAGACCAAGATCCACTTACAATGTGGACCAGGACAGTCAATTTCCAACATCCAATTTGCAAGTTTTGGCACCCCATCTGGAACTTGTGGCAGTTTCATTCAAGGGAAATGCCATGCTCAGGAATCTCATGCCATGATACAGAAGGTAAAAACTATTCTTATGCCTCATCATGTTTAGTATACTTGATCCGGATATAATTTGATGATTAGCTAAAGCTGAAACCGAACCAAATGACCCCCAAATACTGCTGGATAACCAACTTAGTTATACCAACTTCTCACTCAAACAAACTGATCTTTTCTTTTGATACAGATGTGTGTTGGACATGCAAGATGCACGGTTCCCATATCAAACAAGAACTTTGGGGGAGATCCATGTCCGAACGTGTTGAAGAGATTATCAGTCGAAGCCATTTGCTCCTAGGCACTCATATTATTATCAATCCAACGATACTCAATTCAGATGTAAAGAGTCCAAATATAGATTTGTAACAACTGCGGTTGTTTGTGTAGTACGTCATAATAGAAAGAGGTGGAGAGGGATGGTGAATAAATGTACGTAGTCAAAGATGTCATCCATTAGCAGCACAGTATGTTATTTAGAGAGAGGAATATGAGACAGATGAGGTTATGGAAGACAGGGTAATTGTGTACATTGTGGGTGGGCAGTTCCATTTGCCCTATAGGAGGAGCCATTCCCCTTTCTTTTACAAGGGGGTGGGATAGGGGGGGATTATCTGTGTAAGAAGAGTTTATATTTGTGTTGTTATCTACTTTATGATTGCATTGTTGTGCAGTTCTTGATATCAGTGCATTTCTCTCCATTTCTTCAACCCTCCTTAATCACTGTCAACAGTACTAGTCTTCTTTTAAAAGATCATAATCTCAGAAAGAAAGAAATAATGCTACCTTTGTGATAATGAACGAGTTGAATGAAAGCGTCATATTTGACAAGGTTAAAAAGTTGTCAAACACTTTCTGTGTCAAGAATACTAATTTCTTCTTCCCTAAAATCATTCCTCCAAGTTCACATGTTCCCACTTCTTAACTCTCATCTTCCTCATTAAGATTTGATTGCAAAACAATTTACCATATCTTTATACTATTATAAATCAGGACACAATTTATCTGTCATTAATCCAAATGAAGAATTAATCGTACAATTTACCATATCTTTATACTATTATAAATCAGGACACAATTTATCTGTCATTAATCCAAATGAAGAATTAATCGTGGATGAACATTTCACACATAGCGTCTAAAATGAAGAAATATACCCGTGAATCTGTGATACCCCAGGAACGATTTTTTTTTTTTAATCCAACTAGCAAACAGGAAAGCAATGACCCTGACACTGAGGTCATTGCTAATTCGGGCAAACGGGCTGTCCTGTCGAGTGGAAAATGTGGATGTGGTAAAGAGAAGGAATGGTGTAGTTCTCCACTTGAGAGAGAGTTGGGCAAAACAAGTCAGACAAGTAGAATTTACAGCAAAAGATGTTTATTGAACTCATAAGTGATTACCACGTTCACATAAGTTGGAAAGGTAACCAAAAGCCCTAACAAATACAACCAAGATCAAGGTAAGATATCTAGAAGAACAGTCAAACTATTATTTTTGAAACATAATCACAGTCACAAACCCTATATATGATGATGTAAAGCTTAAGCATTGACTGTGGCCTCACTTGCATGCTTTGTTATGGCAGCCAAGAGCCCGTCTTTGTTGGCCCCGACAATCCTCTCAATTTCCTGTCCATCTTTCAGGAAGACAAAGGTTGGCATTGCCTCCACCTTCCACTCCTCAGCAATAGGCTGCACAAGATAATTTGCATAGTCAGATTCACGAGCTGAGACATACTACTGATTCAAAAGCAGTTCATGATTGCAGCATTCCGCTTCAAAGATGCTCACCTTCTGCTCATCAACATCCACCTTGACAAACACGACATGGGGGAACTTCTTTGCAAAATCTTCAAGAATAGGGGCAATGAAACGACACGGGCCACACCATGTAGCAGTGAAATCAACCACCACCTGTCATCAATATTGACACAAATCAATGGACAAAACAAAGTTACGTTTGGATTTGCTCCGTCACCATCTTCCTCATCTCAAACGTCCTAGCCTAGAAAAGACACATCAGATAGCAATATCCAGACCCAATTACTGTTCTTCATCTTCTCATTCAAAGACAAAACCATAGTTACCAGGAACGTTTCCCGGGTCGCTAATCCCGGAACACGGGTAGCTAATTTTTACACAAATTTAGTCTGATTTTGACTTCGGAATGCTTGTTTCTGGAACGCGGGTCGCAGGTGTATGTTGCATTCCCCGTAACTACAGACAAGGCACCCTTTTCTACTAGTTAGCTCAACCCTAGTTAGCTCAACTTATACTTCATTAAGCAACCCTAGTTAGCTCAACTTATACTTCATGAGCATGAATAGTATCCAGAAGCTCTGCAGTCTGAACAAGAATATTATGCAGTTTCATAAGGGTTTATCTTGGGTTTACTGACGACAACAACACTGAACCAGTGCTTTCCATTTCGAAAACATAAACTCGCGATGCAAAAAGCTCCAAACAAGAATCATGGAGGGTTTTAGGTTCTTTACAACTGACATAACATAGACTACTAAACATCACCATGACCAAACATCACACCGTGAGGGGAAGAGGGGCATTTATAAATACATGATATTCTTGTCCACATGAAATCCTGAACATGTTGACATTAGAGAGTTCTGATAAAAAAGGGCATTGACCAACAAGCCATATACGGATGGTTTGACATTGGAATCATGATTAAGACAGGTAAATTAACAGCCCTTAAATCCAAAATCAAGCAAGGAATTATGAGGTGGACACTTATTCACCTGATCAATCTTGACTGAAAACAAAGTCACACCACAATTAATAACTCTGACGAAGGGATAGATTGAGACATTTTTCATGCCCAGAGGTAGAAAATTAAACCTTAATACACAACACATCACATCAACAAACCCACACAAACAAAGGCAGCTTAGACTAGTGTAACCGGAATGTCAACAAATTTAAAGCCTTTATGTCGAAATTGGGGCAAGTAATCACAGCGAACGCACAGAATCAATCTTTTTCAACGATACTTGAACGTAAACGAAAATGGTAAAAGGCATTATCAGAGATCCGAAAACCCTAGCATCAATTTAAGATTTCGCCCCCGTAAAAGCTGAAGGGTTATGGGGGAAATTTAAGGCAATTAAAAAGCATGAGGAATGAAAAAGATGAGGAAGAAAGAGACCAGCTTGTTAGCCTGTTTGGCTTGATCAAGAAGCTGTTTCCAGTGGTCAGTCGACCGACAAGCGATCACTTGTCCCTCTTCCGCCATGGCTGTCTTTCTCTCCCTCCGATGTTTTCTCTCTCTCCTTTCTAGAATGTCACAGTTCACAACGACATGTGAATCAAATATGAAATTGGTTCACTTATAGAGTTATAGGATTATAGCCATAGGACATCATTAAAATAGTAGAATTTCCAATCGAACTTTTCTCGACACACTCATATAGGACATCTTTATTCACAATTTTATACTAGTAGCATTTTTAATCAACTTTTTTGGAAAATTGAAATCTAATAAATCAAATTTTTAATCCATTTTGATTTAACAAATCAAATTTATCTTTTTGTTAATGGCATACCATACTTAACATTATATTTTTTTGATTGAACATCCACCACTTTCCGGTCATCGGAAAATGACGTGGAATTTTTTGTGTTGAGGTGGACAGTCTTATAACCAAAAAAATAAAAGAAAAATGTTGATGGCTTGTGTTTTATGACTTGGTAGCCCTCTCCCAATCTGATTCAGGTTCAATAAAAAAATATAATGTTAAGTATAGTATGTCATTAGCAAAAAGGTAAGTTTAGTTTGTTAGATCAAAATGGATTAAAAGTTTGGTTTATTAAATTCCAATTTTCCATCTTTATTCATAATTTTGTACTAGCATAATTTCTAATCAACCTTTTTTTGGCACGGGGTTAATGATGGATTCTGTAGCATCCATATGTTTCTAGGACGTCTTTATTCACAATTTTGACCCTCTTTGTAACCAGTTGGTAGCTGTTAACTGTTAGTTTATTGTTGTTAGCTTATAACTATTTAGATTAGCTGTTTGACTTTAGTTGTTTGGTTAGCTGATTGTAGGAAAAGTGTTCGGTAGAGTAGTTTTTTTGTGAAAAGCTTACCTCAAAAAATTCATCAATTAGCTTTTTGAAAACTAACTTATTGAGTTCAAAAAGTTAATATAAAAAGTTACTTACCAAATAGCTCATGTAACTTTTTAACCTTGGTCTAAAAGCTAAAAGATATCCAAGAAACTAAATGATATCCATAAAGCTAAAAGCTACCCAAAAAACAGGATAACCAAACACCCCCTTTGTAGTACTAGAATTTCTAATCAATCTTTTCCAATGGGGTTAATTGTGGGTTCTATAGTACTCCATACACTTTTAGAGTTCTAGGACATCTTTACTCTCAGACCTCATCGAGTCACCGTTCATTGTTTCTAGTCTAACACTCTCGGTCCACACTAGTTCCCTCGTAAAAATTAAACCGTATGTCCAACACTCCAAGTGCATAATACTTTGTGTGCAAGGGTTCGGATAAAATTGCTAATCAACTTTTTAAAAAATTAAAAATGTCACTTATTTTAAAAATGTTCATTATATTTTCTTTTAGATTTTAAAAAACATCACTTTTACATGTTGTATAAGTTTACTAATAACATTTGCAACCTGTCACTCATGTTTGGATTAAATTGTCACTTTACTTTTTCAAAAAGTCAAAAATGTCATTATGATCAATTAAAATAGTAAAAGTTGTCACTGTTTTCTATTAATTTAAAGTAATATATAAAATAATCAAGTTTTAAATGGAGGTTCACTCGAAAAAACAAAGTTTCTAGTCTATAAACCATATAATTATATTTTAAATCTTAGGTCTAGGATTTTAGGTTCACTAAAAAACAAAGTTTCTAGTCTATAAGCCAAATAGTGGAGGTCCAAGTATTTGTTAATTATTGATTTGATTTTCACTAATATTCTTGCCCAAAAAACTGTGCTCTACTTTGGGATTTTCATGATAATGACATGTATGTTTTGGTTGAATTTTATTGTGATTTTTGGTGCTTAAATGATTCTTATACATGTCATAACATTTTTTCCCGCTTGCTAATAATTGTTATTAATATTATTATTGTTAATAATTGTTATTAATATTATTATTGTTAAATAATAAATAAAAATTAAATATTATATTTATTAAAGTTATTATTGTTATTATTAAATATGATAATTATTAATATTGTTATTTTTAATATTATTGTTAATCATGTGTTAATATGATAATTATTAGTGATTAATTGTATTATTATTATTAATATTGTGTTATGAAAATTAGATTAATATTAATATTGTTAATATTAATATTAATGTTAAGCATGTGTTAATATGACAATTAGTAGTGATTAATATCAGTGATTCGTTGTTAATATTTGATGCGTTAATATTATTTAGTGATTAAGCATGTGTTAATATTAGTGATTAATTGTGTTAGAAAAAAATTGTAATTGTGATGTAGGGTTAAGTTTAAGGGTTAGTGTATATTCCGAATAGTTTATATGTAGTTGCGTTAAAAGGATGTTGAGTTTGGATGATTTTGGTTGTTATTTGTAAGTAAGTTGGCGTATAAAGTTGGTATGGGTAATTTATTCATAATTCAACTTAATTGTCAACTTATGTACTCATAACTCCAAATGATGACATAATAGTTATGTCACATCCATTTAATAACTTAGGTACTCAACAACCAGTTGATACGTAAGTGAATAGGTTATTTTGTGATGGTAGGTTAGGATAATAATTATGTTAATGTATAGTTATAGTATGTTAGTTGTATACGTCAAAAAAAGAGGTTGAGTTTTGGGTCACGTTAGTGTCTAAGGAGAGTGTGTGTTGTAACCTGATAATGTATGGTTGAGAAGGTAAACCAATGCCCCGCATCGACTCTCGTTTATTTGTTTGGTTCCCAAAAAGTAGCCCACTGTCAGCAGTGAAATTGAGCGAGGTCTGCAGTGCTTTGGGAGTTAGAAGCGTGTTAGATTCGGTACAATGCAATGTTTCTATTGTGCATCTTGGTAGGTCAACAAGATAAGGCGGATCTGAAAGGGAAGCTAGTAGTGAAGGGTCTGGTACAAATCGTGTTGGACTTTCGTGCATGTAAGATTCATAGGTCCATCAAAGCATTGAACGATGATGTAAATTCACTGCTTTGATGGACTTGTGAATCTTACATGCAAGAAAGCCCAACACGATTTGTATTAGACCCTTCACTACTAGACTCTCTTTCAGATCCGCCTTATCTTGTTGCCCACCAGGCTGCACAATAGAAACATTGCATTGTACCCGAATGAGACGCTCTAACTCCAGGCAATGAGACCTCGCGCAATTTTATCACGGCGATACGTTAATTTTTGGGAACCAAACAAATAAACGAAAGTCGTGCACTGATGAAAGTCTTTTTCAACCATAGATTAACAGTTAAACAACACACTCTCCTTGGACAATAACATGATCCTCTTGCCTCGTGACACGACTTAGTTAACCAACACACGTTAACCCATTTGCACAAATTCTTGTTGCTTAAATGATTATTATGTTATGTATGTCTTCATTTTGCAGGTGATCTAAAATGGTAGGGAAGGGCAAGGGTCGAGGGTTTCTGGACCGGGCGAATTGACTTGTGAGTGGTTGGAGGGGGGGTGAGTCTGGGGACCACCACAGACGCAATGTGACTGCGTCAACTCGCCATGCTGGTCGTGGTACGGATGCAGGTGATGCAGCGGGGGGCCAACCCGAGGACACGGGGAGTCAGGCAACGCGAGATTTCGTTGACCATCTCAACCAGGCCATGGATGAGTCTAGCGGCTCTGAAACATCGGAGTCGGGGGACGATGAGACAGGGGAGCCCGAGATGCAGATGATCCCGACCTCCATCGCCAATTTTACGACTCATGGGCGGTTCTGAGCCGAGTTTCATGCCAATGAGGGATTCAGCGGGGAAGTTTGCCCCAATTCGACAGGGTGGGCAGAGAAGCAGTTCTGCTACTGGTGAAGCTGGGTCCAGTAGCAGATATCAGAAGAGGAGGCGAAGTGGTGACAACTCCTGGAAGATTGGAGGTAACGTGCCCGGGGGACCTGTAATTCCCTCATTAATACCGAGCTTTGGAGGTCACATTGCTCGGGTAATATGGGAGGGTCGCGAGCGTTCGCCCCGTGTTGTCCTTGATTGCGTGATGAAGAAGAATGCGTTGAGAGAATTGTGGTCAGTACACGACAAGATGGATCCCGCATGCCAGGCTGCACTGGGAAGGATCCAAATAACCAATTTGATGGAGTTGATGTACGACCACATCGACACGACGTTGATCTCGGCGTTCGTTGAGAGGTGGCAACCCGACACAAACACATTTCACCTTCCCTTCGGTGAAATGACGATCATGTTGCATGATGTGCAACATATATTGGGTCTTGCAATTGATGGCTTGATGCCTGAAGGACTTCCTCGGGAAGTGGTTAACTAGTACGTGCCTGTGATTTTTGAAAAAGGAATGACAGAGCTGAAGGTTGATAGCATTTATGATAAGGGTGGCATAGCTGACTCCCATTTGAGGTCGATTAGTTTATCGACCCGTTTTCCCATTCCCCATAGGATACGGGCGTGGTTGTTGAGCATGTTGGGAAACACTATCCTCGTGGACAAATCGAGGGATAGAATTAGGCCGCATCCGTGGCCTAGCACTGACGTTATCGTTGATCGCATTGCTTGGGGTACGGTGACCTTGGCGTTCCTTTACCGCCAGTTAGGGATGGCGAGCAGGGCCGGGACAGCCAAGATGGCCGGGTGTTTGACCCTGCTGCAGGCCTGGATCTACGAGTACTTTCCTGATTTTAGGCCACACGCGGAGCAGTCGGTTAATGGGCCTCGGGCGAGCAGGTGGTCCCCCATCCGCCAGCCAAGTTGGGGACAGCGCCTACGACAGTTGAGGGCCTCCTTGGATGTGTTGACGCCGGATCGTGTGAGTTGGGCCCCGTACGAGTCATGCAGCAGGACGTTGTACAATGGCGGCATTCGTGCATACGACATCACTGAGCTGTACATGCCCGATCGCGTCGTCCGGCAGTTAGGGCACCTACAACATATCCCACGGAGATTGTCAGTCCCAAAGAGCGCTGAACGACCGGCGAAGGGCCCCTACAAAGTGGAATTTGTGGATGCTAACGCCAGCGCTGACTGAGCGGGGTTTCCCATATACAACAAAATGTCAGTGCGTGATGTGCCTCGCACGAAACAAGTGTCGTGGGAAGTAGATGTCGCTTACAACGATTGGTATGCGGCATATTCACACAAGTTTTTGAATAACAACGCCTCTGCCAGCCAATCGACAGTCGAGGACCTTCCGACACACGAACAGGTACACTTAAACCCTCATCATAATTTAATATTTTGTTTAGCTGATTTGTTTATGGGATGGTGGATATCATGATTGATCTGACCGCAATATTTTGTGTTTTATTTTTGTAAAAGTGGGCCTATACATGGGCCTCATTAGTGCAGCGAGGGAGGCATCAGTTCCAAGCGAACGATGAGACAGCGACAATTAATCGTGCGTGGTACGATGAGATGGTCGACTTGCACGGGCGTTGGTGCCATCAGATGCATATCGAGGTCCCCGAGCCGGAAGATGATGAGGAGGAGTAGTAGATTGTGTTTTTCAATTTCGTTGTTTTTATTGTACCCTAAACTAAGTGTTAATTTGTGTTGAACTAATTAACTGATTTTGCGTTGTGTTAATTTGTGTTATGTTTGCCGATAATGTTCCAATTAACTGCATCAGTTTCAATTTAAATATAATTAGCAATTCATATATACACAAGGGTACAACTACAACCATCATTGGCGTTGAGCGGCCCAAATAGCCTGCCATCTATCAATACGAGCCTGGAAAGGCTCATCCCAACCTTGAACAGTTGTGTCTCTAGCTGCTCGCCATCCAATATGAATCGGCGGTAGAGGGCAGTCATCCCGTAAATGGATTAGCATGAAGTGGTTGTTCACCCGCACAATTCCCTGAACTTTCGCAGGAGCCGTACGTCTAGGCCCTCCTCTTATGGGTAATATTGATATGCATAGTTCAGCAGTCTGCGATCGTGGACCAGGAGGTGTTGACAAGAAGATCCACATCATATTCGTCACTGTCGCAGCTGGAAATAAATTATTTGGAGCCGACATCCAATGTTCATACGGGGCTGGCCCAGCCAAGTGGCCGTGAATCCTTGATTAGGTCTCAAGGAACATCTCCTTGCTGTTAGAAAACGCAGTAACATAAGCATTTTCACTCGCCTGCAACTCAGTGCCCATTGACCACCTTGCACTTGACCACAAATGCTCATCCCCGTAACCTGCCTCGGCTACGCATCTGAACCCACAGTTGCCATCAGATTCCACATCCTTCCATCCAACGAAGTATGGCAGAATGAAATGTGGCAAAACGTCCTCGAACGGGAACGGATATTGACGCATCCGGTGGATACCTGCGAATCATATTATCTTAAGTTATAAACAACAATATATAGTCATTATGAAAACCAAACAAGTGCTATAAAGATTAAGATATGCAAACCTGTTGACCCCATCCCAACTGATGAAGAACTGGTTCCCTTTTTCCTTGACGAGTTCGTCGTAGACTTGCTACCCCGTCCCGATGATCGTCCGTACTCAAACGCACTGGGGTTGCGTCGCGTTGATTTTGAAGTCTTTGGTCTGCCGGGGCGTGGGGGGCTTGTCTGCGGATCAGGAATATACTCACTGTCGGGATTCAACTTTCCATTGAGGACACTGTTTACGTGTCATACAACTGCTGGGTCACTCTCCCGAACCTGGTTAGCCAGTTCCTCAAATTGTTCTAAGTCTGTACCTGATGGAACATTATTTGAGCATTCAGTTTCACCATCGCCAATCACTGTCAGTTGTCTCCAAAACATATTTATCCGTGTCAGCGGAATTGGCTCTCCAGATGCGTAAACTTCCATCATAGAACACGCGCAGGGGAGGAGGTGGGTTCTCGACACCAGGTGATCGCATGAGTAGCATTCTCCTTCATACCTCATCGCCAGCATCTTATTAAACATAATAATAATAATATTATCAATAAATAAATAAATAATAACAACATATTAATAATTTTAACATAATTAACATATTAATAATAATTAACAACATTATTTATCTAAATAATAATATTATAAATAAATAAATAATAACATTAACAACACTTAATATTATTAAGAATACACTTACAAACAATTTATTTTAATAATATTAATTAACACAATTTTAACATAATCAACATAATAATTACAATTAACAACATTGATTACCTTAATAATAATATTATAAATAGAAATAACCATATTAATTAACATAATTAACATACTATAATAATAATAATAACAATACGTAAATAAATAAATAAATTAACAATACTATAATAATAATAATAATAATAATAATTAAAATAATATTAATTAACAAAATTTTAACATAATTAACATAACAATTATAATTACCAACATTGATTACCTTAATAATAATATTATAAATAAATAAATAAATATTATTAACATATTTTATACGTAAATAATAATTTTCCAATTTTATAAATTTTTTGAAATTTTTTTTTTAAAAAAAAATTTCCCGGAAAAAATGCAGTCTTGGATCCAAGCGCGGCAATGCCGCCACACCGCAAGCAAATCTGCGCACGGCCTTTTTCCGGGAATTTTTTTTTTGGTTTTTTTCACAAATTTAAAATTTACAAACTAACCTCTTCCTATTCATTTGAATTATCACCTTCTCTTGACATTTTAGGTTGAATTTCAACAATAGATCAAAAATTTAGAGAGAGAATGTTAGAGAGAGTTAGGGGAGAGTGAGAGGAGAGGGAAGAGAGTTGAAATATATGAGAGGCAAAAACGTCTTTTGGGTGGGTGACAATAGTAAAAAGGGAGGCGACGAAAAGCAATACCCCATTTTTTGGGAGTATCTTGTGTTCTTGTCATTGATTGGAGTTGGACTGATTTGGAGTAAATTTGGAGATTAATTATTTGGTGTATTACAAGTTTCTTGATTGAATCCATGAGTGCTTGTTGGTTGATGTGAATTAGATAGATAACTTTGGTGCTGGCTATTTGTATACAAGGTGATCCGCTGTTGTTTATTCTTTGCCTTATTAATTACTTCTGATTGTAGATCATTGTATGTATTCCATTGCCTGTTTCACCCCATCTTCCCCACAAAATAGCCTCGCAATTCGCGAAAGCTCCACAAAATTTCCTAGCAACAAAGAACCCTAACCCTTATTTGATAATTTTTTCCTACCTCATTACATCTCTAAACTCCTCAAATGGCCTCGATTCCTAGTCTAATGCGCGAACGAGAAACCCTCCACACCCTACTCCTCAATCCATGCTAGTTTCGAGCATACATTTCAACGAATAGCGGAAGGTCAAGAGCAGATCGTAGAAGGCCAAAAGCGGCTCGTAAGGGGACAAAATGTGTTACAACGCTAAATGGGTTACTTCATAGGGATTATGGACGCCCTTTGCCTTCAAATCCCACTAAGGAACAAAGAAATGCCTATATCTCCCCCTGCGATAGAAATCGGCCTTGACCTTGTGTTGGTGGTAATGGCCCAGCTAGGGGTCCTCCACTTCGGTATGCTCTCGCCATAGAAAATAGCTTTAGTGAAGAGTCCTATGATGCTTCATTCATAGAGGTTCATCATATTTGTAGGCCTCAAGACAACTTGAACAACGTCCGAGTTGAGCCTCCTACATTCAATAATAGTGTGAATCCCGACGACTTTTACACTTGGCTCCAAGCAATGGAGAAGATATTCCTGCTTAAGGATTATGATGATGGAACAATTCAAGGTGGCTTCTTTGCATCTCGATCACTAAATATGTCTCACTTTGGTTTGAGAACTTGAAGAAGAAACAAGCACGAGATTACAAGTCTCAAATGCAAACATAGCCTAAGCTCAAGAAGTATATGGAGAAAAGGTTTGTGTCATCCAATTTTATTTTTTGGGACCATCAGAATCAAAATGAAAGAAGATATTATTGCTATACAATTGGTAAAAATAGATATTATAAGAATTCAATTTTCCCATAGTAAAATTCTACTCCCATAATTTCTCATAGAAACTTAATCGGATTTTAATATCCTATTTCATTTTCTTAAAGATTATATCGAAAAATCTAATTTCTTAATATCTTTACTAGCTAGTACATGAGCTATATTTTAAAAAATAAAGATTGATTGGTTAACTAACTTTGCAATGACGTAATTCGACATTCTAAATAAAATAATAGCCAAAGTAATTAAAATTGATGTATTCGCTTGTAGTTATTAACTATTACACCACAAATGTAATTATTTCTAATAGATATTACTCCCTCCGTCACTTTTTATGTGGAAAATTATCTAACTCTCTGAACCCAATTAATGCTTATAGGAAAAAGAGTAAAAAAAATTTGTGGATAGACAAATATACTCTTCTACTAATTTCAATGTAAAGAGAGTAACAAAGTAGTAGTTTAAAAGGTAAAATAAAACTAAAATTCATTAAATAAGGGTAATTTAGGTATTTTAGTTATTGGAATTGTAAAACTGACAAATAAAAAAGGACAAAATAGTTAAGAAAATTGATACTTATTTAGAGACGGAGAGAGTATTTATCATAATCAAGTGTAAGTATTTTTAATTTATTGTCAAGAAAATATAATAAAATATTTGGTCATACATTAATTAAATTGAATTTCTCATAAATAATTATTATTTTCTTAGCTAGCTAGTTAAAATGAAAAGATTGCCACCACCATATGGAGATCTGACCCAATTCCCTAGAAACTAATATACATTCAACATGTATTTACCCAACTTGAAATATATCCAATACATATATATTTAACCCCCTTATCCAAATTGACATGTACATATATATATGTAACTCCAAGCTCGGGCCCAAATGTAGACTTGACCGGCTTAAAGATCTTCTAGCTAAGCTCAAGCCGATTTTTCTCTAAGTCAGGCACAAGATTGAGTCGACTCATTTACACCAGTTATAAGAAGAGATAAGAGGGAGTTCAGGGGCGGAACCAGAAAATATTTATTAGGGGGGTCAGTTTATTAATATTCTTTTCAACTTTATCATAGATTTAGTCTTCAAATTATTTATTTTTACTTGTTTATTGAACTTTTATCTAAACTCTTTTATGGTCTTTCACGTTCAATCTAGTAGAAAAGATACTTATTAAATCTTTAACCCCACAATGAAGTATAGAACAACGACAATGTACTCTAGAAAGTCTATCTAAAGTGAGGTTTAAGAAGATTTAGATGTAGGCAATCTTCTCTATGCGCGGGAATGTATGAAGAGACTTATTCTGGCAGACCTAAAAAAAGAACATTTTTGAAAGAACTCGTAATGAAATGTAAAGATAAAAAGAATAAGAAAACATAAGCTTCTAAAACTATGTATCTTTAAAATATATTAAAATATTTATAATTTGAGTACTTCATATATATAATATAAAGTGAGATAAATAAAAACATATCGTCCTTCTAGAGCAACTACCATTTAGCTATGAGATTAATCATGTAAACCTTTACACAAGTTACTACATATAAGATTCTTGGAGCATAGAGGGGGTTGTGGCCCCCACTAGCCCTTTCTAGCTATGCCCATGAGGGAGTTGTTTTACGCATGGTATGCAGTAAATAACCCAAATATGATTAGATTTTTACCCGGTCACGAAGAATGTGATATATTCTCCATAAAAAAAATGAAACCTAAACTTCATAATTGGTAGATCAAATATATGATTATAATTAAGTTATCATCATGTTGTTGGCCTCATAATCTATGTTGTTGTGGGACGTTTGGACTCATAGTTCCAGTAATTAACATGCCATCTCCACGGGTATTTTTACGACAATTAATGTCAGAAAGCAGCCTTGAATTTTCATAAGCAAAAGTTTAAATTAAATACTGGAGATAATCAAAACAAAAGCAACAAAGGAAACCAACCGATGGACAAAAACAAAAATAACCCGCCATATATATAAACAAAGGCAAACATATTAAACGTATTGAATTTTGAGACTAATCAAAGTTTTTGGGGAGGGGAGCTGCTCCATATATGCATATTAACTTGCACGATTAATTTGAATACCAAACGATCCAAACATTAGACACAAAGAAGCTACAAAAAAAAAAACGATCCTCCGAAAGTTGGGTTTGTCTTATACAAATGTCTAGAAGTAATGGTCGTACCAAAGTGGTCGGAACCAGCGCGATCCAAGGGAGGAATGACAGGAGATGAAGACGAGCAGGAGAAGCAGAAGCAGCGCGACGCCGAATGGGGATCCTCCAGCGCGGTGGATGGCATCGTGATCCGGCTTGGGGATCCTGATGAGAGACCACTTCTCCCCTGGTCTGTAGCTGCACCGTATCAGAAGGAGGAGCATGGCTGGGAGGAAGAAGAGCACTATCTTGAATGTTAATAGGGCGTTTTCGAGCTGTTCTTGGAAAGGGAAGTATGTGGACATGTAGAGGTAGAATAGGACTATGCCAAACACTGCCACCAAACCTAAAGGTGGTGCTGAAGCCATATGGTTCTTCTACCTACAATTGCTAGCGTACGTAAATGTAATGGTCTGCACACACAAATCTAGTTTAATTTCTTTGCATGGTTGTGTGTTGAGCTAGCTATAGGTAGCTAACCATGGAGTTAGTTGTTTCATGGCCGGGGTTTGGGATTGGAGCTTAAGGAGGAGGAAATCAATTAAGGGCGGTGTGGACAGTGATAAGAGTGATAAAGAGTCAAATGAGAGAAAGGGACAGAAGGCCTAGGTGCTTTAATTTGGCATAGATGCTTCAAAAAGAAAGCTAAGGGTATAAATTCAAAGACACTATTTACTTACTGCGCTCATGCACCCATCTTTTAGTGGTAGTGGATCGATCAGCTTTTAGGAATTAAGGGTATAAATTCAAAGACACTATACTATTTACAACTGCTTTATTCCCCAGTAGTACTGCTTTCTTATTTTATAAGAATGAGAATGAGAGTCTTCTATTGGGGTGCATTTGCCATATAGGATTGTAAAACATACTGTGGAATTGTATGCGTTAGTTGCTTTTATTCTATCAGAGTTTGGCGTGAGGAAGCACTGCTTGGCTTAAATAATATTTAAACTTGGGAAAATCTTTTGAGCCTAATACAAATTTAATTTATGGGTCCTCCACTTGCTTAATATGCGGTACTGCAGCTTATCGCACCGCAATTTACACCAACCTACCGCAATCTATCGCAACTCACCGCATTCTACCGCAATCTACTATTTACCTTTTCACTAATATCAACATCCATTTATTATTATTTTGCACCGCAACTCACCGCACTGCAACTTACCGCAACGTAATTCCACCATATAAAAGAACAGTGCCTTGTGCAAAAATAGATGCATATTACAACTCATCTAAGCCCATTTAAATATTTTTTGGTGGGTGATAGTTTGGTCATGTTATTTACGAGTGTAGGGTTAAATTAGATAAAGTAAATTAAGGAAAATTATGTAAGAAAAGTAGTCGAATTAGGTAAATATTACATCACCTATTCCTTTTTTATTTTTAAATAAATTCTGTGAGTTGAATAAAAAATTTTACATATAAATTATCTAAAATTATAGTTCTATTGTTTTGAATGGTAAAATAAGATATGATTAAACCTAATCTATCAATCTAAAAATCAGACTGAGAATGTATCAATGGATTTTATGGCACTAAAACCATGCCTATTCTGCCCTGATGGGCCCGAATCTTATTTGGATTTTGTCTATACTCTATAATCTGCATGGGATTGGGATGCCTTTCAGTATCGTGAGTGACAGAGATCTTGTCTTCCTTAGCCAATTTTGGCGGGCATTGTTTGCTTTTCATGGCGTGAATCTCAGACTGTCATCCTCATACCACCAACAAACTGATGGGCAAACCAAAGTGGTTAACAAATGCCCTGAGTCATATCTCATATGTACGTGTTCACAATCTCCTAAGGAGTGGTGTAAGTACCTTCCCTTAACTGAATGGTGGTACCACACTAAATACCACACTGCTATTGAAAGAATTCATTTGGAAGTTGTCTATGGCTACCTGCTACCCTACTCCCGATCATCTCCCATATCTACTCGGGGAATCTGCAATGGCGGCAGTTAATAGAACACTGAAGCAGAGGGAGCAAATGATCAAGTCACTCAAGCATGAGTTGCAGCTGGCTCAGAACAGGATGATACAACAGGCTAATGCTCATCAATCAGACAGGAAATTTCAGGTCGGAGATTGGGTCTTGGTGAAGCTGCAACCAATACAGACAGTCTATGACAGGATTGGCAAAGTGGCATACAAATTGCTCTTCCCTGAGGATGTAAAAGATCCATGGTGTGCTTCATGTTTATCAATTGAAGCTCTTTAAGGGATATTTATCTGATGTTCCTCAAATTCTGTCATTCCTTAGGGGAAAGGATGCTGCCTCAATTCTGCTGCCACATTTGATTGTGGATTGGAGAATCGAGATCAAGGAGGAGGAACTGCCCATCTGTTCAGTATCTTGTGCACTGAATTTCAACAACTTTGAGGGCAAAGCTTCTCTCAATGGGGGAGGAATGATACATGATAGAAGCTTATTTAGAGAGTTAAGATGAGCTAACACTAGTTGTTAAAGCTGTCATGGAAGACGTACATCTCTCTCAGCATACCAATTACGTCTTCTTGGTTTCATCATCCCTCTTCAAGGTTTTCATCATCTTCCTTCATTTTGTGCAGTCTTCTCCTATGACCTTTAATGAAGTTGATAGGCTCTTCAATATGATTCCTCCAAGGAAGTGTTCCTATACATGACAATGAAGTCTTCCAAAATGTATTTGCTTAGTTTATGGTTTTTGGGGTGGAGCTTAATTAATTGGTGTTTTTGCACGAAAATGGTCGCTAGATGATTTGCAAGGGCTTGAACTGGGGTTCATAGGTGCCTGGGCCCACACTATTTCGCAAAAAGGAACCAATTTGTTTAAAGAACGACAACACAATATATCCAAGTTAAATAGAAGGGGCACTGCTAGGTACTGTGAAGAATTCAGTTAGAATACAGCCTTTATTTCAATTTCCAATTTGTGATCCCACCAAATGTTCACATTTTCCAGAGAAAGTGTTACAAAGTAGAACACCAGATACAAATAAAACTTTGTACAGCAGGAAAATGCACACTTGACTGTATCCGGTAAGCATCCTACATCTATTTACAGGTTACACTTTCCCAATTATCAGGGAAATGAAAAATTTGGTGAGGCCAATGTGTTGGACAAATCTCCTTCCAGTTCAGCAGCTAAATAAGTTCCAGAAAAAGTGTCGATATTCATCTCCTATGTCAAGTTATAAGGCCTCCTTTCAAAGCATCAGCAGCCCTTTGAATGGCTCTTGCAGCCCTCCAAATCTCATGCTGAATTGCCGCATTACCTTCTCCCCCCTTAACTTGTGTGGATTGATAAATAGCATTAGCTATTGACGGGAAAAAGCTAAGCTTACTTTCAGAGGCTGACGAAGGACCATAAACCTGCAACCAAATTAATGCCTACGAGTTGGATACAAGTTTCTGTTGAAGAAATCAGACATGTATTCGTGTTTAACCTCATCTTATCCTTTCCAAGCACACCAATTTGTTGCCACATATGCAACCCAAACAACAATCCATTTCCAACCCAGAACCATTACAGTCCAATGGTTTCTTTTTCTTCCTTTTTTTTTATGGTTTTTTCTTTTTTTTTTTTTTTTGGGGGGGGGGGGCAAACATCTATTAAGTTCCATCTTTAGGTTCATTCCTAATTCTGTCTGTAGGTTCATTCCTATTGCTACAGTTGCAATGCATTCTTAAGAGTCACCTCATCTTTAAGTACTAGAATTAAAAAGGTCAAGACACTTACAAGATGCTTAAACCACTGGCTTCCAAGGAGGCCATCAGCATCCAACAAACCTCTTTCTGCAAGCATCAATCGATCATTTAACGATCTTTTCTTCATAATCTCAACTTCACTTGAGTTTTCATCAGCCCTTAGTTTCTGCAATTTTTTCATATTCACCATGTCAATGGCGGTTAACCCTAGCACAAGAACAAGCATTAACATATACAAAAGATCGGTATAAGTTGCAGAAGAGCGAATGAGTTACAGAACAGCACCCTCAACTTCACAAGTATGAAAAGTGCTGTGTGTCTCAGTTAATGTCTAAAGCAATCTTTTTTTTCTCAAATGTTAAGGAGCAGCTCATAAATATCCTTAGACTTTTCAAAATTTTGTGGTGTAGAACTTTTCCAAGGACTTTGCAACTTTTTCTATAGTGTACAAGCTGGGCGCTTTTACTAAAAAGTGCTGTGTTTTAAATTAGTACCCTTTGTTCATTCTGCTAATCTATTCCTTTTCCCCATCTATTAAACGAACGTAACATTTCAACAAAATGTCAGCAAGTTATTGATCCAGCTTCCACTATTACCCCACCCCTAGCATGGCAAAAGGGGGGAGGGGAAGAAACCTACCCCATTGAACAGGGGGACATTCATTAACAAAGCGTTACTAGTTATTAGTAATACTATAGAACATGCGTTGAAGCTTGCTTGGTGCATGTAACGAGTTTCAGTTCTCATTTCTACCCTCTGAACTAAATCTGCAAAATCAGTTTAACTGCCACCGTAAAATGAACGCAGCAGTCATCATACTCAGCAGATATGGCGAAGATGTCATGCTTGATACACCTGAGAATGTTAGATCAAATTGTTATCTCACCTTTCCTTCCTCCTGAACTTCTTTGGCAGCTGCCAGAAAATGCTGAATGGATGTATTAAGAGGAAGAACAGATGCACGGCCTTCCAGCACATCAATCAGGGTGACCGTGTACTCCTGCAAAGAAATATAAGCAACATCTGTGGGTTAATACCGAAGTCCGAGTAACATAATCAAAATGAATATGATTTAATCTGTAAAATTTCTCGAAAACAGCTTGGTATGACACTCGGACAAGTAACTGTTGGATTGATGAGAGAGTCTGAGCAACATTAATCAAGATTAGCCTCGAGTCTAATATAAATATGCAAAAAGATGTTACCCCATTATGCCTTTCAATCTTACATATAATCAAAATTAGCCCCGCAGACTCCTCAGTCAACATCAAAATGCAGAAAAGTGCTTCCCTTTAATGCACACAATGAGCCTCATTAATTTCTCTGCATTCCTACTCTATTTGGATGAAGAGTTTACCCTATCTTGGAAACTAGAGGCTAATAGATTGCCAGCTAGTACACCATCATCAAGTTACCACAAAGCTTTTCGTAGCTACTACATCATCATAAGTTAAATGGAATAAAATGAATATAACTTTTTTTTTTAAAAAAAAGTTTTATAGGTCCAACACCTCTTATTCTTGCCACAATGTTCCTTCTTCAAAGTTCAAATACTCCTTACCAAAAAGATTGGTACTTTAACTGTATGTTGGTAATTTTACAACCAATCATGAATACGTTGATTTCCAAGTGAATACACATAGACTTCCATGTTCAATGACAGTAATCCTTAGTGATAATTTTCACAGTAAGAGACAAGCATCAGAAGTTAACAGGAGATTTATTGGATACCTGCAATTGCTCTGCATAGGAAACATAATTAAACGGCAGGATTGTATCATCTGCCAAACGAAGAGATATGAGGCCCCAAAGTCCTGCCACTGAAGAGCAACCACAAAAGCTGGAATCAATGTCAGAAGAAGAGATTTTCTCTTACAATAAAAGAGAAGGCTCTAAGAAGGTGCCTTCATTTTATTTATGCTCAGAAAAAACACGCATTAATGAAATTTACACCCAAAAGAAACTGACCAGCTACATGGCGATGGAAAAAAGGATCTCCGTTATTTACCATCCACTCATAAGAGTCGAAAGCTGTATGATACACTGGAAAATCTGGAATATTATGATAAAAGAAAGGAATTATCTATGGAATCTGAAACATTTCAAGAGATCAATGCCAGTGCCATTAAAACAAGATAGAATGCAGACATAAAAGTAAATAAGTAAACAATTACAAAGAGATCCATAACCTAAAGCTTCTTTTTATCTTTTAAACATTTGCCTTTACAAGAGGAAATTACTGTGAACTAATTGAAAGAAATTGATAGTCAATAAAATATTACTGTGAACTATTTAAAACAAAATGACCTACATGGATTCAAAATATGGACCATCCACGACAAGAAAACTGCATTGGAAAGGGTTTGGAGCGGAGCCAACCCCGTTTTCAACCAGTGACAACAGCGATAAGGAATGCAATTGCCACATTTGAGATATTTTTATTTTGCACTGCGATGAAAACAGAAATTGAGATTGAAACTGCATTCCGAATCCTTGCCCCACCACTGGAAATATCAAGGCTCCGCATTCCTATTCTAGACAGCTAACCACAATACACACTGATTGAAGATTTTGAATCTTTTTTTTTTTTTTTTCTTCTTTTTTTATTTGGTGGTGGTGGGGAAATCACATGTTAGGGGTGGAACTGGTACCCTTTCCATAGTACATATCCAAAGAAGAAACTCCCGCATGCTGCAGAAATGGAGCAAAATCTGAGTCAACCCCACTAAGCCTTTGGATCTGCAACATAAACAAATTAATTAATGAGATACCCAGAAAAGCCTTACCATTCAATGCATCAAAATTCAAAAAATGCCATAGGTGATCTCCATATTTTGCACAATAAATTGTATCATCAAATTGAGCTTAATTCACAGCAAACTGGCAAAGACTCAAATGCAATGCCTATATCAATTATGATTTTCAACCTTCGCCAACAATCCCACATTCCCACCTCATCATTGTTTCTCTTTGTTAACCTTAATATCAAAATCCCGTTTGGGGTACTTTTCCTTTGAGTCCTGAAAAAGCAGGAGTGTGGAAATCGGTTCAATTGTTCAAATTTCACTTACAACTACCTGCCTCAGAACTCAAGTTGCTATTTGCTTCTTTCCAGGAATTGGACCAGACATGTAACCTGGCAAGATGTGTGTGCCAAGGGATGTGCAAAACATAGTTGAGACTTATACATACTCACTAGCACACAATTTTC
Source organism: Portulaca oleracea (assembly GCA_029582165.1). Lineage (NCBI taxonomy): Eukaryota > Viridiplantae > Streptophyta > Magnoliopsida > Caryophyllales > Portulacaceae > Portulaca > Portulaca oleracea. The sequence goes on from CM055891.1 coordinate 1,210,591, forward strand.
ACATTGGGTTGTGGCTAGTGTTAGAAGTTGCGGGATTTTGTCCCTTCATCTACCTTACACATAAGCCTGAGGCTGTTATTGGTCCAACATACTATTGGGTTAGTCAATTTACTGCAGGGACCCTTCTCTGGTTTTGGCTGGAATTAGCTCTAGTTGGCTGGGTTATCATGATCAGCCTTCTTACATAGGTTGTCCTTTTATATAGCTGTTTGCTATTAGAAGATACCAGCTGGATGGTTGCTTCTTTGCTAAGCTGGTCGTTCACTGTATAGCAGGCAGCAGAATACTCATTGTGACTTGTTGCTTGTTTGTTAGTTTAACAGCATGTTAAGTTTCGTCTACACAAATCGCCTCAATGCACAAACCTAAGAACAGCGTAGGAACAGCACACCATTTGACTCAGCTTATCTGTTTTCTCGGCCTATCTGTTTTGCATGTCATCCTTAGATTTCACTCTAAATAGCTCTGGCAGGCCGATCTCCCTTGATGAGACAGTCTCAATATTTTTGCTCTTTTCCTAGGAAAATTGAAGATTAGGCTTTTGCACCTTTATGTTATAAAATGCTGAACAAGGTTGTCCTCTAGTTTTGATACAGTCAGATGCTTTTGTTAAATCTAAACTCTGATTTTAGCTGTCTAGCCAACTTTTAAGGGTAAGGCTGCATACCCACAACGACGACGGTCCCCCTTTTTAACCCAGGGGAGCACCTGATGTTATTAGCTCACTTTGGTTTGGTTTGAGTAGTTTGGCTGGTTTGGCTCAATGCATACCACTGAGGGGAGAAACTTCAAAATCTGACCTTGACTAGATACATTTGATTAAAGGGGATTCAGATCAAAATGCCTACTCCTTTAACCAACAAAGGGACTTCTACATTCAAAAGCCATTTTCAAAAATACTTTTTCTTGTATCGGTATGCTCCCACTGAACCCAATCCTCTTTAACCAACAATTCGACCCTGCCTACCTCCCTTCCCAGAAAAAGAAAAAGGAAATGGAAATAAAAGATTTACAATATTCAATTTTAATGGACTGTAATGATCTCTAGCTTATTTATCAGTTCAAGTCCAAAAGTCTACATTCCAAACTATCCATTCACCAACTAACAATGCAAATTACAGAAAAGAAAAGCAGAATCACTGACACTTGAGACGTTGCAAGTTTGATATGTGATAGATAGACCATCATATGACTGATGTGACACTAAAGGAAAGTAGATTTGCAATTAACTTACAAATACGCCTTTGCTTTGGGCAGTCCATTGTTCATAAATTGTTGCCCCTTCTGCATCAGGATCCTTAACCTGAGCCAGTCCAAATTGAGTATTTGAATGTTAATATTTGTAATGACTACAGTCATCACTCATTTTAAAGACTCTTATTACCTTTTTCGTGATGTCAACAAAAACATCATCCAGTTGGGGAGTCATGCTAGCAAATAATCCAGGGCCTTGTTGAACTGCACAATCCACGTTTAAGTATGCCACAGCGCTAGAACCAAGATTCATAATGTTCTGCTCAACCCATTCTGTAGAGCCTATCTGGAAATGGATGGCAATGACAAAGTTAGAAATGACCTTTACTGGTTGTAATAGAGAACGCTTTCTGTATTAACATAGAGCAATATACTATAGCAAAAGCAAACAAGATCACAGCAGCAATTGAGAAAATTAATGTAAGATAAAGGGCACAAGAATTTAGCACGAAAACGAAAATAAAAACATAAATTTTAAAAAACCACAGGCAGAACAAGCACAAACAAACTCATGATAGCCTATTGGTAATTTGGTAGGGATTACACCAGACGATCTCACTCCAAGATCAATTCACAAAGAGAGTATAACAACTCACACAAACTCTCTCACCAATTGGAATGTGGAATTACTGAAGTTTTCACTGTATACACCTCCCACCATGGGAGGTATCCCTAAACTTGCCCACCAAGGGGCACCAAACTTGGCCGTGCAAAAACTAGGCTAAGCAACCTGGCATTTATAGAAAAACCCCAAAAATCACATAAGAGAAACCCTAGCCGCACGACTTGGGCCTTGGGCACCAAACAAGAAAATTAGGGTTTACTATTTAGTTCATAATTCTGGCTGCAGTTTAGAATTTGAGCCAATACCGAACACATTATCATAAAAAAAAAATAATAATAATAATAATAAAAGATGTGGGACAAGTACACAATAGTAAGATAAGCTAGCGTACACAAATCTATTGTGTACAAGATAAAGGAGATATGTCGTAAATTTAAACTTTTTACTTGATACATCCCCTTTACTAAGTTCAGAAAGTATTGCAAACATCATATACATTCTCTAGATGATTGAACCAGCATAAGCCAAGATGTTTATGGCTTGCTATCTTTTCTCATCTCCCAATGAAGGAAAATAATATATCATATACAATCTCTATGTGATTAAACATCCCTACTTCAATATTTGGGCTTCAACTTAAGAAACTGCAAAGACTTGGTCAAAATAAAGCTGGCAGCATCAGAAACATCAACTTCACCCCCAAAGGATATCACAAGGTCCAACGCCCCTGCTCTCGGAAGTAATGTAGTAGATAATTTCTCTTTTTCTTTAATTGAATAGCGGATGATTTTTAGGTTGTAACAAGTAAACTTACAATTCCATTGCTAACTAGACAGGAATTTTGAGACATCCACAAGTAGAAGATTGAACAGTTTTAACAGGACTGAGTATTACATTGTACTTACAATATCATAGCCCCTCCATCCAGTGAAGATTACTTTTAGATGTTCTAACTTCTAAACTATTGTCAGCTTTACTTCATATAGTATTTTTGGTAAAAGAGTGAGATGTTATTACCATTAACTGATCCATAAATTTACACATCTGCTTAGGCATACCCAAAGTCCCAAATTAATCGGTCTACCTCCAAACACTAAATAGATTTTTCCTATTCTTGAAATGTGCTGACTTCATGCGTGATTTGCTTCTCAATATGTTCAATATTATGCTTCTGCTGCTGCTGAAAAAAATCCACAGTTTCTCTCAGCCCTATAATGTATGTAAGAATACCACGGCTCGTTTTCCCCAGGAAAGATGTCCCTGGGACATCCAACTTCAGTCATATCTCGAATCTACTGTATCCTCAGTAAGCATAAGCTCCCTAATATTTGCTAAGCAAAAGAACAATTAAAGAACAAATGATCAAGTGCTACCTGCTCCTAACACTAACAGAGCCCCCATTGGGTATCAATATGCACAAGCGATCTCTTCAGTTCCCTCGTCTATATTCTTCTTTTCATGACTTCCACCCCCCCGCCCCCACCCCACGGCACACACAAACACAAAGCCCCAAAAAAATGTAGCTCCTACAAGCTTTCTCCTCCAGCTTTGAACAACAGCTTGAGGCAAGATAGAAATTGAACTCGAGTATGCATTGACATCAACAAATGCTGGTTAGTTCAATTTTAGTTTGCCCAATGTTTGACAAATTCTACAAAGAGGTAAATTTTGAAAAAAGGAATTCTAGAATATTGATCAGAGTACTGGGTAGGTAGTATCTCTTGTATTACAACAGATAAATTAGTCCATTATTTGCATGGTAACTTTAGGCTATAAATAACACTGTACTGCTGTTATATTTTCAGATTTTTTTTATTAAATTAAATCGAGTTCTGCTTAGTTTTAGTGGCTCTTTTCTCAGTAGTACATTATGAACTTACGATGTAGTTATTCAATTAGAAAAACTTACCATTCCAAACTCTTCAGCATCCCAACTGCAAAGGATAATTGTTCTGCGAGGACTCCATCCCAAACGCATTAACAAGGCATATCTACGAGCAACATCAAGTAGTACAGAAGTCCCACTATTGGGATCAACTGCACCATATGTCCATGCGTCTCTATGGTTTCCAAGAAGTATGTAACGGTCAGGCTCTTCTGTCCCTCTAATAACAGCAAAAATGTCACGAATTCTGGATATCTTTTCCTTGCCCTGTGAGATTAAACAACTGAGAAATCAGATGATAAGACAACAAAGCTTATTCATAGAACACAGCTTTTAGATAATGTCTCCAATTTGCTTGTAATAAATTATAGGCGGTCATGAGCCAGACTGTACCAAGCATTGGACCAGTTGCAACCTACTGGAAGGATTCACCCTAAGGCATTATGGAGAAATCAAGTAGTCAACGGTCACTGCCAAATCATTCACGCCTTTTTATCCTGGGAACTATTTCAAGCGTGAATGCGAAAAGAGGCAATGCTACAAGCCTACTTTCAAGTTTCCTTGGACCAGCCAATGCAAACATGGAATATTCCAACAACAGCATCATGTCTTCATCGTTTTTTACCAAACTTCAAATGGTGTCTAACACATTATCCTAAAATGATTCTTTTCTGAATTGAACAATGACAGAGAAGACACACACACACACACACACACACAAATGCTAACCCCCCCCCCCCCTCTCCCAAAAAAAAAAAAAAGGAACCACTATAGCAGTTTTAGCCAAGACCAAAGACAATTTCAAGGAACCAGTATCCACTGACACTAGCAAATGAGGACCACTTTTCTACAAGATTATCCACATGAACAAGTCAAAGAAACTCACCAAAAGTGATTAACTTCAAAAGAACTAATTAACAAGCACACACTATAAACATGCAACACCAACCTGATAAGTGAAGTTGAGCACAGTAGGACCAGGACCAACCGTAGCAACCTTAGGATTAAGGGTATCCGTCCATCCCTGGGGCACCGGAGGTCCCTCAAGTGACCTCAAAATCTCTTCGGCTGTTTCAATAGAGATGGGCATTGAAGGAATGTCAGGAAATCTATCAACCACCTGAGCATCCCCCCTCTTCAATCTCTCTGCTCCGTCAGCACCACTAGCCCATCCAGGGCTCAGTGGATCACCCAATCCGTTCATCACGGTCCCCCTCTCAACCCCCTTGACATGCACCCCCTCGGTGTAAGTCAGCACAGCAACTGCACCCTCTTTTGCTGCCCTCCGAACTACCCCACCTCTTGACATGCCACCGCCCCTTCTAGCCACAACAACACAACCGCTAACATTCACCCCAAGCTCACTCAATGCATGGTAGTCCTCCCCCCTACCGTAGTTCACAAAAACTGCCATACCCTTTGCAGACCCAGATGGGGAATATGCATGGTAGGGCCGGACCAAAGGTGATCCCACCTGACCCAATTCGGAAAACCCTATCTCCTTGGTGCCCAGATGACTAAACTGCACCATTAGCGAGAGGTGCATTGGATAAGACAGCAGGACATCATACTCAGCAACTTTGGTGTCAAGCCCTAGATTCTGGAAATGGGTTTTTACATAATCATAAGTTCGGTAGGCCCCAGCACTGCCGGCGAGGTGGGGCTGGAGAGTGAGAGAGCGGAGATAGTCAGAGACTGTGTAGTTGGAAGCAAGAGAAAGGAAAGTATCATGAAAATGGGATTTTGCTTCAGGGTTTTTCGGCCTTGGGTTCTGGGATTTAGTTCTAGTGAGAGTGTATTGAGTAGTGTAGAACCCCAAAATGCAAAGGAGAATGACGAAGGAGATGTTGGTGGTGGAGAGGTTGGTTCTACGGGTCTGAAGTGGGTGTGCCATTTCTTTTATCCTAATTCTCCGGTCTGAATTTCCACCTTGCAATGGAGGAGATCACCAGGGTTCAGAGCAGCAACAGCAGCAGCATGTCATGGCCGTGGAAAATCTGAGCTGGTGTCAGGGAGAAGGGAGCAACAGCATGGGCAGGCATCGGGGGCGGATCTACGCCATGAGATTAGGGGTGTCCCTTTATGATATTCACCACATATTTAGATATTATATTCAAACTAACGCAGAATATTTCAATACTCAATAGTGCATTACTAAACTTGCCCCTTAACGGCTTACATGGTTTCATAATTTGAAATAGAAGCATATGCGTTAGAAATTCAGGCAAATACATCCTTCTTTATATAACAAGTAGAACAATCACTCAAGAAATCATCACTCATTCTCTTGCAAAGTCTACTTTTGACAATTTTCATCGCCAAAAATGCTCTTTTTGCAGTTGTTGTGGATACCATGAGAAAAAGTTTTAACTTGATTAAGATGAACAATTAAGGAACCACATAAAACAACCAGTTTTGGTGGACTTTAGCAATAAAATTTCCAACACATTTTTTGAATGGACACTTTTTTATTCGATGAGGTTTGTTAAGTCATTTCTCTATAGTTCAATCTTCATATTAGTAAGTTGTCCCAATAGTGTAGCAGCACCAAGGTTACTTCTTTCAAGGTACAAACAGCTTTAATTGAATATCAAAAGGGGAGAGCTAATGCAAAGGGGGCTGAATCGTAAGAAAAATAATGAAGAATATCAAGCAAGCAGCAGGTGTAAACAAGACATAATTAGATGGTTGAAGCCCTACTCCTTCTACCTAATCTCTTCCAACTTGAAGCAGATTGAATAAAGATTCCAATCAGTAACCCATGAACACTAGGCATACCAAGTCACCTAAAAATCTTCTTGTTTAAATCTAGAATCACTTCCCATCAATCTAAGCTCAGAACTTTATTTCAATGGAGTAAAACGTAGCGAAAATGGTACTCGAAATTTACTTTCATTTGAATGGGTATTAAAATCCCAGAATTAAAAAGGAAATCCCAGATGAATGTAAAAAGCAGGCACTAAAACGCTTGGGAATCAAACGGAAATCCCTAAATAGATAGATAAAAAGCAGGGAGTAAAAGGGAGAAGTAATGAGGAATCCGACTAACCGTTTTGATAGTATAAAGAGATGATGATGACGATGATAATGCTGAAAAATGGAGGATGGCCTGCATGTAGCGGACTAAAAGAAGCAGGAATAGTAAGGAAGGTGGTGGTCAGTGTGAGTGTCTGAGAGTTCAGGCACTGCTGACTGCTGTTGTCGCATAAACAAGTAGAGGAGCAAGAGCAGCCCCAATATTGAATCGAGTTATTGTCTCAAACAACCAGTAAAGTCGTCAACATTACACCCACTTAACCACCCAGGTTTTGTTTCCATCCCCAAAAACTATAACTTTCCATCTCACCAACCTATGAATTATGATACCAGCTTTGTTTCCATGTCCGGGTTTTCACTATGAACTGAAAATCAAACGATTTGGGACATTTTGATTTTGATTTTGATTTTGATTTTGATCTTGATTCTATTCTTTCTTTTTTCGAGAGATTCTACCATTTTTCCAACTATGGTACTTGCTCCGTTCTTTTTTATCTGTCATTTACGGTTTTCAGTGTCAATTTTTAATCAATAATTTCTAATATAAAACTTTTATAGAAAAATATAATATTATACTTTTTTAATAGTATTTTTTATTACGAATCTAATGATATCAATTTTGTATAATTAATCATTATACAAATTAAGATATTAACGGTTAAAGTTTTTGCCACAATTCCCTAAGCGACAGATAAAACAAAACGGAGGTAGTATATAACAAAATCGAAATTAATAAATATTTATTAATGAACTTTTACAATAAGCAATCCTAATTGTTGAGATATGGCTCTATTCGGCAAAAGTAGTAGATTCAATAGCAGATAGCGGTTTGGGTGACGGATAGTGGTTGGGCCCGCAGGGGTTAGGGATGGCAATGGCCAATGGGCAGGGTCTGGGGCGGGTCCTGCTGGACCTGGACCCAGACCCCTCAATTCTTTTTAGACCCGGACCCGCCCCAAGACCTGAAGGGTCCCAAAAATTCAGACCCGGACCTGAACTCAATGGGTCCACGGGTTCTTAGTGGGTCCTTAATGGGTGCAACCATATTATGCATTTTTTTACTAGATTTATTAACTTTTGGGATTAATTTTATACTTGTATACATGTATAATAGTAACTTTTGGGGTTAATTTTATACTTGTACTAGTACTCAGACCCGTGCGTTGCACGGGACGCAAGTAAACAGTACATATTGTTAAATATATTACCAAGGTAATATTTAAATGAATAAAGAAAAATACAATAATAGAAAATAAAGAATATTTTTCTTATTTAAAAGAAGAAAAAAATAGTGCATAAGAAAAAAAAAAAGAAAAGAAATAAGAGTCATTCAATGCAAACATACACATTAATGCACACATTAATATTACATGATTTTTTTAAAAATTAAATAGATGTATAATAGTAACTTTTGGGGTTAATTTTATACTTGTATACATGTATAATAGTAACTATTCTGATTTAAAACACCTATTTTTTAACACAATAAAAAGATCAAAACATCAATATACTATGATACGAGCGAATTCTAAGTTTCCAACGTTTAAACGTCACAAAAGTCATCAAGACATCAACAAAATATTACAAAAGTCTCTCAAAATACAACACAACTTAAAATGCCAAAAAAAAAAGTGCATGATTATAAAGAGATAAATATATGTTATAGTGGAGAATGGGATGGGTACTATATCAGTAGTGCGACTGTGGTGGTCTGTGTGAGTCAGTGAGTGTGACTATGTGAGACTAAGGGTTTTAGTCTTTTAGATTTAGTATTTTAGTGTAGTACACAGTAGAGTAGACTTTTTTTTTTTTTAACAAGGGTAGTACAACAAACACTAGGAAGTCCTTCTCTCAAGGGATCTCCCAAGCGCATCCTCACTTACAATAATGGACAAATCTCTATTAAAACTATAATTGAAAAAACAAGGCGAATGCACAAATAACCAAACTTAGCTAACCAATCTGTAACACGATTTCCTTCACGAAAATTATGGTGTATCTCAACTTCTTCACACTCTCCCATAAAGGCTCAAATATCTTTGACTAGCTAATTGCGCAATCTCCCAAGGAATTTGACAGGAGCCCTTCACAGCATTAATAAGAGCGAGATTATCCCCATCTAAGACTATCCTTCGGACACCATTAGAGACAGCATCCCTAATCCCATTACGTATAGCAACAACTTCAGCAACTAAAACGGAAGAGGTACTCAAATTAAAGGCTGCCACACGAAGCACCCTTCCTTGAGCATTCCATATAATGTATCCACCTCCAGCACGATTAGCGTTTCTGGCCCCATCAGAATTTATTTTGATCATGCCCTCTGAAGGTTTTGACCAAGACACCCATCTTGCGCCCGCCTTAGTGGGTGGTGACTGTGTTCGAACCCCGCCAAACGAGTCAGCCAACCTCTCCCTAATCCTCCATTCAACAAAAGCACGCTTAACACGCAACAACTAACTACCAGGAAGAGTAGATTTTTGACTGAAAACCACCAGATTCCTAGACTTCCAAACACTCCACAATAACGCAACTACTCTCTCAACAATAGACTTGGAAGGCTGTCTCAAACACCTATTAAGAAAGGAATCAAGCGTATCATTCAAGTCCGGGGAAATTGGGATCCACGAATGTTGTTTGGCCATATGCCAAACCTCCTAAGCATACTCACAATGCAAAAATAAATGATCCTCACTTTCATGACATGAATTACAAAGAGGACATGTGTAAAACCCCGAAAAATCCAACGATGTTGACCGTGACGTCGTTAATAAAATAGGGTTGACTTCGTGTTTTATTATTATTCGTTTGTGTTTATTTATGCTAACGCTTGAGCTCGTAGGACCGTTGAGGGACTAACAAGGGTAGAATAGTAAATTCCGCTGGTTAATATTATTATGTGAATAATTATGTGAATATTATTTGTTATGTGATTATATGATTATTAAAATTAATATTATTATTACTATTATTAGAATTATTAGGTTTTTAGAAAAATCAGTTTTTAATTGTTAAATGGGTTGGATTAGGATTGGATTAGATTAGTTAATTGAGCCTAATTAAGTGGGTAGTATATAAACCCCTTCTCCCCTCTCAAACCCTAAAAACCCTAATCCCTATCAATACCAAACCCTAGCTCCCCCAACTCTCTCTCCCTCTCTCTCTGCGTCCGCCCAGCCGCGCCACCAGAGCCGTCGCCGGTGACCTCCCCAACCACCGCAACCACCGCGACCTTCCCCTTCTCTCTCTCTCCCTCTGTTTCGCTTTCTCTTTCTCCATCCCTCTGCTCGACCGACGCGAACCACCAGGCGCCACCACCGTCGGCACCAGCGTCGCCGTCGCTGCCTCATCCCCAGGCGACCCTCGCGCCGCCGACGTCGCGCCGCCGGGTCGAAGAAAAAGCCTCGAAAACTGCCGCTGCTGTTGCTCGAGAAGTCGACCGTCGAACACCCCAGTCCTCGCCGCCGCTTCTGACTGTCACCGCCCTGCTCGCTCGTCGACAACCACCGCCCGTCGCCTCGCCTGCCGCCCTGCCGCCCAGAACCACCGATACCCTACGTAAAGCCCTAACCCTAACCCTAACCCTAACCTAGTTTTGTTAACTGATTCTTGTTTTTCTTTTCTTTTTCCTTTTTCTTTTCTTGTTTTTATTATTGTTAATCTGATTTTATAATTGTAATTATTATTGTTATAAATATTCTGTTTTATAATTATTGTATTATTATTGTTGTAATTAGGGAAATTAATTGTAATTATTCTCTTGTTGTAATTTTATGTAATTTTTTTCTAATTGTTATGTGTAATTTTATGTTATTAATTGTAATTAGATTTAGGTTGTAATAGTTGATTATTAGGGTTGAAAGTGATTCTTTAGTATTCGTTATTCTTTACATGAATCATTAAACCACGATATTATTGTATGTACGAACTTGGAAATTTATTACTTAGGTTATTTTCTTGAATGTTTAGTTGGTTAATCGTTAAGTCTTTTACTGTTTCCTAGGAATTAATCTTGTTAAAGTTTGTTAAATAAATTAGGTTGATTCTTGTTATTAAAACCCTAAGGTTCTTGATTAGTAGTTTAATGTTACTAAGTTCTTTATGATTCTTGTACATGAAAACCTAAGTCTTCTTGATTCTTGTAAATTAGTTATGTTTCTTGTTCATTAAGTTAAATATCATGTTCTTTTATTTCTTAGGGTTCTTTCTTGTTTAATTCATGTTTAATTTTGCCTAAATAAGTTAGGTTGAGTTTATGTTTATTAGTTCTTGGTTCTTGAGTTAATCTTGTTTAAAAGAAATTAGTTTGTTTAGGATTCTTGATTAGAAGTTTAAATGTTTATATGTTCTTTATAGGTTATTCACATGTTCTTAAGGTTCTTGTTTATTGGTTAAGAAATTCATGTTTAGGATAACGTTAATATTTCATGCATGATTAGTATAAGGTTAGTATTAGAATTATGTACATAAGGTATGCCATGTTAGTGTATGATATTTTATACATGTTTTAGGATTAGATTAAATTATTAAAGTTGATTTCATGTGTTGTAATTTGATTCTTATGATGGGAAGATTGATTGTTGGACCTAAGTTAGGTTGGGCTATATATCTTAGACCCTAGTTACTGTTTTGAGCCCAAATTAGGACCCCGGGATCGAATGGTGGAAGTTAGAACCGAAAGTGTTAATTAATTGATAACCGTTAACGGGACAGTTTTGTTAGTGTCTAAAGATCGGGTTACCACGGCTAGTGTAGTTACCTTTTGGTCAAACCCTTTGAACTGGAGGTTCCCTTAGATGTTAGGAACCATAGGAATTTTACGGATCGAACGTTTGAATTGTATAGCCCGAGTTATAACCGTTTTACCGGAACCTGTCAGATCTGGACCAATGGGAAAGACGAGTGTTTTTGAGGTCCTTCGGGACTGAGTTGGGCTTAACCATCAACATAGAAGTTTTAGTAGACATCCTGAGGTTTCCGAAAAGTCCAGAACCAGACCCATAGGATGTCGGGAAGTCGAGTTGTGACCCGTTTTATGTGAATGTTATAATCTGTCCTCTGTTTGCTTTTATTTATAAAGAATTGTTGAGTGAAATTAATGTGTGATCTTGTTATGTGTTTTCTTGGAGGTGTTAAGTGTAATTTCATAAATGATAGGAACCTAAGTGTTCCTAGGGGATGGGTTAGGTAGTTGATAGTTAAGACTAACCTCGTTAGAACGCGTTTTGATTAGATAATTACTTTTATTCTAGGCCCGAGTTAGTGCGAGACGTTAGTGAGCTCAAGTGTGTTCTTCTTTTGCTGTGCTGTGAAGTATATCAGGTAATTGTCTATGCTCTAATCCCCACCGGGATGCTCTTTAAATGTGTTTTAATGTTTTATAATCTTTTTGAGAATTGCATCCCGAAAGGGGACTTTTGTGGAAATACGACCATCTGTTTTGATAACCTTTTTGATTCATTTGTGATCTTGGTTTATTTGAGTTGAGAAATTGGATGGTCTTTTATTCGAAGTTTTGTTAATGGTTTTGATAACTTGGGATGGTTGACTTGAGAGTCGTGAGTTGAGTTTGAATACTGTTAAATAGTTCAAGTGGAAACGTTAAGCGGGTTTCGGGGGATAACCTGTTGTGCAGGTGTAACAACCTGCAGGGTTATGGACCAGGAGATCAGGGCTTCCTTCCCTGATATAGGATAGTATTTTTTGATGCCTCTGGTAGGCGATGTTATTTATGCCTTTGGTAGGCGATGTTTTTGATGCCTTTGGTAGGCGATGTTCTTGATGCCTTTGGTAGGCGATGTTTATGCCTTTGGTAGGCGATGCTCTTGATGCCTTTGGTAGGCGATGTTACTTTAAGGGATATGGTATCCCGCCCGCAAATTAAAATATGGATTGGATGGGTTGAGGAAAACAGTTAAGGGTTAAAGGTTTGTAAAACGTTTGATTTGATCCCTCTCCCCAAAATGAATTGAAATGAACTTAAACTGTTTTAAACGTTAGGGGTAAACATTATTGAGATTTCCCCCTCATTTTCTGAAATGTTTTGATTTCAGGTGAAGATCTAAATGCTGGGGACGGGAGTTAGAAGTGAGGACAACGAGTCTAGAAGTCCTTGAACCTTTTATATTGTTTTCGTTATGAATTCTTAAAGTTTGTTTCGAGTTGTTAGTAGTTACCGTTAGCAGACAGTTGTGTTTTCCTTTCTCGCCTTGTATTCCTTCGGGGATACGGCAGTGACGCCCAAACTAAATTTGAAGTCTTCCGCTAAGTTTTGTCTGTTAACGTTAGTTTGACTTTGACTTTTTATAATTGAATTTCCGGGGCGTTACAACATGAATTAAGAACGTTCATGCCAAGATAAACAAGATGAGATTTAACAGGAAGCGCATCTTGAAACATTTGCCAAAGGAACACTCTCAATTTAGGTTGAATATTCAACTTCCAAAGCCACTTAAATTCCCACGTATTCTGGGAATGAACGCAGTCATGAGCCAACCACGTTGCAGATTTCGTTGAAAACAGTCCCGAGCTCGTGAGCCCCCAACAGATGGAGTCATCCATCTGGTGAAACGGGATTGGAATTTTTTTTAATAGATTCCAAAACATCTGAGGTGACCAACAAACCAAGAAGTTCCTCATTCCAAGTTTATCGTCCTTAATAAAGTGAGCTACCCTCAAGGAGGTATCTACTATGGAGGAATCAGACTCGTGAATTTGATCCACAAGACTCGTTTGTCCGCACCAATTATCCAGCCAGAAATTTATTTTCTCACCATTTCCAACCTGCCATCGGAGACCTTTCGCAAAGACAGGTCTAACTTTCAAAATTGACTTCCAAGCCCAAGAATCTGTAGCATTTGACTTGATAGTAAAAATATCCCTATTATTAACATATTTAGCCCTGATCTGGTCCACCCAGAGACCTTCACCAAACAATACTTTCCACAGAAGTTTGCACAAGAAAGCCGTATTTATCGCCTCCGCTTTCCTAAGGCCCAACCCACCTAGAGCTTTTGGCCTACAAATCTTGTCCCAAGCAACCATAGGTAAACCTTTATTGGAGTTTAAATCCTTCCAGAAAAAATTCCTATTGATCGAGTCAATCTGATTCGCAGTACTGGAAGGTATCTTAAAACAGTGCAAGACATGGGACGGAATAGAATCCAGATGAGACTGGATTAGCACAATCCGACCTGCTTTAGAAACATACTTAGCCTTCCAAGGCTGCAAATTAGCTTGCGCATTAGAAACTAAGTAGGCAAAAGTATCCTGAGACGGCCGTCCGTTAAAAATAGGACAACCCAAATATTTCCCAATTGCATTTTGTTGGCTTATCCCAAAAACACCCACCACCATCTGTTTCTCCCGGGAGGTGGCATTCTTAGAAAAAATCATAGACGATTTATGAAAGTTAACCAGTTGTTCGGAGTTTGTAAAGAATTTATTCAAAGTAGCATGGAGCCTCTGACAGCCTTCCTGTTTGGTTAGACAAAAGAGCAAACTATCGTCTGCAAAAAATAAACACAAGATTTTTTGCCCAGACGGGGTGAGTTTAACGCCAATTCCACTATTTCTCGGAGATGCAGCCCGGGATAACTCCGTGATGAGTCCTTGCATACACAAAAGGAATAAATAAGGAGATAACGGATCCCCCTGGCGAATGCCCCTCGTAGGAAAGAAAAAACCAGTTGATTCCCCATTGATCACTAATGAGTAGGAAACTGTAGTTACACATTCCATGATCCAGGTGATCCATTGATCAGGAAACCCAAATTTGATCATTATTTCTTTAAGATAATCCCATTCTATTCTATCATAAGCCTTCTCCATATCTAACTTCAAGGCAACCCAACTATTCTTTCCCTTCATATCATGCAATTTATTTAACACTTCATTAGCGATGAGAATATTATCATGGATTGAACGACCGAAATGCACTCTGCACTGGACTAATTAATTTATCCAACACAGTTCGTAGACGATTAACTAAGACTTTAGAAATGATTTTATACAAACTATTACAAAGGCTAATGGGCCTGAAATTACTGGTTGTTGCAGGGCTTGCAACTTTAGGAATTAACGCAATCATAGTATGGTTGATTTGTCTCAGCAGCTTCCCATACTGAAAGAAGTATTGAACCGCAACAATCACTTCCTGACTAACTAGGGACCAATGATTTTGAAAAAAAGCAATCCCAAAACCATCCGGCCCTAGCGCTTTTGATTTATTTTGCCGAAAGACAGCCTGTTTAATTTCTTCCGCAGAGACCGGTTGAGTTAGCACCTCACGATCATCTACTGACAGAGTATGGTCAACATTAATTTCTAATCTCCGAGTATGTGAAACGGTACTTTTAAACCGGGCCTGAAAGTCTTGGAGAAATTGATTCTTGATCATGTCAATATCATCAATCCAGAGATTATCTTCCACTTTTAGCTTAGAAATGAAATTCCTGGTTTGCCTCGCTTTCATTGATTGATGAAAGTAATTAACTAATTAGGTGTTTATTTTTTCTAGAAAATTATAAATGTTTATCTTGTAATGGGTCCATGGGTAGGGTCTACGGGTCTGTGCTTGGACCCAAACCCGGACCCGTTAAATTTTTTAAAGACCCGGACCCGCCCCATACCCGTTGGGTCCAAAATTTTTGGACCCAGACCCGTCTTAGGTCGGGTCCGACAAGGTCCGGGCCGGGTCCAGGACCCACTGCCATCCCTAGGTTGGGGTAGCTGATAGCGGTTGCAGTTTAGCGTATAGCTGATAGCTGTTTAAGTAGCTATTTGTATGAAATATGTTCGGTAAAATTAGAGGTTAGATTAGCTGATGAATGTAAAATGACCGAAAAGGACATTATCATCATCATCATTACATCCATTCATTTTGATTGTTGAAAAAATATATTTTTTCAACTTAGATTATAATCGACTATAGTTAAAGGTTTGATTAAATAACCTTTGCTTCTTTTTCACAAAATAGTAGATAGAAAACAATTTCTAAATCTTGGACCAACTAGAATTAGTCTCCCCAAATTACAAAATTTAAAAATAGAACTGCTACATTTAACTTCTTTATACTTGACATGGAGGGGAGTTCAGAGTATTACTTTCGTTTTATTTTATTATCAACATTATTATTATTATTATTATTATTATTATTATTATTATTGTTATTATTACTAGGCTTCAACCCGTGCGATGCACAGAATGAACTCAATTAGTTACTTTTGAAATTTTATAAAACTCATGGATGTGAAACTTACTGATGAATATTGAGGAAAACGTTTATGAATGTGAAACTTATTGATGGGGAAGGTAAAGGATTATGTCTATATGATTCTGAAGTGCGATAAGATTGATCTTGCTTGCTCCTGACTGTAGATGAAGAGAGGTTTAATTTTGGGATGTTTAGTGATCCGGTCCCCTCCCGAGCTCTCCTCAACCTTGATACGAGTTTCCCAACCCCATTGGAAGAGCATTGGGTGAAGTCATGGACGACCGATCTCCACATCATCCTCAAGTTCTTCCGGGCATTCAATGAGGGTACTTCCCGAACCTCCGTGGTGCCTCGGGCCATCCCCGAGCCCACTTGAAGACCTCGGATCGGGTCGACATCCCAACCAATAATCCCCGACTCGAGCTCGAGTCCATTTTCAACTAAAGGGCTCGGTATTGAGTTTGGAAGAAGGCTAGGAAGAAGTCATGAGGGAACAAGTTGTATCATTTTTTGGGCAAAATTGGACAACAAGAAATGACATATCTTCACCATTTTGATTATAACTCCTTCAATACAACTCCGATGATTATGAAATTTGGTGAGCTTATAGTAAACACCGAGAGCTTTCCAACGATATATTATATGACCAAATTGGAGCTAAAATGAAGAAGTTATGCGCGTTGGAAGTCAGCAGACCTCAGCAGGCCTGCTGGACGCTGGCAGCGCCTATAGGACGCTGGCAGCGCCTTTTGCTGGCGTTTTATGGTTCCTTTCTGGGTTAGGCGCTGACACCGCCCCCAGAGATGCTACCAGCGTCTAATCCTACCGGCATCTTTTTTGCTGTTTCTTTTGGCTGTTGTTTTTTGCCCTCCCCACATATATTGTATTGGCTCTCTTGGAAAACTGTCACAACTTTGAATGAAAACTTTGGGTATTTGCAAACCCTTTCCTCTCAAATCTCTCTCTCTTTATCCTTGAATGTTCTTGGTGGTGGGTTGGAGTACCCCCTTTAGAGCTTGTGGTGTGGATTACCTTCTTCAAGTTTGGTGAGGGTTTCAATGGAGTTTCAATGGGTGTTGGTGGCCAAGCCTTTATGCATCTTTTGAACTCTAAGTTCAATCTTGGTGAGTATTCTTTATAGATTGTCCATATCTTGTCAAGCTTTTGTTGATTTGGTATATTTGAGATTTATATCTACTCCATTCTCCATTGTTAGGGTTTGGAAGGTGTTGTGAGTTTTACTTGTGGCCATGGATGATGTTGGTGTTTGTAGTGCTTTGGGTTGATTTTTCTTACATTTATTGAGTTCCCAATCCTTCATGGATCATTTGGTATCAGAGCTAGGTGTAGAACTCACTTGTTGTGTTTGATTTGGGAACCCCCTTAATACCCATTTGTGTTGTTGTTGTGTTGGGTGTGTTCTAGTTTTCAACTTTGGTGCTTTGGAGTTGAAATTGATTTATTGAAGTTATATCTTGTTGTGTTTGAAGTTTGGTTGTCATTGAGAATCATTTGGGTGAGATTGGTCATTGAGAATTTGGGGTTTTTGGAGAAATTTATGGGTAACCATGAAAGCTTATGAAAATTGAAGGTTGATTTGTTGGGTTTTAATGTTTGGCTATGTGTGGTGAAGCTTATGGAAGTGTGGTGAAGCTTATGGAAGTGTGGTATTGTTTATGCTTTGATTTGTTGCTAGTTTTGCTTTCCCTCTTGCCGGTACACCCCATTCCCCCCCACAAAATTAGCCTCTCAAAAACCCACAAAAATCCATAGCTACAAAGAACCCGAAACCTCATCCGTTCATCTCTTCCTTAGCCCGTTATAACCCTTTAGCTCCACAATATGGCCGAGTCATCTAGTCGAAGAGACGAACTCCACTCTCCCAATTCCGATCCTACTTCCCCACCCGAGCCTACAATTGCTCAACTTATGCAACAAGTTATTGATATGCAAAATCGATTCGAATATACCCAACAATTGATGGTGAATAGTCAAGGGGCAATCCAACGTCAATTGCAAAGCTTGGAAGGGACTCTTGGCAATCTTCAACTTCAACCTTATAGGGAGGATGCAAGGGCTCCTCAACGACCCTTTAGGTTGGAAGTGGATCTCCCGCCCCTACATCAAGAACTCAACATTGGTTCGTATAGGGGTGGTGGTGTTCCTTCCCCACGAGTTCATCAACAACGACCTCCACGAGTCACTGGTCCTCCTCCTCCAATCCGACCCCGCGGTCGTCGTGAACTTGAAGAGGAAGAGTTGAGTGAGGAATCGGATGACGCTTCCTATCATGAGGGTCCCCGTATTCGTAGGCCCCGAGACGATTTGGGCGACCTCCGGGTAGATCCTCCTACCTTTGATGGTAGTTCTGATCCTGATGAGTTCTTATTGGGTGCATGCTATGGAGAAAATATTTGAACTCAAGGAATATGATGAGAGGAAGCAATACAAGGTGGCTACACTTCAACTTACTAAGTATGCCTCCCTTTGGTTAGAGAACTTGAAGAAACAAAGAGTGAAGGAGCAAAAATCGAAAATCCAAACGTGGCCAAAACTCAAGAAGTACTTGATGAAGAGGTTTGTACCCACCAACTACAAGCAAGATCTATACAACAAGTTGTTCTCCCTCAAGCAAGGCTCCAAAAGTGTTGGAGATTATATTCGGGAATTTGAGCTGGTTAAGATGCGTTGTGATGTGAATGAATCGTCGGAGCAAATGATGGCGAGGTTTCTCAACGGTCTCGATTACAAAATCGCATCGAAGGTGAAACTCTATGAATATGCCTCCATCGACGATCTCTACAAGCTTGCTACCCTTATTGAGGAAAGAGGGAAGAAGAAGAGGGGTGTGGTCAAACCCTTTGAGAAGGGTGGATCTTATGCCAAAGGCAACTCATCCGTGGTCAAGAACCCTCCTCTACCTCCAAGATTCCCGAAGCCTCCCATACCAACACCGGCGTCTCCAAAAGAGCCCTCCAAGAGGCTCGAAGGGAGGAAATGCTTCAAGTGCCATGGCTATGGCCACTTTCAATCGGATTGCCCTACCAAGAGGATTATGACCTTGCAAGAAATTGTGGAAATCGAAGAGGTTGTGCAAGAAGAAGTGGATGTAGTGCAAGAAGAGGAAGAAATCCGGGTTGAAGATGTGGAAGAGGAAGTAAATTTCGGCCCAAATACGGGACAACTCTTAATCGTGAGGCGGACCCTTCACCTTGAAGAGGTGCCTCAAGAGAGAACCCAACGGGAGTTGATCTTCCAAACCAGATGCACGGTTCAAGATCGGGTGTGAAGCATGATTGTTGATAGTGGGAGTTGCACTAACGTAGCCTCCACCACCATGATTGAGAAGCTCCACCTTCCGCTGATTGCCCATCCTCGTCCTTATTCTCTCAAGTGGTTGAATGATTCCGGCGAGATAAAGGTAACCCAACAAGCTAATATTTCATTTTCAATTGGTACTTACCGTGATGTTGTTTTATGTGATGTGGTACCAATGGATGCTTGTCACCTTTTATTGGGCCGCCCATGGCAATATGATCGAGGGGTGGTTCATGATGGAACGAAGAACACATACTCTTTGCTTATGAACAGGAAGCGAATTGTGCTCGAACCCCTTTCCCCTACCCAACTCCACAAAAAAACACCCGGGGCGGGAAGTGAGAAGAGAAACCACCTTGTGAGTGAAACACGGGTCGAGCGAGCTTTGAGCAAGGGCAAGCAAGTTCTCGCTTTGCTCTTGCTTGAAAGTAATGAAGGTGAGGAAGTAACACCCATAGCTCCACAAATTAAACCCCTCTTCTCCCAATACCCCGACATCTTTCCCGAGGAACTTCCTCCCGGCCTTCCACGATTAGGGGCATTGAGCACCAAATAGACTTAGTTCCGGGTTCGGTTCTTCCCAACAAGCCGGCATACCGTTGCAATCCCGAGGAAACGAAGGAGCTCCAACGACAAGTGGATGAGTTAGTGGCCCGTGGTTATGTGCGTGAAAGCATGAGTCCGTGCTCCGTACCAGCTCTACTCGTCCCTAAGAAAGATGGGACATACCGAATGTGTGTCGATAGTCGTGCCATAAACAATATCACCATCAAATACCGCTACCCCATCCCTCGACTTGACGATCTCTTAGATGAGTTCCACGACTCTTCGGTGTTCTCCAAGATCGATCTCCGGAGCGAGTATCACCAAATCCGGATGAGGGAAGGGGATGAATGGAAGACGGCGTTCAAGACCAAGGGAGGGCTCTATGAATGGCTCGTGATGCCATTTGGGCTTTCTAATGCCCCGAGTACTTTTATGAGATTGATGAATGAAGTACTTCGACCCTTCATTGGAAAATTTGTGGTTGTGTATTTTGATGACATATTGGTGTACTCCAAGAATGAGGCGGATCATGTCCACCATCTTTGTGAAGTGTTCAAGGTGCTCCGAGAACAAAAACTTTATGGAAAATTGGAGAAGTGTGAGTTTTTCACCCCGAGGGTCACTTTCCTTGGGTATGTTGTTTCCAAGGATGGCATTTCGATGGATGAAGCAAAGGTAGAGGCGATTCGGTCATGGCCATAACCGACTACACTCACCGAAGTGCGGAGTTTTCATGGGCTCGCCTCTTTCTATCGTCGTTTCATTCGGAACTTCTCTACCTTGACGGCCCCCATTACGGAATGCATGAAGAAGGGAGTCTTCGCTTGGACTCCCAAGGCTCAAGCGGCCTTTGAGGCCCTTAAGGAGAAGTTGTCTAGCGCTCCGGTATTGACACTCCCCAACTTTGATCAAATTTTTGAGGTTGAATGTGATGCTAGCGGCGTTGGCATCGGGGTGGTGTTGATGCAAGACAAGAGGCCTATCACTTACTTTAGTGAAAAGCTCAATGGGTCCCGGCTCAACTATAGTACTTATGACAAGGAGTTCTATGCTATGGTACGTACCCTTGATCATTGGTCTCACTATTTGAGACCCAAGGAGTTTGTGCTACACTCTGACCATGAGGCGTTGAAGTACTTGAGCGGGCAACACAAGTTAAGTGCAAGGCATGCAAAGTGGGTAGAGTTCCTCCAATCCTTCAACTTCGTGGCAAAACACAAGAAGGGGAGCTCTAATGTGGTGGCCGACGCTTTATCGAGGCTAGAGTCTTGGGGTTTTCTTGCCTCCGGGAGTACTACAAAGAAGATCCGGACTTCGCCCCTTACTTTGGAGAGAACCCTCCTTCGAGATCCACTTATGTTGCGCAAGAAGGCTTTCTTTTTCGTGGAAACAAATTGTGTGTGCCCAAGAGTCCTATGAGGAAATTTCTTGTGAAAGAAGTGCATGGCGGTGGTTTGGCGGGTCACTTTGGCATGAACAAGACGATAGACATGTTGAAAGAGCATTTTTATTTGCCCGGTATGGCCTGGGATGTGCATGATGTGGTGTCTCGGTGTGCGGCTTGTCATCGAGCCAAGAGCCAATTCCATCAAGACTTGTATACTCCCCTCTCCATCCCACAAGCACCTTGGGAGGATGTGAGTATGGACTTCATTGTAGCATTGCCAAGGACTGCCCGAGGCAAGGATGCCATTTTGGTTGTGGTGGATCGGTTCTCCAAGATGGCCCACTTCATCCCGTGCACCAAATCCGACGATGCCGATCATGTTGCTCATCTCTATTTCCGGGAGGTTGTGCGTCTTCACGGCATCCCCCGAAGCATTGTCTCGGATCGTGACTCAAAGTTTGTGGGACATTTTTGGCGAATTTTGCGGAAACTTATGGGCACGAAGTTACTCTTTAGCACCGCTTACCACCCCCAAACCGATGGCCAAACCGAGGTGGTCAATAGGATGGTGGGAACTCTGTTGAGGAGCGTCATTAAATCCAATGTGCGAGAGTGGGACTTGAGGCTCCCGTTGGTAGAGTTTGCTTACAACAAGGCTCCATCCCATGCTACTGGGGTGTCTCCATTTGAAGCCTTGTATGGGGTGAACCCCCTTGCTCCCATCGACCTCGTCCCGCTCCCCATTGAGGCACGTGTGAGTGTTGAAGCGGAGGTTAAGGCAAGCGAGATGAAGAAGCTCCATCGAATGATGAGGGCACGTATTGAGAAGATAAACGAGCTCTACAAGGCTCGTTTCAACAAGAATCGCAAGGCTTACTCCTTCAATCCCGGGGATCTAGTGTGGCTCCACCTCCGAAAGGAACGGTTTCCTTCCAAGAGGAGAAACAAGCTAATGTCGAGGAGCGAGGGTCCCTTTAAAGTCGTGGCCAAGATCAATGAGAATGCCTACAAACTAGAATTGTCGGATGATATGGGCGGCATCTCCTCTACCTTCAATGTAGGAGACCTTACACCTTACTTGGGTGAAGAGGATGCTGCGGACTTGAGGACAAGTCCTTCTCAAGAAGGGGAGGATGATCCGGTCCCCTCCCGAGCTCTCCTCAACCTTGATACGAGTTTCCCAATCCCATTGGAAGAGCATTGGGTGAAGTCATGGACGACCGATCTCCACATCATCCTCAAGTTCTTCCGGGCGGTCAATGAGGGTCCTTCCCGAACCTCCGTGGTGTCTCGGGCCATCCCCGAGCCCACTTGAAGACCTCGGATCGGGTCGACATTGGAACCAATAATCCCCGACTCGAGCTTGAGTCCATTTTCAACTAAAGGGCTCGGTATTGAGTTTGGAAGAAGGCTAGGAAGAAGTCATGAGGGAACAAGTTGAAGAATATCATTTTTTGGGCAAAATTGGACAACAAGAAATGACATATCTTCACCATTTTGATTATAACTCCTTCAATACAACTTCGATGATTATGAAATTTGGTGAGATTATAGTACACACCGAGTGCTTTCCAACGATATATTATATGACCAAATCAGAGCTAAAATGAAGAAGTTATGTGCGTTGGAAGTCAGCAGACCTCAGCAGGCCTGCTGGACGCTGGCAACGCCTTTTGCTGGCGTTTTATGGTTCCTTTCTGGGTTAGGCGCTGGCACCGCCTCCAGAGACGCTACCAACGTCTAATCCTGCCGGCATCTTTTTTCCAGTTTCTTTTGGCTGTTGTTTTTTGCCCTCCCCACATATATTGTATTGGCTCTCTTGGAAAACTGTCACAACTTTGAATGAAAACTTTGGGTATTTGCAAACCCTTTCCTCTCAAATCTCTCTCTCTTTATCCTTGAATATTCTTGGTGGTGGGTTGGAGTACCCCCTTTAGAGCTTGTGGTGTGGATTACCTTCTTCAAGCTTGGTGAGGGTTTCAATGGAGTTTCAATGGGTGTTGGTGGCCAAGCCTTTATGCATCTTTTGAACTCTAAGTTCAATCTTGGTGAGTATTCTTTATAGATTGTCCATATCTTGTCAAGCTTTTGTTGATTTGGTATATTTGAGATCTAGATCTACTCCATTCTCCATTGTTAGGGTTTGCAAGGTGCTGTGAGTTCTACTTGGGGCCATGGATGATGTTGGTGTTTGTAGTGCTTTGAGTTGATTTTTCTTACATTTATTGAGTTCCCAATCCTTCATGGATCATTTAGTACGTTGTTTGTGAAAGTAGATGCATAATAATAGGTTAATATATGGGAAATAGATGCATGATAATAGGTTAATATATGGGAAATAGATATAATCTCTAACAAATGTGTTATATTTATATAGATATCTACAAAAACTCATGAATCTCATTGACCTAACCGCAAGGGTCATGTTAATAATCTAATTGGTAATTGTTTTGAAGTGTTCTGGATATTAAAGTCATTAGTTATGGATGATTTTGTTTTAGTGGTGTAATTAAATTAAAATTGAATACTACTGTTTGAGATTTCGTAGGAGTCGTTTAAGAATATATTTTTTAATTTTTTGAAATGAAAATAAAATCTGGAAAGAAATAGAAAATAAAATACAATTAAAATTAAAATTGAACACTGCTATTTGAGACTTAGTAGGACTTGTTTTGAATGTAACTATTGTCAAGCTTACGTGGTTTAAGAAGATATTTTTTAATATTTTTTAATTGTAAATAAAATCTGGAAAGAAATAGAAAATAAAATACAATTGTAAAACCCCGAAAAATCCAAAGATGTTGACCGTGACGTCGTTAGTATATTATGTTTGACTTCGTTATTTATTATTATTCGTTGTGTTTATTTTTGCTAACACTTGAGCTCGTAGGATCGTGAGGGACTAACAAGGGTATATCGGTAATTTTTGTGGGTCTAGTATTATTAGTTTTACTCTTTTTATTATTGGTATTACTATTAATATTATTGTGTTATATGAATAATTACGTGAATATTATTTGTTATGTGATTATTATTAATGCTATTATTATTAGTGTTATTATTATTATTACTATTATTATTATTAGTTTGTTTTTAAAAAATCAGATTTTAGTGTTGGGTTGGGTTAAGACTAAGAATAGACTAATTGGGCCTAATTATGTGTTTAGTATAAAACCTCCCTCCTTTAAAAAACCCTAAACCTAGCAAACAAACCCTAGCCTCTCATCCTCTCCTCTCCCCTCTCTCTCTCTCTCTCTCTCTCTCTCTCTCTCTCTCTCTCTCTCTCTCTGCCGTGTCTGCCACGCCTGCCGCGCCACCGCAGAAACCACCGCAACCACTTTTCTTTCTCTTTTTCCTTATTTTCTGTTATTATTATTATTGTATTATTATTATTTCTTGTTTTAAATCTTGTAGTTGGGTAAATAAGGGTGTAATTTTATAAAGTGTTATTTGTAATTATTTGTTCTTGTGTTGTATTATTTATGTGTAATTTGTTTAAATTATTTTATGTAATCTTTATGTTCTAAATTGGTGTATTAGGTTTGTAATAATTGTAGTAAAAATTATTAATGTTCAATTGGTTGATATACTTTGTTTTCAAGTGAATCATGTTAGGGCTTTA
The DNA here is from genome assembly GCA_029582165.1 of Portulaca oleracea. Taxonomy (NCBI): domain Eukaryota; kingdom Viridiplantae; phylum Streptophyta; class Magnoliopsida; order Caryophyllales; family Portulacaceae; genus Portulaca; species Portulaca oleracea. The sequence goes on from CM055891.1 coordinate 1,235,418, forward strand.
GATAACAATATTATTGTATGCACGAATTCTTAAAGTTTAACTATTTAGATTAATTCTCGAATCGTTATGTTCTTTATCTCAATCATGTTTAAATCTTGTTAAATAAGTTAGGTTGTTGAATTAGTAAAGTTCGATTCTTGTTTACTAATTTATATTCTTGATTGAATCTTGTTTAAAGGAAATTAGTTTTGTTAGGATTCTTGATTGGTAGTTTAAATATTTATATGTTCTTTATATTTCATTCACATGTTCTTTAAGTTCTTTTTTTATTCTTGATTAAGAAATTCGTAGTTACATTTATCCTTTATAATTCATATAGGTCAAGCATGTTTAGGACTATTAAAGTTATGTTTTTATGCATGATTAGGGTGTTGGTTATCAAAGTTCTATTCTTATTTTATTAAGCAAGTAATTATATGTTTCTTTGGGTTGTGATATGTTATATCATGGTTAATGTTGTGTGTAGTTAAGTTAGATTGATTAAAGTTGGTTCTAGTGAATTTTAATTTTAGAATTATGAAGTTGGACCATGGGTTGAGTTAGGTTAAAGACTTTTAACCTTAGTCACTATTTTAGGCCCAAATTAGAACCCCGGGACCGAATGGTGAAGGTTAGAACCGAAATTATAAATTAAATCGAAACCGGTAACGGGACAGTTTTAATGGGGTCTAAAGATCGGGTCACCACGGTTAGTGTAGTTGTCTTTTGATCGAACCCCTTGGACTGGAGTTTCTCTTAGATGTTAGCTTTCATAGAAATTTTGCGGAACGGACTTTGGAGTTGTATAGGTCGAGTTTTACCCCGATTACCAGACCTAGGTCAGATCTGGACAGTTTGGGAAGGTGACGGTTTTTAAGGATCTTAAAGCGTGTTTTGGGTCTTGAGTTCAACATAAAAGTTTTAGTAGACATCCCGAGGTTTCCGAAAAGTCCAAAATCAGACCCATAGGATGTCGGGAAGTCAAGTTACGACCCTTTTTATGTGGATGCTGTAATCTGTTTTGTTAATGTTTGTTGTAAATAAATGTGTTGTTGATTGAAAAGGTTTACTTGGTAATATTATGCGATTATTTGGAATGTGTTAGGTAATTTAAAGTGTAAATTCATGATTGATAGGAACCTATAAGGTTCCTAGGGGAGGGTTAGTTAGAAGGTAGTTAATACTAACTTCGAAGGGCGCGTTTTGATTAGAATAATTATTCTATTTTAGGCCCGAGCTAATTCGCGTCGTTAGTGAGCTCGAGTGTGTTCGTTTTTGCTGTGAAGTGAAGCTAACCAGGTAATGTCTATGCTCTAATCCCCACCGGGATGCTCTTTAAATGTGTTTTAATGTTTTCTAATCAGTTTTGAGAATTGCATCCCAAAAGGGGACTTTTGTTGAAATGTGACCATCTGTTTTGGATAACTACTTGTATTTGTTTGTGCTTTGATTTTATTGAGTTGAGAAATCGTGATGGTCTTTTATAAGTAGTGTTGTTATTGGTTTTGATAACTTGGGTTGGGATTGACTTGAGAGCTGTGAGCTGAGCTTTGCATAATATATTAATAACTCAAGTGAAACGTTAAGCGGGTTTGTTCTTTGATGCCTTTGGCAGGCGGTTACTTTGATGCCTTTGGCAGGCGATTACTTTGATGCCTTTGGTAGGCGATTACTGATGCCTTTGGTAGGCGATTATTATATTTATGCCTTTGGTAGGCGGTTACTTTGATGCCTTTGGTAGGCGATTGTTTTGATGCCTTTGGTAGGCGATTGTTTCTATATGGGATTTGATATCCCGCCCGCATAATAAAATGAATGGGTTGGGTTGAGGAAAACAGTTGTGTCCGTTAAACGGTTTATTAAAAGGTTTGACTTGTTCCCCTTCCTCAAATGAATTGAAACGAACTTAACCTGTTTTTAACGTTAGGGGTAGACATTATTGAGATTTCCCCCTCATTTTTGAACTGTTTTGTTTTCAGGTGATGATCAATATGCTGGGGACGGGAATTAGAAGTGAGGACGACATGTCTAGAAGTCGTTAATTTTTGTTATGCTTCTTTTTGAAAGACTTGAAGTTAGTTTGAGGTTTATGTATAAGTATGAG